>JAGYZC010000006.1:4519340-5119340 GCA_020091625.1 Termitomyces sp. 'cryptogamus' | reverse complement strand
GGATTACTGACGAAAGATACGTATTTTGATAACATTATCAATTTTCGATTTGCAGTCGACTCAGATCTAGGATTGGAAGTCGTCAACCCAGACACAGCTTGAAATTTGAAGCTTGAAGCTTCTACGCAGATCAGAAAAACCATGGTAAAAGACAGATAGTTATCACGGCGCGGTTCGCCAGCAGCCGTGAATGAATCTCCGCTGATGGTCAATACGACTCTTTGGACGTAATTTGTACATACGTAAATTGACGAGTAAGTCTCGAACTCTCATTATACGTCGTTCATGTAAGTTACGCCTTAGTTTGCTTTATCTGCTGCCTCACTGGATTTTCAAGAATAACTTGCAATGGGTATGTACACTTTTACTTGCATGTAAAAATGGTTCGATCTTTGATTCTAACGATAGAATGTCCACCCCTCCCAAGTACCGCGATCGATGTCTCCTGCTACAGTAGCGCTCAAGACAGAGATGCAGACTTTGCGCGGATCCAAAGAGAGATATCTACCCTGACCCGCAAGATTCTCGATCTCAAAATACGACAAAACTCTTTGAATATCACCGCGCGATTGCCAGACGAGCTTCTAGCAAGAATTTTCACCTGGAATTTATCTATGCAACGATCTGATATCAAACATGGGTGGTTAAACGTTGCAGCTGTCTGTGCCACGTGGCGCCGCACTGCCCTTGCTTGCCCTCATCTATGGAGCTTCATTCGCCTCAATGGTGCCAATGAATGGTTGACCGAAGTAATGCTTCCCAGATCTGGAGCCATCCCACTACATATCTGGGTAGATAAAGGTCGAACCCGAGACAGGTTTAAAAGAAGGTCAGAAGAGATCCAAATCGAATGGAAAGGAGAGATCCAAAGATGGACAGGATGTCGTAGAGCCTTGGAAGAGATCTACCGGGTTCGGGAGCTCCTCCTGATACATAGGCCCGATGACTCAAAGGAAACGTTTTCGGACGTTCTATCTAGTCTAACCAAGCCGGCTCCAATCTTAGAGTATCTCAAGGTCGACTCGATATTTCACGGGATGCATCATCTTCCTGATAATCTTTTTGCTAATACGGCGCCAAGACTCAGGAAACTCAAACTCCGAAACTGCACGATATCCCCAGGCTTGTCCATGATCTCAGGTTTAACAAACCTCAAGCTGGTTCATGATGATAATCCAGATATAAGCTTAACCCACGTTATGAAGCTCCTAGGACTAGCCATCAATCTCCAAACACTACAACTCATCACGATATGTCTTCCTGATCATTATGCGGAGCCAATGCCAACAAACCCTTATATCGTTCTTTCCAACTTGCGTCGTTTCGTGGTGGCCGACTACACCAGTAATTGTTTTACTCTTCTTTCTTGCATAGATTATCCTGCGAGCACATATCTCGACATTTGTCCTTCCGATTTCTACAAAATCGGTAAGGCCCGTGCACTTGGAAACAAGCTAGGGTCATCAATCTCCTCTGTCACTGATCTTGAAATCAAGTGCAATTCCAAACAAGTCGCCGTCGAGGTTCGAGGGAGATCGGCAGATAAACTCTCCTCTAATACAGTGGGATTTCAGGTCCGCTTCTACAAAGATTGGGGATGGCTCAACGCCTTTAGAACATTCCTGGAAACCCTCCCCATATTGAATGTGGAATCCTTATGCATACAGGGTCAATTCCCTCCCAGCTTCTTGCTCAATGTATTTGGTGATAAAGCCTTGTTGCACACCCTTCATGTCCAGAAGTACACGCGTAGCTGGTTTGAAGCCTTACTGATTGGTGTTTCGCATCAGGAATTGATTACTACTGTCACAACTGGTGAGGAGAAGTGGGTGCATGTTTCCAGATGCGTCAATGGGAACGGTGGACTAGAGAGCGAGAGCAGTGCCGACTTCGAGGGGATCCATCCAGTCTCTGACACGATAGATATCAATTTCCCGCCGTTGTATGGCTCCTCTTCCCACTTATCTATCGACTATGAACGCCTCGTTCAGTTGTCAGAGTTGTCGGACGAGGCAAAGCTGGCGGAGTTGAAGCTACCCAGAGCTTCAGGTCCATTGCACTTCAGGTCTCTCCGTTCCTTGAAAATTGACTTGTGCCAGGACAATTCCGAGGAAGAAGCATACTTTGTTGATACAGCTGTCCTAGCTGCTATTCTACATCTGAGGAAAACACGAGGGCTGCCTGTCCACGAACTTTCTGTGGAGAACTGCAGATCCCTCTCACCAAATGCTGAGCAACACGTCACCGTGATTCTCAATTTCGTTAATTCTCTAAACTGGGACGTGAAGGATGGCCTTGTTGATTGTCGAGAGGCGGCATTCCATCGGCGCGGACGATATGCGAACAATGTTTTCCCGTTGTACCCGAGCTCTACTTCTTGACTTCATTCGTTCGAAATATGTGATTTGCAGAACTCGTACAAGTATGTACCTATCACCTCCATCTACAAATGAATGAATAAAAAAAAGTCATGCTTACTTTTCGTTAACTCGCGTGAAGATTCGGATTAACTTACGCTTCCACTAAATGAAGGTGCACATACCAAGTTTCTTGTTCGTGGACACCTAATCAATATTGTGAATATAAAAGACCAGACAACTACACTGAGCACTGTCATCAACACGTCCCACGAGAATCAGGAAGCCATCGATTCCGGGTCAAAGCGCCAAAGAGTATCACAGAATCGAACTATTCAGCTGGCGAACGAACGAGAAACTACTGGTTTTCTTCCTTCAGGATTACTCAAAAGCTTGGGATAAATCGTCAATAACAATCAACTCTAGAAGTACAGAATAGACATGAAAAGTTGTATGTACATAGATCAAAAATGACATAGAAACGGAAGCAGATTTGTGATTCCGCAGTCGGCGCCCGAATCCATCTCTGGCTGACACCACCATGTCCCAATGGCAAGCTGGATTCCAGTATCCCATGCAGACCGGGTTTCCTGCCAATAACCCGCAGTTCCAGCAACAGAACCCTCAATTCCAGCAACAGAACCCCCAATTCCAGCAACAGAACCCCCAGTTTCAGCCGAATCCACAACTTCAACAGCCAGCTGGGTTTGGGGCACCGGGGCTGGTCCCACAGCCCACTGGGTTTCCTGGACAGCGCCCAGGTGGCTTTCTGCAGCCCCAGCAGGCAGGATTTCAGGGTGTCATACAGTCCCAGCCGACGGGATTCGTGACAGGTGGTGCGAATTTCCAGGCTCGTCAGGCTCCTCCGCCGTCTGTGCCACCAGTTCCGCCGCTTCCGACTCACTTTCAGCAGCAAAACCCGTCTACTAACCTCTTTGGGCTGCCTCAGCAACAAAACACAGTGAACCGCTTCCAATCCGCATCCCCGGGAGGTTTGATGCCGCAACCTACGGGGTTCCCCGGGCGATCGGGCGGTCCTCTCGTCCCGCAGGTAACGGGGTATGTTGATCCACGGCTTCAGATGATGTCGAGCACATTCATGCCGATGAATAACGCGTCGTTCGCGGGCGGGCCACCGCAGCTCGCTCCGTCTCAGTTTAATCTCCAGCAATCGATTCAGCAGCATAATCAGGCGCAGCGTGGGACGACGACGATGCAGATGCCATGGGCACTCTCCAAGGCGGAGAAGAAGCAGTATAATGATATTTTCAGGTCTTG
Organism: Termitomyces sp. 'cryptogamus'; assembly: GCA_020091625.1. Classification (NCBI taxonomy): domain Eukaryota; kingdom Fungi; phylum Basidiomycota; class Agaricomycetes; order Agaricales; family Lyophyllaceae; genus Termitomyces; species Termitomyces sp. 'cryptogamus'. Next base: position 5,115,705 of record JAGYZC010000006.1, on the reverse strand, counting down.
GGATGCACAGAGTACGGGGTTTATTAGTGGACAGACTGCGTTGGAGGTGTTTGGCGCAAGCGGGCTTCCAAAAGAAGATTTGGCGCGTATCTGGTGAGTTCTCTTATTCTATTATGAACTCGTGGTCATTTTGTGCATGAATTTTGTGCATTAGGACTCTAGCTGATATCGATGATCGCGGAAAACTCAACATTGCCGAGTTCCACGTTGCCATGGGGCTTATCTACCGACGTACGTGAAAATCCCCGCATCTCTTCCTTACTCATCAAAACCACAGGCCTAAGCGGGATGCCCATTCCTGAGCAACTCCCCGCTGAGCTCGTCCCACCTTCTGCCCGGGACCTCAACTCCTCCGTAGACATGATGCGCGTACTGCTTCAGAATGAAACACGCAGCCGATCTCCCAACAGCCTTGATGGGCGTCCCTCCTACGCCAAAGTGCGCACATTTGCCTCCCCATCCTCCTCCACCGACTCAAGCCGCGACGCGACAATCTACAAACACAACGACACGGCGCCGAGCGGAGAGTTCTACAAGCCGCGGTCACGGCACATTAATCGTGACAACGTGCGTGCGAAAAGCGACGAGGACAGTCCGATTGCGGACCTGGAGGAGATGAAAAGAAAGCTCGCGAACACGGCGCAGATGCTTGATCGGGCTGCTGAGACGAGTTCGGAGGACGAGGCGCTCGATCGGGAGCTTGAAGAGCTGAAGTACCAGGTGAAGAGGGTGAGTGGGGACTTAGAATATGTTACGAGTTCAAGGGTAGGTGGACAGTGGGGTAGGGAGAGGGATACAGAGAGGAGGAAGCTGGAGAGGGAGTTGATGGAGTTGATGCATGAGAGGGTACCGGAGGTGGAGAGGAGGATTAGGGAGAGAGATGAGAGGAGGGAGAGGGAGAAGAGGGAGTGGGCTAGGGAGAGAGACCGAAGGAACGAGAGATTTGCGAGGTTTGATGAGAGGGATAGGAACAGGTATGACGACCGCGATCACGAGAGGGATAGAGACCGTCCATATTCGAGAGGCAGTTACAGGGACAGGGAAAGGGAGAGAGATCGCGACGGCGACAAAGACGACCACTCATACAGACGCTCCAGAGACAGATCTCCCTCGCGTTCAGATCGCGACCACTCACATGACCGCCATTCCTCACCTCGCACGCGTTCTCCTCCTCTTCCTCCAGCCTCAAGCTCAAGTTTAACACGAGATGCCCCCAAACCACCTGCGCTCGCACCTAAACCCACGCCATCACCTCTCAAAAAGATGACGAGCGAAGAGCGCCAGGCGTTCGCGCGCGCGGAGGCGCAGAGGCGCATCCAGGAGAGGATGGCGGCGTTGGGCGTTACTGCGCCTTCTTCCACCGCTTCGTCTTCTGCGATAGATAGCTCGGTAGAGGATAGGTTGGTACAGGAGAAGAGGGAGGCGGAGGAGAAGAGTAAGATTGCGGAGGAAAGGGCGGAGGAGAGAGAGAAGGCTAGGAGGGAGAGGTTAGAGAGCGAGAAAAAGGCCAGTGCCCCTGCTCCCGAGGTGAAGCCGCCTGTGGTGCCTCCGCCGCCTGCACAGGTTGCCTCTGTTGCAGCTACGACGCCTCGTGTCCCGCCTGTGGTTAAACGTCCCCCGGTCCCTCCGCCGCCACGTAAATCGCCGAATACCAAGCCGAAGCTGACGCCTGTAGCACCTGAAGTACAACGACAGCCCCCAGTACCCGTTGTTGTACCCCCTGTTGTCCCACCTCCACCCACCGTTACTCTCGCATCTCCCGTAAAGCCAGAAGAGGACTCAGAAGATGAGGCGCTGCGCCTCAAGGAAGAAGAGATCAGGAAGCAGAAGGAGGCGCGCGCAGAGAAGATGAAGCAACTTGAGAGGGAGGAAGAGGAGGCGAGGCTGGAGGAAGAGAGGTACCGTGCGAGGGTTAAGGCACTGCGGGATAGAACCACGTCTGCGCCTGTGCCAGAGCCTGCTCCGGTTCCTGGATCTGTAACAAGTACGAAGGCGCCGACTCCTCCACCACCGCCTGTACCTGTTTCTGTTACTGCTCCTCCCCCGGCCTCGGCTGTTGAGCCTACGAAGTCGACGAATCCATTCAGTCGGTTGATTAATAAGGATAAAGAGGCAGGGGCTGGATCTCCTGCAATGGTGACTCCTACGACAACTGGACCGCCTACGCCAGCAATAGCAACGAATGGCAGTACTAATCCCTGGGCTCGTGTTCAACCTCCCTCTAACACTCCCATCGCTGTACCTTTCTCTGCTGTCTCTAATACTACCACCGCCCCTCTCCCCACTCGCAGCCCTGCTCCCACCTCCGGTTCGAAATCATACCACACCGCCCCGTCAGGCGACACCGACAGCGACTGGGAGGATATCAAAGAAAAGGACGACGACGATGACGATAGTAGTGATGAGGATATAGGACGCGGAGGACGCGCAGACCTGGCGAGGCAGTTGTTCGGAAGTATTTTGCCAGCTGCTCCTGTTAGTAGACCCGAGAGTGTAGGGGCTGGAAAGGTGCCTCTCAGTGCGAGTGTGTCACCTGCTCCACCTATTGCTCCACCTCCACCTGTTGCCCCGCCCCCACCTGTTGCCCCGCCTCCCCCTGTCGCCCCGCCCCCTCCTGTCGCCCCGCCTCCACCCCCTGCAGCGACCCCGTTGGCTGCGGGACCAGGCGATGTTAGCGCGCTTATGCGTTCCATACAGGGTGGGGCGAAGTTGAGGTCTGTCAAGACCATTGATAAGAGTGGGCCTCCTTTGTCGGGGAGGGTTTTGGGCGACGCTGCGCCCCCTGCGCATATCAATGTTGACACGAGACCTGACTATGGATCGTCTCCTGCTTCTACTCCTACAACTCTCCAGTATCAGACTCAAACTCATTCGCAAAGTGTGCCCTCGATCCCTCCTGTCCCTTCCCCGGAGGAGTATGAGCAGCCAATCGAGATGCCGGAGATGAGAATCGATTCACATGACAGGAGACAGAGTGTAGGGTGGTTCGCGGAGCGGGCGGCAGATACGAGGACGGGCACGGGTGCGGCAGAGGATGTATATAGGCTGCCTTCAATGAAGGAAGAGGAGGAACACGTCCCTATGCCTGCGCCGGTTCCGACTATTCAGGTCGATGAGGTTGCCCAGGAGGCTGCATCTGATCCACTGGATGATATTGATAAGTCTATTGGTGAGTTGTACATTTTAAAAAAGAATCAGTGCTGATTAATTTTTGTAGAGTATCGTGCTAGGTCTTTGTATACGTATCATGGTGATGGACCTGATGATCTCAGTATGTTTATATATGGTTTCATTCTCAGCTTGACTAACCTCAGTAGGCTTCGGCGAGAACCTTATGTTGACCGCTCATCCCTCAAAGACTGGAGGGGACTGGTGGTATGGAACTCTGGTCAGTTCAGGAAAGTCGGGTCTTTTCCCGAAGACCTATGTCGATGTTGTGAAATCTAGTGTGTCATGTTCTGAATTTCATTCATGACTTTCACTCTGATCACCTTCTCCAGGCAACGCAAAGGCACTCTACTCCTACACAGGCAATAATCCCGACGAACTTCCCTTCACCGAAGGCGACGAGCTTACGATCGTTGACAAAAGTGAGGAGGAATGGTGGAAAGCTGAACAGGCGGGGGTAGTTTTCATCGTGCCTGCCGCATACCTGGAAGTTGTCGAGGGTTAGTGAATTCAATATCTATTGAGTTCTCCCCCCCGTTTACGTGCAAGATAAAATAGGCTAAAATTTTTCTTTTTTCTGCTTTATTTTCTATGTTATACACCTCACCCGTCAAAATCGTATCTTACACGGAATGGAACAACGTCTTATGCAATTCTAGATCTTGCACCTGTCTCAGCACCGGAAGTAGAGGTTTCCGCTAACGAAACATCGCCCGCTTTGGCGAAGGAGCATCTTAACGGTTCAACTGGTGCTATTAACTCCAAGGTTACAGTGGACGACCCCACGAGAGTAAGTGCTTCGTTGGATCGCGATGAGGATGATGATGATGATGACTCGGAAACGTCCTCTGAATACCTTTCTTTCGACGCAAGCGATGACGATGACGGCTATCCTGAATTGAGAATAGAACGTGAAGCACGTGAGAGAGAGAGGCAAATGGTTCTGGAAGCCGCCGGTCTCATTGTCAAGCAAGATGAGAAGAGACCACCACCAAGGCCAGCACGTTCACGATCAACAGAACACCGTCCTGCGCCTGCTGTACCGCAGCTGACAAAACACCTTCCCCCACTCCCTGAGCCAGAACCAGAACCAGAACCAGAACACATTGACCATACTACGGGATTGGACGATGCTTTTGATAGATATGAAGCCTTTAAGAGCTCACAGTCGAACCGCATGTCAATTGCCTCGTCCATCGAGTTGAGCCAGACAAACAAGCGCGCGTCTGTTGCGTCAGTGGAGACGTTGACCTTGTCACCGGCTCTCTCAAAGGAAGGGGATAGTGGACGGTATTCGCATTTCTTGCATTTCTTGTCGAAGTCGAAGACGCCCGAGGCAGAGCCCAAGAGGACGCTGAATATCTCGGCACCGATACTGATGCAGAGTCCCAGCTCGGAAGGATTGTCTCCACCAAAATCAGAGAGCCTTGCGTTCGGAACCGTGAGTTTCTGCTTGGCGCTTATGTTGTATTTCAACGTCTTTGCTTTGTAGTCATGGGCGAGCCTCGTTGACAAGACTGCCCTTGAGGGTATTCCTACTGGAGAACGACGCCGGCAAGAAGTGTGTAATGTGTTTCTCGGGAAGGCTTTTAATGCTCATTCATCTTCATCCTCCAGGCGATCTTTGAGTTGATCCACACCGAGTCTGCCTACGTCCGCGATCTTCAACTTATAGTAGAGGTGAGGTAATGCGTGTCGTTTCCATGACTGTGTTTCAAAACATTCAACCAGAAATTCTATTCGAGCGTGGTGTCATTACTATCGCGAAAGGAAGTAACTGTCATTTTCGCTAATGTCGAGGACATCCTCCTTACAAATACAGTGAGCGCTTCCTACACTCATTTCTTGGAATATGCTCATATACTATCAGGCGTTTTTGAGCGGTCTCGAGGAGCGGCAAAAGGAGTGCAGACTTTACATGGACCGTGTTGGCGATATCTTACTCAACCACATCCCGAATATGACAGTCTACATGGTGAGGGCAACCGTGATCGAAATTTCCATGCGTTCAAGCAATAGCCATACCTAGGCCTATTGCGTGAATCAAGCCACAGCGATCAAGGTTCTCCAATCTTTGAGAGACTCGAATCCTGAGCTCGAAGCACATCTACGGGTATACAAGCGGATGGTCTTCCTCTGAAGATTACAGTATCTGATTCGCTTTCTTAACAGCACCTTCGAGATGATGACCCAGATGTTCGGAATTTGGATCTGTCAAGCTATCTTCTTGTTCCCAGTCTGTCGCAATCCTTGACACATGTATATGATCTAAGATTCATCTTCTTAGTGCAACGGATAACCCGTTATCCACTCCTTCTCAAGCAGGCACGATTTCAAGTCCATCTCATCATGCATTCATACACTTAACCTTTGCTTCAGATCCTCAACCATACCGACACGGAGATTGAACGAGATAGCATACATAATTCCGTTGGTGTCGCCGAAAAGATTCTGGATCAGATCAACGAAGCCATCCGAGACCAGGAGGGGCGAGAGACGCTCAAAAACATCTCGCAGCATCTTTGGATTGGCCAAGGGTACTACGTTTTCGCCTCCTATGTAGAACAACTCACTGATTGACGTACATAGCCGCCTGGATCTCACGGCGCCAACACGTCACATGGGTTCTCGGAAGCTTCTCAAAGAAGGAGCATTGACGAAAGCCAAGAGTGGGCGGAAGCTGTATGCATTCCTGTGCAGTGACTTCTTGGTTCTTACCGATCCATCGATGAAAACGTTGTACCGAATGGTGCGTAAGCGTATCTTGCTTTCATATCGAACTTCTTGTTAATCATCATGAATATTGAACCCACAGCCAATCCCGCTAGCGCAGGCCCAAGTAAAAGAAGCAGGAAGAGGTCCGTGATAGAAACCTCATTAATTCCTCGCTTATGTATATGGACCCCGATTGCAGACGATCTCACTTTCCAGGTCTCGCAAGCTTATCCCAGAGGAGGTGATGTCGTCTCACTCAAGGCATCATCCGCCCGCGATTGTCAATGTGAGTCCTTCATTCAGCCATTTCAAGTTCAATAAACAGTTGAAATTATGCGTTATGCGTTATGTCTAGTGTGGATTCAAGAAATTGACCGCGCAAGTCATCGCTGCCGACGTGCTGAAGAAAAGGCCGTACGTAAGCAAAGGAGGCGATACAGTTAAGAAACCAAGTACTACTGAAATGGATCATGGACAACTCACCCATCAGAATCTTTGTTATCTATTAACTTCTTTTCCATTGCTGTTTCGTCTGATACACCAAAATTTGTTTTGGAGACTATCAATGTTACTCTGTATACCCATCTACATCTGTATTTGCATTTGTCTTGGACCTGACAATCGTTTTAATATCGTTAGGCACGGATTCAACTATTTTTTTCCAACCCTCCAATATATGCTGGTGTGTTGCTTCTCAGTACAGCTCGTGCCCCCTTCTCCCATCCGCTCCAGCTAAGGTTCCTAAACTCTCCCAAGGCTGTACTTACTATTTCGGGATTGCGTGTTCAAACAGGTTAGCAAACATCAGAAAATGAGATTAGAGACCCTGCCTCCGCCCTGGAAACGGATGAACTAATACTTATATTTCAAAGTTGAATTACATACGTGAGGTTGAATTATCGTTGGAACGTCGTCAGAGATTCGGACCCGACGTAAACATGCTTTGTACGTGAATACTATGAGGAACGTCGAATACCTCAATCGACCACACGGCCGTCAGGACAAAATCTGGGTCACTAGGTATATCATAAGTATGTATAGGTATATGTACCAACGCAGCGGTTGTTTGTTGATTGTCGATCCTCCGAGGGCCGGCCAACCGGTCATTTCATATCCGATAGTATCCGCGGCTCATGCATATAATACATCGCGTTTAAACCTAAACTAGTAACCTCCTGACCCCAGATTTCACACATCCACACAATGTCTGCGCCTGGTATGTATCGTCTCTCTGAACTCTGAAAAGCATCGACCTCAAACTGTTGTAGATCTTGCTGCTAGCTCTCTGTTCAATGTCAAAGGAAAGATCGGTCCGTAACATCTTCCATGTCGTCGCGACCTACGCGTGTATTCACATGTGGATTCAATTTCTTGTTTAGTTCTCGTTACTGGGGGAGGCTCAGGCATCGGAAAGATGATTGCTGCAGGGTTTGCCCAGAACGGTGCCAAGGTTTACATTGCAGCTCGCAAGGCTCAGCAATTGAAGGAGGTGGGTCTTCTATCACTATCGAACGCTCAAAGGCACTCAGATCCCTTCACAGGCTGCCGACGAAATTAGCAAGGGATGTCCGATACCAGTGCAAACGCTCCAGGCCAATGTGAACGTACGTCCGATGTCTCATACATCCAGCTTCCATACTGACGGACGAGTTTCGCTTTGTTCAGTCAAAGGCTGGATGTGATGCCCTTATCTCAGAGTTCAAGAAACGAGAAAGCAAGCTCCATGTCCTTGTCAACAACTCAGGCGTCACTTGGGGTGGGCCATACAACGATTTCCCCGAGGACAAGGGATGGGACAACGTATTCAACGTCAACGTCAAGGCTGTCTTTTACAGTATGTCAAAACCTAATCTGACTCTTTCTTGCTTATCCATTCTCGCTGTAGTGACCGCTGGGTGAGTTGCGTGTGTCACACGCTACGACTTGATAATAATAACTCGCGAAGACTGTCCGATCTGCTATCCAAGGACGCCGACAACCGCGATCCCGGACGCGTCATCAACATCTCCTCAACAGCCGCGGCTGATCCTCGAGTTGAAGGGCCCCTCAGCAGAGACGGAAACGGGACATGGAGTTGTATGTCCCCCTCAAATCCAAATCCTCATCTCTTTACGCTAACGTTGTTCCTTGCAGATCAACCAAGCAAAGCAGCAGGTTCGTCAACTATCTCACAAATTGTCATTTTTCGTTTACCGATGCCCACGGCAATCTTAAGTCAACCAACTCACGTCCGTCCTGGCGCTGAAACTCGGGCCTCGCCATGTAACGTGCGTACTAAATATTCCATTACTAAGTACAAGCTATCTCACCCACCCGTTTTTCCTGGACTCTTGCAGCGTGAACGCCATTATGCCCGGGTAAATTCTCTCCACTCCCTTCTCCGACATCCGCTTATGAGATTTCAGACTCTTCCCGAGTAAAATGACAACATTCGGCATCCAGACCTCTGGCGAGACATTTGTTGCAGGACAACCCACAGGTTTCAACTTTGTATCATCCTTCTCTTCTTTCGACTGACCGTCCAACTCTTAGGCCGATATGGTACGCCTCAGGATATGGCCGGAGTCGCACTTTTCCTCGCCTCCCCGGCATCAGCCCACGTCACGGGAACACATACGCTCCTTGACGGAGGAGCTCGGTATAGATCGGCGGGAAGGTCAGCCGCGACGAAACTTTGAGACAATGTATGAATTTGCTTGTCATTAATCGTGGAACAAATAAGATAGGTGATCAAAACACATTTACTCGATTTATTATTTGGGTTATATAAAATATTCCACGGAAAGTTCTGTTCTCCAAAATACAATTATTCCGTCCATACAGTCCATGCAGACAGAATCCGAGGATTTACAAGCCAAACCCATATAGCAAGCCAACAAAGCAGACAGGACAAAAAAATCACAGGAACAAGACAAACGACGACATCACGATGACCCTCACATTCACTTCACCTCTTCCTCCCTTCCCCAATCGGCGTGAGCATATTCTCATTCCTATTCTCATTCTGGCTGCGACGTCCCAAATTCATTGTTGCCATACCCGTCACCACATCACCCTGCCCGCCTGCGGCTCCACCCTGTACCGGAATTCCAGGAGCCAAGTTCGCATTGACATTCCACACAGACCCTGATCCCAACCCAGGCACACTCGTAGGAACAGGAGACACCTTTCCCGTTGCCGCAGCCCACTTGCTCTGCGTGAAAACGCGTGCTTGCTCGAGTAGTGCTCTATACATCGCATTGTTGAACCCGATACATTGGAGTGCGACACAGGCCACTTTGAGGGCACCAGCGGCGTATAGCTGCGATACTTCGTATATGTTTTGTGGGGAAGTGTTTTTACGCGCTACGATGGTTTCTTTGACTATGAGTTGGGTTACCTATGTGCGTCGAGTAGGCGAATATCAGCAGTAAATATCAGGTATGATGAAAGAGGGGGTGATATCAAAGCTACGATTTGGAGCTAGATGGTAAGACAGGACAGACCTCTGTGGGAAGTGCAGCCCACTCCTTCGTCGTGAGGTCGGCTAAACGAAAGGCGGTATACACGCCGGCATAGTACCAAGTCCCATCTTTGTTGAAGAAGCATTCTAGATTGCAAGCTCGCCATGGTAATAGTGCAAAGACAAAACGACAACGAACCAGTGGGTTTGTTCATACGTCCAATAATATCGACAGGGCTCCAGCGGTGAGCGGTGGCAACGCGAGGGTTCGTGCTGCACTTGAAAGCAGGCGTGTAGAAGTAGCCGTGCTCTTCACGCTCAGGGCACCACATCGTCGTGATTGCGTAAAAGAGACGATATTGGTTCAGCCTGGACATTCACGGAAGGAAAAATCAAACAACCTCGATAATTCTCGGTACTTACGAGGTTCTAAGAGGCTGGAGGGCGATAGTCAATACGTTGTCGTGTCAGATAAGGACAGAACACTTACTCCAGACAAAGTTGAGATGAATTCTTGAATTGTCAAAGGAGAAGGGATGCTGAGAGGACTGAGGGTCTCTTCTGTTGCATCTTGCGGAAGTGGTAAGTCTGCTAAAACAGCGTTTCGTGCGGCTACCATATCTGCTGGCTCGTCCGAGACTGGATAATGTGAAGCTGGCTGTCAGGAGACCCATTCGTTAGCAAAAGAGCACTCGACAACAGGATCCTATACTCGTTCAATGAAAGAGTCAGACGTCGAGTTCGTGCCAATTTGGCCAACAGAATTCTGCGATGATTGAGAGGGCGCTGGTGATTCGAAACATCTTAAAGGCAATAATTGCGGGGTGGATCCCCGGAGGTCCATATTGTTCTGATTCTGAAAAAAGGTCAGATAGTCCGTCTGGAGTTGAGAGCTAAACTTAAAGCGCCTGTGATACTTCAAGTGTTTTTGCAGCATTTTCTTTCAATGTCCTAATCTCAATTCGCAATTCCACGATCGTTCGCTCCAACCGTGCAATTTCCTCTTTCATTTTTGTGGTTTCCGTTCTATCTGTTGTCGTGGAAGAGTCTGGAGTAAAAGGAGAGTTCGCTCTAGATTTAATATTCTGTTGAAGGAGCTCTATGGTTGCCGATTTTTGTCGTATGGATTCGTGCGCTTCGACCAGACGTTGAACAGTGGCATCGCGCGCCTTCAAGGCTTCATTAGTTCGGGTGCGTTCGATTGCAACTTCAATAGCTAGATCTGCAACTCTGAAAGGGTCCTACAGGAACTACAATTAGTACAACTAGACCGCATATATGGAGGTTTGTAGTTACAGGTGTTTTGGGAGTGTCGATTTCTGGCTCAGCCTGGTCAGGTTCAATCTCAGGAGCGATTATATCGGCATTGGGAGTGGAATTCAGTTGAGTAAAAGTGGCCATCGTCGTGATAAAAATGGCGCTCGTCGTCGTTCAGGATGACGAGGGGCCATATTTGTACATGTTTGATTGTGAGGTTCTAGTCTCGGTACCCATCACCCTTGCGAAGCTTTTTTGCGACACTCGACCGTGATATGTCTTTGCTTGTCAAAGCCTCCACGTCGCGGCAAATTGCGCCACAATTAACGCGTGCTTACATTTTCGCCACACGAAACTACTCAGAACTACGTCGACAACCACCCCCGATACGGCCCGAGCCCATCGTCGAAACCTTCTCCGCAACCTCTCAGCCACAGTCGTACTATGCCAAACATCCGCCTACGCGCGAACTTCCACGCATCAAAGTACCTCATAGAATTTCAGATTTTTTTTTTCAAATTATTGACTGATTAATAGAAACGGTGGCCTACTGTTGTTGGCGCTCTTGTCTTCGGGGTTGCAGCTTGGGTTGCATTCATGACATACGTCACAAATCAAGAAATGATATCAAGTTCTGTGGTACGGCAGATAATGAGATCTGTCCGGGAAGACGAAAAATTGAAGGAAGTTTTGGGAGAAGCGATTAGGCCACAACCGGAGTGGTGGTTAAATGGTGACCCTCTGATTCACGGCAAGGTAAATTTGATGTTCATTCAGAACTTTGTTTTGTTGACAGCATGATGCGTCCAGATTAGCCAATTGCAAGGGAACGTTGATGTTAGCTTCCGAATCAAGGGCTCTAAAGGTGTGTTATTCCCAAGGCTCGGTAATTGGTCTAATCTTGTTTCGTCCAGGCGCTGGGACACTTTACTTCACCAGCATTCGCAAGGAGAAGGGTGTTCCTTTCACAATATGTACGTACTCTTTTTCGTGGGATATTGAAACTCATTCAACGTCTCCCCAGTACGATTCAAGGTTATATGTGATGATGGAACTGTTGTCTGGGTGGATGCCAAACCCGCATAGGTATTAAAGACGTACTTTCGTGTTTTCAGACCTAGTAACTTTCATTCATCACCCTAAACAATTTTTACATGCAAGTATATAATTATCAACGTGTATCACTAGTCTTCTCACAAAATGCATCGACTTCCATCTACATGATACCGTACGCGAGTCGAACAATCTTTGTGAACAAACTTGGGATAGATTGGGACGCATGACCATGACGTTAACACCCACTCCATTTAGAGGTCACCGCGACAGCTTCCATCCTACGCCAAAAACTATTTTTGATCTTTACAGCCTTCTAGGTCATTTGCGATCACATGGCGCGTACCCACACATTGCTAACCCGCCGGCATGAAGTACCCGTGCAGATGACGCCATGCACGTGAAAATCGTCTGAACGTCGACACTGTTTGGTGGGAGGTACCGGTCTCCGACATTGGCTCGAGAGCCATCACATGTAATGAATGTGGCGTGCCAAGCTAATGACTTGTACTGTACGATCATGGGTTATCTGATTTCCGTGTTCAATATCATATCGATAACATTCGCACATAGCGTTTAATGCGATCGTGTATTCCTGCTTCTTTAAACTGTAGAAATTTTCTTTTGTCCAGATATGGTATCAGCCATCCCACTGTAAAAGCATCTTAAATTCCGAAGACATTTTTATCTTTGAGTATATACACAGTATTGGATTATATACATGCTATATAATACATATGTACACTATTTCTGGGGTAACAACAAGGCCGCAGCCAAACATTAGTCAGATCAGATCAACGAATATAATTTTCCAAGAAAAGCGATGCAGGATTCGACAGCAACTTCTTTGCACATGCTAGCACATTAGATTCAGAAAACACAAGAAAGCCAATCAAGAAAAAAGAATAAAAATGATGAAGAACTGTGAAAGATGACCTAGGATTTTAGATCACGGCCATCCCATTCAAAATCTGACTCGTCCGACATAAGATGGAGATCATCGTCTTTCAATGTAGCCTTGCGATACAATTTCAACAACGTTGTTACATCGTTTGACTGGGCATTGATGAATGCGGTTTTTCTCTTGCGCTGTCCACGGCGGCTTTCAGCAGGATAGTGGCACGCGAGGCCACGGCGAGCGCATTGACTAACGATAGACAATATAAGTATTTGCCGACAAGGAGACTTGACAGGAGTTCACTTACTTGCATGTGGGATCATCGCTCCCCGCCGGTGGCGGACCACACGCAATCTTCCTGCCACGGCAGAACAAGCAAGCCATGACCGGCTTGCCATCCTTATCCCTCAGGAGCTTGGCACGCTTGCGCGGCACAGGGAAGGTCAGTTGCTGGCCTGAGGCCAGCAGCTTAGATGGCATGTTAGAGCGATGGCGTGGACGAGATGAAGGGTGGTTTTTGCGTGACGAGAAACGCCGCGCACAGGTTGGTGAGACGTCGGCATAAGATTCCTTAGAGTGGGGAGGCAGGACTGAGAAAGTCGGCTTCTCAGCACCATGCATCAGAGTCCTCTCTGATTTTTGCAGATATTCGGCAGTAGCGATAGCATCAGCCTCCCAATCACCAGTGTACTGTGGTTGGTCAAATGGCGGCGAATTAGGTGAGGAAGTGCGAGTAGACTCGGGAGGAGTTGCGAAGAACGTTGATGGATAAGCATTTTCTCGCTTTTCTGGTTTTAAAGGTGTATATGGCGGCGGACGAGGGTTGACTTTCCGTGTGGACCGAGCCGGCCTGGTTCGTCGAGCAGGGGCCACAACCTGGAGGGCCAAGGCGACTCGCTCTTGGTCGCACGGTGTCGGTATATCGCAAGGCTTCTAAATAAGAATGAATGAATAATCAGTGACACAGACTCGATGGTCAATTGAGTCAACATACCGAGACGGTCTCTGAAACGGGACCTTGTTTGTTTGAGTCGCAACCCTGAGACGATCTTGCACGATTACTAGAAACGTGATCGATAGAGCTCGTGCTGGAATTGCGTTCAATGGCTTTGGTTGATGCGTCGTAAACAATAGTCAGGGGAAGTTGTGCAGGTACCTCGGGGCCAGAAGCCTGAGAGGGCGATAAAGCGAGGGCATTGGCCAGAGTAAACGTGGAGAAGTCTGGCACGAGATGAGCATGGACAGACGGAGTGTAGACTTTTGGTAAGCCACCGCAGTCAATACCCTCGTAAGTAGAAGACGATGGTTGTGCCCAGGGCGCATAAGGGAATTCTTGCGCAATCCAAGCATTGATCGCGGCCTGTCGTGCCTGGGGGAAGGTGGCGTAAAACCGTTCATCTTCTTCTAGCATAGTCTTTTGGAAGGACGAATTGGGAAGAGCTGCAATGCGGTCTCGCACCTGATAGACACTGTGATGAACTATAAAACAAAATAAGAAAGGATGCTTCCTACCTCTTGGCGGGTCTTTTCCCAGTGAAGCTCAGCTTCATGGCGAGAGATCGGGTACGGGAGCAGCTGGCGTGGAGAATTGAGACAAGACAAATTGTCAGCTATCTGCACATTATCGAAGGACATCGTTTTGGGGGGCGTTAAGGAGTCTGAGAATGAGATTTTTGGACTTCTTAAACAGTACGATTCCAGCGTGAATATCTGTCCCGCTAAGAATGAGATTAGGTTCGATCTGGACCCTGGTCCCAAAGAGCAGGGACGTCGACAAGATGGATAAACAAACTGAAGACAACGTATCAAATCTCAAATCTCTCGATTTTCTATTTGGTTCCGATGCTCGATATGGTCCGTACTCCATTCATCTTGTGCTCCATCTTATCTAAATTGAGCGGAGTTGGCCCAATTCAAGCATATGGAGGTTGTTTCACCCTGATGCGAATTCCAGAACTCGTGTGATGGGTCAGGCGTGCGAGAACAATCGTGCTGAACCGCATTGCCTCGAGATCTTCCGCCTAGCGTTGTTCCCACCTACTCTTGACAAGTTGCCTTGACTTGTCGTTAACGACTCGAGTGGAATTTCAGGTACATACCCCTCTTCGGAGCATGAAATTTTTCTTTCGATTGTTTCTTAGCGACGGCCACTGATCGGCGACACTGCTTCAAAGCAGAATTGAGAATATGAATATTCGCTCTCGAGCAAAAATTCATATTATTTACAACTGTTTCACTTTGTGCAAGCAATCAGGCGTCTGCAAGTAAAGGCACGGTCGGTCTGCGCACGCTAGTGTTTCCACAGGGATTTTTCGATTCTGGCGCGATTTGTTCACGCGAAAATTTGAAGGACCCACAGTCACCAATGCAATTGACATCGGACATATGTAAGCTTCTCGCAGATTTGCTGACGTGGCTAAATTGGCGTGTACGGATGTAGATGACTTATTGCCTCCACAAATATACTTTTGTTGCCATCAATCGCGAGGAATCACACACAACCGTGATAGATTCGGGGGGTCATTGAGCTTTTGATTGTTCAAGTTTGTCCATCCATTGAGATCCAATGGCCATTCGCATGCTGCCGAGCGGGTCGATGAAATTTGGCGTAGGGTTGCGTGGCTTGACGGATCATCGCATTTCAATTTCAGCCTAACCGCACTCAACACCTTAGACGCATCTAGTGAGGCAGATCTCGGTGGCGCAGAAGGTGTAAGAACACAATGAGGAATCCATGCCAAAAAGCAGCTTGTTAAAAGGAGTTTGAGGATGATTCACTTCAATAGCTTTAAGGGTCAGGGTGAAGACTGAGAAGTGGATATCCAGGACGTAGTCAGGGTTCAGATGAAGATGCCAGCTCATCTATGCTTGAGGAAGTAGTAGCGCCAAGGTAGCGCCCATCAATCGAGTAAAAATTCACCTGGTAAGTGTATATCCGGGGCCGCGAATACCGTTTGAAGCCATGATTTCACCTACGCGTTCCTGTCGTCAACCACCCCATTTTTGTTTTTCGGCCTGCTTATCGTCGTACTATTGCACAAGTCCTCAGGCCTCACTGTTTAGCTTGGCCCATTGAGAGAAAACGTGGAGCAGGGTGGTGACAACGACTCGACTTGTTACCCTAATCTCATGTGACATCGGTACCCATTTCACATGGAAAATCTCCAGATGGAGAACAAACAATGTTGGAAAACGCCCCCAGGCAGATCAGTGGCAGGTCAGATTGAGAAGGATGTCACCCTTGATTCTCCTTAACTAGACAGATTAAAACTACGATTCCCAGCGAAAGGTAGAGAAGCGTACCTGGGTGGCTTCGTGATAACCACCAAGAGAAAGAACCTACAATCGACTCACGACATTGGACATGGCAAGTGTTTAACATGATATGATTAGATTCAAGAGATGCAGGTGGATTAGTGGATTAGACAAGGATATTATAAGAACTTACACGAGTCGGATGAACAGGAAACATAGGGGCAACCGGAAGATGATTATAATTTCCTTGTTCGGAAGTTACAGCGAAGCAGTTTCCATGAGGAAACAGGCGAAACAGAGAATCCCAATCGACATCAGCTGTAACATGTAAAGCTTAGTGGTAAAAATGTCAGTAAACTCGCGAAACGAACCACGTTGCTCTAGGACTTGCTCTGGTTTGCTGTGCATACTTCCAAGCGTGAGAATCTTGGTGAATGAAATCGAAAGGTTGCTCCAAGTTCCGTGATCCTGTATGTAAATTGGTCAAAGGGCCTCGCGGGAGGATAAGAGAGAGAGGAAATCGAGAATCCCGATTCGGAGGCGTGGAGGGATGTTGCCCCATAGTCAAAAGGCATGGCCTGTAAACATGTGATGTGGCGAAGTTGGCTGTCAATGCCAAGCATTTGGAGACTGTTCCAATTCTGCAAGTTGATTTCCTTGCAAGTCAGTACACATGCTGGATCTGTGTTGAAGACACAAGGATCTGACAATTGAAGTCGTGAGGGCAACTTCGAATGACGGCCTGATGAAGTGAGTCCTCGTTCACTGTCAGAGTATGTCATGGAAAAGAAGAGACTGATTTGGTAAGTACGAGATAGTGGACCATACGAATACAAACACCGAAATATCTTGACATGGTTCTTTGATGGACTGCCATAAGTATAGATGAGAAGGAAGTCGTGAAAGTTGGCAACTTCTTTCCTACATCCACAGTTCGAATACTGTCGTTCAGTGCGTGTAATTTGCATGGTAAGCTTCTTTGTAGACATCCATCCAACAACCAAAACCTAATTTCTAAATTAGTATGATATAGCGAAGACATTACGAGCAAGACAGCTAGGGAATGAGCGAACAAACAACGAAAGAGTGGCCTCGATGTGTATTACATAGCAAGGCTCAAGGCTAAGATTCAAGGGTAGCGAGCTCAGCCCTGATCTCTGCTTCACCCTCCATCTTCCTCAGCTGCGTCGCCTCGAGTCGTTCCCCGCGCTTCGCCTTCTCCTTCAGTTCCTCAATTGCCTTGAGCTATACAGAAAGGAACAAAAAGATCCATCAGCTTGCAACGCATGCAAAACAAAACAGCACAACTACACGTACCTTCTTATTCAAATTCCGTATCTTCTTCGCCGTAGGATCGAGCGTCGAGCTATCCAAGCCCGGCGTAACTGGCGATGTAGGCGTCGTAATATCCACCACCGAATCCTGCTGCACAATCGGCGTGCTCGTCCCACTAACCTGCCGACTATGGTGCCGACTGTCCACTCCACTTCCCTCGTCCACACCCTGAGTGCCATCCTTCTTCCCCTTCCTTTTCCTCGCACCACTTTTCTTTTCACTCTCCAGCCCGGCTGACTCACCATTCGGCGGCGGTGCACCCGGCACCTGTCTCCGCCCCTGTCCATAGTGAGAGAAGTTCCCGTTCCCATAATTGCCATTCGCAGGTGCAGCACCCGGTGGGAGGTGGGCCGGCGAACGGCTATACGGCCTCGGCGGCGTTGACGTCCCATTCGTCGGGACTCTCGCTGCCCCGCCCTCGTCTTCGCGCTTATAGATCGAAGGCGTCGCGAGCCCACGTGCACCGGGCGGGCGGTACGCACCGGCAGGCTTTGTCGGTGTGGGCTTCGCGATACTTGCATGGTCGCGTACGCTCGCTGCGGGTGCAGGAGCGCTGGGAAGGTTTTGTCCGAATTGTGGTAGGGCATCAATAGGGGTAGGACGCCAGGCGACTTGGTACCATTCCTCTCCAGGCTGGACATGCAAGAGTGGGCCCGTACAGTGCCAAATCTTGACGCCATTGTCGACGCGCAGTCGTGGAGAGAGGGTGGCAGTGAGAAGGGTACGTCCATCTGGTGACCATTCGCAGAACGAGGTATTTGGAGCGTCGATTATGCAGACTTGTCGAAGCGTGCGGCGGTCGAAAATATCGATTTTGCCTGCAAGGTTACCAAAGCCTGCGACGAGGACAAGGCGGCCTTGTGGGTTGAAGGAGATGGTGTTGTGTGGGTGGGCCCCAAAGTCATGCAAGGCGCGGACCCGCTGATCGAAGATTACCGTCTTGGCCGGCATGTCTGGCCCCGATGTCAGTTGGCTAGTTTTGCGATATGACGTGACACATACAGCCGTAGACAACTCCGAACTCTTTCGAGTTAGGTGCCCAAGTAAAATCGTGGATGGGTCCCTCTTTATCAAGAGTGACACGGCAATCGAAGTTCCCTGCTGCACTCAGAAGATATAAACCTGTCTCGCCGTAGTAACTCTTGTTGGTGTTGTCCACTTCTGTCTGAGTCATCACCAACACCTGCGTGCCAATCGTATTCCATTTAATCTGTGCCCGATCGGCCTTATAGAACGATTTTTGACACGTCGGTACGCCAGCGAGAGATAGGAGACCATAGATCTTGATGCTAGCCGGGGCACCCTAAGATTGATGATAAGAATCATTTGAGAGCAGGAAAAGATAACACCTCATCCACACCTTTTTCTCGGCAACAAAGATAGCTACCGAGGGGTTTAAACCAGGGCTAAGAGAAACCATGACAGCACCCTCAACCTTGAGCTTATCAACAATGCCCTTCGACCATTCCGCAGGGCGATACACTTGAATCTCGCCCGAAACGAGGCGCACGGCATGTGACTCTGAAATGGTGTATTGAACATCCCAGCCTTCCTGGGACTTTTGCGAAAAAGCAACAAGCTCCTCGCCAGTACTCGCGGAAAAGATCCGGAGATTTTTATGTTGCACACCGTCTTCAAGTTTGACTGGTTTTCTATGAGTTGAATGGACATGTAAGCGATAAGATTCAACGTACCGGAGCGCTCCCACGTCGAGAGGTACGTTCCGCGCGGTGAGAAGCGGAGTTCAATGACGTTGGGAATTGGAAGCTCCAGAAGAAGTTGAGCACCCTGCGCCTGGAAAATCCGCACCCTATAACACATATCATGCCATGGATTGGCAGAGAAACGAGAAAATGAGAACATACACATTAGGCAAGGCATAAGCGAAGAGTCGACCATCAGCACTGTAGTGGAAAGTGCGGGCAGGTACTTCGGGTCCAGCAAAACCCTCTAGCGGCTCATAGTTGGGCGAACCATTGACAAGGCCGAGCGATTTTTGCGCGCGGACTAAAATAAGATACTTAGTAAAGAAAGATCAGAAACAAATTCATCATCCAAAAAGGCCTCTCATTGCGACTTTTAAGCTGCGCCACCTCTCAGCTAAGCCTAACAACACGCCTTCCCTCGTTCAAACCCCTCAACAAGATGCTTACGCGCAGACAGATACGCGTGCACCCAGTAAATCTGAAAAAAAGATTATGCTCACATGCATACTGCTGAGTGTATTGGGATGCCATTTCGGGATTATGGAAAGGACTAGTGGGAAAGAAAGTCCAAGGCTCTGGGTGCAGGAAGCAAGCTAATGCTTCAGGAGGAGGTGTAGGCAAAACACCGCCGCCGATCGCAAGTTCATTCTTCTGATCTGTTTGGCCTTGTTTCCGGTGTCTGTCTAGGGCCGGCCATCCTTGTCGACCTTGCAACCTGGCTACTTGAGAAAATTCAATACATACTCTCGAGAGCTTGTATTGTAGCGCTCGCCTCAAGGTTTAAAGGTTAGAAAGTCCAATACGACTTGGACGTCAAGACAACTTCACCTGGCATCGACGAAAATTTTTCGGTGATCGTCGTGATTCCAGCCTGATTCCCTCGACTGCGGTTTCCAGTGTCATACTATTCGACCACTATCAAGTAATCTAACGATGTCACTCGTTGTTTGACTTGGTTAATCTAAAGGTATGCTTCTTTGAGCTTTGATCGTCTTGCGGAACGTGGTCAATTGAACGTAGCTTCTCTGCGTCTTGCTAGTTATGTATAACTTCACAAGCCTACACTTCTATGCGTAGTTCTGGTGGTCCGCAGCTCTTTATCACTCCTAGGCCCGAAATAGCGCTGTATTGCGCGGAGAATCAACGATCGCTGCACGCAGACCCTCCTGCTTATATGTCGTCGACTCCCGACCAGCATAGCTAAAATCACCTACATGACCACTGTGCTAATATTACCCGCGATAAATTCGAGCTAACACTCTTACGTCCATTCAAACGCGGTATATGTCATTCTTCGAAAGGTTCTGGTCATTGGGGCGCTCCTAAGCAAACTCACCCTCAGCGGGAGTCACTATGTCAACACCTCGCACGATCCACAGAGCTCGACCTTCCTTGTTCTCAGATACAGTTCTCACGAGATTATACCTAGCATTGTATCGTGTAAATTACTCGGGTCTTTCAAGTGAGACCACTCCCAGGAAAGGAAATATAGCAAGTTCATCTGTCTTGCTCTACTTACCGTATTCATTGCCACCTCGATCCTCCACCTGGCATCCCCGATTCGAAAAAAATTCATAGCTCCTCTCGTAGTTCATATGTACTCACTTCGAGAAATTGTATCTCTTTCCTGTACGGCCTGGTATGTTGCTGCTCCACTTATTCAAGATTGTATCGGCTATTCAGTTCTACAGTCCAGATTCATATCCAACCCTATGTAACCCTACCGCACAATTCCTCCCATCGTTCTTTGACGTCAAGTACGCTTCGCCTCTCGACTTCAGCTCTAGCACCAAACTAAACAATTTTATCCATTGAACGTCTCATGAGATCAAATTAAAGTCAATCAGTGACTAATGATGTACTGAACTTGTGACTTCTCTAACCCCAATACCATGGGCACTATGACTCTTGATGCAGGCCAGACCTATTGCCCAACCGTCACTAAACAGATTTACTTGGTACTTTGCCACTAAGCAAGCATGAAATTGATAGCTGTCACTAGGATAGCTGGATATTTACACCCATGAGATAACAGAAAAACTGGTTAGTAAGTACATGTTGCGGGTCATGACAAACCTACTGGGATTCAGGATATGCTGGTCTGGCATGTTCATTGTACTGTCATGTGGCCATGGTAATACAAATAGAGTATGGGGTAACAATAGTTATGAGTTCATGATCAGCACATTGATGCATTGCAATGACCAGCTCACAAAGTGTCTGATTTGTTTTGTCAATGTGTATGTGCAATTTGCATCCAGTCTTAATGATCATCAGAACTTGCTCATTCAGCATGTGGAATGTATAAATCTCTGGCTTCTACCTCAGTACTCAGAGCTCAGTGCCCAGCTGTTAGGGGACCCCTCATTTCCAGGTTATCTTTTCATTTCCTTTATTCCTGGCCCACTTCTCTTCCCCAATCCTCCATATTTGGGTCACAAGTACTTTTGACCAAGGCTATCTGACAGTACCACTTGGGCATGGTCACATGCCTGGAGGCTGGAGATCACCATTTACAATGGATTTTCTGTTTTTGGATTGGAGTCTGGATTTGG
The DNA here is from genome assembly GCA_020091625.1 of Termitomyces sp. 'cryptogamus'. Lineage (NCBI taxonomy): Eukaryota > Fungi > Basidiomycota > Agaricomycetes > Agaricales > Lyophyllaceae > Termitomyces > Termitomyces sp. 'cryptogamus'. The sequence goes on along the minus strand of JAGYZC010000006.1, from coordinate 5,094,321 downwards.
TCATTGTCAGGCACATTTCTGCATGTCATATGACTTGAGCATGTGCATTGCCAGGTCAATGATGGCACATGACTTTTCTGTGTACTATTGATATGATGGTACTTACCCATAATGATGAGTACTTTGACTCAATGTACTTTCTCAATATACCTGATGCTGAAAACTGCAAGCATCTGCTAATAAGACCCACTTGTCACTGAGCACCATTTTTGGCATTTCTGATCAGACAGCAGCTGATTATATTGTACATGACCTGGCACAAGTCACAACACTCATCATGTGAGGTCTAGCCCCAAGGTCTGGAATGATGTAGCCTTCACACAGGATTTTAGCAACCACAAGACTTATGGATCACAAGCCACATCACATGGAGTCTGGACTTTGGATCTAGAATGACAAAGCTGAAACCTTTCTTAGGAACAATTGCTAGTGACATTACCTGGCAACAACACTGCCTCCTCTCTAAAAAGGGATATGTTGACAGCCATGTGATTTCTTACTTATCATCATTTTTTCTTGTTGAGCTTACAAACATACTTGAATGGCATCTACACTTCAGGTATTGATGTCAGAAATGCTCTTTTCTTGTGATTGACAATTTTTACACATCATATTGACATCACATATGTATACTTGGTTAGTGGACTGATATTCAGTATATATCATAAACACTTTGGGATGCCATCACTGGCAGCAACTAATATTTCCTTTCTAAATACTATACTTACAAACTGTATAAATACTGCCTGTATATAGAGACAAAAAAATAAACAGAGTACCATTCCCTTCACTAGCTCTCAGCTTACCAGCTTCAGATGTCTTATTGCTCTCTCTCATCATCACCAATGACTTAGCAACAGTCTTGATGACCTCAACCTTGACTTAGTGTGAGTGCTAATTGCAGTTACCCTTAGCATTATTTTGGCTTAGCAATGCTAGTGACTATGGCTAGCAACTAGTCTGCATTCATCCCTTAGTCTTTATTAATCTCACTTATTCCTGATTCCTCCCTTCCTATCACTTAGTGCCCCATTTCTTAGTGACTCTTTCACCTTTGTTCCTTTTTCCTTCTTCTATCTAGTGACCTTCCATTACTGTCTAGTGACTTGGGCTAGCAATAGCAACACTTTTCACTTTGTTCTTCATTACCCTCACATCTATTAGCTCTTGCTTTCTGGGATGGTTACTGACTCACCCCCTATTAACTTCCTATTGCCAGCTACTCTAACTAGTTGCTAGTATTTAGGTCTTCCATTTGGTTTCCTGCATGGCAGCTAGGTGGCATAGGAGCACATCACTGCCAAAAACAATAGGCAGAGAAAGTATTTAGCTTGAAGAATACTGCTCCAATGATCCTAAAAAGCTGAAGAGATGCCTGTAGCAGCAACAACAAAGCAAGAAGCAAAGGGCTGAGGGTTAAACACATCACTGATCAAGGGACTGATTAAAATGATAGCTGACATGCCTAACAAAGTGGCAGTGCTGGCTATTCTCAGCCTCTCAACAGCTGGTGCTAATCCAGCCAAAACTCTAGCTTGCCTCACTCACAACTCATGTCACTAACCCAAGCCAACACTCCAAGAATTGCTGCAATAGCCTCAGTGCAGGAAGGAGGAGTATAGCAAAAGAGGGGAGAGGAAAAACAAGCCTCACCACATGTTGCCAAGCTCTGTCTACATGGAACTCCAATGCCTAGACCACCCATCAGCCAACTATGCTCCCAGACAATAATTAAGAATGCATGGAAAAACCCTGGTCCATGTGAGGGAGGAGAGGTATAAAAAGGAGAGGATTTTGAAGAGAAGGAACAAGCAAGTAGTTGCCATGGCTTGGACATCCCCAGGGAGCAGATATTTTAGGCTTAAGAGCACCTATTTACTTTAGGAGGATTGGTTAATACACTATTTGAGCCCTGATCATTAGTTTTGAAACTGTCTCACTCTTCTGAGCTAAAATCAAATAATCTATTACTACATTATCATTGAGAGGGAGTTTAGTATAAAAGAGCCCTGAACTCTTGCAGATCTAAGTATGACAAGTTGGCCAAGTCTACAGAACTTTGTGCCAATAAGTTAAACTTAGATTTTGCATCATCTGGAGCCCACCACAAGAGCTTCTTCAATACAAAAACTCACTTTTGGATTTCTGTGAGGAGTCCAACTCTTTTAAAACATAAGTTTTGCACCATCTGGGTCTTGGCCCAAAACACCTGAAGTTATTACAACTAAGGTGAAAAACTCCATTATATCAAGGGAAAGAGAAACTAGGACCAATAAAAGTGGTTCAAAGTCCTTTTTCCCTGACCCTGAAACCTTAATCAAAAGAAGAAAGCTTTGGACTGAGAAAACAGTTTCAAGTTCACCAAAAAACCTGTGCCCTACTATTCAATCAGCTTCTACTTCCCTTATCATGGAGCCAATCAGACATAAGATGCCACTGCCTGACAGCAGAGATTCACCTAAGTTCAAGCACACTGAACCCTCTGAGGTTTGTCACTTTCATACAAAGGATAATCTCTTTGTTTGAGCATGCTAGGATCCAAGGAGATAAGGAGAGGAAGAAAAGAATCTTGGAGTATGTGGATGCTCAGACTGAACAAGAATGGCTGGGCTTTGATTCCTCTGGAGATGACTATACTTGGTTTGCTTCTGAGAAAGAGATCAAGGAGTCTTATTCAGAAGCAGCAGATGACATAAGTAGTGTTGCAAACCTGGACAGAATCTGCAGAGAACATGCCAGACTTAGCAGGAATGACACCACAGAGATCCATTCTCTGATAAGGAAATTTAGAGCTGAGGCTAAGAAGTTGGCTAAAGTCACTGGAAATGGAGTCTCTGGTAGACAAATTCCTGGGATGCTTTACACCAGCTTTTGGAGATGTGATTGAGGAAAGGTTGATCAGTAGATATGGCCACTACAAAGACCCTGCTAGAAATAGGCACAAGTACAACAAGTATGACCTATCAGAAATGCTGACAATAGTGGGGACCTTGATAGATGGTGCTACTGTAAGAACCCCCAGAGAGGAGAGAGTAGAGAAAATGGAAACTAATAGGAGGAACATCAAGGAGGAGGAAGTGGAGGAGAAAATGGCTCATTTATGAAATGCTGTGGTTACCATTAGGAAACAGATGGGAAGCATTTAGAGTACTATGCAAGCTTTGTAAGCTGGTCAGTTGGACATCCACAATACCTTCTTGAATACCAAAGGGAGCTAGGGTATAAGGGCAGAAGGGCCTCCTACATTTCCAACTTTTGGGAGAAGTGGTGTTACTTGCTTCTATTGTTGGCAAACTGGACATAGAATTTCAGAGTGTGAAATAATCAAGGGAGATGTATAAAAAAAGATGGATCATCCTGTTGGAGGGGAGAGCCAGACTACCTGATGGTGCTCCTTGACCTAGGGATCCTGCTGGTATATCTCCTCATGCTAGACTAGTGCAGGTACATGATAAGCAAGTGAGCATGTACTTTGGATAGCCAGAAGATGACCCTCCAGAGACAGTTACTTATTCTACCTATATAAACTCTGCTAGAAATACAAGAGATGACATGCTAGAGTGCATTTGATATAAGGAATCAGACCACTTGAGGGACTTGATGGAAGGTTACAATAAAATGGCTGAGATGCTCAGTGTGTTAGTCAACACAAGGAACACAGCTAGTCCTGAAGGACAGAAATCTGCCTCTAAGGATTTTTAAATAACTCAATAAAGACAATTAGAAAAGAGGCATCTCAACCAGAAGTATCCTCATTGCTAGAGAGAACCTCTGAAAAACCCTAGAAAAGAAAAGCTAACTCTAGTGATTCCACCTAGAGTTGCACTCAAACTGGATCTACCTTTTAAGAAGGTTCCAGCCCTCAATGAGGGACCAGACTTGCCAGTGCAGGACACTGTTAAAAGTTCCTTACTAGGAACAAGAAGGAAGGAGTGGGATAAAGCCATTAATAGGCTCTGGGAGGCTACTGTACCTTTTAGTACTGGAAAACTGTTAAATGTTCATGAATTAAGAGAAGCAATGATATAAAAATTGACTCTAAAATCAGGGACTAAGTCTAGGGATCCCAATATCCCAAAGGTAGCAATTCAACAGCAGACTGTAAGAGTGAAGAAACCACCTGATAAAATAGATGTCAATGACCTACCAATGGCAACTTATTTCATTGCAAATGGGACACAAGATGGATTGCCTACTGGTGCAGTAGTGCATCAGGATTATGTAGCCACTTACTTGGAAAATATCCCTCTAGGAGAAAAGCCAGTAGTGGTGTATGTGGCAAGAGATTTGCAAGTGTTAAGATCTTTGTATCCCACTGTCAATCAGAGGGGGCAAATAGAGATAATTTTAAACAGTGGTTCTTAAATAGTTAGCATGGCACTAGATGAGGCACTTTGCTTAGGGTTGACTTGGAATCCAGACATATGCTTAAGGATGGAGAGAGCCAGCAGTCAAGTGGATACATCAGTTGGTTTAGCCAAAAATGTGCTATTTACTTTTGCTGAAGGCTTCACCATTTACTTGCAAGTGCACATCTTTGTTAAGCCAGCTTATACTGTCTGGTTGGGTTGGCCTTTTGACACACTGACAGAAAGTGACATACAAAATCTTCAAGATGGCAGTGCCATCATAACTATCAGAGAACCTAATACTAGTTGCCAGACAGCTCTGCCCACTCTTTGAAGAGGGAAGATGCAAAAGATAGAAGTTGGAAAAGATGGTAATCCAAAATTTTAAATTTCAATGATCTAGTCAGTGACAAGGGAGAGGTGGCAGTGATGATTGGAGAAAAGGAGAATAGTGAGGCATTGGTGACTGGATACACTATAAATCATAGTGGATTCAAGAACCAGGAGTTGAGAGATGTGTATCTGCAGGCTTTTGTTGTAGAAGGAGATGTTGAAGGAAGAGATGAGAAGACATTAGCAGCTTATCTAAATGGGCAGCTGTGTCAGATATCAGAGAAGTTAGAGGAGATCTTAGTACAACAGGAAAGCCTAGAGTTAGAAGCAGGTATGGGGAAAACTGCACAAGTATTTTCTAAGAAATACAAACCTGTTGCTAAAAAGGTGAAACCTGTACTCAGAACCTCTCCTGAGGAGTTGAAGGTGTATTACTGGAGATCCACTAGCAAACATGCCACAGTTGGACCCAAATCCACCTAATTTCAAACCCACAGGAAGATATACTGCTGAGTGCAAAGAAATCATTGACCAAGCACAGGGTGATGGTTTCTTGTGGCCAAAGGAGATGAAGACAGTACATCATTGAATGATGCTGCAGAATGAGGCTTTTGCATGAGATGATTTTCAAAAAGGTAGGCTCAAGGAGGAATTTTTCCCTCCTGTAATTATGCTAGTAATTCCTTACACCCCCTGGATATTGAAGGATATTCCCATTGCTCCTGGACTCAGAGATAAAATCTGCAAGATAATAAAGCAGAAAATTGAGGCAAGAGTGTATGAGCCATCCAACTTTTCATACAGATCCCAGTGGTTCACAGTATTGAAGAAGGATAGTGAAAGTTTAAGGATAGTTCACAGCTTGGAACCTTTAAACAAAGTGACCATAGCACATTCTGGGTTGCTACCAGCAACTAAAGAGTTAGCTAGTCACTTTACTGGCAGAGCTTGTGGAAGGGTCTTTGACTTGTCTGTGGGATATGATGAGAGAGTATTGGATGTGAGGTCTAAGGACTATACCACCTTTCAGATACCCTTTGGTGCTTGGAGGCTGGTAACCCTGCCAATGGGCTGGACAAATTCAGTATCAATCTTTTATGATGACATTACCTTCATCTTGAAAGATGAGATACCTCATGTAACTTGGCCATATATTGATGATGTGCCAATCAGAGGTCCACCTCACAGGTATGAATCACCAGATGGAGGCTATGAGGTTATTCCAGAAAATTCAGGCATTAGGAGATTTGTATGGGAACATCTGCAAAATGTAAACAGAGTGTTACAAAGAATCAAATATGCTGGAGGAACTTTTTCTGAGAAGAAGTCAGTAGTCTGTGCACATGAGATTGTAGTGGTTGGACACAGGTGTTCCTATGAGGGACAAAAACCTGAGACCAAGCAGTTGGCCATTGTTATGAAGTGGGGTGATTGCCAGGATAAGTCAGATGTCAGAGCTTTCCTAAGTACTTGTGATACCTTTAGGATGTTCATTAAAGACTATGCCAAAGTGGCTGCACCCATCAACAAGTTGACTCAAAACCACACACCATTTGTTTGGAGTGAGGAGCAGCAGTCAGCAATGGCTCAGTTGAAGAAGTTGCTAGCTGCAAGTGCACCTCTAAAACCACTTGACTATGAATCAGGAGGGGCAAAGGTCCTATCAATTAACACTTCTTAGATGGCAGTGGGCTTTGGAATATTTCAGGAAGCTCCAGACAATCCTAAGCAATGCACTTGTGCTAAGCTAGGATCCATCACTTTGAATGAGAGGGAGGCAAGATTCTCATAGCCTAAAAGAGAACTCTATGGTTTGATGAGAGCCTTGCAAGCTAATAAGTATTGGCTAGTTGGGTGTAGGAAGCTTGTAGTGGAGATAGATGCCAAGTATTTGAAAGGAATGCTAAGCAATCCTGGAGTAGGACCTAATACCACCATCATGAGATGAATTAAGGATGTACTACTCTATCATTTTACTTTAAGGCATGTGCCAGCACAGACCTTCAATGTTGATGGCCTGTCTAAAAGGCTTAAGCAGTCAGGGAATGAGGAGTGCCCACCTGTTAAACCAGAGCTGGTGGACAACCCAAAGACTATGCACTTTGAATATCCAGCTAAAACTAATAATGAACCAGGATGGGAGGATTGGGAACCCTTAGCACTTGAGGAGTTTGCAGATCAAATTGACACTAGAGGTGGCTATCTACAGGCAGTAGCCACTGAAGTATCAGACTTTGAACAAGAACTTAATAGAGCAAGGTTTCAAGAAGTGGAGCTTAGGAAGGCAGTTCTCAGTCAGCAGCAGACATCCAGAATGAATCCTGTTGCAGTACTATCTTTCTCTTAGCCTCTATTACCTGCAGAAGGTATTGAGGAAGAGAAGGAAGCAGACTTACAGACTTACTTAGAGCATAGAAAAGGTAGTAAGAATGAGCAGTGGGATGATTTGCTACCAATTGTACAAAGCTGGTTACAAAACCAAAGCAAAGAACTTGAGAATTTGCAGGGTTGGGACCCAGACAAGTTCAAAAGGTTTGCAAGACAGTTTTTCTCTGGTCCAAAGAGGAGACTGTACAAGTGCAATTATGAGGCCAGGCATAAGCTAGTAATCAATATCAATAGATGAATGTTCATGCTTAAATTAGCCCATGATGCCTTAGGGCATAGGGGGACTTATGCAACCAAAATGTTAATACAAGAATGATTTTAGTGGCCAGGGATTGATGGAGGTGTTCAGTGGTATGTTGGGACTTGTCACAACTGTCAGATACATCAAAAGACAGCTGTAAACAGAGTTCCCACAGTGACCTATACACCCTCTATCTTCCAAACAATCCACATTGATACTATGCACATGACTCCAGCTTCAAATGGCTGCAAGTATATTGTCCATGATTGTCTTCATGGATGAAGGGAGGCCTCTGCACAATGAAAACCATAAAATAATTGGTCAATGGTTTTTTGAGGATGTGATTTGTTGCTGGGGCTGCATTGCAGAAATCATCATGGACAATGCTGGACAATTCAAAAAGGTCACAGCTTGGATAGAGAGTAAATATGGAATCAGAGGCATAGCCATCTCTCCATATAACTTTCAAGCTAATGGCAAGATTGAAAGACCACATGGAATGTCAGACAAGCTTTATTTAAAGCTTGTGAGGATCACACTAAATGGTTTTGGTTCTTCTTTCATGTAATGTGGAGTGATTGCATTACCATCCAGCAGAGATTTAGATGTTCACCATACTTCATAGTCACTGGAGCTCATTCAACTCTACCTTTGGACTTGGTAGAGGCTACCTGGTTAATAGAATTGCCAGAAGGGCCATTATCTACAGAAGAGTTGATTGGTTTTTATGCTAGGGCTTTAGTCAAGCACCACCAGCATGTGGAGGAGATGAGAGAGAGTTGGGAAGGACAAATTCCAATAGGCTTTGAAGTTTGAGAAGAGCATAAAAACTCTTATCAAAGACATCAAATTCAAACCCTTAGATTTGGTCTTAGTTAAAAATATGATTACAAAAAGTTCACACAGTGCTAAAATGCTTCTACATTTCTATGGTCCAATGGTAGTAATTGCTAAGATCAGGGGTGGTAATTATATTGTGGCAGAACTGGATGGGTCAGTCTGGCAAATCAGGATAGCAGCATTTAGGATGATACCCTATGAAGCTTGGAAACAGTCAGTACTACCTCAAGGCCTAGAGAATTAAGTAGACATTACACCAGCTAAGTTAAAAGAGCTAAGGAGAGAAATTCAAAAACCATCTGATAAAGCCATACCAGACATATTATTTGGATTGATAAAGCTCCATAACAATCAGATCATGAATTAAATGTTTAGTGCAATAACTTTGAAAATTGATGGACTTAAGAATAAGGCTTAGAAAAATTAGTCAAAAATTTAAAGTTCACACAATTTTGGGTAATATGGCATTAATTGTGGAGATATGAAGTAAGGGATACAAAGGGGGATGTAATTAAGCTAGTTAAGGCAGAGGCAGTGCTAATAATTACACTGAGGGAACTGTTGATAGGCCATGAGAATTTAGATGCTGATCTCAGAAGAATTGATGAGCTCCATGTCAGAATCATCAATTGAGGACTTAGAATATGGGTTAGGAAAGAGAAGGTGATTGAAAAAGGAAAGGAATGCTTATATCAGCACTAACATTAAGTTTGCCAAGTAAAGCACTAATACAATTAACTTTGGAGAGGCCCAAAGCCTTGTTGAGGTGGTTGAGACAATCTGAGATTAGCTTGAAGATCTGGAGGGCAATGTCAAGAGAGAAGAGCTGCTACTGAGCTGTGAGTTCAACAATTTCTCAATGCTTCTTGAGATTAGCATGAGAAACAAGGTTCAGATCATTGGCTAATAGCATGGCATTAAGCATGGCATCAACTTGGCTAAGGAGTGCCAAAGCAGTGTTACTACTGAGCTTGTGGCTAGTTGGATATAGTGAAGGAGCTATATGAAAAAGAAGCTGTTTGAAAAGAAAAGGAGAGAAGAGCTTATTAGCACTGAGAAAAGCTTTGATTTTTTTGGGTTTTGGTTTGCCTTTGGGATCAAGCTGAGAGGGGGTTAGACACAACAAAAGGGTGTCAAGTCATTGAGAAAGAATGTTGAGGCTGCAAGCTAACAGACTCACATTAGCTTTGCACTTAATGGGGAGAACCTAAGACAGACTAGCCATAATGATATCATGATCCTGTGCATGATGTCTCTAGGTATTAGGAAGATGTGTGAGTAAGAAAAAGAGAGGAAAAAGTAGTTGGGCATGCACCACCTCAGCTTCATGTTTGCAACAAAGTTTCTAATAGTTATTTTCAATGGCAACAATAGCATTTGCAAAAACAGCAAAGGCTTTGGTGCAAGTCAAGATGTTTCAGGCAGGAGAAGGAAGTTTAAGAATGTCTGAAAAGACATCAGGAAGCCTGGACTGGTTGGCAATGTGAGCAAAGTCAGCCTGGTCATAGAAGGCCTGACCAAACAAATGAGAAAAAGCATAAAAAAAAGTGGAAAAGCCTATGAAGTTGAGAAGCCCAAGGTAACAGGCCTGATCTGCCAAGCTAGGAAGCACCTGAGCAGTGGACCACACATCAACAATGGCATAGCAAAGGGAGGATAGTGTCAAATGGCAATAATCATGCCAGCACTGTTCTGCTTCACTGTGCCATTGCATAAGGCTATGTGATTGGGTGGCTCATTGGAAGGAGAGGGCACTGCAGCTGTAACAGCACACAGAGTGGTGGGGGGCTTGCAAAAAGCAGTGGGAGATGCTTGATTATGTTTTGGATATGAAGAAGATACCCATTGAGTTTTTTTAAAAGAAAAATATTTGGTAATGCACCAAGTACAGATCAAGTAAGGATAATTGAGACTGGGCAAAAATAGCACCAAACACAGGTATGGCTATGAGTCAGGACAAGAGAGATTGATGTGTGAGGCATGGAAAATCAAAATTTGAGTTTTTTTTTATAAAAACAAAATATTTTTACATACTGCATGGAGGTCAAGAAGCAAGAAACAGTGTGGAAGTGTTGAAGCTGACTGAGGGCAGTCATTACAAGTATGGGAGAGGTGATACAACAGTACTTATCTATAATGATGAATACTTTGAGTAAAATTACTTTCTCAATATACTTAATGCTGAAAACTGTAAGCATCCACCAAAAACAGTAGGCAGAGAAAGTACTTAGCTTGAAGAATACTGCTCCAATGATCCTAAAAAGCTGAAGAGATGCCTGTAGCAGCAACAACAAAGCAAGAAGCAAAGGGCTGAGGGTTAAACACATCACTGATCAAGGGACTGATTAAAATGATAGCTGACATGCCTAACAAAGTGGCAGTGCTGGCTATTCTCAGCCTCTCAACAGCTGGTGCTAATCCAGCCAAAACTCTAGCTTGCCTCACTCACAACTCATGTCACTAACCCAAGCCAACACTCCAAGAATTGCTGCAATAGCCTCAGTGCAAGAAGGAGAGGTATAGAGAAAGAGGGAAGAGGAAAAACAAGCCTCACCACATGTTGCCAAGCTCTGTCTACATGGAACTCCAATGCCTAGACCACCCATCAGCCAACTATGCTCCCAGACAATAATTAAGAATGCATTGAAAAACCCTGGTCCATATGAGGAGAGGAATAAAAGGAGAGGATTTTGAAGAGAAGAGACAAGGAAATAGTTGCCATGGCTTGGACATCCCCAGGGAGCAGATATTTTAGGCTTAAGAGCACTTATTTACTTTGCAGGGATTGGTTAATACACTATTTGAGCTCTGATTATTAGTTTTGAAACTGTCTCATTCTTTTGAACTACTACATTATTATTGGGAGGGAGTATAGTATAAAAGGACTCTGCACTCTTGCAGATCTAAGTATGACAAGTTAGTCAAGTCTATAGAACTTTGTGCCAATAAGTTAAACTTGAATTTTGCATCACTATACACTTGTTTCCCACACTTCTAAAGCCTCTGAAACTTCACACTTAGCTGAGGAATTTCCTCAGACTTATTCTCTTTGGATCTTCCTCTACAAGGTGTGTAGTTATAGTGGCTCAAAAAACTGTCCCAATGTTTTATACTTTTTGAAAGATGACATTGGCATAAAGAATTGGAAGTATTTAAAACCCTGGTTAAATTATGTAAAATACTATGACATCATGGTTACAAATTGCATCTTAGCTTATGTAATTCAAATCAAAACTGATGGAGCAATGGCTATTTTGAATACTCACTTGTTGGAACAGTTTTTTGAGCATCTCTAATTTTGGTATTTAGTACTTTGTATGTCCTCCATTTACCTTGATAACTGCTGGAATCCTTCTAGGCATGCTTTCTATCAGTCTTTGGCATACCTCTGCTGTTATTCCATCCCACTCCTTTGCAACCCTCTTCCACAATTCATGCACACTATGAAGTGTTTCATATTGCTTAAGCTGCTTTTTGAGTTACTCCCAGAGGTGTTCAATAGGGTTAAAATCAGGGGATTGGGCTGGTTACTAGAAGACATTAAAGTTGTTGTTTTCAAACCACTTGTTAGCCCTCTTGGAGTTGTGTTTGGGGTCATTGTCCTGTTCAAAATAGTGGGCACCCTCCTCCATCTCCAACTTTTCAAAGCTCTCCTTTGCTCTGTCATCCAAAATTTCACAGTACTGCTCTGCATTCATGATCCCCACCACCTCTACCAGCTTTCCTACTCCATGCCAACCCATACAGCCTCATACCATGAGATTTTTCCCTTTTCCATGTTTTATGTGGTTCAGTTTGAAATGCCTTCTCCTCATAGCTTCCATACATACTGCTTTCCATTTGACCCAATCCTGTTAATCTTTGTTGCATCTGTCCACAACACTCTTTTCCAGTCCTCCACAGTCCAGTTCTGATGCTCTTGAGCTCATTTAAGTCATAGTTGCTGATGTCTAGCTTTGAGCATAAGAGCTTTCCTCTTTGTAGCAGACCAATACCCTCCAGGATGGTTTTCCTTGTCCACCTCCAACTCTCTACCAATCCTCCCAACAGTAGACTTCCCTAGTCCAGTTTTAGCCCCAATCTGATGCAGAGAATACCTTTGAGCAAGGAGAGAAGCAACAGTAGAGCATTGTGCAGGAAAAATAGCTTTCATGATGGTGGTTGAAGGTCAAGATGTAGTTCAACCAACTTGAACCACTCCCAAATATAACCAAACATGGTCATATGATTCTGTTGATATTCCCACATGCAACTTACTCTTTTTTTCTGACTAAAATAAGGCTAAACCTGAAATTTAGAGATGCTTAATAAACTGCTCCAATGAGTAAGTATTTTGAACTGGCCATTACTCCATCAGTTTTGATTTGAATCATATAAACTAAAATGTAATCTGTAGCTATGATTCCATAGTATTTTACATGATTCAAACAGAATTTCAAAATCCTTCATGTCAATGTCATCTTTCAAAAAGTATAAAACATTGGCACAGTTTTTTGAGCCACTGTAGGTTTGATGATGATGTAAAATCTGGATTTACTGCCAAGTTTTACCATCAAATTGGATTTGTTGAGGGAGAGGATGCTTTTGTATTTGTCAACTCTGCAGATATTCTCTGTGCAGTCCATTTAATTTCACAATCTGTGGGATCCTGTACAAAAGTTCTGCCAGCTCCATCTATGGCCTGATGGATGGATGAGGGAAATGTGGACTATGAAGAATACTATGTTGAGATGTCAGTAACTTGGACTATTATTTGGTTTTATTGCTCACTCATATAACTCCAGGTTTATGGACAGAAATACCTTTGTTCAATTCACTGGAGGTAGTATTGGACATTGTGCAATTCAAGATGCAACATACATCTTCCAACAAGAAGTAGAGGAAGGTTTTTTGATTGGAGACTTGTCCACAGATACAGATGATGAGTTAGAGACTGAAAATCAGGATTAGGAGAGGATGAATGACAGTAGTTTGACTCTGATAGCAGTGAAGATGAAGAGGAAGAAGATCTAAGAGAGGATGGAGAGATGAATCAGAATGAGGAACAAGATGAAGAAGAATTATTTGATAATTCCCTAGGCTATGCAGCATTGTTACACAGTAAATATAACAAATTAGCTCAGTGGACAATAAAGGTTGAGTTACAAATAATATAACCATCCAAAGTCATGATATTCTGGAGTCAGCATTTTTCTACATGTAAGGAACAATCATTGTGTTTATATATTACATTTCTAATATCAGTCAAGTTTGAAATCCATATAAACAGATTCACACTGGCTCCCTCAACATATTCTCATCTTAGAATTATTCAGCATGATATACTGAAAAAAAAAAAATGATAATAGATTATTTTCTTGCAATCATCAAAATACCTAGATAACACATCCAAGTGATATCATTTGCATTGTGATATTACATTATAAGGTCCAGATCACCATGTTTTCTTCTTGATACTGTCATATCTGACTGAGATTTCATTTTATCAAAAACTCAGGATTTCCTTTGAATATTACAAGGTTCTTATTATAAAACAATATCACTATGATGAGTCAATCTGACATTAGGCTTGTCACTTGATCTAAGACTCTATAATTGTGGATCTATCAGCTAATAGGTCTCAGGCCATATTTGGCCATATTTTCTAACGACCTTTTTCCTGATGGCGAACTACGGGATGGGATAGTACCTTTCCCTCTATATATGTTCAAACTAAGTCATATTTATGTCACGTTTCATATCTGGATCTCAGCATTTCCATCGAAGTCCAGTGAACCCATAGGTATTAGTACGCCTTACTAACGTGACTATGTGTAATGAGGACTATAGTATCTTACATACTTGCCATCTAGGGCAGTCTCTCCTTGGTCTCTCCACATCATGATATGCATTCTTATCGCCCCACTATGTGCATAATGTGCGCAACTCTTGACCGGCTCTGAATATGGATGTGTCTGCCATAGCGAACCTAGCCCAGAATAACTCCAGTGCACTCAAGTAGCCCATCGTGGTTGATTGGCCTGGCGGGCAAGTTGCCATCGGTGAATCGAAGGCATGAAGGGAATTTGGAGATACCGACTGAGAAAGAAGCACAGTGGACGTAAGGCCGTATGATCAAATTAACAGAAATAGAAATCGATTCGAACACTCTTTTTTATAAATTATCCTGACATGAGAACAGCTTAGCACAGATGACCATGAGCCCCTCCGCAGAGCCAGTTTCCCCTAAGACCAATGGTCTTGATCCTAATGACGCCTTCAACAAGATGTGGCGAGGCAGCAAAGACGGTTCCATTCGACTTAAACCCATGCCAAAATTTGAAGATCCCTATGCCGAGCGCGAATGGATTAAGGTCTGTAACATCGCTCCTTGAAGAGTGAGGATAACATGACCTGTATGTAGGCGCACTTGGCTGCTGTCTTTCGGTACTGGGGAAAGATGGGTTATGCTGATGGAAACGCGGGACACATTACCGTGCGCGACTCCGTCCTGCCTGGCTACTACTGGCATGCGCATTCTACGCCCTTTCCCTTGGGCTTTACTAACCACTAATCTTCAATCAGGATGAATCCCATCAACGTTCATTATTCGTCCATGACCGTAGGCAGCCCGAATACTTTGCTCTCGGTTGTCTTCTTGCGCCTAACGTATATCTCAAGACATCAAAACTCGTTCTTGTGGACCCAAACGGGCGCCCTTCTCCATATGGTGCTCAACTCCCCATAAACAATGCTGGTTTTTTTATTCGTATGTCTATTTCCTCCTCTCCCCCAACCAGACCATCTTCTCACACGCACTCATAGATTCAGCCATCCACGAAGCGCGTCCGGACATCAAAGCCGCAGCACACTGCCATTCCGTACACGGCAAAGCATGGTCCGTCTTCGGCAAGCCTATCGAGATAAGCACACAAGATGCGTGTGTTTTCTACGACAACCATTCGGTGTATGACAATTTCGGCGGAGTCGTACTTGCTACCGAGGAAGGCAAGAAAATCGCGCGTGCCTTAGGACCTAAGAACAAGACGTGTATTCTCCAGAACCATGGTCTTCTCACGCGTGTGTTAATTTACGGTGTTTTTTTGTTGTGGAGATATATGCTTATTCGTGGCCTTTGACAGTTGGCAATACCGTGGATGAGGCAGCACATTTGTTCACAGCACTGGATAAACAGTGTCATGTCATGTTGCTCACTGCCGCTGCGTCGTCCAGCGGTCTCAAGCCAAATGTAATTGGGAAGGAAGAGGCTGAGTATAGTGCCAAATTTCTTCAAGAACCAGAGATTACTTATAGCAATGTAAGTTGTGTAATTCGGCGGATATATCGCATGTGAATGCTGGCTAATGAATGCAGTTCCAGCCCGAGTTCGACCTTCTGGTTGAAGAGACAAATGGCGCGTTCTTGAAGTAAATTACTTCGCATTTGTAGCTCACTATATGAATACAATAAAGCGATTGCAGTTTCGCCGACATCTGCTCATATTATTTTGATTTCTCAAGGTTAATGGCAACTTACACTGGCAGGCTGGACTCAGGAATAAATCCTGAGACAAGTAACAGGGCAAGTATTGCAGAGCAAGGCTGACACAAAATCCCAAATGTCCTGGGTTTGTTTCCATTTTAATCCTAACATAGAATAGAAAGAGCACAATGACTGTCGTCGTGATCTTAGGATAGGGAGAGGTCTTCCTAAAGAAGGCAGTGGAACTGCTGCGTTCTCATAGATATAGAAAATATAATTATCCAATTTTTCCGTCGCTTTCCGGTGATCTTCGCGAGATTCCCACTAAACGCGATCCTCTTCGCACGGCCACACACATTCGAAACGTCCGCTCGTCATACATTAGCCCTCGTTAGTTTCAAAAAACAGCGCAATCAGGATCTCAAGTTTGTTCAAACGCAGAAGAAACAATAGATACATGATGAACTACCATTTACTAGTAGGTCATTCCAATTTTACAAGTACAGATAAGGAGTAACGACACGCCCAAGTGCTCGAAACATCCTCCCCACAAATCTTTAGATGCATTGAGAGTAGTAGTCATTTTGATAAGTGCACGTTGTGCCAGTGGTACAGACAGTAGGGCCAGTGTAGCCAATGCCAGCACTGTGAATCATTGATCAGTTGATATTCAGGGCAAGAGGAAATGAAAAATTACTAACCATTGACCCCATTTGACCTGAGTCGCAGCCGAAGCGGGGGCACTGGAGGTAGTGGTGGACCGGGTGGTGGTAGCTGTGGTGGTAGAGCCACCAACAGAGGTGGTGCCGGTGACAGTGCCAGTATAAGTCGATCCGATCTCACCGAAGCGAATGTTGGAGTAGGTAACGGAGGCGTTGGGAGAGTTGCTCTCGACGTCGGTAGGGGCACCGGAGCTGGTGGAGCAAGTGCCGCGAGAAATACCAGGGGTGGAGGGGTCAGCGGTAGTGGGGTAGTCAGAGTCGAGCCAGAGCATGTTGACCGCATGGTCATCCCACACGCTCAAGACGAGAACCATTCCGTTCTTGAGAGCCTGGCCCATGCGAGTGAGACCACCCTTGGCTTGGAATTGGGTCTGGTCGCCGAAGGTTGACTTCTGTGCATCGCAGAAGTCTTCGGTGATGGAGTCGTAGGCGTCCATGCCGGGGATGTTGACCTTGGAGTTCTGGATGACGACGCCATTCTGGACGTAGAGACGGCGGATCTCAACGAGGTCGCCGCTGGTGGTGCCGTCAGAGGAAATGAATTGAGTGACCACGGTGAACTTCTTGGTAGTGTCAACGGTGAGACCCGGTCCGTAGAAGGTCTTGTCACCCATGCGGAAGGAGTTGAAGTCACAACCGTCGGGATCGCAGACGGTGTCATAGCGACCTTCAGTTCCACAGTCGGTACCCGTGCACATCTGGAGACCAGTGGCAGCGCAAGGATGGGGGGTGACAGCAGCGGAGATAGAGTTGGCTTCCCAGATATCCATCTCGTTACAGCAAGCACCATGGTCACCAGTCCCGGAGTTGGCATCGTTGGAAGACCCAGTCCAGCCTTCGACGTTAGCCTATAAGAGTTTTGGAGTAAGCGCTATGATAATGCACGAAAAAGGCAGTGGCATACCTGGCCGGCAATGAACTTGAGATCGCGAGGACACTGAGAGTCACAGTAGCCAGTTCCGTACTTGGCACCAGCCTTGTTAGTGGGATATTTAGCGAGGCCACCGTCAGCGTCCATCTCGGAGAAGTAAAGAGCGCCGTTAAGACCACAGGGAAGGTTGGAGACATCGACATCGAAGGTGAACTCTTGACCAACGAGCTTAAACATCTCGTACTGGGAGTCGGAATTGAGGAGGTAGAGACGAGAGCCGATATTCTTTTGGGAGGACTGAGTGACGAACTTGAGGGTCAAAGCATCGCCGCTGGTGGTGACACCATAGGTGCCAGAGTAGTCAGCACCTTCCAAAGCACAGTTGGAAGCGCAAGTGGCGTCGTCAGGGCAGAGGGTGGAGTCCCAAGTGTTGCCGGTGTAACAGTTGGTAGAGCTGCCAGAGGCAGCAGAGTGGGTCCAGCGCCAGTTAGCATCGATGGTGACGGCACCACTGCTCTGTTGCGTACATCCGCCAGCCTTGGTACACTTGTACCAGGGAAGTTTGGGGTGAGTCTCGGCTGTCAAGGTGCCGACCTGTTGGGCAGAGACAGTGATAGCAAGAAGGGAAAGAGCAATAAGAGCAGCTTTGGGGAACATGGTAATTGTGGGGGCTGGGGTGTTTCGATTGCTAGTGGTTATCGAACTGAGTATTCCCTGAATTTCGTACCCGCCATTTATACTAGAGGGCGGCACCAGAAATGCGGGGAAAATCCGGGGTACCTCTCCAACGCGTAGTGTAGTGCTTCCTCAAATTCTTGGCCGACACTGTCAGGGGGCTACATACCACATAGGGATGGGTACGGCACCGCGAGAAACGTGATGCGTAGCCGTGAGGCGCTAACCATGGATCCGAAGAGGTTCCGTCGAGTTGAATTCATTATTTTTCCGAACATGACGTACGTCCACGGATCTCAGAAGGCCATGATTATACGAAGATCAGAGGATTGCTGCCGAAGTCTTACCGTACTGTCCTAGTAGTCTTGTGACCACCATACTCTCCAAAGCCATCTATGATCCCTGAGCAGCAGTGATAGTCTGAGCTCAATCTTGTTTTGCGGGTGCTTTGTCGGCATGGGCTGATCGAGTCGGAGAGGATTGGCAAGAGACCTTGGAGACCATCTTGTCCAACAACCGGGCTACGTACTCGAGAAGAATGAACAAATTCTTGATTGATTATCCCGGGCGGCCGCAATCAGGTGGTGATTTTTGCCATGTACCGTTACGAAATTATTGTGCATCGTTGAATATATCTGGCTATGGTAGATCTCATGTATCCTGGGAGAGAAACCGACAGCTGTTTATAGATCAGTGCACAAACACACAGGCAGATCGCAAAAGATATACATAGGTACGTAGAGTCCAAAACACACGTACTACAAACGATTTGAACTTATTAGCGTTCCCCCTCGCAACGAACATTCGTGAACACCACTGCAGAAGCAAGGAGAAAAATGCTTCCCGGGCCGGTACGGTTCACCCGGCGCTAGGGCAAAATTCCCATGGCCGGTGTAATCCATGCGGCGTGGACGAGAACTTTGACAATCACCCAAGTTCTTTATCTATTTAGTGCTTTCTCTACTTCCGACCATATGAATAGTACATGTTTCCTTGCCGCCGCCGCCTCGATTGGCTAACGCATTAGGCCGCTGATTGATTCGTTGTGTTTCAACTTTGAAGTAACTCGTGCACTGCTATTTAGTGAACGTCTGCATACATTACATAAACGGCCTCCAGGAGAAGAGTTTGATACAGTCATACTTAAATAGATGCCACTCTTCTCTTCGAGTCTGAACCACGACCCTCGATCTCTATTTTGTTCTACGACGAATCGAAGGCTCCTCGCAATTGTCTGCTCCTCCGAGGTCTTTCTTCGACATTTTTTGTCGAGCTCGAGCATGCCCCAGCCTTCCGGAAATTTGCAACTTGCGGGGGCCTTCTTCATGTGCTAGACTCCGAGCCGATTTCAAATAGGTTTACCGACGTTATTCCATGTAAAGAATCCATGAGAGATCATTGCCTATCCGGTTGCGAGCTCTATTGTTAACACGAGGCGAACATTGCTTCCGTGATCATCGACACTGGGAAGTCACTCGAGTTAGTTGCCGAATGGACGGAGAGGCATGAGGAGAAGGAGAACATATAAAAATACAAGTCAGAAACCAAGTGATATAACCAATGACAGGATAAGAGGTAGAAAGGTTCATATTTCCCACCATCACCCGAAGTCGATGGTTATACATACCAGACCATGAAATGCATCCTCCAGTCGGTGCCTACCCATGTCTCCTTACTTCACACTGTACATATGATTGCCACTTGATACGCGAATTGGAAGCATTTTGCTCTGCTTATTTCGTCACGGAAATGTACGAAGTCGCCGGAAACCCCTATATCCTGGTCACGCAGCCTTGAGGTTACATTCGAGATGAACAGCACCTGGGATAACTTTCAAGTCCGGGGATACCCCGTAGGTACACGCGTTCCGGTAAATGATTATTTTCACTCCTGTAGGAGGATACTACTGATCGGTATCCTCGTTATTTCCAACACAAGATCAAGACTTCTGTTGTTTTTAATAGAGCGAGTTCTCTTGGGCTATATATGTTGCCTTGTATTCTCATGCGGAGAGCATGAAACGTCGAGATCCATGACGTCTTGAAAGCCGACTGAACAGGAAGGTTTTCACGGCGTATGTATGTTGATAATGTCCTTAGTTGCCCGCCAGACCTGTATGCCTTGTGGATTTTGTAAGCCTGGGTAGATATCCTTGATCATCTGCAAGATACACGACGGCTGAGTAGATTGTGGAAACGATCAAGAAGGCTTCGCAAGTGGTTGTCTCGTTAGAACACGGCTGTTGCCGGGATTGTGGTGGAAACGTTGACTTAATACAGAGCCTGAAACTGAAAAACCCACCGTAGATAGCAGCATTTTGGCCCTTCTCTTCTTCTCAATCGGAAACTCTCGTGGTCACAGACCATAATCACAGAAAGTCCGGGTCGACGAGGAAGTTTGATGGAGCGCACAGCCTCGATTCGGAGATCGGTCCGGCCAGGGCGGTAACGTGACTTTCTCAGGACAATAATTGTGGAATCGTACGACGTTGTGACAGATTGTCTCCTCTCACCTAGAAGGGCTACTAATCGCCCGCCACGATGCCCACAATACCCTTGGAGTCGCCTGCAACGGGCAAGCCTACCTCTTCCTCCTTCATTCACACCATAGCATGTAACTTTGTAGACACTGCGGGTCGCACACTGCTTCTCCGTGGTGTCAATCTCTCTGGTTCCTCGAAAGCCCCTGTCGATCAACCTTCATATATTTTGGACAGTTTCTGGGAGAATGGTGAATCTGGAAGCGAGAGTTTCGTTGGCCAACCCCTCAACATGGACGATGGCTCGGCGGACGTCCATTTGGCACGTTTGCGGGGATGGGGTTTCAATATGTTACGGTTCCCTGTTACCTGGGAGGCTCTTGAGCATGCAGGACCGTAAGTGAATATCTTTATTTACCAACTTGTGCTCGAATCTCTGTAGGGGAAAATATGATTACGAATTCATAAATTATACTATTCGTGTCTTACGCAAATGCAAGACATATGGCTTTAAGGTCTATATGGACCCACATCAAGATATTGTGAGTTCAATCGACTCTCGTGTCTCCATTGTAGAATTTTGCTGGAAAAAGTCAACATCTATGGACGTCATCTCCGACTTCAATACTTTGCTCTCTCCTATTTCTTTCTCACAAGAGATAGACTAGCGAGACTTGTCTTATGTGAAAATGACTGCTTATAGCCTTTGTTTCCTTGCTGTGGACCTCTTCAGTTGTCATAGTTGCCATCGCTGTGTTTCTTGTTTCGATATTCTAAAAATACCTCTTGTTTTCGAACCACTGACGATTTTTCTGTAGTGGTCGCGTTTCTCTGGAGGCTCAGGCGCACCTTTCTGGACTCTTACGGCTTGCGGAATCGATCCACGAAACCTCACAGCCACCCAGTCCGCCATTATCCATTGTGAATACCCTCTAGCACACATCGCCGACCCTGCCACTCTCCCCGCTATGATATGGTCAACCAATTATGGTCGTCTACTTTCCCAGACCCTCTTTACCCTCTTCTTTGCTGGTCGCGATTTTGCACCTCATTGTGTCATTGATGGTAAAAACATTCAAGACTACTTGCAAGAGCACTACATCGAGGCCTTTGGTGTCCTTGCAGACCAGATTCGTGACGCAGGCGATCTCCTCGATGATTGTGTCATTGGTTGGGATAGCCTCAACGAGCCCTTTGAGGGTCTTTGTGGGTGGGACAACCTCTCTATACCTCCAACTCGCCAGGGGTCGACACTCAAGAAGGGCTCATATCCAACACCCGCGCAGTCTCTGCGGCTTGGCATGGGCCAAGCACAAACCGTCGAGAACTGGTCATTCGGCTCATTTGGGCCCTCACGTGATGGCTCAGTGACTATCGATCCAAAAGGCGTCAAAATATGGGCGGAGCCATCGATAGAGACAAAGGATGGTGTCCACCAGCGTTGGGGCTGGAAGCGAGACATTTCGCAATGGAAGCTTGGCTCGTGCCTTTGGGCACAGCATGGCGTGTGGGATATCGAGACGGGATTCATACTACGGGAAGATTATTTCCGATATGTTCCTTCTACCGGCGAACCCGTGGAGTTTCTATCCGATTATTGGCGTCCACACTTCCTACGGTTCGCTGCGCGGATACGACATGCGCATCCAGAGGCGATACTCTTCGTACAGCCGCCGGTGTTCGCACCCCCGCCCAAGTTAGACGGTGATGACGTGCTCAAAGGCCGTGCTGCTTACTCCCCGCATTATTATGATGGCCTGACGCTCATTACACGGCACTGGAATTGGTTCAACGCGGACGCTCTTGGTCTATTGAGAGGGCGGTACTCCAACACACTGCAGGCAGTTAAGATTGGGGAGGGCGCAATACGTAAGTCGCTCCAAGAGCAGCTGGGCATGCTCAAGGACGATGCTGCGATCCTCGGGTCATACCCAACCATCATAGGGGAGATCGGGACGCCGTTTGATATGGACGGGAAACGGTCGTATGGATGGACGGACAAGGGACGGTACAAGGGTGATTATTCCCGACAGGAGAAGGCGCTGGACGCTAGTTTGAATGGAGGAGATGGGTCGAATGGGCTGAATTGGACGGTATGGACGTATTGTGCCGACAGCACGCATGATTGGGGTGATGGATGGAATATGGAGGATCTCAGTCTTTGGAGTATGGATGATCTTCCGGAGGAGGATGAGGCGCATCAAGAAGCGACTCTCGAGAATACACTCAATCCCAACGATGAATCCTCGGAGCTATACGATCCCGCCGTGAGCGGGAGTCGGGCAATGCTCTTGCGCAAGCATAGCAGGATGACTATCGTTAACCATCACGCACCCAAACACAAGTCCGAGCAGTCCAGTATGACCGCCGGAAATGCCGCCGTAGCGTCCTCACTTAGCGTTGCCACGCTCGGGTCGATGTTTGGTCCTGAAAAATCTCGAACCCAGCAGAGGCAGCCGTGTCTGGAGGATTGGGCCGCGGATCCGTATGGCTTCCTTACTTCTGGTGCGAGGGCTGTTCGAGCGTTTTGTCGTCCATGGCCGACGAAAGTTGTTGGCACGCCCAAAGATATGAAATTCGATATCAAGAAGGCGTATTTCAAGCTGGTTGTGCGTGTGGGTGAGGAGGATGCGGTGGTTGTGAATGAGGTGGATGGGGAGGAGAACGAGAAGGAGAGAAAGGCAACGGAGATTTTTGTGCCGCTCGTCCATTTTGGTTCAGAGGATGTTGTGCAGCTATGCACGGGTGAGGGTGAAGTGGGAATAAGGCCAAGTGGGGCTGGAGGGGCAAACGGGTCTGTGATGTCGAGTGGGAAAAGCAGTGCGGATGGATCGCAGTGTCCCTCGTCTGTGGATCTTCCTGCGTCCGTCTCGTCTGACCCAGACACCCTCATAAGGGATTCCGAGGTTGATTTGATGGAGAAGCGAAGGCTTGTGGATGTGTCAGTGAAAGTGAGCAGTGGGAGGTGGGAAGTAGAGGGCCAGACATTAAGATGGTGGTATGATGTTCCAAAGATTGGGGAGGAGGAGTATACGATCGAGATCAGGCGAAGACCAGGTGTGATTAAACCTGCTCGAGTTGCCAGAGGGGTGCAAAGGAAGAGGACGTGGTGTGAGCGGTTCTGTGATGAGCAATGTCGCATTATGTGACTATCTATTACATGGAATGTTTTTCTCTTTTCTCTCTTTTCACTTATCATTTTCCGACCTTGACCCTGCAATCGCATTCTGTATTTAAATAACTAACCTATTAGAAGGTTATAAGTTCTCATCTTGCACGTACCCACTATTTTTTCTTATCTTTCTTATCATTCTGTATCCCTGTACCCAGTGTATATTAGATGCCAGTAAAATATGCTACATTCTTCAGTTTGAGCTGAGGCTGAATTCCAGATAAATGTCCCTACTGCGAGGAAGCAGATGACGAAGGAAACGAAGAGTCTGCTTGCGAGGAGCTTGGGGTATCCGGTGCATCTACTGGGGTATGCTGCGACGTTTTGTTGACTGGCGTTGAATTCAGTTGTATACGAGGTATCTGTAGCGGTGTCTCCTCGAACTCGGCCCAACCGCCGCGCAATCCAATTTCCACAATTCTTTGTAGGATTCGTGAGAGTTCGTCATTTCTGTTTTGTGACAGTGTTTTTTTTTTATTATATTGGTTCTCGAGGACGAACGCGACACACGCACCTTTGCTTCTCATACTGCATTTCATCCTCCCACCGTGTTTCAAGCTGGGTAACACGTGTCGTGAGCTCGGTCACCTTCGTCCCTAATGTGTCGAGCTGATCGTCGACGTTGTCACGCCGTTTAGACTGCTTCTGTGAGGACCGCCATGATTCCCCGATGATCAGGGCAGCAGCAACGGTGAAAAGAAACCCTTCTGCGAGTGCATTAGCACCATTTTCTATCGCACTTGATCAAACCAGAATTCAACATAGACCTTCGATATGAACTTATGAACGGATACACACCGTGTTTCCGAGAGTGGCCTGATGTGCTTTGCAGGTTCACCCATGATATTGGTGCGCAGCTTCACCTCTGTACGGTATAATAACTGGGCAAGGTTCACACAAAAATTGCGGAACGTCTCATGTCTATGTTACTTTTGTGATAAGAATTAGAAAAGATATGCTTTAAGCGAACGAACATACTGTTTTGCTTGAGCCTTGAGTTGCGAACTGATTGGTTTCGCTATAGTCTGTAAAACATCATTTAGGACTTGATTATAGAAAATGCGTCAAAGATCTCCTACACGGATGACTAGTGTGGCTAATTTGACTGAAGCCATTGTCGACTGCAAGCAACGTCAGTATGGGTTGGCGGCAAGGTGATCCAAAAGAGTCTGGTCACGACTTCGGAGATCGGCTCTCGGCATGTCCGCGTGGTCCCAAGTTGGCAATGCCGAGATGATTACGCGGCCGCCGTATGTAGCGCTTCCTCACTTAGTCCACTCGTACCCATTTCCCGACGGCAACAAAAACACAGAAAAGCTCTCTGTCGCTCGGGTCTTTCATGTATCATGGCCTGATAGGAAGAAACGCAAGGATGGCAATCGGGAGTCATGAACGAAGAGTTGCCTCGATCCCAAATATCAAGACAAAAATGTTGCAAATTGGCCAACGCAATGTTTTAAACTCGAACAGAGATGGCTCCGCTATTTGATCGTGACTCACGCCTCTGTTGCTCTCTACCGCCGGCCATGCTAGGAGTGCGAGGAGGCAGTAGTGGCATTCAAATACACGCGCACGTCGTGTAAATGACCAAACCGCCAGACAATTTTGAGGAAATATTACAAGCGATCAGGCATCGGTTTCTGTATGACTTTCACGACTGTATCGTCGTGTTATCTCTCAGGCTTCCCAATCCCGGAAACATCAAGTTCCCTCGGTGCTATGTTACTAAATCTTTTGAAATAGATTTCCATCAACAGATTTCCATTGCTTCTGTGATCCTGTCCATGACCCAGGTTCAATTAGTTCTTCTCCGCTCGATGATTGTGATGGTCAAGTTGAATTTGTCCAATAATGTGTGTGTTGTGTGATTCTTATAGTCATCCCTGTGTCGAAGACGATGCCTTCAGATAAATTTCTTGTGATGGTGGGCGCTCTAGTGAAACTTCGCGTTTCCGCCTACGATGTCTGTCAGTCTGGACGGACGTCAGCATCTTGGTTCTAGAAGGGCCCTGTGCGACTGACTGACTGTTGCTTCATAGTTCAAAGTCGCTCGGTCTGTCCTACAATGACCTTATGAACGACGTGGGGCGCGAAGTCTGACACTAGTTTGATGTTTCCGGCATTCCACCAAAGATTCAAATCCACCATGCTCTATCTTTCCATCATGAGCTATACGAAATCACTTGGTTCAGACAGGAGGTAAAAAGACTGTACACTAGCTTTAGCTTTACCTCAAGTCGCAAGCCGCAGCGATCGGTATTGTTACTGTCTAAGTTCCCCTGTACTCGGATTCTTGAAGCTCTCATGTCTCCAATCTCCTGTATGCACGATGAACAGATATATCAAAACTAGTCAATAACCTGTCATTGGTTTTGAAGATAGAGCTTTGGTATCGATATCTACTGCTTGTAGTTCGTTTTTGATTTAGTGACAGGGAAAGATCCCTTGAGCTGGATGTTCTACAACATATTCTCTAGTTAAACACAACAACCGCTTCGCTTTGGAAGTGACTTCGTGATCGTCCAGCCAAGAATAGACGGCCAATATTACGAATGGTCTTATGCGGTGTCATTATTATGCGACTTTATGCCTCCGTTTACAATTCCTCCTAGAAGATATGTGCATCTTTTCTCGACGATGAGCGCCCAAATCCTAGTTGTTTGATGGTGGTAGCTCTAGGGTTGTCACTCATTCGTTCCAACAACGGATTCCTGGACGACAATCAGCATTAATCCTGACAATTGCATCAAACGAACACTTGGAGGTGACCATTTCTGAACTCCTTGCACTTCTTTCCATCTCAAGATCAACGCAAACGAAGTTTGGGCTTACAATCCTCCAACTACTCCATTGGTCGCGTGCTCAAAGCGTACGTTCGAGATCTCATCCGGCCTTGGTGTTTCGAGGCCGACTATATCTACAGCATTTATGCACTCAAATGGTAGGTAGAAGAATTCGGCGAAGAGAGAAAGGTCCACTTCAACGAGGCTGTGACCCAATCTGAGCTTTCCTCAATGCCAACGAGCTTGGAGACAAGATCAAAACTATCACATCAGTGTAGACGAGCCATCCTCACCAACCTACTTATTCTACAGGCTGAGATTCTCTGCTGATATCAAAGACGGCGTTTTCCGCATATTTTTCAACTATCACAAGCTCGCTTACAACCAAGAGTAAACTCCGCGAACACTTTTTGAAGGTCGTCGAGGATGTCCCCCGCACAGGGTTCTCGATCGTCGCCAAGAATTCTATTGAAAAGCACTTTAACACTAAGATTGAGGACCTGACCACTGAGATTGGTGAAATCATTGCTCTTTCCGATGTTTTTCTTGACCCCAACTTCAAGAAGCTCTCAGATGTAAGAAGAAGAACCGATACAAATAGGCATCGAAAATCTGGACAGGAAAATCTGTCTTATTTCAGGTTAGTTTCTTGCTACAGCGACTTTTTGGATCACTGTTATTATAGCGGTGGGTTGAAATTCCAATTGGTACGCCAGGGCTTCAAATGTGATGAAATGCTTCAGGAAAGCCTTCAAGAGCTTGTTACTACCAAGACTTCCAGGTCCGCGTTGTCGATAGGACTAAAAACAACACCACCATTGAAACTGTCCTCGAGAACGGCACAGTTTATATCCATCTGTAGTTACTTTGATTGCTATTTCTCTTCTTGAATGTGACTTGAGATGACAAGGGGTGTTACAATTCCTCCGATGCCGGTTCAAACCTGGGCGATCTGCCACAAGAGTTTTTTTGAATCTTTCAACATCCAGCAGAGCTATATACCGATGATATGTGACTACAAATTTGGAATATAGCTATTAACAACAAGTATTGCTGTCAGAGGTGCAGATCCAGTTATGAGGGACCAGGTCTGTTTGAGCTACTTATGTAGTCAAGAATCGCTCGAGGGTCGTGAATCTAGGGAATAGTGTTCCGCCCTCTGAGTTCTAAGAAGGTACCATCGTTCAGATAGTTGTATGAAAATGGGTCTCACGGAGATCAAGTAGAGATTTGAAGCTGTTTTGACAACTCAGGAAAACCTAGATGATTATGAGGCCGTGGTGTTTTGGGTAGCACACATAACGTATGGCAGCGATCAAATCGTCTAGGTTGTGAGATTTCTCCCAACGAGCAGCGCAAGACTTGAACGGAGATGCCCAGTCCAGGAAGAGCCTTAGAAAAGTATAGTTGTACCAGAGGTTTGGAAAGCAGTCCCTCGAGCATATCTAGACAGACACAATCCTCTTTGAGTTACTTTACAGTCCATTAGTAACGTACGGTTTGTTGACATTGCCAACAACAATAATGTACGCACCTAGTCTAAGTGTGGCATTCGTGGCCCTTGACTAGGAGGAGCTTCAGATTTTTTTGCAACGCCAGTCATCTCTTTCGTTCTGTTTGCTGTATAGAGATGAATAAGGAAATCAGGTTGCAGCACTATTGAGAGTGCCAGTGAATTAAGATAAACAAGAGGAAGTCAAACCTAGTAACAACGCGTTGACCTTGCGGGCGATGGATGACAAATCAAATAATTCACACGGCATTTCTTCACTAGACCCACTTTCTTCTTTTTAGACTCCTGTTAATGGCTACACGTGGCAATGGCTCTTTCCCTACAATAACGATTGATTTGGTGCATAAACTTGAATGAATCGAGAGTCTGCCTAACCGGGCGATGCTATCTTAGGTTTTGGACCGGCTCACAACGAAAGATGTCTTAAGAGGCATGCTGCACTCCGTCCTATTCCATCGGCTATTTGGGACCGTCAAACCGCAAACCTTCGAGGTTCTGGATGTAACTATGGTGTGCTCCAATTCGACCTCCCACAGGCACAATCTAATGGAATATCAGCCTGGCGTTTCGGATGTAGAAATGGAACAGCTTGTAAACGATAAAGTTGATGCGTTCTGGAGAGGAATCGAAGGAGGTGCAAGCAGAAGTGGCCAGGTCCCATTATTACCCCAGCCAACCTCGTGTCGTGCTCATCATCCCCAGATAAAAATCACATTTTCCGAGAAGCGTCCGAAAAAATCATGGTTTCAAGTATACGTGGGGGAAGAGGACGTGCCTTGGGAACAGTGGTGTGTACTCCACAAGGAAATACAGACATTTCCCTCTTACTCTGCACTTAGGATTATCAATGCTGAACTACGGCAGCCCATAGGAGGCTAGCTTGTCCTCAGCTTCATTCCAGAACGTAACGCCTTACTACTTTTATTTTAGATCGGCAAGCCTTCAATGCAAAACTTGCAGACACGCTATCACAGGCTGTATTCACGATGCTTACTCATACCTCATCGGAGCGAGGACGTGCGGCTGTACCTCTAATAACAAACGCTTCTGGCATTTCGCCATTCCCTATTGATATATCTGTAACAGTTGGCGGAATAGAAATGAGATAATGTGGACATTCCAGTGTTTAATGGACTAGGTTCATCGTATCATGAACTTCCACAACATCGAAGTTATCGTGTACTATAATGAAATTATCCTAAGCAGCATTCGACGGAGGATTTCTGCTTTGTATATGCTATGGACACAGTGAGTTCTGAAGTGTCGAATTTTCAAATTGAGAAGCAAAAGGTCAACAGCACCGTCGCACAAGGTTTTTGCTTTTAAAAAGTAGACATATAGAACAGGGAACTGGTATGACCGAGACAGGGGTCGAACCTGCAATCTCCTGATTTGAACCCAAGGATTTCGTAGTCAGACGCGATGCCATTTCGCCACACGGCCCATATTAGGTAAACATGCCAACTAGAGGTAACTCACTCCAGTTGCTTTTATGACGAATGACAATTGCGCCAAATGCCATACCAGCTCTGAACAATGGCGCTAGCCAGTTACCCACCGATGCTTGTACACAGCACTACAAAAAGCGGAATCTGATGGACGCTTTTACCTGCAATCTTGAATAACCCCCCAAGCTTCAAGTAAGTAGTACTATCTGGTGTATGAGTACCTTTATTTGTTTCTTGAACCTCTCGATTGCACTTTCTCTCCCTAAATATTTAGCTCACGTTGAATTCTGAGATTAGATTGACCATAACATGATACATAAATGTTTCAATCAACAATGAGTTTGAACTGTTCTTCACTAAAATTGCTCGCCAAATCCTTGAGGAGATGCAACTCATGATATTGCTCCTTCGACATGGCCCGCATTCCCCGCTTCACCATCACCGGCGGTAAACTCATCCTCAGTTCCTTCAACGTCAAATCACGGATACGAGACTTAACCATGTTCACCATATACTCATTTGATACAAAACACTCTGGCAGAACAAGCTTACGAAGGTTTGGCATGACATGTTTCTCTTCCGTAATCGTCAAAGCGGACATGATGCCGTTACCGACTGGGCGCACGTAGAGTTGGAGATGACGAAGCTCAGGGAAAGGGTGGGATACGAGTTTGAGGATCTCGATCTTTTTCATTTGAGGATCGAATAGAGATAAAGACTCGAGAGGTGGCTGTGAGCGTTGGAGGAAGGAGATGATTCCATCGGTTGAACATTGGAATGAAGCCTCGGGATAATGAATGATCTCGAGTGAGCATAGACTCGGTGCAGTAAGATGGTTTAGGAGAGGTGCACTATCGCTTGCGTGAGCTTCAATCTTGAGATGGCAGAGTCGAGGAACTTCTACGGGCCCACTTATGGCAGTCATTACATTGTCGCCCTCCACGTGCAGGAAATCAGTAAAGTCTCTATAGACAGTATCTTTATTGCGGACTGCTCTTAAATGACGGAGGGCATCAGCTTTCTGTTCGGCGCTGTGTATATTCGTGGTTGAAGGGGTGTCCTCGGTTGGCAAGATTATAGCGATTTCCAGGCTGACGAGATTCTCGCAATAGAGAAGTGCCATCTTGAGACCGGCTATAACGTAAGTCGAAGAGACCTTCCGGGTGAACAGAGGGAGCTTGAGATGGGTAAGCAGCTCCCATGGCATCAGATAGGGGAGCGTTGGCCGCTTAATGAAAGTGGGTCGCCAGGAGACCTTCTGGATTCTTGGTTCACGCTGGCATATCGAACGCCAGATAGGGGACGGATCGCTGAGTCCTCCGAAGTCAAGCTCCACAGAACGTAAGTGAGGCGCATCCAAGGTAAGCATCGGTATGTTGAAAAGAGGAAAGTCACTGGCGAGCTTGATAGTCAGATGTTTCATTCGCGTTGTGTTGGAAGGGGCCATAAATAGACTTAAAATCGAATAAATTGCTGATTGATCACATCCTTCATCAAAGGGAGCATGAAGGTAAAGGGAAATAAGGGAACTCTTTTTTGTCTTTTCAAAGTACTCCTGTGATGCAGAACGCAACAACCAGGAGGCGATCATAGGAATTTGTTTACTTCTGGGCTTGTAGACAGCTAGTGATGTCCAAAGTGATGGCGTATAATAAAATTTTCTCCATCGTTTGCACACAAGGAAGAGGGTTAGGGGGCTGGAAAGAAAAGATAGATTCGCAGTCAGAGTCGGCCCGCGATGGGTACGGTAAATTTCAAAGTTATCCTCTTCGTCATGGTACAGGTAGTGTTCAAAGACCGCGAGCAACAAATGATCTGGTAGGTTGTCCAGGAAGCACGTTAATGGTTGCTTGACGATTTCTCGTGGAGGTTGGAATTCTAGGACTTCGGGATGTAACTGGTGCCAGGGTAAGGGTTCTTCTTCGGAAAATTCCTCTATGATATTCATAAATATTCTTGTTGCTGTCTACGATGTAAGTAGGAATGCAGGGTTTGACTAGAATAGAAAACATGCCTTTTTCAACAACCTGCTGTAAAACTGAAGTTGCTGGTGTTTGCGCTTCATCGTGTGATGCTTGCATTTCTAGTACGAGTGAGTGTCAAGAACACTGGGGATAAGGTCATGTATATATATATATATTTGAACAATCACAAAGAACATAACAGATAATAAGCTGCTTGACGACGGAGGACAATAAGGAATCCAAACGTTTACCAATTGTTGACGTCTAAGTACCAGATGTTAACGTTGTGCAATTGTTCATTTCAACGCTAAGGCCGTCAACAAGCCTTAGCGACCGAAGTTGCTGGTTTCGAGTATATACGAATTTTTGGACGATTACAGTCACTGCACGTGACACTTTTCGATCAATGACGTGTTGCCAATTGTTATATGCACTTTTGACCGAACGCTAGCTGGCAATTATAAGTACCAGCTCATTGGTAACAATGTCTGTGGATTCTGACGACGTTTGTATAAATATTTCAAACGATCCAGACCTCTACTTTGCCGACGGAAACCTTGTGATTCTTACCCGAGACCATGGAGGCAACCATACATACTTTCGTGTCCACCAGTCCATCCTCTCAAAACACTCAAAAGCACTGAGTGACCACATCTTCCCCGACTCATCACCGTCACAACGTGAAATTTATGATGGTGTACCACTTGTTGAATTCCAAGAAGATCCTCGCGACCTAAACATATTTCTGAAGTTCCTCTACGAGCCATTGTAAGTGCCCAACCAGCTCGAATAAGATGACAGACTTCATCTCTGAAACAGAACTGACTAGTTATGTATTTAGCGCAGCCCCAATACAAAAAGGAGACCCTGACATAGCCTTTAAGATGTACGGGGCACTGAGGCTTGCTGACCGGTTTTCTATTGACCCTCTGAAGGAGACCATCCTATCCTATATTCGCGAGGACTGGCCTCAGACATTGCAAGCCTGGGATGAACGCGAAGCTTTCTACTCACGTCGTCTCAAAAGCTCTCCAGGGTCAACCATGGACGATGTCGCCCCCGAACCAGCCTCCGTCATCCGGCTTGCACGAAAGTTCGAACCGCAAGTACTGACACTGGCCTTCTATCATCTTTCACGTCTACCAGTCAACGCAACATACGGTCAACATAATCAAGCTCCGCGCCATGCTCGTGGCGTGCGTGGATACCTATTATCCCCAGCGGACCGCGAAAAAGTCGCATTGGGCCGCGAGCGTATGCTGCGGTGGACTTCCGATCGCCTGGAGTCGTTAGCCCTTGACACGTGGCAGTGCAGAGCAGAGGGAGGGTGCCAACCGCATATCTACTGGCGTGTCGTGGTTCTGCATCGCTCTATTATGCGAAACATGGATGTTCTGACTACGCTGCGAACGATGCGAAGCCATAAACAGGAGAGAGGGACGAGCGATGTAGTGGAAGATGCGGTATGCCAGCACTGCAATACAAGATGGGACACGATACTTAACGAAACGCGTCGCGACTTTTTCGATTCTCTATCCTCTTTCTTCCCGGACTTGTAATTTATAGATTGGATCTGACTGGATATTTCAATACATCGGTCTATCTGGGGTCATCTAGGGCCTTCTAGGATGCGTTTTTAACATGTGTCCATTCTCGTATAAAACTCGCAATTCTCCTTGGCACCGCTGTCGTAAGCTGTGCTTTTCGGCTTCAGTACAGAGAGGTGTAGAATCGTTTTACATTGACGCAAGGTTCATTCCACGAAGGTCGTTTCCGAGTCTTTTGTGATCAGCTCCTTTGATTTTCTTCTCTCCAGTGAGCAACACGGTTTGTTCCAAAGCTACCAGAACGTCCGCAGTGGTCCGTGGTCGCCTTTAGAATTTTAGCAACCGTGTATCTATTACTCTCAAAAGCCGCAATGATCTACTCCTCCAAGGATGCTAGAAACGGAATGCATATCTCCAATATCTTTATTTTCATGTTCATTTTGCTCCATAGGGATCTTGCATCAGAGAAATAGGGACTTACGCACCAAGAGCCTTGCATGTAACGTTTGAGATCTCAGTTACTGCGATCAATAAAGCATCTTCGAGAACGACGCTCCCTTAAATCCTTATTTTTGCCATCACTAACGTTCATCGTAGTGTCTACCAATTTGGGGTAATCTTGCTAGTCAAGAGCCATACTTGGTTTAACCATGGACGTTCACATGGTGTAAGTGATTTCAAATTAGCGGTCGAATCGGCGCTTAGCACTTATTTGAGTGCCTGCCCCGACTGTCATATGCACATCAGATCTAAGAATACAATTACATCACAGATAAGAACTATATCGACGGATGTGACTGCGGAATGGCTGTACCATGGTCATTCCAGTAGCGTTCGATGTCGTGTGTTCTGACTACACGACGGCACAAAGTCTGAGATAAATCAGTTTGCAAAGTTTTTAGGTCACAGGCCTTTCTAGGTTTGAACGTATCCGCATTAGGAATTTCCTCTCATAAAAAATTCTGGTTAGCATCCCGTTCAGAGCCTACTAAGCGTTGCATCACTCATCTTAGGTATAGCTCCGGTCAAGAAAATATATGCTGACGCCCGTCAGAATAAGGTTGTATTTCAGGAGCATCGCCTCCTGAAAATCACACTGTCTTGCTGTCGAACTGAAGTGTCTCTGCTGTGCAATGATGAGCGGCCTGATTACTATATATTTCCAGGAGTCCCTGAATCTGGAGCATTCTCAGTTCTTCCAGACCCCTAGAAGTTTCCGTACCCATCATGTCTACCAAGATCAACTATGCCAAGATACTTGGTGTAGAATCTGTAGCTCCAGCAGCCGTCTTTGCAGTAGCATACTTCCCTTTGTTTGTATGGTTCGTACGCCAGTCTATCGGGCGGCCAACTTATGTGTTCATCGTCTTATCATTCTTCTGCTGCAGTAAGCCAACTAGAAATCTGTTGTTTTTATGCCGAGGTTGATCGAAGCATACGTAGTACGCATCGCTGCTTTTACCATTCGTGCCGTCCTAGCTGGATCAGAATCCGCGGGAGAAAATCTCAGTCTCTATATTGCTGATTCAGTGCTCTTCGGTGTCGGATTTTTCGCTCTCCTGTATTCGGCCTATACTCTTGTGCTCGACAGGTACGTTACACCCCTTCGACAATTCGCCAATATAGGCTATAGCTGATTTTTATCCTTCAGGTGGTCGCTCCTGGATGCACCCCCTGAGCGGGGTGTCCTGCGCTTGACACAAAATCGTACAATATTCAAGGTAATTATGTTGGCGGCGGTCGTTCTTGGTATCATCGGTTCCTCGAAAGCAAGCAGTAGCGACCCTCAGAACGGCAAAGTCTATAGAATGGCCAGCTCCATCATATTTCTCGTTCTGACTGCTGTGCTTGCAGCCCACACAATACGATTGGCTCTCACCGAAGGTAAAAAGACATCAAGCATTGACACATATACCTAATATCGGTGACTGACTTTTGTTCAAAGGCAAGGTTGGGTTCAGAACTTCTGAAACAGATACTTTGGGAAGTAAACATGGTGCATACATTTCATGCCTAATCGCAGCGCTGCTCCTTGTACGTGAAGCATTTGCCATAGCCACCGTAGGCAACGTTTCAAAACAGAACAACGAGCACCTGTGGTACCCCTTGTTCGCCCTACCAGAGATACTTTCCGTCATCTTCTTTGCCACACCCTGCCTCGTTCCGATACCAAAGTGATCTGAATAGATAACAAGTAATTATTTTTATCTTCGAAGAGGATCAAGTTGCATGGGGGCTAACTTTTGAGGATGTCCCAAGAATGCACCAAGGACGCATGATAAAGACCACCAACAAAAGAAACAAAATGGATTTAATTCACCAGTTGGCTATCACGGTCATACGTGGTATATTGTGATTTGTGAACTGCTACTGGTCGTTTTCATGTATCAACTTATACCTACTGCAGACGAAATCCTCTCAGGATTTTCCCAATTCCTTTCATGTTCAGACTTTCCATCAAAATTTGTGTGTTGCCAGTGTGAGTAAAGCCTGGCGAGCACTAGCAGGATTTTAAGTATTGTATCAATTTTCAAAACCATATGGGTCATTATAGAACGGGCTTTTCGGTTCATCAACCTATTTCCACTCGTCCTCATGGCAACTAAGTAGTCCGACTGTGTCCAAATTTGTCAATTACACAGTTGGATGTTAGGTCACTGCGCCGTCTGGATGCTTACTTGCCACTGGCAAGGACTTATTGCCAGTGGAGGGACGGATCTTATCTTATCTATAGCGCTATCCCGCCCGCGGGCCGCGGCAGGACCTTATTTTTCGACACTTACTGCGACAATGCCTACAAAAATGGCATCTCAAGTCAACAGAGTCATCTTATTCCTTGGTGTGGACATTCAAAGAGCTGCTGACCTCACCACCAAATTTTCTGCTGCTCGTATACCTCCTGTCCTCAGCTACCATAAAACCTGTCACATGAATCTGCTATACTAGCTTTCGTATGGGCTTCTCGAATCTTCCTAACCGATCTGTCGGCTCATCGTCTCATTAATATTCGGAATTTTGGTGATACGCTGTCTTGGAGATAGACTCTTGGAAGGTTTGTATCCGGATGAATGGGCCACCCGGGCATTCAAGGACACTCTTATCGCGACGTATGAGCAACTATGGAGCAACTATGAAAGGTAAGATCAAGTTCAAATATTCAAACCTTGGGTTTAACTGACACGTCAGATGACCTTGACAGGTCCAGAAGAAGTACGGCATTCTCGTCGTGCCATGTTACGTCCAATTGTCGATTTGTATTCTGTTGTTTCCAAACATGTTGGCAGTTGTGTGGTGTAGGTTATACACCGTGCCAAAATGCCGGTTCGTATGTACATTCATCTCCTAAGTACATTCTTAGCATGACAAAGATACCTATAGTATGACTGATTAAAGGGAAAAGGACTCAGGTAATAAGGATTGCCTCGTTTCGTGCTTCTAATAGTAAATCATCATCAAGCCCCGAATGAATGCATGTTCCATTGAAGATCAGGGTTGGTGGTATCATCGTTAGGGACACTGCGAACGTATGTAAGATGATTTCAACGCCACAATACTGACCAGACGATCGTAAATTTTACTTCTATCGAAACAGATATTGTTGATTGAAACCATGCAAAAAGTGATTCCATCGAGTTTCAATGAAGTTCTCGTGTACGACGAACTTGATAAAATTTCTGGCGCAAATATCGATGAAAACGTGGTGATGACTCTTTCAGGGATGAATGCCAAGGTCATATAAACTACTGGGATTTGATGGTTCTCATGCTCAATCGCCACCGGTGCCTGGCAACCCACGTTCTCTTCGCGCCTAGACCTTGGTTACTTTTCCACCTGCTATGTATATCTACCCTCATCTATCCTTTCCCATAACGAACTCCACCCGCTCCACTCCCCCTCTCCCCTCTCCCCTCTCCCCCAAAGAGTCTGGCTTTCTGCTTTCTTATAACAAAGCACCCACTATCTTTACCTATCACTATCCTTTATTCATTTCTAAATTACCAAAATGTTTTCCCTTTCGTTCATTCTCACTTTCGCCCTCTACGCTGTGTTAACGAATGCCCATCTGGCGGCATGGAACGACGGCATGTATTGTCGGAATGTTCGTCGAAATTCTATGCTTGACGATTTTCTACGTTGCTGAGCACAGTTCCAGGGGCCTCAAACGGCCGACGATGAGAACGCTAGTGCACCTGTGACGCCGTTGTACATGCTCCCTAAGAGTCTATGGTGGTGTAAGTTTTTTTGCTCTTCATTACAGGTAATCATTCATATTTATTGTTGGAAGTCCATCACGTTGACGGAGTAAGTCGTAACCGAAACTGGCATCTTGTGTGCGCCCGATCAAGATATACATACTGACCCACTTCACTTCGAAAACGCAGTGCGATCAATTTCCTCCTCCTGAAGGCCAATTCCTAGAGCTGTAAGTTCAGTCCGGGAGGGATTAATGTCATTCCCAGTATCCATATTGACTGCTTTCAAAGTCCAGCTGGTAAGGAGTTCACTGTCGAGATCGCCTCCAACCGTGCTACAACGACCCTTTCGTATGATGGTCAATACATCAGTGATTGGGTAGATGGTCAGCCGCACACCGATGCTTTCGTATGTTTCTTTTGAATCCATTTGAATGAATCTGATTTTTGTAGCACGGAAGTGATGATTGCATAACGGACCCGAACAGTGCGTGTCTTCGTACAATCAACCTCGATTCTCATCCAGATTTACCTATATGTCTTGTTTATATAGTCCACACCCAGAACGAGACCATGGCAGCTGGAACGGCGTTCGCTATTTCTTACCAGGTTCGTACGTTTTTGACAGTGTTTCCTACCCAGTTGGTTGTTATTTCGCGAACTGACAACACAATAAGTCGGATCTTTCTAAGGTGACCCCTGAGAATCTGGTTGTGTTCAGTGTTCGGTATCAGTACGTTTCAAATTTATTACAAAAGTAGTCGTCTAGTCTAACTTTGTCACATCTAGCACTCCCTGGAAGCGTCTCACTTCTTACGCTGTTCCCTCCGCCCTTCCTGCGTGTCCTCCTGGTGGTTGTATCTGTGCAGTAAGCATTTCAACTCCGCCGAAAACATATTGATAAAATATTCACTCTTATACATAGTGGGGCTGGGTCCCCAACGGGTACGTTTTATTCTGTTCAGCTCAATCTTCCTCCGCCTCTTAATAGACGTACTTTCAATCCTAGTTGCGGCCAGCCGAACATCTACCACCAAGGCTTCCGATGCAAAGTTACTGGAGCAACCTCCATGGCGCCCGTCGCTGTCGCCAAACCGCCCGTTTGGTGTGAGGGTGACGCCTCTAAGTGCACCAAAGGTGCCAAGCAGATGATCTACTGGAACCAGCTTGATGGGAACAACGTCCATGTGTCTGGCTACGACTTCTCAGGAAATCCGAAGTCGCCCGCGTACAGCCAGAAGCTCGGGTTTTTCGATGGTAGGCGCTCAGAACATAAACTTAAGAGGTTGCTATTAACCCGATGTACCGTATCTAGGTGCTCAGAACGACATCTTCGCTCCACCCTCACAGGGCTACCCAACTGATTCAAGCTCAGGTTCGGGTTCTCAGGCTATTCCTTCTGTATCTGGACTGGGACCCAAAGCCACGAGCTCTGTACTATCAATAACCGCCAGCTCTGTATCGATGCCCGCCAGCTCTGTATCGATGCCCGCCAGCTCTGTATCGATGCCCGCCAGCTCTGTATCTGTATCGATGGATACCAGCTCCACATCCGCGATTCTACCCACTAGCATGGCCACCAACTCTGCAGTTGTATCAGGACCTACCACAACCAGGACGACCACCACCACATCGACTGCATCCATCAGGCCTCCCGCTGCCGTTGCGACTCAAGTTTTGCCCCCTGCATCAGGTGGGTTGAGCTCAGGCCACTGCCATCATCGTTCGGACTCACATTCGAATGGCACACGCTCCTCCACGAAACGCGGCATCGCAATACACCGTCGCCGTCATCGCCGCGGTCCGCGAATCGACTCCACATCATGGTAATTCGGCGCTAGTTCGCCATCCCTGTTGCTGTTGCTAGGATGCGCTAGTTAACAACGCTAGGGCCGTCTTCGTTTTTTTTTCGTTTCTTTCACGTCAATGATCTTGATGACATCTGACATATTGACTGCGATATGTGCAACTACGAGCTTGGTCTCGTTTGAAAGTTGTCATCCATATCTACGAAATCCTCCATTCCTCAACTCATCACATACACGCATATACTTGATACCGCTGATTCGAAAATGTCGTACTTGATGTCGACTCGAGCTGATAGCCCTATGACCTTTCTATGATTACAGTGTTTACTTATCTGTTCATGCTTTGTATATTTCGAAAAATTTCAACACGACAGTTTTACTCTTCTCGCGATATATATATGAGAAGGGGCAACTGGTAGACCACAGATACGCGACGTTAAGTTACACACGATTTGTACGATTATAAAATTTCCATCCAATTTTACTCCAAGATGAGCCAAAACCTTGCCATCTGTACAACGATAAAAAGGGTCAAGAGTAAACGGGTGCTTCACAATGCAGCAAATTAGAAAAGACTCTACCTTATTGAAGCATCTATAATTAACAGTATTTCCAGTCGCAGTAGTCTTCGATATCTCATAGCTGGATAAGCGGGACCAACCTGGTAGATACATACATACAGAAACAATGCAATGTGATCTTGAAATTCAATCGGCCATATGTAAATGTGCGACACATTTCGGCAAAGTGCGACACATGTGTCACACTTTGTTCCTGTGACAGCTTTTCACTTCTCAGAGGACAGGAAAAAACTTGTCTAGAAGGGTCAGGGCTTTTTGTCAAGTTTTTTTGGCTGAGGTTTTCGGTTAAGGTTCTTGGTTGGCTCAGAACTGAGCGACAGGTATCTTATCTTCCGTGTCACGCATGATGCTAGTGGTCGTTTGATACAATCCTCATCAAACAGAATGGGTCCGATGTTAGCATTCTTTGATTTCAGGTTCGAGTTCTCTACGTCCTCTAGATACAGATGTTCGGCATCCAGAATCAAGTTTTGCGAATTGGGTAATGTAGGCATCACGACTACGATGTCATCCTCTTTTCGAGTAGAATTAAATACGTGCATTTTCTCTAACGCAGGAAGCCACCCGAGGGACGGGAAGGCGAAGTATCGAGGGAAGTACCGAGGTAAAACTTGCGAAGTATCGAGGGAAGTACCGAGGTAAAACTTTCATCACAGAAAGAAACGTTAACTTTGGAAGTACTAATACTATGATAGTCAGTCAACACTTGAAGCTTTCTACCTTTACCAGGAACACTCTAAACTGCGCGCCGAGTTAAGGATTAACCGAACCCCTCTTTACGGACTGTATATTTTTCCGGATTCCAGTGCATTTTGTAAGATCGGCTAAACGTAGTCGTGGGGTAGACCGTCGGCGATGGAAAAATATTCACGCACTTCGCGAAAAACACCGTGGGTCGATTTTGGAACGCAGGCAGAATTCTAGCTGAGATCACGGGTGTTTCAGTAAATCTGTGAGGCAGACGGACCTAGGAGTTGACTAAGAGGAGACTATCGTAAATGATTATCTCGACTATCGATTTAAGCGAAATGGGCGTGTCGAGAGTACAATTGGGGTACGTACCGGAGGGCTTGGGGCCCAAAAGTGATAGCTGTGAATATAATAGTGTCCTGGCTGGCCGTTTAGAAAAGATGTATCTGATGACATTGTGTGTGTGTGTTCTTTGAGTTTGCCACAAAATAAGTATCATCACGAAGCGAGGACAGGCATAGATATACAATATGTGCGGCGCTTCCACATTTAAAACGGCCCACCGGAATAGATCGGACCTCCCGCAGTTTGTAATCTTCGGATGGGTACGGATGTGTGGCTATAGTCCTCGAACATAGAAAACATCTTATCAAACTCAAAGTATATCGAGCATAATCTGCTGATCATACAGAGTTTTTTGATATCTACGTAGATCACGATCCAAGTGGGGGTCCGAAACAGTTCTTTATGTTTTTTGCTTCTCAATCACTTTTGATGATCTGATGTATGAGTCAAATTTTACTAGACACAGAAGACCCATCGTGATCAAATTTCAAGAAAATATGTCAAATGTGATTTGCTAGTATGGAATCCTAGATGATTTTAGGTGATTTTGATAGTTTAGACTCCAGAAAGGGGCGGACCGAGACCGGGTGTGGCGTCATAATAGAGAACGACAGCAAGTACCTCCGTTAGAGCACTGACAAACATACTCAGGCACCTGTTCTTCTATTTTTTGCGTAGATGGTAGTTGGGCCATGTATACATACAAGGAGCAATACTGTCAGTCTGAAATGAGGATGTATCGTGTTTGAACCCTGCTTTTCAAAGGAGTCAGCCACCGTATACTTTGGAGTCGGCATGATTTAAGGTCTGACTGACGTAGTACGCTGCAGCGATGTAGACGTATAGAGGGACAGTGGATCGAATATCAAGACATTGAGGCAACGGACGATTCGAAAAGAAAGGAAAAAGACATAGTGACAGAAGTCACCCAAACAGCCCGCCAAAAATAAGATTCCCCTGCGTAAGCTCCATCTCCATCTCTCCATCCGCACGATGACTCTCCCCACGTATCTTCTCCCTTTCTCTCGCACCGCCTAGATCAAATTCACAAAAAGCCCATACCATCCTCGCGCCGACCCAAATCAATACTCTGAGCGCCACGAGTCCCGCGCACGCGCCGAAGAGGAGGTGGGCGAGTATATGCAAGGGGAGTATGGATGTGGATGTAGAGAGGTCGATGAAGCGCGGGAGAACGAAGATGGTGAGGAGGATGGTGAGGGGAGCGTATTGTTTGAAGAGGGAAGATTGGGTGTAGGGGGATGAGGGTGAGAGATAGGTTTGGTAAATATAGTGTTGGAGTTTGAGTAGGGCGGTGGGGAGGGGATGGATACGGGCTTCAGGCGAGGTGGGTAGGGTGTTTGCGTTCATAGAGGGCATTCTGTGATATTTTTGAGAGGTCAGCAGGGTAATTTATAAAGGGTAACAATGTCAGCCGTTGGTGAGAATTCGGATATGAAACTTTGTGTAAAAGGTGTATATGATAGATCAAATAATTCAGTACTACCTATTGTATCCGTTGGAAAGCTACTACTGAACAGAAAAAGGACGTCACATCCTCTTCTCCGACAGTACCGTGGATTTGAACACATTCTTACCTCTCGTCCGATGGCCCGACATCCTATATATCGGCAGCAGCCGTGAATGGATCCATGCGTGATTGTAGAATGTTGAGACCATCCAAGAGGCGTGTGCACAATGTCCGTGGCGCATGACGTGCGAGGTTACACAGTGGAGTAAGGGTCTGCGGGGCCGCGTTCATTACTATTGGTGCGTAGGGGCAGGCGGCGTGGCTAGCGACTACGACTTGACCGAGGCGGGCCATAGCGAGGTCGAGGTGCCTTTAACACAATTTCTGGCGATGGCAGGGAGTGCACAGGTCATCGTCATCGTCGTCGCCGTAGTCGTAGGCAGCCGTCTTGGCAGTCAGGTTCAAAGAACGCGAGCATTTCAGCAGCCGCTTCAAAGTTCGAACCCCGAGCGAGCATCCAGTTTGCAACGACGCGATGTAACAGTACTAGTCGCACATTCCGTTCAAGTAGGTGTGTCTAAACCACTTACGCTTATTAGTCGACACGAG
Source organism: Termitomyces sp. 'cryptogamus' (assembly GCA_020091625.1). NCBI lineage: Eukaryota > Fungi > Basidiomycota > Agaricomycetes > Agaricales > Lyophyllaceae > Termitomyces > Termitomyces sp. 'cryptogamus'. The sequence goes on along the minus strand of JAGYZC010000006.1, from coordinate 5,051,841 downwards.
TTTTGAACCAGGACATGAACGAAGAGCCAACGAAAAGCAGTACTGACCTGACCTTTCATTTCAGGAGTCGTCTGTAGAATTGCGATTATCAAGAACGAATAGCTTGAAGACCATTGATCAGGATTCGCCAGACCTACGCGTAGCTTATGTATCAAGCTGGCCCATGCTGAACTTTTATTATTAGGTGTATCAAGCTGGCCCATGCTGAACTTTTATTATTAGGTGTATCAAGCTGGCCCATGCTGAACTTTGATTATTAGGTGGATCAAGCTGGCCCATGCTGAACTTTTATTATTAGGTGGATCAAGCTGGCCCATGCTGAACTTTTATTATTAAGTGTATCAACTGTGGCGGCAGGCATGCCGATTCTCGTCCCACCTCTGCTTTCTGCCATTCACCAGATGAAAATTCTCATGATTCACAATTCCTACTCTACCCTCACCTGTTTCTATTGCCTTCTGTTGATTTCCCAGTCCATGAATCAATATCCTAGTGTACTTGTCTGCAATATTTTAGGTTATTACCAACCTAGGTTAGTGGAGTCACTGAGCCTTCAAAGTCGATTGTCTCATTCTCAAGCATTCTCTCTGCCACTGGGAACAGCGAGAGAATAATTTGGTGGAAATTGGCTCTTTCTCATACCAAGCAGCCTCACAAAAACACTCCAAATTTCTGGAATTCAGTTGTGCCTCCAACTGCACAATCCTCTCCCTCATCGTCTCCGTCCTTTTGTGTGAGCTGAGGTTCAAATTCTGAACGTCTACCCTGAGATTTTCCCTTTTGCTGTCTATTGTTCGAGTTAACGATTCAACCCAAACCTGTTTTCATAGTGCGACCTGCCGGAACGACAACCAAAATTAATTTGTCAACGGTTTACAAGAGAGGTGGGTTGACTCGCCACGTCTTTTTCCGGAGGCTGTCCATAATCCTCATCGCTCACGAGAGGCGCCACCTGAGCCTGAATATGTTGCCGCTTCTTCCGCCGGTAGCACAATAGCAATCCAACAATCAATGTCAAAAGTACTCTGAGTCAAGCCTGTCACCAATACAACCACCTAGTATCACGGCTTTTTGTCTTGCTTCCCTTCTTCCCTACGTCTGCACTGGTGTTACCTACGGGTGACTCTATCGAAGGGGTAGAGGTCACTGGTTTAGTATTGGGGACCATACTCACACGACACATTAGATCCAAAGCCGTACTAGAGTCAATGTGCGGGTCATAAAATTTCAGATTTCATTAACATGAACTCGACATGTACTCAAACATTCTGCTCATCACTACCGATGATGACTGAGTAACCTGGTGGCAGCTGGCTCCTTTCTCTACCAATCAACCTCAACAAAGAACTCTCTAAGTCCCTCATATTGGACTGAGCTTCTAAATGTCGAACTCTCTCACTCATCACCTCTATCTGTTGTCTTAGTCTTGAAACAGACTCAGTGGGTGAGTTAACGTTAACTCTACTCTGAGATCTTCCCCGGTGCTGCGTATTCTTTGAAAATAAGCTGAGTCGTTTCTGCGCTATGGTCTTGTCCTTGATTGTTTCCTCGAGGCAACCTAGATCAATGACTCAAGTTAGCAACAGCAGCTCATGAAAGAGATGATGTGAGGGCGTTGAGCTCACCATGCCTTTCTTTTGGAGGCTGTGTATAATCTGGATCATACATAAAAGGCACAGCTGCCATCTGAAGCGCCCGAGCTTCATTCCATTGTCGTTTTTGTCGTCGGTAACACAATACCAATCCAACGACCAACGCCAAAAATACCAGTCCACTGATGCAAGCAATTATTATAGTTGTCGTCGGGCTTCTTTCCTTGCCTAGCACACCATTACTGTTTGCAGTTGTCGCAGTCGGAAGGGTAGAGTAGACGTCTACGGTATCAGTTGTAGTCACTGTCTGAGTTGACGAGACCATTTTCCTTAAGCTTGCCGTCTTTGCCTGAGCCAGCGTTGATCTTAGATCAAGGTTATTGATGATAGAAAAGGTAAGTCGCAGTTTATATACATATAAATGATAATATATCCCTCACCTCGTTGCAGCACTGACTATGAATGGAGGGCTGTAGGCGAGGATGGCTTCCGTTGTTGAATTCCTAGAAAACATAATAATTCGTAATAAGTCAACCAGAGTACTGTTTTACACACTCACACAGCCTGGCTAGCCTTTATCATATATGCTTGGCTATTCAACATCCAGCCCAATCAGATTTTCCTTCACATACTCAAACACCGAAAAGCACCAAAGTACTCACTTGCCAACAATAGTATCTAACATCTCAGTAACATTTCCCAATGCTGCACTCACATGACTCCAAATCATCGGACAATAAAGCGTACGAATATCCTGTATTGCGAGCATAATGAAGGGTGGGTCGGTGGGTTGTGTAATCCAGGAAACAAGCACAGTGCCGGATGAGATGATATCGATGTACCCCGGGCCTGCTTGGGGCTGGTTGAGGATAAGGGCATGAGCTATGAGAGGGAGAGGGAGGAAACAAAGAAGGGTAAAAATATGAGAAAAGAGAGTGAGAGTGAATATGAAGGAAGTACTGAGGCGAGCGTTAATCAATGCCTGGTCAGTAGTTTCAATAAGGATTACACAACTTTATACCCACAGTAGCATGAAGAAAGGAAGATGAATACAGTTTAAAGAACGAGGAAGCCTCGAATCTCAAGTCTCGAGACCCTGCAAGAGAGAAGAGAACGGTGAGCGCTATTGTAGTAGTACAGGTAAGAGAAAATATTTGTCTGAAACCTTGTGATGAGAATCGCTCCTTATTTATTTACTGTCGGTAGTAGTAGTAGCAGTAGTCAAGACTGAGCACTGGTGATGATCTATACCAAGACCAAGTGATTCTTTTGATGATTAGTTAGGCAGTGCTCGACCGAAGCATTTTTTGATTTTCACAACTGGCAAAAAGGTCAGCGAAAGATATGCAGCACTCGGTACCCATTTCCTGCATTGACTCACAGTGACCGCTCACAACATGACAGAGAAACCACCTAAGAAATAGAGAGGACCGAAGAGGACATCCTCAGGAAGACAAATCAAAAGGCACTTCTAGTAACAGATGATGGTCTCCAACCTAAATGTTCCAAGGGTTGCAGTCAAAAAATGTGGTTTCTAGGTTTCAAAGATTATGGAATATGTTAAATATGATATAATATACTTGTTGCTGATGGTGCGGTTTTTTTCAGACCCACCTCTTGGACATTCGAACATTTGCGCCAAATCCGGCATCATCCCAAGCGACATTCTCCCAGCTGTGTTACATCGTGATCTAGTATTGCCAAGCGACATAGTTTGTATCTAATCAAGAAAGCTTCTATCAAACAGCGCGGGGTACATGAATATGCTGCGCCTCCCATCCCAGAATTCTCCAGCTCATAATCTTTATTTGTTGCCTCCTCCTACTTCTGATTCCGACTCTTAAGGCTGTAAGTGCGACCCATTACCACATGTTGTCGGTTTCAAGAATAGTACGAAGCTCATCCAGTGGGTTTCAGCAGCTGTTTTCTCAGGTTTGACTTCTTCAACGGCAATCATACACGAGTCAGCTCGAGGAAGGTGGACATATGCATCTCGTTTATCTTCCAGAGGTCGGACAAAAATTGGTTGATGCGCAAGTGGTTCAATCTTAGGATACTATTGACGTCCGCAGTCGTCGATTTCAAGCGGACCATGTAGCAGTTGATAGCTCAACTACAGCTCCAACATTGATTCTCTTACCGATATTCTCAACTGCGTTCGGGTTGTCATTTGAACCCGAACCTAATGTGCTCATGAAAGTCGTTGTTAGGCTGGTATTGTCAGGATGAAGGTTGCTAAAGGAGAGGAAGTGAGTTGCACTCCAGTTTAAAGCAGATAACAAGGATTAGTTTTTCTACCTTGTAATACTTGCATTTCCGCCAAATGAAAATGGTGGGCTTTTGGCGAAGACATTCAAGATGTTTCTCTAGAAACGGTTAAGTATCAGCATGCGTTCAAACGTTAAGAAAATCAAACACGTCCACTCACAACTTATGCAGCTTACATGAAGTATAGTTCATTTATCCATACCATCCAGTAGGTCCAGCATTCTTTCCCACAAACCGAAAAATATAACAGGAACACAAATGCTCACCTCGTGATCCAATGTCTTCGTAGTATTCCCTAATTCCACACTCACGCTCGTCGTCATCTCCCACAAATCACAAATCCGGAGTTAAATTGTTCGGATCTCGAACACGGTGGATACACTAGGACCCAGGAGACGAGGATAGTGCCAATTGAGGTGATGCTGCTGAATACCAACCAAAGCTTGTTGAGGATAAGGGGATGTATTTGGAAGGAACGCAAAAGCAGGGAGAAATAGAGAACGATGAAAGGAATGGTGCTGTGAAGTGGTAGATCACCAGGACCCATTACGGAATTACCCATAATAGCAGTAGAAATCGCCGATTCATGGATCTCGGCCCAGTTTTATCATTCCAATATCTCGACAGGCCACGCAAAAGAGGAGAAAGTTATGGAAAAGAGGTACTGTGATATGATTATAGAAAGCGAATACATAGAAAGTTGTCTGTTGAGTCCCGCCGTTCGGCCTGCGGAGGCGGCTTTTCGTTCTCCTGTAGCTCGGAGTACCCTTCAGTCGGGACAAAAAGGGTTTCCTCAAGAACAGCCCATTCACAGTGCTAGCATTGTTTCGTTAGAGTCAATATACACTACCTGAGGTGATTCAAGCTTGCCGTGGGTCAAGATGTGTTCTCGTTGTTGACTTCCCCTCGTCGAGGATGTTCAAGGCGTTGTCACGCTTGCCGATTCCACGGCAAAGCAACGTTTTTACTCCCGTGGAAAGGACAGGAGATCATGATCGCGTCTTGTCCGACGACTCACAAAACTTTGACCGAGCGGAGCTTGAAGTGAGTGTGACAAATTTGTGACGTTCGACTGAAGGGGGGCGATAAGTACTTATCAACCCGAATTCCACTCAGCTGTCAACGCTCAGCGCTCAGCACCTGTATCGAATATACCACCATCTCAGCATCTTTCATACATTTTTGGTTTACCTATTGCCATCGCCAGAAGACCAGCAAGTTCTGATCAAGCATGAATTTAGTTATACGGATCCAACAATGCGGTGCGGGTACTCGGCGCAAGGCAGAAGACATGATTATCAAGTAGTGATCTGCTTACGTCTCGAGGCCTTTTCAATGACCCCTCTGTTCTGTACTTATCGATCGATTTTAACTTCAAGCCAACCAAGACCAGAGAAATGTCACTAGTGGGCAAGCCTTAGAAAGACTGTCTTTCCATAATACTCAATGAGAACCTAGATTAGATTACACAAAAACGTTGAACAGCAAGCTGAAGTCGAACTATCGGCCTACGGAACAGGAAATCCTACAGATACAAGCATTTTTCAAACAACAGCTAGTAGAATTGGGTCGTGCTGAACAGCAGATCCAGAGCACTCACAGAAGCCTGCTGAAGCGTCAGGCCGACACTAGACGTCATATCGACGGCCTTAAATCGGTACTGGTACCAATTCGACGTTCCTTCCGAAATCTGGGGTGAAATATCCTTGCTATGTCTTCCCACTGATAGGAATGCGGCCATGACCACTAAGGAAATGTCACTTCTTCTGGGACTTGTTTGCAAGCGATGGAGAGACATTTCACTGATAACTCAGAAGCTATGGACAACGATCCATATCCCTCTCCTTTGTAGCCACCCGCGCCAGCCAAGTCTCGATACTCTCAATCTCAAAAGTCTTCAAAGTACAGTAGTCAAAGACTGGCTTGACAGGTCGGGTAATTACCCTTTATCCATTTCACTTTCGGGAGCTGGATCTAGGCTGAATCTCAGCCTGGTGGGATGTTGATGATTGATACATTGATCCAATATTCGTCTCGATGGAAACAACTTGAGGTCACATGCAGTCACAGCACCATCATGAGACTTGCAGGAGTCCCGGGTGAAAACTGCCCTCTTCTCGAGTCGCTTTCAATTAAAGGGGTTGCAATCCCATCTTCAGCGAACATGGGTGCTGAAGATGCTACTCTACTCTTCGCACCACGTCTCTCCACTCTTCGTCTCAACAACCTCCCTGGAAATGCTCTTGCGTACTTGACTGGGTGGTATAGCATCACCGAACTATTTCTCGACTCTGACAAGCTCCTATGCTTCTCAGCACAGGATGTAAATACTGGCGAGAAATCACACTGGCCACTCCCTCTCTGTGGGTAAGCCTTCATATCCCTATCATCTATAGTCGTCATCCACCTCTATCGGAGGTAGAAACTGTGACACGTTCCCTTATCTTGAGAAAGAGCGTTCAGTCCTGGCTCGGTCGGTCAGGGAGCTGTCCCTTGTCCTTATCGGTTGCTGAGATCTTGCCCAAAGTTGGTGAACCTGACGTACTAGGAAATGATCTTGGAACGGCCCTTTTCAATCTCTTGACATCATATTCTCGACGGTGGAAGAGCTTCGAGTGGACAGGCTCCACGCTACTCCCGCCCCTTCTCGCGCTTACCCCAGATGAGGTCCCCATTCTTGAGTCTTTGTCCATCAACGTAGTTGGTCATTCTGTGGACGGAAGCACCGCCTCTATCCTCGTGCTAATCGTCTCCAGATTCTCCGTCTTAAAAACATGCCTGGGCCTCTTCTCAAGTGCGGGGTCTCTTGGTCAAACATCACCGAACTGTTTATCGCATGCCATAACCAACAACAGGCTCGAGCCGCCAACAACCCACTCACTCCCGATGTCATTCTGACAGTTCTTTCTCGTTGCAACAAACTTGTCTCATGTTATCTTGAAGCAACCGAAGTTATATCCTACGAGCTGCCGCAGTTAAGGAAGCATATCACACTACCGTCTTTGGAGAAGTTGACGGTCAAAGAGTGTGGTCCGCGTATCTCTAAAATATGGTTATCTATCCTTACACCAGCTTGAAATCATCTTAAATTCGAATTGACCTCACATACGCCCCAGGCGAAGCCCCCGATGGTAAAATTGATATCGCTTTCCCCTGCGTTGGAGACCTTTGTCTTCAATCCAGACTACCTGACGTTCCAAGCCACTATGAATTGCTTGACCAACGCACCAACGATCACGACACTTGTCATGAAACCAGAGAGCTTTTATATATGTCCCATCATGCAATGCGAAGATGGTCATTTCATCAATGCCCCACCGCTTCTCGATGATGAAATCATTCAACGTCTTACGGCCACTAGACAGCTTCCCACGACGAGTCCGTCCTCGTTCACTAGGCTCAACGAAACTGTCAAACTTCTTGCGCCTGTGAAACGAAGTACCAGTTCATCACTACCTGGTGGGCCTGGTATTCCTCAACTCTGCCCATTCCTTCAGAACTTTGAGTTTGGCTACTCGAATTATTTCACTGAGGAAGCGTTGCTTCGGTTCATCCAGACCCGTACCACGATTTCTGAAGGTACCAAAACAAAGCGCCTGCAAAGGGTCAAGGGAGAGGTTCGTGAACACTTGATGAAGGTGGACTTCGAAGAGGCCCTAGCGGCAGAGATAAGCGCTGGATTCAAGCTAGAGTTAGATTATCAGACTAAGGTGGAGGAAGTAACGCCGTTGTCGGGGATTTATTGGAATTATAAAGAGGAAGATTGTCCCGCCTGTGAGTGTTGTTTCGACTTCCAAGATCACGTGAGGTGAAAGCCATCGCGAGGTCACCGCGGGGCATTGAGGTTTGGCAACTTCTGAAAGTCACGAATCAACACTGGGAAATGTTCTACTGTGTCATGCTTTGAGATCAATTGTTGTATTATACACATTGAAAATCACATATGTTGTTATGTAGTTTCAGCATCTTGCTTTCATGAACATCAACCTTCCTCAATACTCTGCCAATGCTATGACTTTGCCTATGAACAAAACTTAGCACCATAACATTCCAAAGAAATGCATATACATACCAACATCTGAGCGCTCCTTCTTCCTCTGTCCCCATATCTCCAAATCGCCGCTGTCGAAGAACGAATATCCAGCTACAAGGATTGAATATGTATATCAGCAATTGATTTAATCTGACACTTGAGTTAATCTGATCCAAAAAGAAGGACGACTCACGCATAGTGTACTCCTCTGTATCCTCATCGGCTTCTACCGTATTTCCATTAATCGGTCTACCCGTCTTTGAGTCGCGTAGCACACCAAGGTGATCGACAAACGGCGCGGGACGCTCATTGGCCGAGAGATGGAGCTGAATGAGAAGTCGTTGGATGTCGAGCAGGTAGGCCTGGAGCGTGTCGAGGAACCGGCGAGTTTGTAAGTGTTTCGATGAAGCGCAACTGCACAGAATTTCAACATCTTAGCTCACTGTACCTTCATATTCCGAGATGAGACGTACATCGACAACATATCCTCCTTGATGATATATCCAATCCCATACCCATCCGCCGCGACAGGACCAAACCCAAATAGCCTCAACGCAGGGTTCCCGCAGTTCGAAGTGGAAAGAATACTTGTTCCTAGTGTCTCCCACCCTGGGTCCGTGAACATCTTGGGCATTTGACTTGTTATGGGTTTAGGAGCGGGGTCGTCAGGTGATGGGTCGAGGTTGCCTGCGAGCTGGCGCTGGAGAAGACAGTAGAGTGCGTAAAGGTGACTTATGGTGAAGGTTGGATGAGAAAGGGAAAGTGAAGAGTAGATGGAGGAACACACCGATCTTGACCATAGCCTTGACTACATTCTCTAGTCAGCTTGACGTGCCTATCGCATGCATTACGAAGTGCTGTGACTTTCTGAGAAGCAGTAGCTTCTGAATCGTAAAAAGTCTAATCGAATGTGAATCTGATTCTCGAGCGCCTTCACGATCTATGCACATACCTTGGTGAAATTCACACTCTCAGGCTGCACCGTCCTTATCGCCTCCGTCCTTCCATGCAAAAAACTCTTCGTCATCGCAGGTTCATACGTACACTCCGTCCGTCCTGCATCGTTTCATCAATTCCTCCCTATCTCGCAACACCACCCGAAATGAACAACTCGACTCACCATAAAGTCCAAAATACGCTGCCTGGAACGCCATCTGCACAAACGCATCCGGACTAAACCCATGACTCGTAATAAAATTCTTCCCATATCCCCTAAACTCCAACGCCTCGCACTCGTTCTGGCAAATTAGCGCGCTAATCCTTGTCTCCGCAAACCTCACACCCACGCGCAGCTCAGGCGACATCTTCCACTCGAGTTTCTTGGGCGTCGTGTCGATTCTGTGGCCGTTGATCAGCGGAGGCGGGGAGGTGGAGCTGAACCTTGATTTGGATTTGGATTTGGATTTGTCGACGTAGCTCTTCGCGTAAGGGGAGAGCGGAGCGTGGAAGAGCGTTGGGGCGGAGGGGTTGATGGAGCGCGCGAGGAGCATGAGGCCTTCGGTGAATATGTCTGCAGCGAAACTGGGAGATATAGTGAGAAGAAGTGGGAAGGGTGAATTGTGGGCCGGATGGCTACATACCGTAGGACAGTGTGTCCATCTACACCTGTATGCTCAAAGTTGATACCTGCTGAACCGTCTGCGCATGTGATAATTTGAAGCTATTGTCACTCAGCCAAATAAGGACGAAAAGAAAAGCTGATTGCATGCACCTTATCATACCACCGATTAATACATGTCCCAACCTGTTCGCCGTTCTCCAGAGCATATGTCCCACACAAGAAATTACTGCACATATCCGCAAGGTTCACCGGGGCCACATCGTCAAGACAAACGACGAACAGCGCGTCATCGATGATTTCAAGACATGATGCATTGTGACGGTCGCTCGCAAGCTTTGAACGAAGTTTCGACCAGATCTTCCTGTTCTCCGTTGAAAGAACACCAACTGCCCCGCGTGCGATCTCTGATTTGTTCATCTGGTCGGCGTCGGCGACAATAGCCTGAAGATTCCGTAAAACTTCGCGTTCCGTCAATACAGGCCGGTTTTCGTCATCCAAGACTTGAAACCAGTCTGTAGATACCAGATGTCAAAATGGAAACTAACGATGATAAATGGAATGAGAACGCACAAAACTGTCCGCGACGTAGAACTACGATATGATTCGCGTTCTCGTTGGTATCCATGACGCATCCTCTCTAAACTTTATGTCAACAGGTACCTATAGATACAATTAGACAAGCACACGTCAGTTGGTATCCTCGATGTTCCAAAGAGCCGTTTGTATTGATCCATGTCAAGGGGCGTCCCGCGCACTGTGTCAGCTTGGAGAAGACCTGCTCTAAGATCATGTACAAAGCCAAGTGATGAAACGATTAATGTAGCAGCTCGAGGAAGCTGAGAGCCGCGATCTGGCGTAGGGTCGTTCCTAGAGGTCTTAGTTAGCTTGAAGAGCAATTTAATATGAAGCAAGACCTCACTCAAGCACGAAAAAGGGATTCAAGGCCAGCACGACGGGATCTGTATGCGAGAGGTATGACTCATACCTAGATACGACATCAGCCTGATTTCATATTCTATATGTAGCGATTCACCAAAAATCCTCTATATAGCTAGGCTCGTGTTTATTAGTAGCCTAACTTCACTGGAAAGTACTTATCACACCTATTCTTCTGTGCAGCCCACGTCCTCAACTTTCCCTGGATCTTCGGACCATCATTCTCCAGAAAATCGCGCACCACTTCCTTGGTCTTCAGGTGTTCCTGCTCATCCTGTAAACCTTCTAATGCGCGCAAGTATCTCTGGCAGGTATCTTCGAGTTCCGGAATCGGCAGCTTCGGAAGCTTGTGCTGCTGCGCAAATGTCGAGTTCGCAATTGGACTAGAAGTGAATTCATGACCAGGACGGCATTGATTAAGAGATGTAGTGAAAATGAAGAAATCAATAAAGAAAGGAAGAAAGAGAAGCCAAGTCAGAGTCGCGAGTGAGGTAATGGATAATAGCCTCACTGCATTTTGATCAAGTTGATGATCGAAACACGAGAAGGTATCGAAGCGATAAAGGTGGAGAGAAATAGGAGTTTTCCTGGGCAAGTAGTCCGTATTTATACCTATCGATAGACAACTGGCCCATTTAGTGAATTTGTTGCCCGAGCTCCTCCCCGAGTCTCACGGATCTGTGTGTTCGTCATGAGTCGATCCAGTATGCGACATTATCATATGTGCTCGGACTCCCCTTCAGTCGGACGTCACAAATTTGTCACACTCACTTCAAGCTCCGCTCTGGTCAGTTTCGTGAGGTCGAACGAGAGATTGAAATCCCGCTTTGCCGTGGAATCGGCAAGCGTGACAATGCCTTGAACATCCTCGACGAGGGGACTCGACAACAAGAACACATCTTGACTCACGGTAAGCTCGAATCACCTCAGGTAGTGTATCTTGACTCTATTGAAACAATGCTAGGCAATATAATGGGGCTGTTGTTGAGGAAACCTTTTTTGTCCGACTGAAAGGTACTCCGAGGCTACAGGGGAGCGACAGTATGTTGAATTGGATCTCTCATCGGCCTCGACGATCTAAACGAGCTTGTGCTTGCTTTTGCTCCGAACGAAAGCAGCTGTGGCGGCCCGACTGCGAAAAGCATCGATCTACGTACAAATTATGTCAGTACATAAGAGGCTGGCTGATCATGTGGTGCTGTAATACATACGCATTCTTCTGGTCCTTGTGATGGGGACACTTGTCTGAATTGTGTAAATGGTTGTAACAGTCCAATATAATCGCATGAATATTCAACTACAGAGTGATTGTAATGATTTGCCGCCATGTTCAGTGGTCTGATTGGGACAGCATAGTTCTTTTGCCTTCCCAAAACAATAGGTTTGTCGTGACGTATCCTTACCGATGCGACCATAAGTATCAATCATATCCTGTAGCATAGGTAGAATTTATACTCATAGTAACACGTAACAAAAAAAGGGGAGATGTGTAGTATGAACGCAGCTTTTTCAAAGGGATCAGATTAACAGATGAATTCTGAAGAATTGAACTTATTCAGTCGCACATACGCAGACCTAATACTGGTAAATGTCCTTCATCACAGCAGCAGAAAATCAAGATAGCAAGAAGCAAGATGTACTGTCAAAGTGTGAGTTTCAACTTTGATGACAGTTGAGGGAGGGGAAAGCCTGACTCAAGATTCATTAAGTTGAGCCGGCGGAGTAGTAGTCGATCATAAAGCGTTGCTTCATGAAGGCAACAAAGGTGACTACAATAAGGTCAGCGATATCAAGTCCTGCAGGTGTTATTTGAATGAAGGCTTTTCGAGATCGAGAGACAATGCCCAGTTTTGCCCGACGGTAGCGCGCAAGAAGGGTATTGGAGTTATCATTCAAAGTAAACTACGAAACAGACAATATAAGCGACGATGAGGTGGACATGCGAAAGACGCACCACTGGGTACTGAAAGAATATCTGCCATTTGTACGGCCTACTATCCGGGCCCAGAAATGTCCATGAACTTTGAGTAGATCGTCAATTTAAGTTCCTGGTAACGTCAGCCTAAGCACGTACATATCCAGGTCTGTTTCAGCCTTGGGGTGTAATATAAGCTCGGAACCAATGTCACAAAATCGCAACCTCAGATCGCGTGTACCGCGCAACTCTAGATGACCAATGAGTATTTCGGCACTTCCAGTGCTGGCTTCACTTTTAGCCCGAAAAATCGACGTTGGTTCGTTTTTCGGAGTCTCCACCTTGAACTGGACGCCGCTGTTGGAGGTCAGGAGAGTATTCGCAGGGTCGTTGTGTACGAGGACCAAATCCATCCGGCGGTTGGTCAACGTAGGACCGAGATAGAGCTCTCAGAATATACACAAAGAGTTATAAGTGTCCCTGGCGGCTTCTGAGTCTCCTGTGTACATATTCGTAACAATGGCATGATCCGAATCATGAGGCCTCACTCGAGGCCACGTCTAAGGTCAGAGAACGTTATTGATCCCAGCAACTTCTTCCCCAATCATTGTGACCTTCGGAAGATCCCGACGGTGGAGGAATGCCACGTGATGCACGTTACACGTGCTATTACTATCATCAGGGCGTGAACGTTTAAGCTACGACCCGGCTCCAATCGTTCGCCCTCACGACCAGTCCCTGGTTGCGCCACAGCTCATGCATCATGTTCCAAACACTCCCTGCTGCTCTGTACTCTCTTGTGGTTTCTTTGCTCTGGTCCAGAGAGAACAGCACTGGGCAACCGCTCAGGTTCCAGCTTCGACATGAGCATGCGCTGACCAAAGACTCTCGTAACGTTTTCACAGACATTTCCTCATTACTTGTAGCAGATAGCTACGATATACCGATTATAGACGTCAAGTCTATGCGTCCGGACTCATTTAGTGCATTCGTGGACGCCCGCAGTCGATCCATGAGGCAGATGCAGAGTGTACCACTTGAATGGAAAGACGAGGTCATTCCCGGCCCAGATGTCACGAGGCGCAAGACGCTTCTGCAACTTGCGAAGATGACATATAATTCATATGCTGCGTCAGGCCAGAGTGATTGGTATGACTTAGGGTCGGGGTGGAACCAGGTGCGTTAGTTGAGCAGCTCAAGCTCAATCAGCTGCAACTGACACTAAATCCCTCGTAGACCTACCCGTTTGGCTGGGAACCCGATGCAGATGGCTTAAGAGGCCATATCTTCGTATCAGATGACAATTCAACCGTAATCGTCTCCGTTAAAGGGACGTCAGCGCCATGGCTGGCGGGGGGTGGCGGCCCAACTGTCCGAAAGGACAAGTTAAATGACAACCTTCTCTTTTCTTGTTGTTGTGCACGGGTAGGACCGACATGGTCACCTGTCTGCGACTGTCATTCTGGTGGCTACAGATGCGACCAGACTTGTATAGAGCGTTCTCTCATTGATGATAGTCTTTTTTATCCTACTGGCATTGTGAGTAGCGACTTTATTCGTTGTGACTTTGGTGGGTGCTCATCGTCAATTAATTATAGAATCTATATAATAATGTATCATATATGTATCCTGACGCTAACATTTGGGTCGTTGGTACGACTTAGCTTTTCCACCAGCGTTGAGTATCTCACTAACTTCTGCTTCTATATCGACTTAGGACACTCACTAGGTGGAGCTCTTGCGTCGCTTATTGGCGTGACTTTCGGAGCCCCTGTAGTCGCGTTTGAAGCTCCAGGGGAAAGAACTGCCGCAAAACGATTGCATCTACCTTCTCCGGTGAGCACTACTGATCTTCCAATACTCTGCACGAAACGAAATTATGTGATAGCCTTCGACTCAACACATAACTCACGTATATCACACCGGAGACGTGGGTACCCTTTCTTTCTTCGTCTCCAAATGTTGACGTACTCCTTATACTAGCCCATTCCCTTGGGCGCCTGTACAGGTGTGACTTCAGCTTGCGCTATCGGAGGATATGCAATGGAAACTGGGTAAGCGTTCATTCTCTCATGTCTTAAAACTTATTTACCATCGCTAGTTGCCACCTGGGGAAGACCGTTCGCTATGATACTGTTACCAAGCGAAACTGGGGCGTCAGCGTCTCGACTCACCCTATCAAGTTTATTATTGAGAAGCTTCTTAACGAAGATTGGGATTCCGAGAACGGTTTGGAGGTTCCAGTTGCGGAGGCAGAGAAGGACTGTGTAGTAGGTGTAAGCTTGTTTTTGTGTTGTAGCCCCCTAATTTTTGTTTGCGTGCAGGATTGCTTCAGTTGGGAATATGGTGATTTTAAGAACGCTACCCGACGTCGCTTGATTGGAATTAATCCGTAGAGATTTCATTGAGGATAATATACACCATTCAGATATAGAGTTTGTACATACACATTCCAGCCTTATACTGACATACCCGCCATTGATACAGGGTTCCATCTTTTACAAGTTCAACGACGTATAGTTGACGCCTTGCTCTCATCATCACCATCATATCCAGAATCAGAATCGTCTCTAACATTCGGACGATTCTCCGCTAAGGGATCTTGGTCCAAGTCTGCATCGGGGATCTTGAACAGGACTTCTTCAGGATCCCAACTTGATCCATTCGAAGCAAAATATACTTACAGGTATACAACATAGAAATGCCATCAAAGACGCGCACACAGCCAGAGTGAATACTGATTTCAAACTCGCGGCGTACGCATCCCGCGCGATCCTTTGCAATACAGGTGGAAGCTCGCCAATGAGACGCGAGGAATGTCTGATGTGTTTGATGGTCTACAATAACAGACAGGTCAGTCAGTAAGAACTCGCAAGTGGCGCAGACCGGTTGTCATACCTCTTCGGCATCAGGTGTATGAATCCGTGCTCGAAGCTCGGTATTGAGCCTCGATTGGAAGATGGCTGATGCAGCAGCAAGGCCACCCACTTGTCCTATAATGTTAGATCAGCATCAGCAAAGTTGCAGTCAATCACACGACAAGCTCACTCACCGAGTCCCCGAACGAGCTGGGCAAAACCTGTGCCGATGGCAAGCTGGCTTTGCGGAAGACTCGCCATAAGCGCAACTTGAAATTGAAAGTGCGTTAATGCCTTTGGTGACCTCAAAAACAATTGGAACGTACTGTACATAGTTTGAGACACCACCGCATTTCCCAAACCTGAAGGCACCTGTGGTGCTATTCAGTCCCATGAACACGAAGGGCGAGAACAGGGGCCTACAATGCTAAGCCATAGGTATGCTTGCCCAGAGTCTTCCCGCATCTCTCTGATCAGCATTGTACCTACCAAGGGAAGAATCCCAAATACGAGGTTCAATAGTTTGTACTGTCCCGTTGTTCGTTGCATCATCCACCTAAAGTTATGGCAAATATTTGAAAAAGTTTGAGAGTCGAAACGAAAATTCTGAGTTGACATACCCTGCGAACACGTTCCCTATCGATATACAGATGCTGTTGGGCAGTAAGTGTAGTCCTGGAGAAGCAGAATGAGCATGAGACAGTAATCAAGGAAAGCGGAGCATACCGGCTGTCGATGTGGACGACAGCATGACTGTCTGGAACCAGAGCGGAAAAAAGTATATGATTGAGAAGTTGCATACCGCGACAAAAGCATTACTGCAGCCGACTAGAAAAGGGATTTTCCGCCTCAAGAGGCGTATGGGCAAAACGGGTTCATATGCAATATATGTTTCATTTACTAAGAATAGAACGAGAAAGACGATGGCGATGACAGATGGAATCCAGACGGACGGTTCAGACCACTGGAGCTTTGTTAAGATATGAAAGAAGGAGGGTTTGGCTGGACACACTTCGAGGCCTTCATTATAGCGGGTGCTCAAAAAGTACAACATTGATCCCACCTATTAGGACACTTGTTGAACTGATCATTCTTGGAAAACAGAGACAAGGGCCTTACAGATACAAGTAGACATGCACTACCACCGTAATCAATCCTTTCCAAGATCTCCAGAGCGGGTCTCCCGTTGCCCTGACAAACAATCAGGAATTCCTAACAATGAGGTCTATTCACTAAAAGACTCACAGGGGTGTCGTAATGCAGATTGAAGAAGGTCAATCCAAAACAGAGCGCGAAGAGTGGTACCTGCATCAAAAATGCCCATCTCCAACCAAACCTATATGACGCAAAGAAATCAATAAGATGTATGTAGACAGTTTTGAATGATCCTACGCACCAGTCTGTCACCAATCCACCGATTGGTCCGCCAAGGCCCATCCCAAGCTGAGGATATAATCAATTGACGAGGCGAGAGTAGTGGGAGGGACGAACACCGTAGAATACTCCGCTGATACTTTGCAGGAATCCACGGGTCTGAGAAAACATCAGACATCTTTTAAAACAGAGTTCATTTAGAAAGTCTACCCGGAGACTGTACATATCGCTTATAATAATCCTATACGATGTAGTTGATCAGGTATGTCATAAAAACTTTAAGCTCGGCTGAAGAAGATGTACCCAGAGACCATGGATATACCCCCGCCGCCAATACCAGAAATCTATAGTGATACAGGTGAGATCCGTTGTTCGAAGATGAAGCTAGACGAGTCGCACAAATCGAGAAATTATTAGCATTTCCATGTTGAAGGAACAGCCGCAAGCAAGGATACCGCCAGCCGCAAATAGAACCGCGGCGTGATTCGCGCCACGTCGGCCCATAGCATCACTTAGTCTTTGATAGGACGGAGTAAAAGTAGTAGTGGCGAGCAAATAACTATTCGGTCTTTGATCAGAATGTTTTCGGACAAATATATAGAAGTGCCCACGAGACTCACGAAGTCCCCACCCAACTGGCTTGGTTGAATTTTCCAAATTCGGACGATATTGCTGATAACACTGATTATATGATTTTTACTAAAAAGAATGCGACATAGTGGATAGGTGCACATACTTGTTGGAATTAAAGTCACTGGAAAGATATCAGTTCAATTTCAAGTTGACTAGTATTGTTGATGAGATGAAGTTTAACGAACAGTTCAAAGCCTGTTTCGCTGAATTGTGGTTGCAATTGCTATCTAATCAAAAATAACATACTGAAAGAAATTGCGCTATCCAGATAGCATAAAGAATACGCTTTCTGCGGTGCGCTGATACTTCGAGAGGACCACAAAATTGTGACTGGACATCATCAAAGTTATTGAAGAGAGGATCTCGTTCTGTGAAAGTCATTGAGTCCTAGCTTTTTAAGGCGGATGTTGTTTGCGCTGGAAGCAAGAGCCCATTGGTGCTTCATATATAAGTTGTTCTCAAATTTCTATGCCGTCATGACTCATGGAGCCGAAGAGCGCCAAGACCGAACCTATTGCTATAACAGGACTATTGACCAGAACACCGATGAATGAATACAATGGACTCCTTCTCTCGAGCTCTCCGAAGTGAAGCCCAATCTCGGATTTTATATTGGCCATGTGACGGCCAAGTCGGCGCCGAGGACTCTTCGGGGAAGCGACGGGGAAGCGAAATACCACTGATCTCGATTGAGGATGTAGTATCATCCTTATCGTCCAAATTAAGCAAGTCTAAAATTCCAAGTTGAGAGGACATTGAAGTGGATATTGAAGCAGGTGAGTATCCTGACTCGGATAAAGGCTCAAGCGCTTGAGAGGCGCAAGGCAAGGCATCGGAATGCCTCTACCAAAAGAACAATTCTTGCCATTTTTGATTCTTGGCATTCTTGGTAAAAGTCTAGGCAAGACGTCTAGATGGCCGAGGCGAGCCAAAGTCAATGAACAAGTAGACGCCGGTGCAGAGGTCGGGCTTGGGGGCGACATTCGATAGCTATTTGTCCTTGAGTGGATGACTCGGAATCTACATGATTTCTTGAAAGACCTACCTGGCCACGCCAAACAATTATCGCTCGAAAGATTCACAGGAGGGAAAAGTTTGCATTCCATCCAACCTTTGGAAATATGAAAGAAGTGAAGGGAAACATCATCGTTACAAATTACTTACATGGAATTATTATCAAAGTATGTGTATTCAGCCATAGATCCTATTACTGCACAGTGTGTTCCTTCTCCTTACGATTTTCTCAATATATATAAAAGTCAAGAGTATTTCTTGAACCATGTGTTCTCCTACCTCGAAGATTTCGAGGGAAGCAGGACGAGCTTTGCCAATTATGCCAAGACCTTGACGATGGAACTTGGCCACAACCGTGTTGGAGTCATAGTTGGCAATAAGCCAGTTAGAAGGGTTCTCCGACGTTATCACCGGATTCAAAGTGACGTTAGAAAGCTGGAGCAACGCACTTTGGGGCTGTTTGAACGAAAAAGCCACTTGTATTCTCGACCATCAATTCCAGCGAACACTCGATGCCTGATGGCCTTGACGTCAGTACTGACGAGAGCAGTGTAAATCGATCTCACCGTCCATAAAGTCCCCATCCTTCCTTCCGAAAGTACCTCTTTGTTTCGAATTCATTACCCCCAAAACGTAAAGTGGACGAGGCGATCAGGTTGTGTTCCACTTGTCCGAAGTATGCAAACCTGTTTTGCATTGAGATGGAGGTATCTTCGTTTCGCCGCGGGATATCATTAGGCACAATACAAGTTATATTGGAAGTTCGTGTGCCTGCTGAGTGGGGTGTTTCTATTTTGTAGATAATTTGGCCATCCTCATTGGTAAAAGTCGAATTGAGTGGGGAACGACCAGACAAGTAGAAGTGCATAGTAAATCACTTGTAGTGGGGAGAGCTTTGCAAACTGACATTCCAACAGAACTTCGATCCGAGTTTGAATATCGGCTTACAAACTCTGTTTTGATATGTAAATCAGGTAATATCGGGGATCAATATCGGGGATCAAAATCAGTGATCTTTTGGCATCAAAAAGCACATACACCACAAAGTCATCAAGGCTCTGCAAAATACATCCTACAAGAGTCATACATGCTCAACAAGCACCCTTATGGGCTGTTAGGTCTGACTCTTGCTTTGATTAAGGTTAGGAGGTGTTAAAGAACTGCCTGTTCAGTTAAGGTTTAGGTTATGGCTTAGGTTGAGGGCTGAGTTATATTTATCTTCGAAATTAATTATTAGTGAGTCCTTTCCAATTAGCTTGAATTTTTGGCCCCCTTCTCTCTCAGGAGAATCTGGCATTCAAGAACTCTCTGTACTCGAGGAATCTCATTTCTTTCTGCATTCACGGGCCAAACTTAGTAAGTTTTCCTTGCCTATCTTCCTCTCCTCTCCCGTTTCTCTTGGCAGCCTCAAATTAAGGAGTTTTGTCCATCACATTGTTATCTGACACATGCTTTGACATGTTTATGAGGCTTCCTTTTTGTGACACGCCAGAGAATGTATAAAATAGGAGCAGTGTCATGTTACTAGAAGTAAATCAGTAATGAATTCCTTGCATTACATTGTTTATTGTCTATCATCACGTAGGTGTGCAGATGAAAACGACATGTTGACATACAGCGGGTCAGGTGCAATATCAAACCAATACCCTTAGTTTCCTGGATTTAAAATGCATTATCAAAGTCATCTGCTATGATAGACATAGAGAGGCTGGTTCCAGGAGGGAGGGCCAGGAAAGCAGGAGAAAAGTTTGGTGTCTCAGTCAAAAGCTTGTTTGCAGAAGTTAAGTGCATAGAAGGACTGAGAGGGGCTCGAGAACCAATAAAGTGTTGAGAAATTCAATTACAGACAAGTACCAAGAATGGAGCAAGCCTCTGGCTACAAATAACTTGTCTTACATCCTCGTAATAATGAAAGCAGGTTGCCATGATGTGTTGATTGCCTGAATAACTTATCGTCTGAGATATTTCTTTGGAAAGGTAAGCAGCGTCCTGCATCATCTCTACTTATTCTTTTCCATACTTTTTATGGGTTGTCATGTCTGTAGATCTGCCACATTGTCTGTGATAATTATTGTGTCGGAACTCTGCTTATCTTTCTTGGAGATGATGTTCAATTTCAGGTTTAAGCTGCTATGGGTTGAACCCTTCCCCCTTCTGCCCTTTATGGCAATATTTTACATTTTATAATCAGTTTTTGGCATGTAAAAACAATGAATAATCTACACTCACCCCCCAAAGGTAAATATCACTGCTGTATGATATGTTCAAGCTGTCAAATGGATGTACATACTGAACATGGTGACGACTGAGTTGAAAGGTGATGAGTCACATATTGTTTCGGGTTTTGAATTCAGAATCGTTTACCACAGCAGTTGTCACTCGTACTAGTGCTGTGCACTGCCAGCCGTGAGTCCAGAACTTAATGAACACATATTGAGCTCTGCAAATGACTATAAAAAGGATAAGGAGGAAGACACTGACAGGAATTGCCGACGCGGAGCTGGTCCAAATGATCGGGAAATGCCGAGTTTTTCATCCGTAGTCGTGGAAGTCTCGTGGCAGTCTCCTTTATGTTTCTCAGGTGTCTAAATGGACATGAATATGCAGACCAGCCCACAAATAATCGTGCCAAAACAGTCTCGTGCCCTGTCTTCAGCTCAAGAGCGAAAGTTGGTCGATTACCTCGACGTTCAGTTCCTTCAACTGATGCGCGGGTACAAAAAGCGGTTGGTTGACTAGTCAAGACCTCTTCATCTACACGCAGTGACCTTTCTTTATGTATTGCAAACACATCCAGCTCGGAACCAACAACGCATTTGCCAACGCTCCACGACTATCTTGACGCGAGCCGCCAAATACTTTCTCTGATCTTACAGATACCGCCAATTGATCCTTCGACATCTCTCAGAACTGCTTACCTTCTGCGATTGACTAATGATGCTCTAAGCTCCATTGTGGGGTATCCGCCAGATTCTGACTCATTACCCGAAGCATTGGACTGGTTGGATGATCTTGACCAAGCGTGGCTTACCGTACTTGAGGCACAAGTCTGGGACCCATCAACTGGAGCTGGAGTCGACTTGTACATTGATGCGGCCGACGCTAGCGGAGGAATCAAAACATCACCTATGTCTCAAACAGAGCGCACACGACTCAGAAGTCTGCTCGTGGGAAGCTCTACGAGTTTGGAGGAGTGGTTGGAAAATGGGAAAGAGAGTCAAGAGGAACAAAATGTGGAGAACATGTTGGAGAGGCTTGGACTACAAGCTGAGTTCGATGACTTATTCTCCAGAACTCTAGATCATCTTGGAGGCTTGAGTGGCATAGTTGTAGACCCCGTCTAGAAGGCACTTTGACGTGTCAGAAGTTGCTAGGTATTTCCAGACCAACTTACGTATTGATGCTCTCCATCAAAAACTCTGAAATTTCTGATACAACTCTACGAACGATTCCTTGGATATGTATAGTCGAAGCATACAAGCCAGTTGCAGGTTTTGGAAGTCCCTGGGGCCGCTTGCACAGCAGACATGACTAATAACTCCTCTTGCCTTGCCCGCTGTACTCGACAACAGATTCTCAAGAGCTACAATACATGGTTACTATCTGTTACAGTACGTCACCCCCATTTTGCATGCCTCACTAGTCTGATATGATGACTCGAGGAACGATCGTAGTAAGCTTGTCCAAAACTCCAGCAGCAGTTGGAATTTGGAGTTCAAAGGCCCGATCGAACCTCGATGTCTTGCTTCGGCAATAGCCAGGATGTTCTTCGATCCGTCAGAGTCTAACGGTGCGTCTTCCCTACCAGCCAGGGTAGATTGGGGCATGAAGTTATCTCCAGGAGCTCGAACCATCGGAGCAGCATAAGGACTCGGTGCCTGTTTATTGGGACTAATACGAAGGGTGTGAATGCTGAAACAGTTGAGGAAAACGACAAAGAACAACATCAAGAGGAAAGATGGGATGGATCTGTTAATTTCCAAGGGCCGTGAAGCAGCTCATATTGAGAAATGTTGATACTCCAGCGAGGCAGGACGACGGGGTCAGCCCGCTTTCAACCCTGAGACGAGCGCTACCTGGGGACGTAGACGTTTCCAGATCATCGATCAGGTCGTGGGAATTTGAAGTTGTTCTACTGGATGACTATACGGGTGTGTTTTCCAAGTCCTCGGGACTGATTCGAAAGGTTGCGAAATCCAGGATGACGACAGCGCTTGGCGGAATGGATATGTCATTGGCAGATTATTGTTCTTCGAGATAGAAAATACATAGTTTAGGTAGCGCGACGCGGGGAAGGAAAGATACTTTATTGAAATCGTATGTGGGGACCTTATCCGACTATAAATAAATGTTCGAGACGCGAGGGCCGCTGAAGATGACAGGAGCAACTGGCGTAGAAGTGTTGCAGTGGGTGAGCACTTGTAACCTCTCAAATCCAGCATTGTCATGTTAGATCTATGAGCTTCGGAACCTAATCAACAGAGACATCACGAAGCTCCAAATGTTCAATGCGAGGAGAAAACGATGCTTTAGAAACTACGGGATTGTCTCTCCCCAAGACGACTTAGAATAGCGATAGATATAACCAATATGATTGAGCGACACACTCGAAACGTTGGGGAAATGGTCTCCAACCTTGCTAAACAAATTTGCTAGCTCGTACTTGGGCCGGAAAGATCGGATTTCGAGTGTGGCTACAGATCCATCCCCCCAACTACCATCTTGGGGCTACCGATTTCAGTCCGACCTCATATCCAGGGATTGTCGACAGACCTGGGAAATCGCTAGTTGCGCCGCTCATCTCGAGTGAGAGGTAGTGCAACACAGATCTGGAAGATCTCTTCAAGGATTTCAGGAGGGATATTCAGAGCGATGGACCTCCCCGAAATCGGATCTTGAACATAGCTTCAGCCAGAGCTGTTCCTGCCGAGTTGCTTCCTTGGTGTGACGAGGTCATTGTCGGAGAAATGGTGAATTGCTCTGAATGATTAAGTCAGACACTGTGAGTTTCAAGGACATAGAAGACAGTGGGTTTTAATGATTTACAATTAGCTTGGTTCAGCACAAGTTCAGGCACAATTGATTTCAGGGGGGTCGTTGCAACAAGGAAGAGATCATGAGATAAAGACTGTAGAGATTTGTATCAGTACCACGAAACAAGTACCCGGATGACAACGAGAAATCAAAGTGTACAGTGGATGGAGGTGTTCAGAACCTTCAAAATCAGTCTTCGTATGGGTGCAGGCATTGTATTGAATTCTGACAACTTTTGCGCCTTAAAATCATTACTTACTATCATCCTGTAATCGCGAGACTCCTGAAGCCTCCCGTAGCAAGTACACAACCTTTAATGCCAGAAATCACATTTAGGATCCAATATCTTACTAAGATAGACACGGGAGTGCCTAGAATCTTCTACTTGAGGTGCACAGTGTGCAAGTAATACATTGGGATAGTACGTCCAGGTACGGTCAACAAAATGGAAGGCCAGCCATCTAAGATGCGCCAGGCTACAAAGAGGAAGAGTTTTGTAAATCGAAAATGACCAGTACCAATGCACTGATGCGATGGATAGCGCATTCTTATAGATAAGGAGGTATAGTGCGACGAGGATGATGTAGGAAATGGCAGCTGATCAATGAATCGATCATCTAGTGACTCAAAGAGGGAAGGATCAAAAGGTTTTGGGTATACACATCGTGATAGAGGCGGATGGATGGATGGATGGATAGATTGTTCGGATCGAAAATCTATTCGAGCACAGCTGCAGGCGAAGACAGACGACTAATTCTCAATGCGAATAATGCGCCACGCTCTTGACGCAGCTACTGAACCTGCTCCGGTTCCTCTTCCGCGGGGTACGTGTGCAGCCGGGGAGCGGCGCGTATATCCAAGGCCGCTTCTCTCTTCCCGTCTGCAGCCCGAGCTCCATGTCGGCGCTGGATTGCCTGGAAGCGCTCGGCGCGCCCGATGAACGTATTTTCTTCGGGAATAACGGCCCTGGGAAGCGCGGGGGAAGGAGTGACGACAGTATGTCGCAGATATGTGCGTTCTAGGAGGCGTGGAACAGCTGGCCTTGCTTCAACGGAGGGTGGAAGGGCACTGGCGCACGACAAAAAGGCGTAGAAAAGAACCATAAGGATGTTGAAAAGAGTAATGGTGTGCATGATTAGCCGAAGTTGGGTTGAAAGAATACGGGTAAGGGATAGTGATTCGTGATAGAAGGTGTACAGTGATTCAAATTTCGTGGTCTCCTGCCACAAAGAGAAGTTAAAATATTAGCTGTCGCGGGGGAAAGGAATAAAGAACAAGACAACAGCTGTTGTTTTTTAAACAAGGTCACGGCGACTGACGGGTAATCCTGATGTACTTATCACACATGTACCTACAACGTTGTCATGTCATTTGTCGAGTATGTCCCCATTTAGTGAATTGCGTTCCTGGGCGCTGGGGAAATTGTCGAGAAGAAAAGAGCAGAAGTGATATTCTCTCAGCGATTACAGAGCGAGAGTTATTCAATCAATTAACCTGCAGTATGTAGATACATGGTGTACATGCATACGATACATTAATGTGTACATGATACTAGTAGCCAAGAAATACGGAAAAGTTGAAACTCTAATGCCGACACGGTTCAGTCGCGCTCGCTCCATCAATTGGAGCGGCGACAGATTCTGCCTGGGCCAAATCGAGGTACTTCTCGAGAGCCGAACGTTGCCGCGTATAAATCACAGCTCCCTTCGCCTTTTCCCGATGGTCCTTAACATACCTCTCCCAATCCTTTCCTGGCTGCAATTTGGTTAACGCCCGCAGCCCCCAATCCAATGCTTTCTCTAACCGGAGCTTCAACACCGCAACTTCCTTAACACAGTGCCATGCCATCGGTCGACGGAAGGTCATCCACATGTATATCATCACAGCCCTGTGTAGCGACTCGAGTTGCGCAATCATCACAGAAGTCACGCTTTCGGTATTGTCTTCAGCATGCAGACGCTCGACTCCGTCCAGGGCTGCTACTAACGAGGAACCTTCCAGGTGTTCCCAGAGATCAACAGACATTTCGTCCTGGTACGCTCTCAAAAACTTTTGAACGACCTCGAGTGCGGCGACGTCGCGGAGCGGGATGGGAGCCAAAAGAAACATTATCGTATCCCTAGCAGGCATGTTTGCCATACGCGCGTCTATGAAATTACATAGAGGCTCAACATATTTGAGATTTATCTTCTGCTGGCGTAAGATAGCAGGGATACGTGAGATGTAGTAATAGGCGCTGAGAATGGTCTTTGTCGATGAGTTGGGCGGAAGTGCAAGGGAGAATGCAAAGAAGGAGGTGGAGCTGATACCGATACGTGCGGTTTTTAGTGGCGTTGGAATTGCATCGACGGCTTTCTGGATGTGTGAAATGTCATCGGGTAGGAGGGCTGTGACATAACCACCAGGCTGATCGTTTCCATGAAGACCATATCGGCCTGCGCGACCAGCGATTTGCTTCGTTTGAGAGATAGAAAGTGGTGCGTCTCGTGTCCCGTGGTATTTTGATGTAGCTTCAAAAATGACACGCCTAATCTTTCTGCAACGAGAATGAGAGATAATAGTTAGGGTAAGCATAGCGAACGTACAGATTAAGACCCATCCCAATCGCATCACTGCCTATTAAAACATCGTACCCACTGTTTGGGTCATTGAAAAGGGCTGCTTGCTCGCTGCGGATTTCAGGCGGGAGACGTCCGTATACAACAGCGCAACGCAAGGGAGTCTGAGCCTCAATTGCGCTTTTCACTTTGAATATGTTGCTCCGAGCGAAAGTAACGACGCAATCCCCTTTCTTTACTCGACTCCAGTCTCCGTTCAGGGATTCTTCTTGCACATATAACGGCGAGAGTCGCTGATATCGGTTGATGATGATTTCATCGCCGGTATCCCTCAACAGAGCCTCGACAACAGGTACAGCCGTCTCTTCGCCACAAAGGTGCACCTCCTTTGCACAAACACCCAGCACCGCTATCGTCCAGGCACCTCCACGGTCGGGATCGTTAAGCATCTGGATCTCGTCAATAACAGCAACATCGTATTCCTTGCGTAGACCCAGCATCTCCACGGTGCACGATGTAAGCGGAGCATACTCATCAACGATCCTCTGCTCCTCTCCCGTACGCATGTTGCACGGCCTCACGTATTTCGGATTTGTTGGCCTGCTTGCCGTAGCCACGTCGGGCGCCGTGTCAGTTTCTACCGTGGTCATTTTCGGTGGCTCCTCCTCGACGCCTTGTGGCACGATCTGACCAAGATTGAGACGCTCCCAAATCTCGTGAGCAAGTAACCGCAATGGTCCGGCGTATACCCCCGTTGCTGCAGCCGCAAGTGCTCTCAATGCATTGTGCGTCTTCCCACTATTCGTCGGTCCAACATGCATGATAATTTTGCGGTGAAATTTCCTGGCATCGGGAAACTCTTCAGCAGGGAACAAGCGGTCACCTGCCTCTGCAAGAGCCCGGATTCTGTTGATGGTACTTTGAGAAATGCCCGCGGAGCGAAGACGCTCAGAGTGGGCGGTCTCCGAAGCCCAGGTGTAAAGTATAGTGGTGTATATGGCGTCGATGGCGTGTAATGGGTCCCCGTCGTCTAGGTGATGTGTGAAGCGACTGAGGACATATGTATGGTGTCCCTCGGAAGTTGAAAGTTCGCCTGCCGTTACTGCGTGGACGAAGGCATCAAGCAGAGGTTTGATTTCGTCCTTTTGAATGCCGAACGACAGGAGACGAGAAGGGAGCGATCGTTGACGAGACCACTGCTTCACATGTACCTCGAAAAAGGCGGGTATATTATTTGGATCAATCTTTGGGATATCATATACAAGAGGACTGGGGCGCCTGGCATTGGGAAAGGGGGTTCGAGGATTGGTCGGTCTCCATCTTTCTTCAGAATTGTTGGTCGGTCGTTTCCATCTTTCTTCAGGATTGTTGGTCGGTCGTCTCCATCTTTCTTCAGAATTGTTGGTCGGTCGTCCCCATCTTTCTTCAGAATTGTTGGTCGGTCGCCTCCATCTTTCTTCAGAATTGTTGGTCGGTCGCCTCCATCTTTCTTCAGAATTGTTGGTCGGTCGCCTCCATCTTTCTTCAGAATTGTTGGTCGGTCGCCTCCATCTTTCTTCAGAATTGTTGGTCAGTCTCCATCTTTCTTCAGATTTGTTGGTCAGTCTCCATCTTTCTTCAGATTTGTTGGACCATTTATTGTTTTTTGAGTTTCCACCACTTCGGTGTCGTCGGAACGAAAGGTTTACAAGAGTTATCCAAGGCTCTGAGGAGGGTTTAAGTAGTGTGTGTCGGCATTGACAATAGGATAGAAGGGACGGCGGACGCATACCGTGGCATAACTCGTACAGAGTAGTCGATTTCAAAATTTCGGCACATGTTTACTTGTGTTTCAGTTACACGCCTTTGTCACGGTCATTCCATTTTACCGAAATTGTCAGTCACTTGGTCATTGAGTCCGACGACGACTCAGCCTGCCTACTGCAATGGCAGCTTTACCATCACAACTAAAGGCGCTCACACGCCTGCGCTGCGCCGTCTTCCAAACATCATATAACCCAACTAGCATGAGGACTGGAGCCAAGTACCTACGCGCACGTCTTCGCGGACCGTCTATGCTCAAATACTATCCACCCGTCATCAACATTGCGCAATTGGCGCGGAAGTATCCTGAACTTGAGCTTGTGGATGAGGATGAGGAGCAGAGATTGCAAGATATCGAGGACAGGAAGAAGAGAGGGAAGGGTGCACCGAAGAAGGCGAAGACAAAGGGTACGTTGAATCTTCGGCTCAACTTGCGACGTAATCTGACTTTTAATCTCCCTAGCTGACAGTAGGAGAACCCAGAGAAAGCGGTAGTCTGCTCTTCGACGAAATTACTATATTCATTCATCGACCTAATAATAATGCTCTCCGTCGCCTCGCCCTAATATTTTCGCTCTGTCGACGATGATGCGTAGAATGTGTGAATTCATTTTGGAAGAAGACATTCGACTTCGGAAGAATGCCCTCATAGTCCTTGATACGGGCTCTAGGCCGCTGAGGACTAGACATGCATAGCTCAGCTACGCAAGACACGATCCAAGGCTTTCAAGAATGTTGAAGGGATAAGGGCTCCTCGTTTTCCGTCGTTCTGGTAAGCTACCTTCTATTGTTCTACACTACTCATTACCAGTCATAAACGGATATCCATACACGAAGATGAGCAACTGCGTCTCAAGCCTAGCTTTGAAGCAAAGAACCCTGATCTTTTGTCATAATCGGATTAACTGTCAGAACTCATCAGTCGCTGCGCACTGTATGTAACCACACTCCTTTTTATCTACTCTTGGCTGTATGATCTTGCTCCAAATGACAAGCGATCATGGAGCTCTGGCAATCGCCATATCACGCTTCTCGGCAAGTGCTTATCGATCCGTGGCCATCCAAATACTCAGAAGTGATGAAAGACAGCTTTTCTACGAAGCTCAGGGAAGATTGGAAGATGTAGAAGCGCGAGTTTTCTTTTCCCTACAAGGCCCACATTCAAAATTTTATCCGCATTACATCGTGTAACTCTCACGAGACTGACAAATTTTATGAATCCGCTGTATCGTATATAAGGTCATGAGCCATAGATTCGTTGACTTGACCAGAGGTTCCTACACAACATGGACATGGACATCATTATCAAAGGCGTACTCTCTCTTTCGTTAGCCGTCATACTCGTCTTTTCGTATGCAAGTCAATCATTCGTTTATAGCCACCTCTGTCGTGGCAATCATTCCCAATCCATTCTCCCGCCGCCCGCCACGATACGCGGACCAACCGCCCCTTCACGCACAAGACTCGGAGAATGCGTGAGGGGGCGGTTGGTTCGTGTGTCATCATCCCCACTCCCAAGCCGTTCTTCATTTACGGCTTTCGCTCGCATCTTTGCACGAGCCACCACCCATGCAGCGTTGCTCACTACTACACATAGCATGGGAAACAATCAGCCAAATATAATCATCTTCAGAAACTGGATGCTCACGACAGTGTATATCCTCATAATTACTCCGCTTGCGACCCGCGCATCCATTGAGCCCATCTTGAATGATTTGGCGTTCATCGCAGATCCCTCAAATGACTTGACAGTCAGTATTGATGTCGAATACGAGTTGCGGCACTTACCGCCACCGCCACCTGCCCGTCTACCCACTCGACGTCGTCAGACAATCCATTGATAAGTAAGCAGTCAAGAGAGCTTATTTGTCACTCACCAGACCCGCCTTGGTCCCCTCTCGATATTCCTTTTCCCCCGATTCTAAATTTCCCCCGACTTCGGCAAGACAGAAATAGTAAAGAAAGTAAAGAAAAGATGGACTGGTCTTCATTGTGTTTCGGAGCATTTACCTTTTGAATCTGTTTGTATCTATCCTGATTGTACCTCGAGCTAGGCTGTGAATCGAATGATTTTTGGGAGAGTCTACACCATGATGATGAACTTTAAGAGAGCTGGTTCTAGTACTTCCCCAATACAGATAGATCTTTCACATGATGGCATTTTGTTCACAAGGTTGTGAAAGTGAGAATAGCGCCAAGAACTTCGAAGAAATGGCTTGGGAGAGATTGTGCGCAGTTTAGGAGAGATGTGCGCAGTTACGAAGGTCGGCCCGCGATCAAACATGCGGACGCCTCGTGTTTTGCCCACAGATCTTTCTCACCCAAACCTTGAACCGAGTCTTTCCCGTCAAGTACACTTCGAAAGCTAGTCGTCATTCGTATATACCTTTACACGACCTTCCTTTCGAAGCGAAGCTGTGTATTAGTGAGGCACTTATGAAGATGCCGACCGTATTCAGTATGTACATGTGCTGTGTCTTCACAGCGAATGCTCTGTTTGAGTATTGTCGCCCTAATATTGCCTCGGCCATGGCCAAATAACAACACATTTGGCTTGAGAGTTTGATGCGCCGAATCCTGGGCTAAACTACGCGTTAACGTTTATCTATGGATCGGTTTGAGTGTCGGTACACGACAAGCGTACAGGTTTAATGTAACCAAAAAAGACATAGTTTCCCTCCTCTTATTCGAGCTTTGAGAGACGTACAGACTTCTGCGTTGTTTTTTGCGTTCACAGGTGCTTTGATTTGTTGTTGCTCGTCATCTATAGATATTAACGAATCAAGTCCGCGAGTGGTCCATACGATTCTTCTTTTCCTACCAAACTAAAAGTTCACATGTCAGGATGCTCTGTCAAGACGTTTAACACGCATCTCAACGTAAATGATGTTTGGATGTATGCGCGCTTGTACCGACTCGGAACACTTCCCTTAGGCAGTGAAAGGATGTCAAGGTATCTGTGCGTCAATTCTTCCGCGAAAATCGCTTCCAGATAGCAAACATCTCCTCCTTTGCATCCCTTGCAAATCGTTGGGCATTTGAATCGTTTCAGTTGGTCACTCGTAATCACGGTAGCCAGCCGGCTGAACTACTAGCTAATTCGATGTCTTTTTTTTATGTATCCCGGTTCTCTCGAACTCTCATTAATATCCGTTCACAGCTGGACCGTCCCATATCCTAAATTGAGGCGAGGTCCTCCTATCGGCATTAAAGGTTGTAGTAATCACTTTCGAGAACATACAAACCCAAATTCTCTCACTCTCTTCTACATCCTGTCGCATACTTCTTGGGTGATCGATCATCGGTTTTCATTTCTTGTGTCTTTGGGTTCCCAAGTTCTCAAGTTCGTCCTGTCTCCCACACCGAATTTGCATGACTCAGAAACAATGTAACAGTCCTTACATGCCGTTTGGAAGACTGCGCCGGCCGTCATCTTTACGCACATCTAGAATTGAGCTACTTCCCTTTTGCGCAGCGGCGCTTGATGAAAGGTCAGAACGAAGTCATAGCCTCCACCTTTGTCATTCGGGCATTGGCAGTATCGAGGACCTTCCAAGTTCCCGCAACATCTTTGGTGTTTAATAGAGAATCCCTGAGATTCGGAGTATAGGGTCCTGACATATATAGGATTCGCCCAAGCTTTAATAGTTTTCAAATACAAAAACGGCAGCTAAATGAAAATTCATTTTTTACCTGTCTGTATATAAAGATTCAGACCTAAGGCTTGATCCTTCGTTCAAAATTCACTCTACACAACATGGATATCTATGCCATATGTCTCATAGCTTTTATGTTCGCCCTCGTTCTCATCATTAAATCCTCATATCCATTCAGTCACCGATTCCCCCGCAGCGGTATGCAATCCTTGCTTTCTGGGACTATCAGTGCTGACTACGTGTATCATCAGAGAAAGTCTGCAAAATGTTGACAGCTGGGCTTCGAATCATCACACATGCGGCGCTGCATTCCCTAGTATTTAGCCCTTCCTGGAATGTCGGCGATGGTCAAACATTCGACTCTGGATTCAACCTGAAGGACTGGGTCCTCACAGTAATTTATACCACGATCTTTATCATCGTCACAAGTTCGTCCACCATCACTGTCCTTGCCACCTTCTTCACAACATCCAACTCATCACCGTCATCAACCGACGTCTTTGATTTCAATATTGATGTCACATCTGAATTTGAAATTCAGCAACCACGCTCAATCATCCGTCTTCATGACTCGCCTACATTACCACTTTACCGCAGTGACCTTGAACAACTTAGCCATTTACCTCCACGAAGCCGGGTGCCACCGGTGCGTACCCAATCCGGGCCAATCTAGGTTATAAGGAATGTTGGACTCTTGGACACGTAAGTATACCGGGATATCAACAAGAAAAAGAGAAAGAATGTGTATCATTGTCAGCGACAATGTCTTTTTATTTCATATTCAATTGATTGCTGTGTCCAACATAACTACAATACCTATTCACCATTTCGAGCGAGCGCTTGCCGAGGTAGTGTCAGCAGTCTTACCTACTATTACTTACTACTGTCATATCTTTCTCCTCAAACTGGTTTCGGTGACACTGTAATATATTTTGCTACTCGGCAAACAACCCTCAAGGCCAGGAGGAATTGACCGAGTTTGATAGTATAGGGTGAATGGCTCTCACGAAAGCCCGAGTCCCACACACAACATTATTCCCTCCGAAGCACCTCCAGCCTTGCAAACTCTCAGTGCCCAACGAGCTTTGCTCATTTACCTTTGGACAAGAAGGCTAACTTTTTCGATTGCTCGTACTCCGATAGCAATATTCAAAGAGGCGAGATATACTCAACGTTCTGGGATAAGCAGCATTACAGTTCAAACTAAGGAGCTGTACGATGAGACATACCAATAATGAAGCCCACACCAGACTTAGGCCACGATGAACGAGGTATGTTAATTATCGGCTCTGCTCCTTGCAGGGTGCATACCGAAAGGAAGCGGTGACGATAATAAATGAGCACTCAGATGTCCAGAAACTTGATATATGCGCTACTTTGGCACAAAATAGCCGTAGGATTAGGACTGAAGAGAAGAGACTGTGGGAAAAAAACTTGGCCTTCTTGTTCAAAGCGTGACTGGATTATCCAATAAGTATCACAATCTAATATTTTCATCGCTAACGGTGACACAAGACATCTTGTGATGGGTCCAAGGTGAACGTAATCCTGGGGTCGCTTGAAAAGCTAGATGCGTCAAATCCAGTACGGCGGACGTCTTGAGTCTCGACGGTTCATCAATCGTCCTTCGTCACGCCACGTCACGCATCAAAATACGACAAGACTGCAAGTGTAGTGAGGGCTCGACTTGTACCACATACGGGAGCAGTGACTTCAGCGACACAACACTCAGCTGACGTATGAACAAAAAGAAATGTGCTTCAGCTTGGCCATATCATTAGTACTCCTGTGAGTCTGGACCGATCTCATTCATGCTGTTCAATGCGTTCGGCGTCCACATATCCGAGTCTATCGTCGAGACTAGACGACACAGAGCAAAGGCTGGTAGCTGATAGCTCCAAATTCACTATCTGCAAAATTTCTGTCAGTTCGTGGAATGGCGGAATTGCTCTGTACTGTCCTCGGCGATCTCCTCTTTTTGAGCGTCTATCTTGTCAGCTGTGCTTCAGTCTTTGCCACAGGTGCCGATCAATAATATCCTTCTCCCGTCAATTCGATGATATACCTTTATTGCTGCCATCCCGACTGTGGTAGGGAGATTTTCTATCTGAAATCAAGGCCGCCGCACTACATGTCTCAAGTTCAACTGGGTATCGTAATCATGATGCACTGCAAATTATTGATGTCCTTGACTCGCCCGAAATCCTGACATAGACGATGCACAGACCGCGATTCAGATAAGGTTTGGCGGACTCCACCAGCGCTGTTTTCCTGACAAGAATACCAAACGCACATGCTTTTAGCCGAATGTCCAGATTCCGCAGTACACAATGATTAGATGGGGGCATCTAGCTTTCAATTATAGGGCGCTGGAAGTTGTACTCTTTGATTCTTCACTCGTACATTGATCCTAAATCCGGAGCCAAGATACCATGTGCATAGCACGTCAGAACTACTTAAGGCTTGTCATAACTCATGATCCCCCAGTCTCTCATGATGAAGATTATCGGCGCAGCATTTGCTTCCCTACTAGCCCTCTTCGCCATCCTTTTATTGCTAATGATGCGCCGCCTAATACTTCTTCATCTTGAGAGACCCTCAATCCACCGAGCGATTCCAGCATTACAACATCTGTTAAGCCCTCCAAATGCAAGTAGTCGTGATCTTCTTACCTCTCGCGCTCTCCCAAATGCACGATTGATCAAAGCTTTCGCTTTGACCAACACTTTCGTCTCTTGTGAAGTTGACATCCACACAGCCTTCGTTGGTCGTGCGATGTTCCTCCTCAAATCCGTCACTGAGCGTGGATGGGTCCACTTTCAGAACATCGCCGTCGATTCCGTAGAGGAAGCGTTATCTCATGCTGATGAGAAGGATTTCGACATCTTTGTCCAGGATGTGACGATGCGTGTTGCTCTCGTTGCAATTTTGGGCATAGACGTATCAGTGGGGGAACTCGACTCAGAGGATATCCATATTGTCTCTATGCTCATCACGCTGCTGTGGTCACTCTCGAAGCAGCCTGACCCCATTCCTGCAGATCTCTTACCTCGGCTGAATCGTCATTTGCGCCGCCTCATTCCTGACGAGATCGCATATCCGAATCCTCTCGATTTCGTCATTCCAGTATGGGAAACAATGTGGCGCGTGATCGCTACTTCCGTGGCTTATGCGCAGAATTTTTCATACATATTCTCCGAACTCCACTGCTCGCCAACAATGGATCAGTTTCGTCACTTCGATGGTACTCATCCCTCGGTAGAGTGGTTTATAACTGAAGTCATGCGCCTCCATCCCCCATCTAAGCGTATCGCTCGGGCCTCCCTAATCCATCCATTTCCAGCTTTTCTGCCTCTCAGCTTCGACAAACTCACCGCCAAGTTGTTTGGCTCCCTTCTTCGTCGTGAGTGTGCAGACATAGGAAGTGTCCTCCAATCCAGATGCATCTGGGGAGCGGATGCGGATGTATTTGAACCATTTCGATTCCACTCTAACCGATTGACCCGGGATCAAGAGATGATCAAGTCGCTGCCCTTTGGCTGTGGCCGATATAAGTGTGTTGCAGCTAACTGGGCTCCTATGGCGGCAGGCATCATTTCAGCGGCCATCCTCGATCGCGTGCAATCAGGATCAGATTTTCGTCTTGTGACAGGGAAGTCTATTGGGGACCGAGAGGGATGGAGTGGTTGGTCAGTTGTAGCCGAAGCTGCGAAATCGTTGTCATCTCGAAATTCAGAATCTACGTAGACTTTGGCGACGTGTGTAATAATGAAATCAATGCTTATTTTCTTGCTAGCGAACGTTTGGATAACGCATAAGGCATAGATATGTGGTTCAAAATTTACATCACAGCATGAATGTCTTTGATATGTTCTTTTCTCTTTTATGCTCGCCTGCATACTCATCATCAAATCCTCATATCCGTTCAATCACCGATGCCCGCGCAATCTCGTCCTCAAGTCAACACAGTGTTGCATGCGGCCAACCGTAACCATTGGCACTTCCGATGACCTGTAGTTGTCAATCTTGATAGGCTCAATACCAGCATTGAGTATACTCACCAGGTGCAGAATCAATATTTGGCCGGCCTTGACTGCACCACATCGCTCCACCTCTCGACAGCCTAGGATGCCATGAGATGAAATTGCGCAGTCGTCGCCCATTTCATTGCCGTGCGAAGACTGAAGTGAGGCGGACTTGATAAGATAGCTTTGGGGGCTAAACATGGGAGGTTCAACGAACCTTATATCTTCTCCCGCGCAACCTTAGAACACCGGGTTCTGGCGGGGAGAGGCAGCTGTGCAGATGGCTCAGCTGCCTCTGAGTGAAAGCTCAGAAAGCACAACAAGTGGGGTCGTGAACGTTAAAGGAAAAGAAGATGTGAACAACCACGAGGCAGTGTTTGCTTCTTGTCCGTGAATTACATAACTCTTGATTGGATATTACCGTCTGCGTGTGAACGGCCGGACTACATCGGGCTACATAGGTCGCACTTACCAGGTATGCTACGGACGTGAGGTTGTGATAACCATAGCTGTTAGTCCATCTGTTATGCCCATTCTTTCCAAGCCTCGCGCCCAGCCCAGAACCCTCTACATCTGATACCGTAAAGCAGCCATTGTGTCGTCTCGCGCCCCCAGCACAGGAACGCAATATTTCGCGGTCCAGTCTTCAGACACCCCGCGCCTGCCGTCCGCACGCGGTGTAGTAAGTGCTGGGCAGTGCGTAGACATACCGTAGGTACCTTACCGCCGGCATCGCCCTCCGAAATTACAGCAGCCCGTAGTCTGGAAACTCTGACAAATCACTGATACCCACGCAGGTTCACCAATATGGAGTTGTGAAATCTTATATTTAGCCTGCCTGGACACCCCATGGTCCCAGTACTTTGCACTGACCTCCCAACCAAGTTAGCAAAGTATGACGCGGCTGAGCTCACAGAAGTTCCGCTGCGCAGGTGTGAGAGCACATAAGTGGAAGAAGCAAGGGCGCGGACGCATACTTTACTTTCCTCAAAGCCGACCTTCTCAAGGCGGAGGCACACCACTAGATGATAATATCACTTTTAAGGAATAGAAACAGACTCGGGTATGTTTTTCGACGTGCTGCGGAGTCATTGCTCTTCTAGTTGCCTGATTTTACATGAGCAGTGTACGAATCGGAATCGGATCGATTATTTGTATTCCCACGACGGCCATTGGTTTTCTAAATTGAGTCTGCTTTTGCCACTACATACTCGGTCGATCACTATTTTTGACATCTCGCAGTGAAAGAAGTTCATTCGACCTACTTACTTTCACTTTGTTGAAGATAGGCTTTTATTATCTTAATGATCGTTGCTTTCACTTTGAACGTTCATTTCCATGTGATAAATGGACTTTGACATCATTGCTTATAATAACTGACAGGCCCGGCGTAGCTTGATATTAGATTCCTTCTTGAACTACAATGGGACCGTGCACGGATGATGTGCCATAAATACCTTCTGTGACCACAGCTATGCCCTTTCAGGAACGCACTTTTGTCTTTTTAAGGCTCGCAACGCGAAATGATTTTTATTATTCCATCATGCCAGCAGCCCACGACATCTACGCAGAGCAGCTTAGTGAATGTTGTCGTGGATATCCTCTCTACTATCCGGAACCAGCTGAGAATGATCGGCCGATAGAAATTGGCGATGTCAGATTTTTAAACCAAGGCGCTTTCGTTCGTCTTTTCAGTGTGACTCGATCTGCAGACGACCCAACGCAACTCCTCGGAGTTCCAGATAGCTTTGAACGTTGAGAATTGGGGCACACCCAAACATATAACGCGGCATTAGAAACTGGGCCTCTTCATAGTCGGAGTGTGTCCACCGTTGAAGCTAATATCGGAACAGCATGGTACCTGCGGTTCATTCGGAACGTGCTTCAACTGACAAGTCTCATAGTCCTGCTCTCCCAATGAATGCATCTTTCAATTTCAAGTGCACCTCAAACGCGGTGCTATCATAGTACAAGAAACTCAGAAATCTTATTACCAATCACTTATCTCCCTTTTCATACAGAGCCGAAACGAAAAATCCACTAGCCTTCACTACAAGTCAGACCATCACCAAGGGTCAGAGAATCAATAGGTAATCTATTACTTGTCAATATTACTATATGAACTAAGAAGGCCAAAAAGTAGCTCAGATTCCACTACAGAGCATTTCTTTCAAGAGAACCCTTCAAGTATATTTTCTAAGTTCTTTGACTCATCCCACCTTATGCCTTGTTTCTTTTTCTTCTTCTTCTTCTTCTTTTTCTTTTCAATATATTCTCTGTTGTAGCCCTAAGTAGAACTCCTCTCCTACACTAAGCACTGTATGTAGCTCACCTGTCATAAGTAGGTTTCATTAGCCTTGGGGGCATAGTTCCATGTCTATGCACTCTATGTCTATGCATCTAGAATTGCCATATCATGCCTCTCTGGAGCATGTTTAGATATAAAGAACAGTAAATTATCTAGGGAAAAGAAAAGGACTTAGGGTGGACCAGGGTTGGAAAATTTGAGCTAGGGTGCAGGGTGAGGAGACTAGAGTGCAGAGTGAGGGGATTAGAGTGTAGGGTGGGGGGACTAGAGTGCAGGGTGAAGGGACTCAGGGTGCAGGGTGAGGGGACTCAGGGTGCAGGGTGAGAGGACTGGAATACAAAGCATGGGTGAATGGACTAGGGTGCACAAGACAGAAGAGCCATGAGAGAGTAAACATATTCTGTAAATGACTTAGACACACTTGTACTGACATGTTACTTGGCAGCTGTGTGCCTTCCTACTGTATGCTAGTGTAGCTGCTTGGCTTACAGTATGAAGGCATTTATCCAGCACAAGTAACATGTTAATATGTACAATGTATTTCCAGTCATTCTATGCTGAACATAGTTGTTGACAGGTCACTAGGCTCAGAGCACAGGGTGAGGGGAGTAGACTCAGAGCACAGGATGAGGTGACATGGCTCATAAAATAAGAGGCTACAGTAGCATACAGTGGGCAGGCACACACTCAGCAAGTAATCAACAAGCTATGTGATACTATCTGCCACATTGATACAGAGCACTCCATCAACAACAAATAAAGTAGCATTTGCCATGACCAACTCTGCTTGCCTTTCCACCAAAATTCAAAAGATTTGATTGGTCAATGGTTAGTGTTGAGCAAATTACACTCACAATTTAAGGAGGGGTTTGTAGAGTTAGCCTTTTTGGTTCAACATTAGTGTTAGGAACACTCAACAATCCATTGAGCAGAGAGACTGTTGATGATGAGTCATTCAACACTCACATGCTGAACATTGTTGTTGACAAGCTATCCAGCATTCCCATGTTGAAGTCAATGCACCAGAATGAGAGAAATACATATCTGTCTTGATGGTGGTGGCAGTGGTACAAACTCAAGAGACCTAGATAGCCATGTTAAGTATGTAAAAAGTAGAAGAGAAAAAAGAAAAAAGAAACCACATGCCACACTGAACTGCTTGTCAAGCATAAAGACTGTTGATGATTGACTAATCTAGGACCCCATATATACCTGTCTTTGTAGTGGTGACAGTACAAAGTTATAAAGGCTAGCAAGGAAATACAATATTGTTAGAATAACAACAGTGCTTCACAATGTGTCATGCTGAGATAGTCTAGAATGGAAATATATTTGTATAAAATAGTGTATAGTGCACTGCATCATACCTAGAATGGAAATGAATCAAACTAGAGAAGATATTCTCAGTATGTCAATGTGACCACTACAATACCACAGTTGATGTACTTAGAATATCTTATCTAGTTTGATTGATATCCATTCTAGGTATGTTACAATGTGCTGTATACTATTTATACAAATATATTTCCATTCTATACTATCTTGGCATGACATGTTGCAAGGCACTGCTGTGATCCTCACACTTGAATCAAACTAGAGAAGATATTCTAAGTATGTTGACTGTGGTATTGTAGTGGTCACATGCATAATGTGACAGATATAACACATTATACAGCAAATAGATACAAGTATATACAATATAAGTACAATTATACAAGAAGAATAGCAAGTAAATACAATTTAGTATACACATCATACAAGTTAGCCTTGGCAGGTTTCAAGATATCTCTTCATCTTCCAACCCATCCTACTCTAGCAAGTGTCAAGAAGTCAATCCTTTAATCCTTCCAAATTCTACCACACATAGTTGATCAGATTTCTGCCTGGTGCTACTACAGTTGCATGCCTGCACTAACACTAAGTACAAACTGTCAGACTTAGGACAATGCAGCACTCACAGGTTCAAATCAAGAGCTGTGAAAAATGTGTCTTAAGGGCCTGCTTCCATGGCTCTGCCACAAATAGTGGACATCTCAAACATGGCACCATCCTCCATCTTGCTTCTTTATTCTCACAGTGTATCACACTCTCTGTGTTCCATAAGATAGAAGGTGGCAACAAGGAGATCTTGTCTATCAAACACCTTCACAGTCTTGTGGTATGCACTACTATCATGGCAGGAAGCCCTGCAAGGTATCAGTAGCTAGTCTGTAGTACAATTAATTGAAATTATGCTAGGACCAAAGGTTTTGGTGACACTCTATACAAGAGAGCACTGTAGCAATCAATGCAAATATGGAGCCAATATAGCACCCCTCTCATTTGTTTGATCCATATCTGGATTACAGAATTTGTACATATCCAATACAGATGAATCAGAGCACTGTTTCATGACTTGTCAGTACAAGAAATTGTTAGAAATCTGAGAGGGAAAAACATGAACTGAGATATGAAAGCTCACTCAGCTGGAGTTGCTCCCAGGTCTCTCACTCTCTTTGTCCAAAGATAGAGCATTGTTAAAAGATTCTGGGAAGAAAGTTAGCAACAATTGATTTAATAGCAGAGCAAATACACCTCACTATTGACAGTTGCATCTGGGGTCAATCTGCTGGACATAACAAGCTATGATGTAGTCAGTACAAATATAAGCTACACAATGATCATACTACTGAGCATTGTTGATAACAGTGCCAACAGGGCATGCAAGACTTGCTGGCAAACCTTGCACCAATGTCATTGACAAGGCCATGTAGCACTACCTTCATAGCCTTGAGGCAAAAATACAGATACTTACTGAATGCATTGGTTCTGGTTGACATCTGCTTGGGTTGGGATGACTATGTCAAAAAATGGCCTAGTCAGTGATGGAAATACTTGTTATGTGTAAAGTCAGAGAAACAGAGAAAAAATATGTACCTTTTGGTTTTACTGATTCAAATTCCTTCAAAAATGGGCACCCAAGAGAACTATAGATATGTTAGAAAAATAATGATAAACTTGACTCAAACAACATTGAGCACAGAGACCATAAAGTCTGGTTATGACAACTCAAGCAACATTGAGCACAGAGATCACAGAGTCAGTATTGCCAACAGCTTAAGCAATGTCAAGTACAGAGACTCAAAAGTCAGTGCTATTGACAAGACATTTAGATGAATTGTCAGCACTTCTGTGCTTCTGATATAGCACAGATATTGTCCTTGACACATCTGCAAGCACTAAAATGCTGATTGTTGTTGATACAAGACACACAACACCAATGTGCTGACTGTCACAACTCCCAGCTTGACCCTGACCCCCAACTGAACCACTCCACACCTGGAACCACTCTACTCTGACTTAGCTCCTCTAAGATCACTGACCCCACCATCATTTCTGCCATTGGACCCACTATCAGCCCATTAAGTTCACATCAATGCCTTTTTCCATTAAACCCAAACCTCTATATCTCTTCTGTAGAACTCCTGCACTTGCTCTGCACTAGTCCAAGACTCCTAGCAGCACTGCCAAACCCTGTCTCAGCATGACTGCTCTGCTCCAGGCCTTGGAATATATCCTAAACTCCAGGACTATGTCCAAACTCCCATTCCAAGCCATAAACTCCTCCAAACATCTGCCTTTAAGTACTGTAACATTGTAGTTGGTATGCTAGTCTTGATATTGCCATATTCCATATAGTTTCCTAGCATTCTCTGTTTCCTGGCACTTATTAGCTTTCTGGCCTTATCTGTTTTCCAACACTTGTCTATAGCTATTCCTCTAACTCTGAACAATAATTCGAATACTTATTACAACTCCTAATCCAGCTTTAACTTGAAACCTAAGTCCTACAAACTCCATGCATTTCTGGACTTAGTATTTTTGCTGACTCTAGACTCTGGACTATCCATCTGACTTCCATTCAACTCTAAAGTCTCTGATTCCCAGGTCAGCTGAACCTAACATAATATTAAGACTCTTCTTGCTCATCAGAATACTCAATGTCCAGTAGGAGCAGGTAGAGAGCAGGACAGGATAGGGAGCAGAGTAGGGAGCAGGGCAGGTAGGGCTTGAAAGATGATTAGGAGAATAGGGAGTAGAGCAGGACAGAGCAGGGAGCAGAGTAGGCAGCAGGACAGGTAGGAGTTAAACATTGATTAGAAGATTTGAGAGTAGAGTAGAGTATAGCAGGGAGTAGAGTAGGGTACAGTAGGAAGTAGAGCAGGACATAGCATAGCTGAGAGCAAAGCAGAGTGGAATGTAGAGACTAGAAGAATAGAAAGCAGAACAGAGCAGGAAGCCAAGTAAGGGCAGCCATTCAGCCAGAATGTGTTCTTCCAGAAAGAACAACTGCTGCATCTCTATTTGTGAAATTTTGCTGAGAGTTATCCAGCCAGTCAACTTGTTCTTCCAGGAAGAACAACTGCTGCACCTCCACTTGTGAAATTTTGTTGGCAGCCATGCAGCCATTCAGCCAGAATGTGTTCTTCCAGAAAGAACAATTGCTGCATCTCTATTTGTGAAATTTTGCTGAGAGTTATCCAGCCAGTCAACTTGTTCTTCCAGGAAGAACAACTGCTGCACCTCCACTTGTGAAATTTTGTTGGCAGCCATGCAGCCAGGACTTGTTCTTCCAGAAAGAACAACTG
Organism: Termitomyces sp. 'cryptogamus'; assembly: GCA_020091625.1. NCBI lineage: Eukaryota > Fungi > Basidiomycota > Agaricomycetes > Agaricales > Lyophyllaceae > Termitomyces > Termitomyces sp. 'cryptogamus'. The sequence goes on along the minus strand of JAGYZC010000006.1, from coordinate 5,009,645 downwards.
CTGGAAGGCATCCAGCCAGTCAACCTGTTCTTCCAGAAAGAACAACTGCTAGCAGGCATCCAGCCAGTCAACCTGTTCTTCTAGAAAGAACAACTGCTGCACCTCTACTTGTGAAATTTTGTTGGCAGCCATGCAGCCAGGACTTGTTCTTCCAGGAGGAACAACTATTGGCAGCCATCCAGCCATCCAGCCATCCAGCCAGTCAACCTGTTCTTCCAGAAAGAACATCTGCTGTGTCTCCACTTGAGAACTTTTTTGACAGCCATCCAGCCAGTCAACTTGTTCTTCCAGGAAAAACAACTGCTGCACCTTCACTTGTGAAATTTTGCTGCCAACTATTCACCCAGCATTTGATCTTCCAGGAGAAACAACTACTGTTCTGCCAGCTGTACTCTTCTGTCAGCACTTGTTCTTTCAAGAAGAACAACTGGCACTTTCTCACTAGTCCACATTCACTGTATTACTTTACACTGTTCATTTACTAGCTATTCTTCCTGGAAGCACAACTGCTGCTTTCAACCAAGTTTAATTTCAGTGTAGACTACTCTATATTAGGCATTCATGGGCTGTTATCTCAGGAAGACCAGCTGCTGCTTTCTACTGAGTTGAATCTGATTGTACACCACTTGTTGACCCACTGTTCTTCCATAAAGAACAGTTGCTCCTTTCAACCCAGTTGACTTTTTCTTCTAAGAAGAATAGTTGCTACATTTGGCTAAGTTAACTTTTGTTATATAATCATGTTGCAAGAGCAAACCCATCATAGTGACCCAATAGTTAATACATGTACAGCAACAAATTGGTATATATACAATGTGACTAAAACACAACACTAGCAGAACCAATAATAACAAGATAATTAATATGCAGACAGCAAGAAATCAGTATATCTAGATAATGTGACTAGACCTCAGTGTCAGCAAAACCAAAAGTAATAAGATAATTCAGATGCAGTCAGAAATAAATTATTATGTATATGAAGTGATTGAAAGTTAGGATCTACAAACCTAATAATAATACTTTATCTACTTTATTTCACTTACTTGGTTTGCTGAGGTGTTTTCATTAATGAGTTGTTCTTAGCTATAATCTAATAGAGGTAAATATTTTAAATTGTAACATTTGTAACATAATAAATTTAAACTTGGACAGCAAGAAATCTATATATATTTGATCTATATCCAATGTGACTAAAAATCAACATCAACAAAATCAATAGTCTCAAGATAATTAATATGTAAACAGAAAAAAATTGGTCTATATATATAATGGTGGTTAAAACTCAACATCACCCAAACCAATAGTAATAAGATAATTGAGATGCAGACAGCAAGAAATTGATATATATGATATGATTAAAACTCAGCCTCAGCTATAAGTTAGTGAGATCACAGGAATGGATGTCAAAAAATGCTTGTTCTATGAGGCAATTGCAACTATAGCATTTCCAAAAAGCATGCCAAAAGTCTCTTGTACATACACCACTTAGTAAGCAGTAGTGAAATGCTATAATAATATTAATAACATCATTGACTGGCATTGGGGGTGAAGGAGAAGAGCATAAATGTGTGCAGGGAGATAGCAGTAATGTTACACAATGAGGGGAAGCTAAACAATCATGAGATGAAGTGAAGTGACAGCCTAGAGAAGAGCTGGCAACTGTAGAAGGAGAGTCATGCACAGTAATCATAACAGAAGTCCCTGGGCATAGCTAGCACATACAATGGCAAGCCACAGAGGCATCCAAAATCTCCTATGCATTCTGGGTGGCATGTATAATAGCTAGAATGATTTTTGAAAGTTGTTACAAGCAAAAATACTTGAAAATACTGGCTTCCATAGTTTATCCATCTGTTTCTTCTAGAGTGATATTGTAATTGCTTCTCTGCTGGGCTAAGAAAAAAAAACACAGAGAGTAGAGGAGTAAGAAAAAAAAAGAATAAAAGAAAATGCATATGTACATGCTGGAGGAGTCCTTAGAGCATAAGTTCTTGATAACTAAGTTGCTGTCTTGCTCATACAATTGGCTAAAGGATACTGAAAAGTCATTAGTGGAAGGTAAGCTTGAAACAGTTGAGAACACATTATAGAATGAACTTTGAGCAGCATGATAGCTGCAGCAAGCAACAAACTGGCCATTGGTAGGGCTAGTGCTATTAACTCTAAATATATAAGCAGAGATGCTATGGAAGCAACAAGGTATTTCAAATTCAGAGATTTGTAGTAGCTTCCACAGAATGCTAGGCAAAATGAATTTGCCATTAGCATGAATTAGGCTAGAGCCTGGTGTCAGCAAGGGTGCCACATCTGATGGGCAAGTGAACTTATTAGGGAATGACTGTCATAGTTCCTGAGGCAGAAGAGGCAGTGAATGTTATGATGTTGTAGGTGGTGCACTGCTCATGCTCAAGGCAGAGCCATTCAGATATATTGGCAACCAGAGGCTAAAGGACTAATAATGGATACAGTGGTGTCAAGGATTGTGAGTATGCAGCAGGTGCAACAGATGCAAGGGAAGAAGCAGCAGGCATGGGAAAAGAAAACATGTGAATTAGAGAGTTCAGCAGCAGGTTGGGCTATTTATTGCAAATAATATGGAGCCTAGGCATCTAGAGATCAGAGAACATTACAAGAGCTCTGGTGAGAATCTGCTTACATTGCTATGACCAAAGTTTTTGATGTTTGCTTAAAAGTCCTGCAAATTGCTTTTAGTATAGCCAATGATTGTTAAGAAGAGGAAGGCAAACATGCTATATTGACAGGTAATAGAGTCTAGCTATAAAAACTCATGTGGATACATATGTGTCTATATCATGACACCAAGTAATCTCACTGATCAAAAAAAAAGCAACATTATTAGGATTACTATGTTATAGGCTTTGTAGAAATGTCAGTGAGTGTAGAAAAAAAGTCAACTCCACCATTTCACCATTTCTTTTCTCTTTCAACTTCTTCTTGTGCCTCTTTTTTTATTAAATTAATGAAAAAATTGTTGTTGCTCATAAACCTATGCTCTGCCCATTAAAACAATCCACCTGCAATGTATTCTGTGAATAAGTATTGTATTTCACTGTTTTCAATCTTAGTGATTGTGTAGGCAATCATGGCTGAAGGAATGATTGTCCTCTGGGACTTGAAAGTGATAATCAAATAAAATTGTGGAGCCTGGCAGAAATTCAATTATCACTCCTAAGTCCCAGAAGATAATGTATCTATCCTTTTTTGAATTAAACTATACAAGTGCAGTAATAGAGCACCAACCAAATAGGAGGTTGGCTGTGTTAGTATGCAGAAAGCATGCTGTTGACAGTTCAAAGTTGTATGGAGTGGAGGAAAAGATGCTGCCCATAAAGATATATTTGAGATTTTTGCCATGTTTGAAGGTGGTGCCCAGGTGGTCAACATAATAAATGTATAAATGGGAGGCCCAAGTAATGAAGCCTGCTAAATCAAGGGGTAAGAAGTGGTTTCTGTGAGTGAGGGAGGCTATTGCTTATATAATACAAAGTGCACAATTAGTTTGAATGGGGTGCTTCACATTCAACCTTACTAGCACAGACATAGCTTTAAGAGTTTAGTAGCAAATAGTAGGCCTCTTATAGCCACTACTATGAGAGACACTACAAGGTACTGCAAAAAAATTATCCTGTCAGTGATGCTTAGATTTCTATAGAAAAGCTAATAGCATATGGTTCTCTTTGAGCAGCTGTGCTGCAGCCTAGTGAGCTCAAAGCCAGTCTTTAGCATTAGGATAGTCACTAAGATGATTCACAATATACCTCTTGGCATCAACAACAGGCATTGAAGTGCTAGAGGCTTTAATGTTAGTTGTGGGTGGCAACTTAGTGTTAAGTACCTGCCTTCCATTCCATTCAAAAATGTGGAAATTAGTTTTTTTTGACAATTTCCTTTAGCATATAAGCCTTCTTATTAACTAAAGGCTTGTCAAATGCCAGTGAATCTTGACATGGTAGCTAGAGCATCTATGAGGTCAAAGTCAATCTTGATCCCCTGGCAGCCATATTTATTGAAGTACTTCTCATGCATAGCAGAGTGGCTCTGGCAAAAGCTGTGACCACTGTCAATTTGGCCTGCTCATGTTTCTTTCAGCAATTCTCTTTGCTCCATTGTTTCTAGTGGCTATTAGTTGCACCCAGGACTTTGCTAAGCATTGAAACTACCCAAAGTGAGACAATGGCTTCCAAAACATGTCAGTCAATTTGGCAATGCTGATGGAGAGGGGGTTTTCTAAGTTGAAGCTGGGTGAAGTGATGATTAGCATGCCAGTCCAGAAGGAATAAACTTTTTGTGACCATGTCTTCATAAGCATATTAAAGAAGAACTTGAAGAAAAGCAATGCATATTTCTTAGTAGAAATAGTCAAAGTCTTTGAGGCCTGGCATTCATATTTAAGGAGTCAGTAAATGTGTTGTGTTAATGCATAGCCTTATATTACAATGCATTCAGCACTGTGTTCTTGGGCTCAAGTATCTAAGCATTGTGCTGTGGATGCAAGACAAAAAAAGCTCATCTTCTATCAAGCTGTCATGAGTAAAAGGATGCTGTGCAAAGGTTTTTTTTTCATGCATCAACATTATGCCCATGTTATGTGAAGACAAGCCTATCAATATCTTATTGAGAATCTCATATTATATCTAATTTTGAAGAGCAAAAGTGTATTGAGACAACAAACCTATCAATATCTTATTGAGTCATATCATATTTTATCTTGAGGAGCAAAAGTGTATTCAGATAGAAGTTATAGAAGTAAGTCAATGTACAAGATAAAAAGCTAGGCTTGCTTATTTACTTCTCCTCAACAAATGAAACACAAGTGTTTGTACCCCTCAGCAAGATATGGGGTGCTAGAAGTGGGGCACTGTTGGGTTTGCTTAAAGCAAGCAAACAATAGAACCCTAGCACAGCCACTGTCAGCCACATCTTATTCTGCTGAGCATTGAGTATCCAACTCTATCTTTTCAGACATGTCCAAATTGTCATCTGCATTGCATTTACAAGCTGTTTGCTGTTCTCATTGCTGTTGACAAACTTCAACCACTGCCATTCCAAAGCTTGTTTCCATTTGTCTTTTGTAGCATGTTTGTAAGCAATGTGTCAAAAAGTATCAGACAGTGTGAGGTTTCTGAAGATGGCTTCATCAGAGCTGAGGCATTCAATATTGTTGGTCTTGAAGTAGGAAGCTTTTGTATTGAACATGTCTAGGAGAAGTTTGTCAGACCAATTGACAACACAGGATAATGGGCAATTGCACAAAGTAGAGAAAATTTGAACAATTGCTTGCTTGTCAATGATGCTCATTCTAATATACTTGGCCTTGATTTCCTTGATTGTCATACAAAACCAGAATCAAAATGCTTTACTGGACATCATGAGTTCACTAGCTCAGAAGCATGAGGTGTCAGTAAACTTGATTTGGTGAAAGAGGACACATTTATTGGTGTTGTGCACAATAAGCTGCTGTGCATAGTCCTCCTCCTCTTCCTTTTCATTGGGTACTTCCTCCTCATTCTTGTCCCCCTCCTCCTTGTTAGAGTAGTTGATGACCTTCCTTTGTAGTAAGGATTGTTGGTAGGCAAGGTTATTTTGGGCAACTTTATCTGTTTTGCTGATTTGGAGAGCTATGTTCATAAGCTTTTTTGTAGCTGGTCCATCTTTAAGTCAAGCATGGAGACCATTGATCAGCCATATTCACACAACTATCAATATCAATGCTTGCTCATGGACATGGAGTTTCAGTGGTTTAGCTACCTGCCACAAAATCACCAAGCTTTCTGCCTGCAGTTAAAGGATTTGGAAGGACCTGTGCCAATGGAGGTCAGACAGCAAGGATTCTTGAAATGGACTTATGCACCACTACTCCCTCCTAGTAAAGATGCAGAGGCAGTGCTTCAAGATGTCTGGATTGAATGCAGTTGATGCATGTGTTGTCTAGAAAAAAGAGACTCATACTTCAAAACAGGCATTTGAATCATTGAATGTCATGGCTCAATCATATATTGTGTAGAGGCCAGATATCTTTGGCATAGGCTGCGCCAAGGCCATAGCTTTATGAGTGGTCAGGAATTTGGCATGATGACCATTGTTGTTATTATAAACAATGCATTTGTCAGTTTTATAGGCCTGTATATAGTGCACCAAAAATGCACCTCTACTTAAGTCTTCTGGAGCAATATAAAAGCCACTGATAGCTGTCAGGCAGCTTGAGTAATCTTGACTATACTTTGAGGACTCAAGGTTAGTAATTTTTGCCACAGTAGCATTGTCAATTAAAATTGTGAGTAGCTGTGAGCCATTGCAGACAGGTGCCTTTGTTGCTGCCAATTTCAACACTAATGTCAACATACTAATCACCAACAGTCAATACTTCAAGGCTCAGATAAGAGTCATGTAGAAATTGACAAAAGGCTACTTTGGCTGTTTGATGGATTGGCAGGTGCCAGCTCATGCCCTTCATTACACAAATAGTATGCAAAATGAAAAAGTTTGTGGCCTAGTTTTTGTCTTCCTGAGCAAAGTCATTTGTTGTCCTGAAGTGCATACAAATACAGTTGGTAAGGAATTACAATGTCTTGAGAAATTATTTTTGTGAATTACATATACTCTCAATAAGCTTAGCAGGCTCTAATTTCTTCTGTCTGGTATGATGCTGGCCAATCTTGAGCTAAGTTCTCTTTTAAAAGAACTAAGAGTGACTTTTGGAGTCTATGGCTCAATCATACTACTGGCAAAGAGAGATCCAGAGTCTATTTAGTACTGTACAGTATCTACTGACATAACTACTCACCTAGTAGAGAGAGATCCAGAGAGAATAAGTCTGAGGATTTTTTAGGCTAAGTGTGATGCTTCAAAGGCTTCAAAAGCATGAGAAACAACTATATAGTATGACAGAAAAAAAAGACAAAAGTGATGTGTTAGCAATTGGTCAGCAATGACATAAGCTGGTGGCAGTGCCAAAGGGGCCACACTTGTCTAAATAATGCATATAAAATCAGTGAAGTGGAAGGGCTGAGACTAAGACTAATAAACAGAGAAAAGAAAGGAGAATAAAGAAAAAATCATAAAGAAGGGAATCCAACAAGAACTGGAGAAGAAAAAGAAGGAACAAATGGGACATTCTCTGACAATAGCAATCATGGCATAGTGAAGCTCATGGTAATACCAAATTGCATGTTCATGCTCATGTGCTCTAAAGCTTAGAGCCCTGGGAAGAAGATGTGGAAGTGGTGACAAGAGCCAAACTTGCCCCATTAAAAGTTCAGAATACTGTGCAAGTTTACATCTTGTTTAATCTGAAAGGCTGAATGTGAGGCTGGAAGAAAAGAAATTTGAAAAAGCCAATGCTTACATTGTCAAAAAAGACAGAGTAAATGATATACACTCTAGATTTGAGAGCACAAGTGGGATGAGGAATGGTGAAAATGCTGGTATTGTTTTTAACTAAAATGTCAGATGCAATGCTTAAAGCAGAGTTGTAATCATGAGAAATAGATAGGTTGTATTAAGGGAGGACAATGTCATGAATGAGGTCAACAAATGCTTGTAAAATTGTTCATTTGTGTGAAAATGTGCCAGTAAGTGCAAAATTGACAGAGGCTTCAGGGTTGTTGAAATGATCTTTTCAAAAGTCAGTACCATGCTTAACAAATTGGCACAAGTTATAATTTATACAATGGAGTCTTTGGTGGTACACAGGCATGAATGTTAAGGGTTTGTCAATAAGAACAATGATAAAGCAAAGTATAGTGTGCAAGGTTGCAACAAATAATTTATTGAGTTGAACTTATATAAGGATAATACAAATAATTTAGAGATTTAACACATGAGAGAAAGGTAACTTGATTGCCAAATACAGAGGAGTGAATATTGTTTATTTACTCATTGCAATCCATGGAGTAAGAAGAATGTAGTCTAAACACTTTAAATTTGTAATTAATCCACAAATTCACAAAACAGAAGGCCTTGTATACTCAAGCTGAAGATCCTCTTTAGTAGAGCAATATATTCACACATGGCAACTGTAAGGAAATCCTTCTACACAGTCTCATTATAAAGAAGACAACAGAACAATACAAAAGAAATCATCTAATGCAGTTTCCAATTGTGTTGTGGGATTTCTATCATGTTGTGGAAAGGAGAAAAGGTAGAGGACATTGAAATACACAAAGACTTAGAGCTTGAAATTGTTTAAGTTAAAATGAAAAATGAGATATGATAGGATCTAGATATGATAAAACAAGATCAAGTAACTTTGAAAATTTGTGTAAGGCCAATGTAAAGGTAAGATATGATAAGATAAAATAACAAAAAAATTGTTGGGAAGTTTAAATCTAAATGGTTCAACTCTTAACATAGTCTTTCAACAATATTCATCTTTCATTGTAGAATAATGGGTTGCTCTGCTTGAGAGGATTTTTAGCATGAGTATAATTGTTTGATTCATTGTTCTTTTTCTTTATTTAATTTATAATATTATTTATTTTTAATTGTATAACAATAAGTTACTCTGCTGAAGAGAACTCAAGCATGAGTATATTCAAAATTATGCCTTGTATTGAGCTGACCTTGTCAATAATATGGTCCACTCTATGTCCACAAAGGACACATGCATCTTTGTTGCTTTGTTGTATAATAACAAGCTGCTCTGCTAAAAGGATTCTCAACATGAGTACACTTGCTCAAGTTGCTTGTGTTTGACACTTCCACTCCTAGCAACTTTTATGCCCCATCTCTGTCCAAAAGAACTCCTAGCTTCTTTGCTGCTGTGGGAATTACAGTGTCAATGCTTGATGTGCTCTTTTGTATTTGTAAGCCTTTCTTTTGCCTGTTGCTTCATCTGTTCTTAATTCTCATTTCTACTTTAATATGCAACATATTTTCATCTTTTGAGACAACACCATCATGCTTTATTCATGTGCAGAAAATCTAGACACTGATTCTATTAATGTATGTCCTCTTCTTTTCCTTTTATACTGCCTATCATTGACTTTTTTTTTTCAGCTTATCAGAAGCAAATGAAATGTATCACAAGACACACTTATGCCATCAAAAAAAACTTTGACAGCTAGTTCTGTATTGTGCCAAATCATTCTTTTTTGTATGTTAGCTCTTTTTTTTGCCTTATTCCTTTCACCTTGTTGACTTTTGACAGGCTAGTAGAATGTTGGCACATAGTCAACCATTGCTAACACAACTGTATGTGCATTTGATGCTAAGCTAGCAATGGATTAGTTCTTACTATGTACTGACTATATTTATGTGCCATAATCCAACTTTAATTATAAGCTTCCTTCTTTTCTCTGGCTGACAATGAGTTTTTCTGCAGTAAGTCAAACTATGCAATGGTATGATTACATACAAAGACAGCTTTTTGGTTTGTCCAAGTCCTTACATTGTCTATGCAGATTGTATATATATATAAAGAAAGTATGAGGTAAAAAATCTTTTGAATGCACAAAGAAAATTTTCTTGCAATGTGTGTTTTTTGATCTCCACACATCATTTTGTGACATGCATTGATTCCATTACTTTTGCAAAGAGGCATTGAGTATTTCATCAAATGGAAGGACTGATTGTAGTGTCAATAGCTGAGTGGATGAACAAGATGCTAAGTATGTATTCTATCTCTGATACACAATGCTCAACATAATAATCATGCTGTCTAAAAGTGCAGGTGCTCTCATTGCTAAGTTCTGGAAGAAGAATCTCCAAAAGGCCAGAGAAACAGGTGTAGAAGAACTTCAGATGAGGCTACAAAAATCAATAGCTTTTAAAGGCATTAGTTTTTCAGCTAGAGGTAAAGGTGCTCTCATTGCTAAGTTCTGAAAGAAGAATCTCTAAAAGATCAGAAAAACAGGTGTAGAAAAACCTCAGATAAGGCTACAATAATCAATAGCTTTTGAAGGCATTAGTTTGTCAGCTAGAAGTGAAGCCTGTTTGTTATTCTTACTGGCTTTCAATGTGTTGGTCAGGATAATAGAGATTTCAGAGATACTGACTGAGCCTGTAAATGCATTTGTTTCATGGCTATATTTGCATGTATTTCAACAAGCAAAAACTCTTTAAAGAAGAAGCTCTTGAGATGTTGAGTACATGTCAGAAAACATACCAGCCAGTACTACTAGAAAATATGTTAATAAGGATTTTGATATTGTCAATTCTGCCATTAAAATTCTTTCTAGACCCATGTTGCTGGCAAATCTAGAGCTAGAAAAAAGAACATCTAATATATCTGAAGTCATTGATGTCAATATAAATTTAGATGTCAAGGATTCAGATGTCAAAATCCTTTCTTGACTCATATCATTAGCAGATCTGAAGCCAGAAAAAGAAACAACCAATATACTTGAAATCATAGCTATGAATGTCAACAAGGATTTGGACATTGAGGATTTTGACATTGAAATTATTTCTGGACTCATATTGCCAGCAAACTCAAATCCCAAAAACAGTTCAATCAAAACCACTAAAACACATCAAGGATTCTGATATTGAGATTCTTTCTGAACTCATGTTGCTGGCAAATCTGGAGCCAAAAAAAAAGAACAACTAATATACCCAAATTTATTAACATTAACACAGATTCAGACATTGAAGATTCTGACATCAAGATCCTTTTTGGACTCATGTTATTGGGAAATCTGGAGCCAGCAAAAAGAACAACTAATATACCTGAAATTATAGCTATAAACATCAACAAGAATTTGGATGTTGAGAATTCTGACATTTAGGATTCTAACATCAAGGATTCTAATTTTGAGATCCTCTCTGGGTTGCCAGCAAATATGTATCCAAAAAACAGTTCAATCAACACTAACAAAAAACATGTTGACAAAGTTCTAATGTTGAAATTGTTTCTGGAAATAATCTACTACATGAGAGCTGAGAGAATCTGGTAGACAAAGTTCTCAGTATTGAGTGTAAATCTGATGGCAGCCTTAGCATTAACTTTTTTCTGTATGGCTTCATTTCTAAATTGGTTTGTTTTTAAAACTTTTTTCTAGCAGATCCAGGAAAACTATAGATGAAAGTGCAGAAATTTGTAATGCTGAGTTGCTCCAAAAAGTGTAATGTTTCTGTTATGGGTTGTGCAGCTTATGGTTCACACTTTGTAAGTCAAAACCAGTCATGATTTTGTCTATAAAATATGAAGTAAGATACTGCCTTATGTAAGTATAGTGATTGTAGTCAAATGCATATTAATTTGTCATTTCCACTTCTAAGTTCTTTCAAATTTCAGAATACAAAAAGTCTCATCACATAACTAATTGTGATGACAAGTTGGTTGTGTTATCCAAAAAAAAAGTAAAAGAAAAGCACAACTTAGACACATGAAAATGAGATGCAACAGAATATTATATTTATTTTCAAATGTACATCATAAAACAGTATGTAATGACTCATTTCATTTGTTTACACACTTGTCATTCTTTGTTGACTTGCTCTGCTAGTCTCCATAGTTGAGCATTAATGTAGATTTTAAAGAAGAATGTATGGCCTTAAGACATCTGCTGCATTGCTTAGCAAGTAAGTGCCTAGATGGACCAGCAGGAGAAGGTATTGGTGGTGCAATGCTCAAATTAGCATCAGACTAAGTGATAGATTAAATTATCAACAAGTTTGGGCTTGCATTTGGATGAATTCTCTTTGATCTTGGGCAAGATGGATGGATTTTTTAAATAATGCAAAGAAGCATGCATAAAAAAAGAGTAAGTGAAGTGTCAAAAGAAAGTAGTAAGATACAAACTTGAGAATGAAGGAAGACTATAGCTGTTAGCACTGTCTATCTGTCTACATGAGGGCCTCAAACTCACAGCAGATTTTGATGCCAAGAATGCTTGAGTGGGCACCTGATGAGATTCATTCTGGGGCCAGCTTTTTTTGCTGATGGTTGGCTGATGAGGAAGCTTAGCAAGAGGGATTTTAGACTTGAGGAAAGAATGGTTTTTGACACCAAGCATTTTTGAGTAAGCACCCAACAGGACCCAATCTGGGGTGGTTTTTTGTTGCTGACAGTTTGCAGACAAGTACGTTTGATAGAGGAGCTATCATTGTATTACATCAAAATACCATATGAAATGAAGTGGACAACTTGTTGCAATGTCCTTGTTAACAAAGACTGCAAACATGTCTTCCTTATTGCATGCCAGGTTGTACATCAATATGTCCACTGAGTCTTTAGCATGCAGATAAATTACCTTTACAGTTTTCTGTTGAAGCTGTCTCCATGCTTGACCTATGCTCTGTCTCTCATCTTGGGCAGACTATGGCTAGTCCTAAGTGGCAAACATCAGAAAAAGGAAGGAGACTGCTTAGAGATAGCCACCCACAAAAATGATAACAATGTTTGCCTTTGCAAGGTCAAGGCTGACAGAACCAATGCTGGAAAAGATGAGCATATGTGCAGGATAATTATTGTCATAGAACTGTTGAACAAGCTTGTAACACAATGAAACTTCAATTCTGCTATTGGTGGCCACTGACTTGACACTATAAAGCTTGAGCACCTGTTGCAAATGGTTGAGATGGTGATCCACTTTCAATGGCAATGCTCACATTCTGCATGAGGCTCACTATAAAAGGAAAGTGAACAAAGATTATTACTTAGCATGCAGTGGACTGACTATTGCATGGGCAACTGGTACCCAAGTGCAAAAGTCTGAGTATTTGTCTTCAAAATCCACATCTGGAACATTATTAGCAGAGAGATAATAGCAACAGATCTGGCTGAAAATGTTGAGTTTGGTGCCTTTTTGTTGTATCTACTCATTTAGCATGTTGACAACTGAGTAGGAACTGCTTGAGTTAAGCTTCAGGTAGCCAACAATCAGGTGGTACTATATGTAAAATTTCTGTAAGGAAAAGCATGCTCAGTAAATAGTAGAAAGTAAGTTTCATATAACAACTAATAAACTCACCTTTGTCATGATCTTATAAGCAGAGGTATTGCTTATGTTCAGCCTGAAAGTGGGTGAGATATATACAATAGAGGATGTAGCAAGAGAAAAAATGTACATCTCTAAGATACACTCATTACATTATGAAGTGCCTCCCTTTCTCTCTCTATGAGTTTCAAAATGCTCACAATTTTAACATACTTGAGAAGATTTATAAGAACTTTACCTTGCCAATCAAGGCTTTGGGATGTTTGCATAATGAAGCAGTTTACTCCATACTCCTACAGACATTTCACAGCAGCTAACCTTCAGCAAGGGCAGCTTCACTATCATTGTCCAACTTCTTGGCCTAGCAAAAGGTGGCAATATCTTCTTTTTCCTGTTGGAATGACTCTTCTGTAAAGAAATGAGAGAGGGCAACAAGGTGCAGCATGGACATGACATCTTAGGTGAAAAAATAAGAGAAAACATACACTTAGAGAACAAAAACAGACCTTAGAAACAGTGTGTAGAGGTGTGGCAGTCATAGGAATATGTACTACACTCCTTTTTTAGAGTTTCAATATTGCTAAATGTTGTTTTCCAGCATTCCAGACAACATGAGCTTCATCAACAATGGTGATGAGATAATTGTGACCAAATGGAGTGTTTTCTAATGCAGCATTCTCATTGGGAAGTGAGATCTCCCATGGATGAATTCTTTTCTTAGTACCAACATGACTAGTGTTGTAGTAAGTGAAGCAACTGTCATATAGGAAGTAGAGCTTACAGAATGACTAGCTACAATTATATGGTGATAGGCACATGATTGGACTTATAGTACAGTTTTTTGTGTGCTCAGAAGTCCTTGCCACACATAAGACTATTATAGATATAAATATTGAAAAAGAATGGCCTTGAAAATGTCTTGATTTCATTGATTGATTGTTGAATGAGAATTTTAGGACAAACAATAAAAAAGGAATAAGGTGCAATATTATCACTGTCATCAAGATATTTTCAGTCCTCTTCAATTTGAAGATGGTCAGTAAAGGCACAAAAAAGAAACTTGTATTCTTACTTAGGATGAGTGGCATTGGTTTCTTTGTCAGCTTAGTAGAGATAGTGAGGTTAAAAAAGACCACAAGCATTATTGCTTGGGCAATTTTGTCAAGGCCAACTTTGTCTCTGATGAGTCCCCTAATCAGACAATTGTGATTGAATGTCACTATGCTAAATATAGAGCATAAAATTAACATAATTTAATTAAAATACACTCTGGAGGTGTTGCAAGGAGACAATATCATGCTGCACAATTGCAATAGTCTACTACAATCACTGAGAAGAAGTAACACCATTACAGTGGACAGAGTTGCACATTGAAAATAGTACATAGCACTAAAATGCTACAAAGTGAGAATAGTATATAGCACAGACATGATGTGCTGTCAGGATAATAATGACTATGCAACACCAATGTGTTTGTACAATGAGCAGCATTATATAGTGTGGTTATGTTAAAGAATGAATAAGTCATTAAAAATTCAAGGATGTCATAGAATTTGAAACAGATGACCAATTAATTGCATGTGCTTAAGTTCATTACATGCCCAGTCTTGTAAATTTTCAATAAAGCCTTTTTTCCAACTAACCTGTCCTCAACATCCATACAGTGCTACAGCATATAAAGGTGCTGCCAGTGCAACTCACTACTGACAATACTAATAGCAGTTATTCTGAGCTGCAACACCATTTTCTTTGCAGATGGCTGCTTTCATGCTTCACATCAACATCTGTTAGATGCTGCTGATCAAGATCAAATTTTCTGCTTGAGTTTTGCCTGTTTATTCAAAATAAATCTATCTAGTTATAATATTATTCTCAAATTTGCAAGCTTTGCACATCTCCATCTCATTCCATGAATTTATACAATCATCACTCTCTATATGTCTTCAGCCTTATACACAGTTTGTCTCATACACAAATCAATTTTATAGTCCTCTTTAAGACTTCTGTTTTGCTAAATTTGTCTTGACTAATGAGTTTGAAGAGAAGGAATGCAAATACCAGGTTGTGATAGACACTCTACATCTCAGCTATATATATATATATATATACATATCCTCATCTAAGGACACTCCCAGAGTACAGCTCCATACTATTCCTAGCTTTGAGCTAGGTACTTTTGGCCATCACAGTCATTTACATGTCTTCTTCTCTGACCTTTGAACCTCAGAGCATGCTAAGAAAAAAGTGCCTCATCAGTTTATGCTTGAGAAACACTCCAAGTGGTATAAACTTGGATTTTTACCTGCCTTACAAACTTTATAGGGATGGAGATATACTAGTAAATTGCCTGCATCAGTTGAAACCAAGGAAATTTGAGCATGCAAATCCAAGGGTGGAAGCTCACTTGGAAGCCAGATTACTGGGGAAGTTATTGCATTGCTTGGTCAGACCTTTTGTGATGTGCTTGATGTTAACATTGTTAAAGAGAGCACATATGACAGCCACTGGTACAAGAGCTTTATTATCTTTCAGACCATTTGCAGAGTCAAGCAGTTGACCTTCCATGCCATCAAAGATGATAGCCTCCACCAATCCCTCAAGGAACTGATGGTCAACTATCACATTTTGCCAAAGATCTAGAGCAAATGGTTTGGTATAACAGACTGGGCCCTCTGGCCTATTTTGGATTTAGTAGCACAGCCACTCCCCAGTCTTTATTCTTACCACTGTGTGTAGTCACCTTTTCCACTATAAAATTAAGTCATATGCATTTGGGACTGGGGACTGAGGCTCACCCATATTCAATTGTTATATTTGGTACATTGATGTTGGTGTTGAAATCAGCAGTAACGATGAGTCTTGCCTCTGGTGGAATACCTCCAGTCACTATGAGCTTGTACATCAGGCTTTGGAAATTAAAAATTACCAGGTTAGACATATAATATTTCTAGAGTCTTCTAAATATCATAGAAACTATTCCATTCATTTCTCTTCTATTAGTGGGTTCCATGTTGTCCCTGGGATCCAAGTGCAAGGTCCATTTGAGGCCCAATATATACAAAGTCTATATCACTGACAAGGCAGTCTTGTACAATTCTGACCACAGTTACTTTGGAAGGTTTATTACTTGTTCTAAAGCACTCAGCATTAAACATCCAATTCCAACAATCAACAGCATCCACATACAAGGCTGCTATTTGTAAGGCCAACTTCTGGAAGCTGTGGCTCAATCACACAACTAACAGAAGGAGATCTGGCAGAGGAAGATCTGGCAGAGGGAGATCCAAAGTCTATTCAGCATCTACAAGAAGTCCTAGAGTCCTAGCCACTTACATGGGCAGAGGGAGATCCAAAGAGAACAAGTTTGAGGATTCCTAATGCCAGTGTTCAGAAAATTTACTCTAGAGCTTCTGGAAAAAACTACCCAACAACAACCAAATCCAGAGTCCAATAAAAAAGTGGAAATCCATTGTAAATGGCCTTGATCTCCAGACTCCTGTCATATGACTGCATAGAAACATAACCAAAAGATAGCCCTTGACCAAAAGTATTTGTAGCCCAAAGATTGGAGGTCTACAATGAGTGGTAGGCTCAGGATAAAGAAAACAATCTAGGAGTCTAGTAAGAGGCAGTGTGGAAGGGGTAACACTTGTTTGAATTATGGACAGAGAAGTGGTGCAGCTTAAGGCTGAAACTGGGGCCAATAGATAGGAAAAGAGAAGGAGAATGAAGGGAAACTATAAGGATGGAGAATGGGAGAATAGAATGTCTCCTAACATCACCCCCCTCTAGCATGCAGCATCTTGACATACTAGGTAGAAAAAGTCACAGATTGCCCAGTCTACTGTTGAAGTGGGGTTGATGCCTTGAATTGCTTTTGGGGCACTGGGTTGCATGCAGTAGAAATCCCAGACTAGGACCAGTGCATTTACATTGGCCTGTGGTTCTCAGGAGATGTCCTCAATGCCATATCCCTTCCATTTCACCTAGATGAGACCAAGGTGCTTCTGACTGATTGAACATCTTTGAGTCTTTTTCTTCTTTCTAGATTTTCTTTCATCTTCACTTTTGTCACTAGAGTCCTCATCAATGCTACCAGTATATATGTAGCATTTATAACATTGAAGTCTGGTGCTGGCATCTCATCCTGTGTTTTTAGAGGTTTGAGTTTTTTCAGGGTCTTAAGTATGTTAGTGCTAGGTATCTCCCATTGGCAATTAAGATTTGGCATGAAGTGCAATATTGGAGGCACAGATGAAAGGCAGCTTGAAAGAGATGCCACTCTTATGCTGTAAAGAGGTAAAAGTGCTTCTCTGGTGTGTACAAACTCCAGACACTCTCCCAATCATCTCTAGGAATGACAAATTGTTGGTACCATCCAGGAAAAAGTCCCATCCACTTGTACATGCAGTTACTGACATGAGGCACAATGGACTTGATGTCCAACTTGTTTTTTTTTTGTAACATCCTCCTCTTTAAGCCTCTGGCAATGTTTCTTGGGCATTTCCTTCTTTATTGCCTCAGCTAAGTTGGTACTATGTTGCCTCAACTACTCAGCCAGTTCAGCTTCAAGAAGCACAACCTCAGAATAGAGCTGCTGTGATGAGACTGGCAGGGAGAGAGGATCTGAAGTCATTTTTGAATATGTCCCTAGACTTTGGGCTTTGGAAATGAGCATCAAGGATAGGTGCTGTCAACAAGAATGATGATGGAGATGGTGGCATATTGTATCAGAATGCTATAGTTGGTTGGGGATCTTTAGCAGGTGGGAGATGATTACAATATGTATCAATGGCCCTTCAAGCTTCTTCTTGACAAGAGTAAAATTGCTACATGGAATCATCATCTTTCATTTGTATTGGATGAAATCTCCAACAAATGAAGAGCAGGATGTTTTCCAGGATAAATGCAGGAAAGGCTTCTTTATATGCTATGTTGTTACAATGAGAATATAATCCTGGATGAATATCAGGGGAAAAATTGCACATAAAAGACTGATGGACTTTATTGAGCCATGACAACACCAATTTAAGCATTTCTTCACCAAAGATGAGCCAAGAGGGGGGGAATGCCCTCTAAAGATGAGTGATGGACCATATTGAGTATGATGGTAAAGCAAAGAAATGCACAGAGAGCAACAAAAGCACTTTGAGACACAAA
The DNA here is from genome assembly GCA_020091625.1 of Termitomyces sp. 'cryptogamus'. NCBI lineage: Eukaryota > Fungi > Basidiomycota > Agaricomycetes > Agaricales > Lyophyllaceae > Termitomyces > Termitomyces sp. 'cryptogamus'. Next base: position 4,991,583 of record JAGYZC010000006.1, on the reverse strand, counting down.
GGCAGCTCCAATAGCATTGTCCAACCTTTTGTAAAACCCATGGTAGCCACATTCATATGACAGTGCAGGGACCTTCATTTCAGACTATTCAAATGCTGACTTCACATTTCTTCACAAGAGACCTATTGGTAGGCTACCAGCTTTGCCTCCAGCCTTTTCCAAGCATTGACCAAGTCTGTGCAGAGATGGTAAATATGGTGTGAGCTGCATGGAGCCATACTTGTTGGTATCCTGCCAGGTATAAGGCATAAACATTTGAATGGACCTGTCCAGGTGATGTGAAGGGGCCAGAATCCCTGAAAGGGCCACACATTTTGAAGCCAGCACATTTTGTGTAGACAGTGGCAGTAGTTGTACACAGATTCTATGTCAATGTTGGCTTTGTCACTCAAATTATGCATAGGGAGAGGAAGCCTCTGGCTATTAAGTAACAACTATAAGCCAAAGTGGTCAGGTCCCTACATGAAGTTCAGTTTATCTATGCAAAGAATTTGCACACACCATTTGTTTTTAGTGTCAGGAACCTGATTCTGAATTTTGAGAGCTGTATTAGTCATTTTATGCAGCTAGAAGAGAGATGTGGCATCCATAACTTAGCATTAGTGTTAGGAGAGGGATGCTTGACCTAAGTACAAGAGACATAAGTTGGGAACTATTATAGTGAAATGGCCTCAGTAAGAGAAGAGACAGGCTATATTATAGTGATGTATAGCACCACTTCAATATTGAAAGCTCTTTCTTGCAAAGTCTTACTAACTCTAAGATCAGCCTCAGATGCATAGTCTTAGATATTCTTTTGTAAACAAAAGCCAGAGGCAAACATTGTGCCTAATGGCTGTTTCCAGCCCTAAGTGTACCAGAGATCAACAAAAGGATGAGATTAGCAGAATCCTTAGCAAAGAGATGGATTTCCATCACTGTTTTCCTCTATGGTTGGTGCTATGCTCATCTACAGATTTGTTGTTCCTCCTGAGAGGACCATGGTCAATCCTGTAGGAATGAATTTAAGAGAGGTTTTCTACAACAGAGTAAATGTAGACACATAAAGAAAATTATAACTTTTGCACATATAAGGTTGAGGCCAGCAGAACCAATGCTAGATATGATAAGAACACATGCAAGCTGTGTGTCATTGCAGAATGTCTTAACAGTTTTGGCTTTTTTGGAAACACTGATCTTACCATTGATAGCAAGTGTAGATATGTTGTAGAGTGAAAGAATCTATAATGAAAAAGTCAAACATTGGAGACACTGAATGAGTTGAGAGCATGCATGTATTCCAGAAAAGCAGGACCATGGACAAGAAATAAGCAAACATCAAGGTCTACTAGGTATTTGTAATACCAGTGATGATGGGAAGAGGGGGTGGGAAGACAGGCAGTCCATCACTGAAAGAGACATGATGAACATTATCTCATAAGGTGTAGTAGGCACAGATACAAGTTGCAACATCTGACTTTGTGGTCTTGATGTCCTGCCAATCTTGGAGAGTTTTGAACACTGGATAGGGACCACCTGAGCTCTGTTTGGCCCAGACTATTATTATACAATAGTCATTATAGAAATTCTGTTTGGAATGCTAAGTTATAAAAGTCTATAGTGAAGTAGGATCTTACAGTGGTCTTGATCTCACTAGGGCTGGCACTTTCAGACACATCAATCCTTGCAAAAGATTAGCAGAGGGGAGAAAGTGACAGGTGAAGATGCACATTGCCTTGGCCTGCTTATTGCATTTGTCCATGATGGCCTTTTTCTGAGGGGTAATCTTCAGAACACCAGTGATCTCAACAAGAAGGCCATACATGAGATAAAGTATGAAGAGGTGTTGCTATCATAGGCAACCTGATTTTTGCATTCTGTAAAAGGCATAACATAGCCAGATGCTTTGGTCCCAGGTTCTAAAAGTTATGAGCTTTGTCAATGATTGCAATAAGAAAATGCTGTCCAAAAATGGTGTTAGTCAGATTGTTACAAGGGTTTGGTATATGCCAAGGCATAACAGCATTTTTTTTTCTTTTGCAAGGCTTCACATGTGTTGTAGAGTAGTGTCTGGCAATTATTTATAATCTGCAAGCTCAGGAGTGCTCTATCCAAAAATGACATGACATACCAAGTGGCTCACAATAATAATGCAATTGTGGGATCAGTGTTTGGGTAAATGGAATGGCCCCATTGTCCCCCAAAATTGCTCAGTGGCAATGGACTCAACATAGGAAAAAATATCTATGGCACATCCAACAAGTGCCTTGATCTCACTCCCTCATCAAGGCATGAGTGTTCCAGGGCAAACAGCAAGGTGTGGAAGGGATGGAATGGTGGCTTTTAGACCTAGAAAGGTTTTGTCTCCTGAGAAATGTTGAGACAAATAGTTGTTGCAAAGGAAATCAAACTCACTAATTACCTTTGTAATGACATGCTTGTTCTTCTGGGCAGATATGGCCACATTTAAAAATGCAATGAGTGCAATGGCTGGTGCAGTCTTTCAAAGACCAACCTCATCTCTAATCAGGGCTCCCAAAGTCTCATTCAAGGAAGCTTCTTTGATGAAGATGGTGCATATAATGGAGTGTATGCCAGCAAGCTGATGCCAATGCAGGTTAAACTTTGATTGGACTTTATTCTCCAGATTGGCATTGAGATTCTTCAACAGATGAAGATCATCCCAAATGTTGGCACCAGTGTGATGATGGTAATGAGCAAAGATGGGGGTGAGGCAGACATAAAGCCAAGGGCAATGGCAAGCTGAGCAGGGTTCATGGAAGATTCTACCTCCATGCCAAAGTTGCCACCATAGCTGTTGAGCAACTTGTGACTCTTAGCAACAATAGAAAGGCCAGGCTCATTGCCATCAGAGAGCTCAATTTCAAAATAATCATGGTACAGGGCAGCTATGTCAGAGACATCTTCAGCAGAGGCAAGGGACTTTAAAGCCAAGGCAGACACTTTGAAAGCTCTTGCACTTGATGTCAGAATGGACAACAATCAAGAAGGGAAGAAACTGGCCTGGAATTACTCACCTTTTGACTCAATGTGCCTGTCCACCTTCATGCCCAGCCCAGCTATGACAGTCTGCAGCTGCACTAATATCTCAATTGCTGCAGGGGTATTCTGAGGAGTGCTGAACAGTTCTGAGGCATCACACCACTTGGCTGCAGTGTGTATCATCTGGATCACAGCTGTTTTTGTCAGCAGTTTGTCACTGTTTACTAGGTCTGCAAATAAAGTTTGAAGAAATACTGATGGTACATTGAATAAAATGCTTACTGTTTATTGCTTCTTCTGCTGCTGCTTGGGTGCTGTCATGCATGTCATGGATACAGTTGAAATGAACATGCATTGTGGTCCACCCTTGTTGGACAATGCTTTGGAGCCCATCACAAACCTTCCCTGGGAAAAGCTTGCTACTAGAGAGAAAGGCCTTGTCACCAAAGAGAAAGCAGCCAAGTGGATTAATTATGAGAGGAATATAGCCAGTTGAGTCCAACCATGCTTTCTTGTTCTCTATATTACCTTTGTTTATAAGAAGCATTGCTGGGTGAACACTGTACTCATGGAGCATTTTGATTGTCTTGTTGTGAACATCCCAACAGTTCCATCATGTGTATCATGACCCAATCATTTTTCCCAAATCTCCCTCTCAGCAACCTCTATTCAGTCCAGACATGTTTCAGATGGCCTCCATATCCCAGATAACTTCCATGTCCCAGATCACTTCCCTGTATTGGACTGCACCCACTGTCTCTGATCATATCCCTGATCACATCCACTGTTTCTGATCACATCTGGAGAAGTCATCCTAGACTTATGTCTCAACTTTGGTATGTCTCCAGCCCCAGGCATATTTGGATCAGTAGTGGACACTATAGTGTACATATACAAGATGAGAGGTATAGAGGCCATCCTGAAATGGGTTGACAACTTCATTTTCTTCAGATATCAGCATTTACATCCAGATGGGACACCTTACTACAAGGATGAAACCCTCATATGGGACATGGCAAATAAGCTGGGATGGCCATGGGCAATTGATAAATTTGTTCCCTTTTTGGACCACTTCACTTATATTAGTTTTGAGTGGTTGCTTGTGGACAAGACAGCTTCCTTGCCTGTGAAGAAGACAGAGAAGTACCTTACCAAACTTGAGGCTTGGAATCTAAGTGCAAAACTCAATCTCCTGACTATGGAATCTCTCATTGGAACACTGAATCACATTACACTGGTTGTCCCTTCAAGCCAATCTCATCTACCTTCTCTCTATTGCTTACACTCAGGCTTTAGCAATAACAGCCCCACTGGGTAATTCACCATGTTTCTCAAGCAGTTCACAACATATTGTGGTGGCATAAAACCCTCCAAACATCATGCTCCTTGCACATTCAGAAACCTCCAGAACCCTTAGACATTATCATTCATGTCAATGCCTCCACTTCCTGGGGTATAGGCTTTGTCATAGGTGGAAAGTGGCTAGCATGAAAACTCTATCCAGAATGGATATCTGATGATTGCAATATTGAATGGGCTGAGATAGTAGCCATAGATCTGGTGGTATGCACTCTGATAGCAACAAAATACTCAAACTGTCACATTGTCATTTGGTTGGATAATGCAGGCTGTGTTGGAACACTTACAGCAGGAAAATCAAGAACTTTGGCCACCAACCTGATCTTGTGCCATATTGTTTTGAACTTTCAACTTCATTGTCTCTGGATCTCCATTACATCTACAACAGACAACTTAGCAGATGGTTCTTCACATGGAATCTTTTTTTTGTGATGAGCTCTATATCCATTTCTGCCTGCCATCCCACCTTATCTCAAGTTTCACATTGAGCCAAGCCTAAACTACTCTTCTTTACCTAACATTTGATAAGACAATCTCTCATTAACTATTGCCTGAATGATGAACAAGTACTCTGTTGTAAGAGTATTATATATGAATGAACCTGACCAATCAATGTGTGAGTAAAAATCTGTGACATAAGACATATGCACTCTACAGAATAGTCAGCCACTTGACATATTTAAGAAGCAAAGCCATTATAGTAAGACATGGAATCCTTCATAGCCACCTTCACAGATCATCACATCTCAACCTTCATACAGAATGGTTCAACTCCAATCTCTATGACTTCAGATGTAATCATGAACAACAACTCAAGAGTACAGATGGACCTCTGAGCAAATAAACTCATTGATGATTACCTCTTGGTGGGTGGCAACTCCATTCCCAACATCACCAAACACTTGAGGATCACTAAATGTTCAACCAATGCTTCTGCACAAACCACCAGGGGGACAAACAGCAAACATTATAGTCATCTTTGCTACCAACCTTATGCACCAGTCCTGCTCTGTGCCACACAAAGTCTGCAAGTGTAAAATGTGATCAGCAAGGCCTAGAGGGCCTCCACAACGGGAAAACATATTACAGCTAGAAGGCAAATTCTAGTTTACTGTGCAGGCCACAATGTACTGGAACAACTGATGCTGCCAGCATCAGAATCCCTTCTTTGTGACTTTGCAAGCTCATTTGCTGGTGAACTGGCCAAGAAGACAGTAGCTGGAAAATGTGATGGAGTTCAAGCATGGCACATACAGAACAGCCTATCATACTATGGGGGAATCCAACTGTGATATGTCCTAAAGAGAGTCAAGAACCAATGTCCAGCAAGCTCAAAAAGACCTGAACATCCATCAGTTACCCTGCACATGTTGCAGATACTTGAATTGAGACTTGACTCCTCTTGTCACATCAATATCAGCATTTACTTCTTGGCCATGACCTGTTTCTGGGCCCAGATCTGTCTGAGTGAATTCCTTCCAGCAAGCAAGAGAAATTTTGATAGCACCACATCAAGGGGCTCCCATATACTACACCTCCCTAACACCAAGATGGGAGGTACAAAAGGAGAAGACATCACTCTGGCTAGACAGTCCATTGGTGATCCTATCAGAGCATTGTCTCTCCATCTACAAAGTGAGATACTGGCAAGTTATGGATTCTCTTGGCTGACTGGCCATTGCTTGTGTATCGGTGGAACTACACATCTTCTACTGGCTGGTGTCCCTCCTGATATAGTCAAGATTCTGAGATGCTGGACTTCCAAATCCTTTCTCAGATGCTGGAGATCCCTAAAACTTATTGCTCTCTTGTACATTGAGCTACTAACTCTGATCATGAGGAATGCCAGACTTCTACAACTTCCCACTTCCTAGGGGGCTATTGACTCATGATGCATGGGCACTCTCCAATCTGGGTGTCTGCTTGCCAATTGTGCTACCCCAAGCAGTGTTCAGCACACCCTCTTGCCCATATCACATGTATGTATTGACATAGTAGAACATAATACACTACATCATCTCTTCCATACACTACAATCATATAATATGCAACAGGACAAAATGTAAGTCTGCAGGAAGAGGCATGAGAGGAATGTGGAACAGGTTTCAGACAAAGTGTAATGATTACATGACCTTGGACAACTTGAACTGATACCACCATCTTCATGTGTACCTTGTGTCCTAAGAGTATATCAAAACTTCTAGGATCCACCTTTGTTCTTTACCTCATGTGTGACTTTCACAGCCTCCCTCCCACCTGACTTCAAGCATTGTCTGCATTCAAACATCAATAGTCCAAGATCACAATGCATCAACATTCTACTTATAAACAACACAACTTCTACTTATAACCAACACAACATCATCATTATACAATGATATTGCTTCCAGAATCATCACAACATCACTATTTTACTATGTCAATATCCATAGTGAGCACCATGGGTGTCTGCTCACCAATTGTGCTACCTCAAGCAGCATTCAGCACACTCTCTTGCCCATATCACATGTGTGTATTGACATAGTAGAACATAATACACTAAATCATCTCTTCCATACACCATGACCATATGATAAGCAACGGGACAAAAGTCTCTAATCACATCCCTGATTACATCCACTGTATCTGATCACATCTCTGATCACATCCACTGTCCCTAATCACATCCACTGACTCTGATCATATCCACTATCCCTGATCACAACCAGTGTCTGTCTGAGACCTTCCTTATCTTAGACATTCCTGCCCTTGGCCTCTCCCTATCTTAGGCCTGTCTGAGACTATGTCTTGGCTTCCCCTTTAGGTAGTAGCCTACTTGTATATAAGCTCTCTTACTCTGTAGCTACCACCCTGGCCTTGACATTGCCTGATATCTTGTCTGTCTTCTGTTGTTATCTGATCTTCTCTCAATTCATTACTTGCTCTCATTTCTTAGTTTCTTAGTTTCTTTCCCTATTTACATACTTGCTGTTGGCATCACCTCCTCAAGGTGGTTTTGGCTCCTGTAAGAGTCTCCCTCCAGGACTGTGGTCCTGACAGTGTGGGTGACAAAAGTGTTCCACTTGGGTCAGCCAGGATAGTAGGGAGCACCCTTAGAGCCAGTGGCAAAAGACACCTTCTTTGTCCTGGACTTAATCAAATCATAGGCATTGAAGTATGCCTTAATGTTGATGGCATCTGAGTGTGACAAACCAGGAGGGAAGTGAGCATTGTTGTTGGGGAACAGACCATGGTGGATGCCAGTAACATCTTGCCAAGTTGGTCAAGTCCACATGATACCAGGGGGAGTGGTAGCAAAGTAGATTTCAATAGGGCCAGAGGCAGCAGAGTGAGAAAGCATAGTGGGCAATGTGGGTTAGCAGAGGCAGAAGTACTTGAGTTGTTCATCTCTTCTGTCTTTGGAGTCTACACCTGTGTCCTAGTTAAGCTTCATTGATGGCTTCTTAACTTGGTTTCTGGTAGCATGCTTTTTATTGGATTCCTTAGTATCACTCATGATTAAATGTTCATTGAGGAGACAGTTGGTACATGTGGAAGACACCTAAGTCAAATACAAGGTATTGATCAAACTATATTGAGAATTACACAGCACACAAGAATGTACTGCTTCAATTTGATTCCAGATTGTGTTAGCCTTAGGATGGACTGTTACAGTCACTACTTAATTCTGAACTTGTCTCTACATGTTGGACCGGCTATTGCTACCGAATGTGTCAAGGCCATCAGTAGGCCATCAGACATGTTGTCAACGGCCACTGGCAATGTCGGCCATTAGACAACATTGTGTCGGGTACTCTTCGGGGCTGTTTGGAGATAACGCAGATTGTCGATCCCGGCCCCCACTCATCATTGGACATGATGAGCTCAAGTCCTTGCCTCAAAATTCATCAGGGAATCAGGACGGATTATATTTACTTGATGCATAATGAATGAACCTAATTATTGCATATTATAGCGCATATCAACAGTGGCTAGGCTTGAATAAGACATCTGAAGAAACCTCAACCACTTTATGTACTTGTTCACAACAGGGTAGCATTGTCGTCATCTTGGTTGCCTTCATCCTCACTGCTATCACTGCTATGTACACCTTCATTGCCGCCACCCTCAACAATAACTTGCGCTTGCTTCCCATTGCCCTCATCTACCTCCATGTCATTTTCCCGGATCAAGAGACCCTGTGAACCCTGGATGAGATGCAAGCTTGCGAAGGCGGCGCATGTCAAAAGCATTGAAACAATGAAGATGACCACACTACAAGAAGATCTGCTGTGCAATAGCACTGTCCTTGATTGTGATAGCCTTCTCTTGCTCTTGCAGGTATGCCTCTTCATCTTGGATGTATGTGACAAGTCATCAAATTTCCACATTCAAGTAGTCGATCTCTTCTCTAGCGTGTTGGATCTTGAAAAACTTGTTCATCATGATTTGAGCAGCAGGTGCTGCCCAGGGGCATTCATGCACACCTTCACGTGTGTCTGATAAGAGGTCAAAATCAGCAAGAAAGGCAGATTCCACTATGAGATCCCACGAAAGTTCGGGATTTGGTGGAGAAAGGGAACAAGCAGCAGCACTGTACTTATCCAGCGAATTGCGTATGGCTTGTGATCGGACCTTGAGGGCCTTACCGATATGCTTCCTCAATTTATACCCTGATCAAGATCAGCATCAGTTGTTGTCACTTGAATGACAATGTATTGAACGTACCCATTTGTGACAAGTTCATTTTCGTCAACTCAAACATTCTTGAAACGACTAATGCCTCCAGGTCATCGAGACATCGCTAGTAACGACGCTTGGCTGCCATCTCCGCCGCTGTCCTCCACTCGGGGTCGGTTCGAGTCCATCGCGAGGGTTCCAGATCCAACGGTAGCGACGATGAGTAGATGTGCATGTCTGTCCTTCGAGAAGTCTTCTCTAGTGTTTCTACTGCCAACGATTTTGTACACAACGTTGGTGATATCTAATGGCCGACGTTGCCGAGGGCCGTTGACAACATGTCTGATGGCCTGCTGATGGACACGACACACTCCGGTAGCAGTAGCCGGTCCAACGTGTAGAGACAAGTTCAGAATTAAATTGTGTATCATCGGAGGAAGGCGTAGACCAAGAAGCTTATGCCTAACTAGCATGGAGTATTATGACCTCTATTCCATGCCTAATTAGGCGGGGTAAGTGGTAGCCTACAGGTGGTATTGATCTTAGTCGCCTTCCGAAGTATCCCAAGATATTCAAACATGAATTGAGATCATTGGTAGATACTCTAGAGTTATGGTAGCGTGGCAACCTGTCGGAATGGCGTTATGTTTAATCGATAGCGTTCCATGCAATGGATGGTTTCAGAGGAGTTCATAATGTAAAGAAGTCACTTGGAACCAAAGTGCATAAAATGGTGGGACGAATGCCAGTGCCTCCGCCGAAAGCTGATATTTATTTTGAATAAACAAATCTACTACTCAATGCTAGAAGAATACTACACGTGTAATGCTAGTCAAATCTTACTCTCGTCATCAACAGCGCAATCCCAGTATCTCCCTTACTGCCTGAATTGTTACTTCAGACTGCTCTCTCGCTTTCTGCGCACCATTCCGTGCAATTTCGTCCAAATATGCTACTTCATGTCGAATCTTCTCGAACTCTGCCCTCGGTCCCTTAAGCCTTTCCTCCACAGCATCTGCAACATCGGCCTTGAGATGGCCATGTCCCTTTCCCTCATAACGTTCAGCAACACTATCTACTTTCGTGTCCGTGCATGCCGCGAGGATAGTTAGAAGGTTCGATGTCCCAGGTCGCGCGACAGGGTCGTACGTAATTCCAGCAATGGAGTCTGTGACAGCTGAACGAATCTTAGCTTTGATTTGTACAGCAGTATCGGTAAGGAGAATTCTAGATTGAATATCTGGGGAGGATTTGGACATTTTTGAGGTTGGGTCGCGGAGAGAGAGTATTCTCCGAGATGGTGCTATGTTTCGAGCGGGCATCAGAAGGGAAGATTGAGATTCATCATGGAACATACTGCTCATCAGGACAGGTAGAGGGAAAAGAGGAGACGAAGATGCGAAGGTGCGATTAAAAATTTCTGCCAAGTCTCGACAGAGTTCAAGATGTTGTGTTTGATCCTCTCCTACAGGAACGTGAGTGGACCTGAGACTATATGAGCATCAAGTACACAAGATCAACGAGGTTACATTACCTATAGACCAAGATGTCGGCAGCTTGCAAGACAGGATAAGTGAAAAGCCCCGTGTTCAACAAAGACTCATCAACTTCAGATTCGTCATTCGCGTTTCGTGACGCTGCCAACCGAGCCTATTAGGGACATGAGATGGCATTTTGATTCATCTGATTCCCGCGAACCTTCCACGTAGTCATTCGCCGTAGCTTCCCCACTGGCGTGATACAGCTTAAAATCCACGCGAGTTCAGTGTGTGCCAAATTCTGACAAGCGAATGAGATAAACAGTGATTGCGGACACAAAAATACTTACATGATCCTGATGAAACAATATCGAACGCTTCGGGTCGAGACCAATTGCCAGCAGAGTCGCAAGTAGGTCTCTTCTCGAGACGGCAAGTGCATCAGGGTCTTGTGGGAGAGTCAAAGCGTGCCATCCTACTATTGAAAATAAAAGTTCATCTTCAGGTGCAGCTGTATTTTGTAGTTGCACCCAGTTCGAAAGAGCTCCTAGGTAGTTGCCTAGCTGGTCATCCGTCAGAAATTTTCGCTTTGATTGTCCTGGCTGCTCACATGAGGGATGCCAGTCGGTTGAATACCAGAGAAAACCACGCGTCCTCGTGCGCGTGGAAGCGGGGAAAAGCTAGATGCTCGACGTGTTGGTCTCGAGAGGTACTCTAGGCGTCGAGGCAGGTGACGCGCTGAAGCAAACATTGGAAACATGCACAGCCACCCAGATCAAATAACCCCATTCAAAGCTTTGCAATTGGGAATCATTTGTATTTTTCCAATATTTTCACTCGTTTCTTCGACTTCTGGCCATAGGCCACCTGTGGAACGCTCTGCAGTATCATGGACCCCATCATCGTCGACATTCCCGAAGAAGTCTTGCCGGGCGTTGGGTTTGACTTTGAGGATGTTGCGAGCGTCTTCCGTGACGCAGCAGCTGGTGCGTGCTCATCTACATTACGTCGAATATTCAAGCTCAAGAGCTCGCTGTCCTCAGTGATGGAGCCTGGATCATTCGCCTTTATGGATGATTTTACACTGTATGATGCGATGGGTGCATTTGAGGTGAGCTGGAGAGGGTCAGGGTACCACCCCGAACTAAATACCTGAAGATCGGTGAACCACGTCTAGACAGTGGATTGATCTTGGAGAATCAAACGACACCACTGTTTGATCCAAATGCACCCTTGCTGCCTCAGGAACTATGCTGGATCATGGATAGAGCATTTGCTTACGAGGTGGGTCCCTTCTCTCTATATCCTGGAATCATATTCAAGATATCCATGTCTAGATGGAGTGGCATTTTGGAAACCCACTGTGTCATTCTGTCTTTACGCTGCTCTATATACATGCATTGTCTGGGATAGATCCCGAGTTTGTCGATCCACATGCCTTGACAAGTTTCGGTCCGTCACGTCCTCCAGAGCTCGTCTACTATGTCCTAAGATCATGGGTTATGGGGCTACTTAAATGTTGCGATCTTTCGTGGCGGGAACTATCGAAAGGATGTGTCCAGGAGGTCAGTGTCCATCCAGTACAGTTCCTATAACATGCAAAATGGTTCCGGAACTTGTAGATGGAGGATTGGCAAGGAGATAAGTGCGATATATCCCTCCTAGAAGGAACCCCTGTCAAATTTGTTGCCTCAAAACTCCAAGAAGCGAGTATGTGGTTGCAGAAGGCGACTCATAGTAAGCACTTCCCACTCTTCCGTTACTGATCTGTCCAATGCTACCTCTAGTTCCCGTTCTATGGCGTAACGCTGTCCGGGCTAGAATGTCCTTACGAATGGTACCTCCATGAGATCTTATTTCTGTGCAGAACCTTCGTTCATACAACTCTACAGACTATCCTGCAGCTCATGCAAGTCGACGTCTTCTCCAGTCCGTCGGACTATCAGAATCTAATTGATAGCGCCCGCGAACAACTGATGCTCATCCGTTCTTATCCTTCACCTGAACCAGGAACTGTCTCGCCAGCCCTACATGCATTCGATCCTTATATTGCAAGGCTCCTCAAGACTAATGTGCCGCTTCGAGTGCTTTCCATTCCTCCTTCTGAGGAAACGTGGAAAGCTATTGATAGACTCTTAGACGGATGGCAAGAGGCTTGTCTTCTTGCTCAAGCACATTGCTTATCGACTTGGGAGGTAAGAACGATCGTTGTGATCTTTTCAAAGAGACGTGCTATATACAGTAACTCAAGATCGTCGGAAATCTTCGTGTATGGCTGCCAAACCCACCGCTGCGGATACCATACCTGCGCTCATACATGCAGGTCTGTTTCTATTCTTTTCTCATAATGAAACCTTAACCGTCCCATTAGTCTACTTTCTACGACGGCCTCATGATACTAAACAAGTTCAGCTTCTCGTGGATGATGGATCACTTCTTCTTTGAAACTCTCGGCGTTTCATATACAAACATTGTCAAGGCTATCGCACCCTTTTGTACCGAGTCGTGCGCCAGTCAGCTGTCCACGGTAGAGAATCTTCTGTACAAGGCACGTCTCATCTGCCTCATGAATGTATGTCTGTTGGACTCAATTATTATTTCCCGCTTCTCGTCTTTGTATATATCTTGTATCGTCCTTGCCCTTTTGTGATCTATCGTTCGTTGTATCGTCTTGACTCCCTAGCTAATTGCTCCGCATATCAAAGGACAGTGGCTTAACCCTCCGCGGCGGAGACGACACCTTGTCAACTCGTTGCTGAACTGGCATAAAGTGTATGACATATTATCCGAGATAACGACATCACTCGAGAGCACTGTAAGCCTTCGCTCGAAGGTGCATGTAGGGGGACTGACATCACTTTAGCTTCTTCCAAAAACCAGTATCACTATGCATCTTCCAAAAGTCCCTCTGGTGTGGAGATTATCAGCTATTCGTGAAATCATATTTTCTGGGTTTCAGCTCGAGCTGCTCTCTTTGGAAGAGCGACCATTTGCCTATTATTACGCATCACAGGTAATTGAAGATCATCTATCCTGCCTAGATGACTTGATTCCAGTGGTAGTGAAAGGTGTGTTCTGCTCTCTCAGATCATCCCTTCTTCGCTAACGCAGATTAGATTCCTCTGCATATCAGGACTTTAAATTTAAGCACGACCTCCTGACTGCCATCCAACTCATTTCCGTAGCTACTTTTGTGGTGTGTCTCTCGTAACAAGCCGTCAAATTTTTATTCTAACTTGATCAGTCTTGCATGGTCACATTGAACTTCGACTCAAGTCGGATGCGATCAGCCTTTTTCCGACGTTACAAATGGGCCTTTCAGCCGGAATACGACGACATCAGTACACCGGCCGTAGGACATCCGGAGCTATATCGTCTTCTGCCGTTGTGTGCAGACATATACCTCGTGCGTTCGTTTAGCCGTTCCATAAATACGTATTCTGATTTTCGCTCTAGGACGACTCATTCTCTCCATCCGCCACAATAGGATTGGCAAGAGAAATTCTGAGAAGTCTAGTGTCTGCGGGATTTTCAGGAGGGTGGAGTAGCCTATGGGCAACTGATCGATTGGAGGTTCGTACCCTCACCATATATACTATATTATCGAGCTGCTTATGATCACTTGTGTCAATCCATAGTTTGTAAAGGGCTTGATTGGTGTTTGTGACCGATTAAATAATCTCCCATCGAGTGTAGCGGGTCTTGACAGCTTTGATGTGAAGACCTTGAAGTGGGATGTTCAGGTTCATCCGTGGTTCCCATTCGTTGACAAGCCAGTCCGGACTGCACCGTGATGCTGTTGTTCTTCCTCTGATTCTTTATGTATGCTTTTTAATCTACAGGGTTTTTAATGCGTGTAGGAGAATAGATGACTTGTGAGTCCATGGGGCCGGAGCAGGCCCCGCCTAGATGTCTATGCAATCAATTCTTTAGAGCCATTAGGTAATATATGAGATACAAGTTCCATACTGATACTTAGAATAAGTGGGAGATCGTTAAATATAATATCAATGTACCATGCGGGTGGCTAACATCATACTCAAAACGAGGCTGACAGGAAACTGATGGGTATAATACAAGGCTAATTTAAACGTTATCAGAGCACTTCGAGTCGTGTGTGCAACTCGCTTCATCCTTCCCTAATACCTCCATCATCGGAAAGAATTCTGTGCGGTGCTCCCTTTCGCAGGATCTGAGTATTATCTCATATACATGGATGTGATTGTGTCTTGCTCGAGCTTATGGTCGGTTGATTGTCAGCACGGATTGATCACCAGTACTATTAGTCGATCTTCGTTCTTCCGAGCTCTGATTTCAAGGATACGTCTATTGACCAAATAATCGCATCACTCTCTTCAAGAAGGACTTGCGCAATGTTTTGAATTTCCCCCGCCCATCGCAGGCTTAGAAGGGAACATGAAAAGGGGATAATTTTCTCCCACGATGATTTATCCCCAATCACGTCTGGCACACCTCGCCTGTCATCTCTTTCTTTCAAACCTTTCTTTGAAACCGCCGGGACTTTTGGCAAAATTGATCTCCACAATAAACTAATGCCAAATCGCGGTAACAAGAGAGCTTCTCAAGCTAAATCTCAAGGAGAAACCAATTGCAATAACAAGGCCTCATCTAGTTCTGGTTCGAATACGGCACCTCCACAGTCAGCCCCTTTGACGCGTGCTGCTCTCGTGGATCTTGCACTGCAGCGACAGAAGAAGCGAACTGATCACGCTGCCCAGAAGAAAGCGAAGTCTGAAACCTTGAAAAATGCTGTGAGCCCTCTTAATACTGCTCGTAGTCCTGATACTAAGGATTTTTAGGGTAACAACTTGTTCCAAGGTGGAGATTACCAAGCAGCGGCGGAGGCCTACCAGGAGGCTATTGATGAGTACGGGGCTACTGCCGTATTGTATTCCAATTTAGCTGCGGCCTATCTGAAGCTCGAACAGTGCGTTCATGGATTGCTTGAATCCAGAATTACTTAGGTGTTAGAAAATACTAGATACGACGACGCTGAAGATGCGGCAACAGAAGCCCTGGAGCTCGACCCCAAAATAATCAAAGCTCGTTATCGTCGTGGTCTAGCCCGCAAAGAAAGTGGGCAGTACAGAGCAGCTTTGATAGGTAAATCCTCGTTGGACAACGCGGCAGATCAGTCGATCAGATCTTCTTTCATTCAGATTTCAAGGCTGTATTGGAACAAGATTCTACGCGTACTGAAGCTCGCCATCAGATGACGGAAACCCAATTTTTCTACGACAAGTATGGGGATGAATTCTCAGAAGTTGTCGATACTGAAGGGCTAGGCTACGGTTGGCCCTACTATGACGATGAACCAATGCATGTGTCAGACACTGAATCTGACTCCAGTGATTGTGGACATCTTGGAAACGGCGTTCCCTGCCGTTTTTACAACCATGGAGGCTGCTCGCGAAAAGACAATTGTCGCTATTCGCATGCGCCTGACAATTTGAGCGAACGTGACAAGCTGTATGCAGTTTCTCTTCTTCTCTTTTCTTTCTGTTTACAAAATTTCCAGGGGTCGAAATGTATGCCTCTATTCTCTGTTTGACTCATGCAAATTCGGCGAGGCAAAATGCGTGTACTCCCATGACAAAACTTTTCTTCCTCATGGATGGTGGAGTCATCCGGAATACGTGACACTGATTAAGGAAAAGCTAGACACACGCGAAACGGAGGAGCAGAGCAAATATTTCATCGTGGACGTCCTCAAAACTCTTACCAGACCTCGAGAAGCGGCGGCGACGGCATCTCTACCAAATGTACAAACCTCCTCTAGCAGAATCCCTTTCGTCCTTGTGTTGGCTTTGGATGGCGATCTAGTAGAGGCGTATAAGTTACCCACTATTGCTGCACTACAGACTGAGATATCAGTGAAAAAAGCCCTAAATACGAACGAAGCCATCACACACCTCGCGTCACCCGATCTTAAGGCAGTCTTCGTGGCTGATGCTGCACTCGCTAAACACTCGAATGCTCAAGTTTTAAAGAAGATTGTGGATTTCACCCGTGACGGAGGATCTGTTGTCATGGGAGGCTCGTTTAGCTCCTTCATCCGTCCTTCCGATTTAGCTCACTTCTTCTTGACATCCTGGGGACTCAACTGGAGAAGTGGTTCCTACCATCGTGCGACGCTCAAGCTCAACAAATCTCACAACCTTGCAAAATCAAATTCTTCCTTGCTGGAGTCATATAGTATGAAGGCGCTGCATGTGAGAGGTGTCACACCCAGCGCCGTTGTATACAAGGAAGATGGAGCCAACCCAACGGAGTCTCCTGCTGTGCAAGTTCCCTTCGGGAAGGGACATGTAGGTTACATTGGGGATGTCAATTGGGAAAACGGTTCAATCACTGTTCTTCACGCGATGCTTCAAACTTCTGCAGCATCCAGGCATTCTGCTGCTGCTGCTGCACCTCCGCCAACAATGTCATCAATGAGCAAGACGAAATCTTCATCGTCGTCGAGAGCAACATCGGCGAATCCTGCCAGTCCTTCTGACTGGAGCGCGACTTCGGATCAAGATGAAGACGGCAACAACAACATCGAGACACCATCTGAGGTCAAATTCGTTCTCATACTGGCCTTTGACAGCGACATAACAGATGAGTACAAGGAACCAATGATCAATCTCATCAAGTTAAAATCTCAGGTGAAGGTCGCTTCCACCCAAAGTGAAGCTTTAAGGCTCCTTTATTCAGACGCTATCACTGGTGTCTTCGTCGCAGATGCAGCAATTGCGAATCGTAAAAACGCACAGATGTTAACGAAGCTAGTGGAGTACGCCAAAGCTGGTGGCTCCGTCGTTATAGGTGGAGCCTTCTCTAGTTTAGTCAAGCCCAAAGACATAGGTGCATTCTTCCTTAAATCATGGGGTGTACCCTGGAAACCCGGTTCATACCACCGCACGACATTCTTTCTTAACCCAGCACACGAACTAGCCAAGTCTAATCCAGTCTTAGCTCAGTCTTACAGCATGAAAGCACTCCATCTGAAAGATATTTCTCCCGATGTTGTGGTCTATCGGCCCACACGGGAATCTCGCCTTGAAAGTCTTGTGTTTCCTCCGGGTCCGGTTACCAATATGAATGAGTCCCCAGTTGTGAGGACCCGTGTTGGGAAGGGTTATCTGGGTTATATCGGGGATGTAAATTGGGAAGATGATTCAGCGAACTTGGTACTGGCGATGATGGGATTATTGGGACCGCGTCAATCACAATCGCAGCCTCAGGCGGGCCCGTCAGGCAGTGCTGCCAAGGTTGCGCCTAGCACTGCTAAACCTGCTCCGTCGCAACCGAGTCCTGTGTCGCAAGCGGCTTGTGTACCCAAAGCTTCTACACCGGCTCCAACATCAACCTCCTCATCTAACCAAAAGCCATTCACAAGCATATCGAAGGAATCCTTCTTATTACTCTTGTCATTAGAAGAAGACGATTTTTTCGCTACCAGCAATGCCCACTGCCTCTCAGCTATCCGCGAAAAAGTCGTCGTCTCCCAAGCACTTACACTTTCTACCGCACTGACCAAACTTGATGACAAACACTTGGCTGGCGTCTTCGTCACTGACACCGGCATCGTCAAGCCTGAGAACAAAGAAATCCTACCTCGTTTACTCAGATACGTGAAACAAGGTGGCGTTGTCATTGTTGGCGGTTCCTTTAGTTCGTTCGTCTCCGCCTCGGACATGGACTCATTCTTTAGTGACACATGGGGTCTCTCATGGAAGAGCGGGGCATATCACCGCACCAGGTTCCTGCGGAACGGCCGGCATGATTTGGTCACGAACAACCCATCCCTGTCAAGTTCCTACAGTATGAAAGCCCTGCACCTCGGAGGACTCGCTTTGAGCGATCCTATCTATCTCCCTGCAGATAATCTGCAGCTTCAGACTCCCTTGCCATTCAACGACCATACTGAATCTCCTGTGGTTAGGAGGAAGATCGGGGACGGGTACTTTGGGTATGTCGGGGATGTGGATGCGGAGGTGGAGACAACGAATGTGGTGTTGGCGATGTTTGGGTTGTTGGACGAGTTGACAGCGCAACCTGCATCCGCTGTTGAAGAGGTGAAGAAGGCGCCAGAACTTCCACCACCATCAAAACAGGTGAACGAGGCAACATCGAAGCAGGTCCCATTGAAACAGACGACACAGAATCCTGTGACGCCCGCTGTAGAGGTCAAGACCAATATTGAAGTCCTGCCAGAACCGCCACGTGAACAGGCTCCGCCTCCATCCATATCCGCGACTGTAAATGAGGCTGAGAGTGAGTTCAGACGTCTACCCGTTGGGCCGACACGCAGGCCATTCCTGATGATTTTATCATTTGGAAACGAGAAGTTCTTCGCTGGCGTGCAAGGTGACCTTCTGGAGCTGCTTCAGAGCAAACTCGAAGTACTTCATGGCCTTTCGCATGAACGTGTTCTTGAGCTTCTGAGCTCCCAAGATCTCGTAGGCATTCTAATCACTGATGCCGCTATTGTTGACGCCGAAAACGCGTACCTTCTTTCACGACTCGTTGCTTTCGCCAAAGCCGGTGGCATCGTGGTTATGGGCGGCTCATTCAGTTCACATGTTAAGTTCAATCAACTCGGGACGTTTTTCCAGGATTCTTGGGGAGTGCCTTGGCGAAGTGGTGATTATACCAGCTGCGAAATCGCTGTCAATACCGAACATGAGCTCGCCAAGTCCCCAGTGTTACCTTCTGCATTTATGATGAAAGGCCTTTTTGTCTCCGGGGTGACGTCTCAGACAGCGCTGTATGTCTTGGCGGAAGGATATGCCACTGCGAAAACATCGCAAGCACCTGTTGCGTCGGCGCAGGTCGGCAAGGGGCGAGTAGGGTACATTGGTGATGTTGGATTGCAAGATGAACACTCGAAGATTGTGCTGGCGATGTTCGGACTGTCACAATAAAGCGACTGTCTCTTCGTTGTTGTATGGGCGCTCCAGGTATGTAGGTCGGGACAGTTTTGATGAAGAAACTAATAGTTACATTGCTAATGATACAGGAGTACCGCTTATACATGTGTATATCCTGGGTATCATACACCCATGCTTTGCAGGTATATGGGTCTCTTAGTGGGAGACCTGAAGATGACGATGCGTGGGTGAAGGTAGTGTCAAGTTTGAGGAAGTGGCCGGTCCATTTACTGGCGATCTGATGGTAGCCTCTTCAAAACCCTTTTGAACTCAGTCGGTCGTCATCTTTCTGACAATTTTCTTGTCAATAGGCGGTCTGCCTCGCCTTTCACTCTCCTTTGTGTACATTAATGAATAATGTCCGATACCGCAACAAAGTAGTAATCATACCTCTTCTGGCTCTAAAATTTGCAGGGAATCATCCGGGTGTGAGTCATGTATCCCAAGTTTTACAGATTGTTTAGTGAGGACACGGAGCTTTTTCTTCAAAATGTGTCTCTGGAACGAAGGTGTCAGTTTCCGCTGCAAAAAAATGGAGCTAGTTCGCACATCGTTGTTCGATTCTTTGAGAGCAATCTCTAATCTCGTTATCTCTTCTTTCTGTTTTTGAAGGGCATGTTCGAATCTTTCATTTAATCTCTTCAGTCTCGCGTTTTCGTCCAGACCACGCTGCAATTGTTTCTTCGTCCTCTCCTTTGATGCTAACGCAGCATTTTGAGCACCCTTTGCGTCCTGCAGTTTAGTCTCCAGGTCATTGAATCTAGAGTATAGTGCATTCGATTCTTCTTGTGAGCGTTTCACTGCGTCCAGTTCTTCCTTGATAGCAGCCTTTTCAGCCCTCACGCGTTCGAGCTCTTCTGAGACTGGGGTCAAAGTGGATTCCATTCTGGTCACAGCATCTAACAAAGCTTTCTGGAATCCCATTCTTAGTCCCGTAGAAGCAAAAATGAAGATGTCAACTTGCCAAGGTACTTCCATCCGCCGTATGGGCTTCTGCTCTCACTTTCTTCGCAGCTCTTCGAAGGCTCGTAGAAGGGCATCTGGAATCTATTCTACCAAGGCCATCGATGATGTTGGATGGTTTCGATACTGAAGGTTCCGCGAATGACATAAAAATTTGCCGGGGCTGTACGAAGGGTGATATTGGACAACGGCAGAGGGCGCATTCTCTGGTCGTAGAAGTCATTGTATCGATGCATGTAGTACAGAATCCATGGCCTTTATCGTTCAAATTAGTCTTTCAGCGTGTCATGAGAGCCACTATGCTCACCGCAACTCATCAAGAACCGAAACTCGTCGAGAGTCAAGTCTTGGAAACATATAGTGCAATGTATGAGCATTCTCATTATATCAGATTGTCCCAGATGGCTCATAGAGGGACCGAGAAAGTGTTCAGCGCCTACTGCGTTTATGATCGTATTCCGGTACTGTACAAATAACGCGTCAACCAAGTACCACGTCCACGTGCCATACAGGTGACCTTTGCATTAGTGCTTAAACGCGGCGATTCGCGTAAACTTCCCGTTGGCACTTCGAAATCGTCTCGCCTCGAGAACTAGAAACGAGATCATTTTATTCATTCTCTTTTCCTCTCACGTGGGATATCCCGGTTTCACGATATATGATACAATCATCGCAAACTATCGTGTGGTGACTATATATTATCATTAGTCCCTTTTTGCGAAATGCATTTTTAGGGAGCACTATTGGCAAGGCCGTAACGAGGGACATCGATTTCTGCGATTCCCTGGTTCCATATAGAGCTCCACCTCTCCAGTGTCAACTACCTTCTATCGCATCTTTTCCCCATATCCGAGTTTGAGTTCTCGGGCAGATTACTTCGCCCACCTCTTGTCCTTCCCTCACACATTTCTCTTCCCCTCGCCTCTCACGCACTAGCTGAAATATAGAGGTGGATGGGAAAAGAAATTGGGAACACAAGGATCTTGTGAACGCTAGCAGGTCAGCGAATCTTCGTCGAGCCACATGCGCATATATGGACCCAAAGTGCGGGAAATTGGATCGTATCGAGATGCCGTATACTTTATGCGGCAGTTGAACATTTGACCCCTTCTCCCATACATTTGACCCCTTCTCCTATACGTTTGACCCCTTCTTCTATACATTTGACCCCTTCTCCTATACATTCCTCAGCTTCGTGGTCAACCTCAGTACGAGCCATATTGTTGATTTCAAAGTCCAGATTCGTTCCACTGCCGCTCGCTCTTACTACCAATTTACTCTATGATGGCCGGAATTTCCGTTCTCGTCAAAATTTACTCGTTCATCTGTAAATTTATTTTCCTACTAAACAAAAGCGAAGGGTTTTTCATCATCAACGGTGTATAGATTTTAGGATTCGTCGATGGATATACAAACTGGCAATTAACTTATGGCCACTATCGCGACCATACACTTTTCTTTTGGTCCTTGATAGCATTTGACATGGAATGGTTAGGTATGGTGTTAATGATTGTTTCGGATTACCTGTGCTGACCGAACATGTTCGTCGCAGTTTGAGAATATCATCGCAGTTTGAGAATAATTTCGGCTTTGATGGGCGGCCCGTGGTGTGGTGTCATTGGCTGTGATAGCAGCACTGCGATGAAAATCTATTATCAATTCCCGCTCCTCCTGCGTTGTATTTCTTATGAATGGTGCTTTGAACGAATTGCGACGTCCACACCCCCACAAGGAATATGACGACAGTGAACCAGGTGGTGTTGGAAACGTCCAGTGTCGGTTGGTAAACGGTTTGGAAGCACGCTCTGATGGAGACAATTCGGAAACGACATCGGACGATATACGTAGATAGATACATTGTTATACATTGAGCCGCTCGGACAAGACCTGGCTGCAGAAAATGGATGTAATCGTCGAAGATTTCTGTGAGCGGAGGCACAAGCTCTGTTGTCACAATCAAACAACATGTATACCAAGTGCAATTCCAGTGAACTGTAAGTATACCATCGAATTAGACCAATCCAAAATTGGCGGAGGCTGGTGCTCGTCGAATGGCCGCACAATTACATTCGCCCGGCACTGCCCCGATCCAACTCCCATCCCAGTCACTAGGCCGCGGTAGCTTCAATACTACTCATCCGAGCTGGCAGAATCTCTTACGTCCAAAAGTCTTACCCCAGTCATAGTCTAAGCATAAGAATAATGAATTATTGCTTAAAACGACGATAGGCTGCAAAGATCATTTCAAAGTTTCTGTCAAGAAAAGTCTCTTGAGCTCCCTCCACCTCGTCATTAATCACCCTTCCAATGGCATCCGTGATATCTTCAGAAATGCGAGAAGTTATTCTGGCATATCCTTCAGCACCAACATATGGCACGATCGCTTCGGCATTGGGAAGTGCCCAATTGTATTCCGGTTTGCCATTATTACTACTTGTAGTCCATTTCATCTTGAGTATACGATTGAACTCATCCATCCACAAAGAACAGGCAAAGCAGGTCCTTTTGCCACTTCCTAGAGGAATAGGTTCATCCATTCGGGTTTGAAGGTTTTTGACGTTGCTCATCAAGTGAAGGATGAGGCTAATTTCGGCATGCACGCATGGGACGAAAGTGATTCCTTTAGTAACATCCCCTTGCCAACCTGGATATCTCATGTCCATATTGGAGAACAAATTCGACCTATAATTCTTTGTTTCATCCACCTCTAGGGCCTTCAAGTGCCGTTCTCCAATTCCTGCTGTGATCAACACGCGTGGTATGGCACTATGCTCAACACCAGTTATCCATTTTATGCGAGTGTCTCTGCCGTACCTCCGCCAGACCTTGATAAGCCGACTGACAGCCAGGTAATCCACTAGCTTTTCAAGACAACGTTCCAACCTAGTGAGAAGATCGCGATATTCGTACGATCGAAAGAATTGAGAGTTTAAAAACGTCGAGGCAGCACACAGCGACTCGAAAAAAGCGCGTTGTGACTCTGCTTTCTCACTAAATTCCGGATTTTTTTTGGATCGATCGTTGCAAAACGTGAGCGCGTGGATTAAAACTTCTTTGAAAGATGGTGTATTAAGCTGATTCTCTGCCTGGAGAATCTGAATGAAAATCCTGTACCAAGGCCCATGGAATTCCGTGTCTGTGGGCTCGTATTCTCCGGCTGCCTTGTAGAGGTCAATGTAAAGGAATTTGAGTGAGTCATGAAGTTTACGAATCCGTTTATTGATCCTCCTGCAACTGCGACGAGCGAGAAAGGGGAGAAGATCCTCAGACCCGTCGGCGCTGGTCAGGGTGTCAAAGAAGAGGGTGGACTCGGCTACATATCGAGGATCTGACGAGCCGCTTTTTGCGAGGTACAAGATGTTATTTTCAGGCATGTAGAAAGCAGCGACAAGCCCGTCTGGTTCGTCTGTAGTCAGATACAGAGCAACGGCATCAGAAAGTACAAGACGCTGGTAGGCGTCTCGGCCTAGCTCAGGCCACTCGGAAGCAGGCTTATTAAAACGCAGAGTCCGTAGAAGCCACAAGTCTTCAGCAAGCTGAGGTTGCTCCTCTACTTGACTGGCAAGAGACATGGTAATTGTTGAAAGAATTTTCAGTTTTGAGACTCCGACGTAGCATGGTACTTCCTATTGTACAAACCGCCGCATGTATGGCCTACAGCGCCTCGCCGCCACGGGCGAGCTTGTTCTGGACAGTGGAAAAAGATATCACGTGGCGGTTGGCCAGGAGATTTGGGTTTCCCTCTGAGATAACGGGTTTGTATTGACTGCGACTGACGATGGAGGGTGTCTTTATATAAAATCTAAAAGATACATACTACTTGATAACAGCGAGGACTGTTCGGATCATTTAAAGTGAGAGTGAGGAATGTTTCCCCATTGAGGGATGTCGGCGGGACAGCCACGTGTAGTCCACAAAGCGTTCAACAGAGTTCTTTCTGCGCTTTCGTCGTCGTCGCGGACGTTCTGCTCGGGCTTGCCGTCGCCAGCCATTCGCCCCCGCCTGAAAACGTGGTTCTGATCGTGAGATTTGAGTGTTGTAGGGAGGTCTAAGTTGCACCGGTATGATTGTTTTCTTTTTTTTTCTAGATGAACGCCAACGTATATCGGCCTGCGTCGATGCTCTCCATGAATCCCCCATCCATCCAGCAGTCGCCCCAGCAGCCCATGGCCGCCGTCGGCCTCAGATTAGGTCCTCTGATGGCATCGAGTTAGAATAATCGACCCTCCCCTCGTTTTATTTAGAGCTCAGTGCGGCTTTGAGAGTTTCAAAAGTTCCATATATAAGCACTACATTCCAGATTTGACCGCACACAGACAGTCAGTATAAGGTGAAGTCCATGATGCAAGAAAGATATGCATTTCTATCGCATGTGATAGTATGGGTCACAACAGATAGAAGTGGTTTGAACCCAAGAATACATGCTACAAGATAGACATGAGAATATGGGACTTGAAGGTGTGCGCGAGTATGGATCGAAACACACGTGTCGATTTATATAGATTTAGTCAAGCTAATCCTGATAACCGTGGTGACGCGCGCCCCTTCGTGGTCCATGATAGTCTAGATCAACATATGAGTCAGGACGGACGTTGAAAGTAGTAGTGTCAGGGGCGTACAGGTTCTCGTATCACGGATTGGACTAATCCCCGACACATCGGCTAAATTGATGTAGCCTTCCCTGGACGTCCGACCACCAGCCCCAAAAGGACCAGCAGAAAGAGTAGCCCATCGAGCGCGGCAGAAAACGCATGACAACTGTTTCCCACTATTCTTTGAGGTGATCCTCCCTGTTTCATTGTAAACGCAGTCAGAAAATGAGTCGGCAATATTATCCTTGCTATGCTCACACTGCTCGAAGCACTGTTTATGAAGAGCATTCCCACATCCTTCACAAAATGTTAACAAATTCTCGTTGACGCCATGCATCCCTTCATAGCAGATGGGGCAGTCATCATCAGGCCCGGGAATGCGTTTTTTACTCGAGGAATCTGTATCTGGAGTGGTGATAGCTTTGCCCTTAGCTCGTGCGTGAGCCTCTCGAATCCGAGAATTTGCGAGTGCATTCGGAGCTAATGGCGCTTCTGCAAAAGTCTTTTCCAGCTCAGTTGTAAGAAGCGCCCTAGTACATAGTAGGTTAAGCGGCGATTCCAAATTCTAAAAATTAAGGACAAACTTTTGATACCAAACGCCCGAGTCTTGCGCGACTTGAAGAACTGACACGACAAATGAGAAAAAATATATCAAAGATAGATGGATATACCTTTCAAAAAAATGAAAAGCTGTGTGGTTATCATCAGTAATGGTAATACCGCATAGATTGTCTCGACAACTCACAATGTGTTTGCAGTGATTTCCTTTGAGTGCGTCCGGACCTGCATGAGAATATGTGACATCTCGAATCAATACAGTAGGGATGAGTATGTACAATTACAGCGGGGTTGGTGGTCGATAGTCACAGTGTACACCTATAACGTAGAGCATAAATGCCTGAATTTGCAAGAAAATGTCTATTGAACGAACATTACCAGTCGAACCGAGAACGCTAAAAGTCTCCTTTAGCTCGCCCGGCTCCCTCTGCCTGTCAATCATAAAAAACCTAATACAAGTTCGTTTAGTATGTTAAAATGATTTGACTGTCAAGATACCTTTGTGACATCACTCGTTTGACCCGGTCGAGGATGTTTTGAGGACAAGACTTCTTGAATGTAGCACCACGTTTCTCTGGTGGCGGGTCATCGGGATCAGCCTTCTTACGCTTTCGAGCAGCTTTTCTGGGTTGAGATGGCCCCGCTTCTGGAGAATCTGGAGCAGTCGACGGTACATAAGAAACCACGGGAAGTGTGTCTGTTCTGAGTGGGAGGCGCGCTTCGGGCGTGTCGCAAGAGGCCGTTGGAGCCGGTCGGGATGACGAAGCATTCATAGAAGACGTTTTTGTTGATTTCGTACGTGTTTTTTTCACTGGAGGCAGTTCCGATACGGTAGAGGGCATAGACGCTTGTCCTGCAGGAGTCGAGGTGATGAATTCTCCATCCCGCTTTCGTTTGCGGAGAACCATGACCGATAGTCTTTTTCTTACAACGGAATGTGGATGAAAAGATGAATGAGGCCAATGGCGATTGCGATACTTTGAGAAAAATGTGGGTCGAGCGCACAGTTTGATTCTTGCAAGGTAGTGATGTGCGATGTAGTGATGTGACATGTCTAAGTTTGTGTGGGTTGTGAGTGTCACGAGATCAGCTTTACTGTTGGGTGAACTCGGATGACTTCGGCTGCTTCCAGCTTTTTCTGATGAAGTAGACGAATGTATATCAATCCTCTCAGCACTGTGCTGACTCAATGGGACTCAATGCAGTTTATCCACTTTGCAGAAAAAAAGAAGCTCAATTAATTTAAGCTAGTGAGTCGCTGACAGTGTTTCTGGATTTTTGAAATTCCGATTGTGAAAAAACATGTAGTTTTTTCTGTAGCCTACTTTCCAGCTTTAGTTCTTTCTGTAGCTTATTCTGTTCACCTGCTTTCCAGCTTTACATCAAATATTTTCTATGGGTAGCCTGCTTTTTAGTTTTTTCTGTAACCTGCCCTCCAGCTTTAGTTTCTTCTAGCCTGCTTTCCAGCTTCATGTTTGTAACTTGCTTTTCCAGCCTCATCTTTTTCTGTAGCCTGCTTTTCAGCTTCATGTTTGTAAGTTGCTTTTCCAGCTTTAGTTTTTTTTATGGCCTGCTTTTATTTGCTGTTTTCTGTAGCTTGCTTTCCAGCTTTAGTTTGTTTCTTTTAGCCTGCTTACTGGCTCTAGTTTTTTTCTTTAGTCAGTGTAAGGCTACTCATTTCCAGGGTGTCCAACTCTAATAGGCTTGGCACAATGGTATGCACTCTCCTTAGCCACCAGACTGACTACCAAGTACATCCTTTTGTAAGAGCAACGAACACTCTGTGGGTAAACCCAGCAAGAGCAAGCAGACACAGGTGACAAGTGAGAGTCAAAGGAGCACAAAGGTGGCTAAGAGTCAGGCAAGGAGTGAGCACAGAAAGCAGAGCATGGATAGCAATGCTGGGGTTACTATAGTTGGTTCAATGTATAGGCCAGGAGAACACTGCTATTGTTAAGTCAGAGGATATCCTATCCTGCTGACCAGTTTATATACTACATCTGTGGCTATGCTTTGACTAATGCTATATGAGGTAAGTGGCCTGGGTATGCTAAACAGTAATGACTAACAATATGTTGAAAGGAGAAATAGTGTCCAATGACTATGAAGGGCTGACTAATACTGACTGGAGGGTGCAGGGGCTTGGCAGCTGGTCAGTTGAATATGCTAGAGATGATGCTATACCTATGACTAAGGCCAGATAGAGTCAAAGTTACCTAATAAGGGTTGTCCCCTTACACCTTTCCCCTTTGTCTGCAGGATAGAATATCCTCAGACCAAACAATAGCAGTGTTCACCAAGTCTATCCATTGAACCAAGTGTAAGGATCTACAGCATTGCCTCCTCACTTATCACCCACCTTTGGCCTGACTCTTAGTTGCCTTACTTGAGGACCTGGTTAGCTGGAACTACTTGCTCCAGCCCTTCAACTCTTGCTCACTGCTTGTGATGGCTTGATTTGTCAGGTCTACACCATAAAGTGCACCTTGCCATTACAGCCTGCTGTAAGACATGTGTCTCCACTTGCAGGAGTTCAGACAATGAAATGGGACCACACTATATCTTATTACTATGTAACATGAGTACAGGCAGATACAAGCTACACACATGCACAGCTCCCCATACTGAAGATACATAGTGAGGCCCTGGGAAGCTCTCCTATAGGTCTTAAGAAGAAAAATGAAGCAAGATGAAGGATGTGGGCAACACATAGATGTGAAAGGATAATAAGGTTCAGTCTCAATATATATAATGTAACTGTCTGTCCAAATCTGGTAAGTAGTGAATTGGGGTTACAGCTGTTTTTCAGCTCCACATCCTGCCTAATATATCATGCAGAGGCCAGGCCAAGTGTTCAGTTCACAGGCCTGTATGATGCATTATTCAACATGCACAGAAGCACAACAAATTATCAGATAAGAACTCAACAAAGCATTAAACCCCTTCAATTTCCCATCTTCAGGAAAAAAGGGCCAGCATTGTAAAGTCTATCTAAATGCTGGACATGATGAATATAATGATCCAGGAATGGGCAATTATTTCATGAATAATGTTCAATTTAGAAATGTTGAACAACCTGCAAGTTATGAGAGTCATATCTGACTATATTTTTGTAATACATAGTGGAGACTTGACAATTGTATTAGATGAAGAATTTTCTTGGATAGAATGTATGAAAATCGAATTTAAACTGTGTTCGAATATTTGGAATATTGAGTGCTCAACGGAGGCCCTTCGGACCTGTATTAGTTGAATTTTTCAAAATTTTGGATCTTGTCCTAGCCCTGTTTCAAGCTTCCAGTAATGATATTTTAAGATTAGATTAGATTTATCGTCAATGTATGATTGGTCACAACATAATATTTGAAAACATCCCGCGTATAGCCTTTCTCAACCGTCGCATAATGTTATCTCCAGACTCATCTTCCTCCTCCGACAGAGAGCCAACACCACCACCAAAGAAACTCAAAGACAAAGGCAAGAAAAAATCAGTAGCCATACCCACTGATGGAAAGGGCAAGAACGAGGGCCCGGACCCAAATTGGGACTACAAACCACCACCTGGCGTCACTTTACTCCAGGACGTGGGTGACGCAGGAGAATTCGATTGGGACGCAGTTGCAGACGACAACGACACCGAACTGTGGCTGATTCGTGTGCCAGAGAGCGTATGTACAATCTCGTTTAAATCCTTCTCGAGAATTTCATAGTGACGGGTATGGGGTACTCAAAACGCGTACAGATAAAACCCAAATACCTTGAAAATACGACACTAGAAACTCTCAAGTCCACAAAGAAAAGCTCACGGATGGCTACACTAAAGCGTACACACGCGACGTTCGATATATGGTCTGTGGGCGAGGACGACGATGCCAACATCGGTGGCGAGGAAGTCAAAGCCCTATCATGTCTTCTACCGCGTAAAACCAAAAATGGGAAACTCTATCCTGGTGTGTAGAACCGACTACTAATCATCATCATTCGCGTTCTGACACCCCTCACTCCTCAGCACCAAAACCCATCGCACGGCACCTCGTCGTATCCGCACAAGCTGTCGCACCGACACCAGATCCCGCATCAACGAGCCCAGCACAAATACAGCCCTACACCCGACCGCCCCGCGAAAACTATCCCAAGGACGTGCTAACGCACTCCTTCCAGCCCTACGGGTCTCTAAGCGGTAAAAGCGAGGACAAAAACAAAATGGACGTCGATGTGCCTGCTGTCGTGTCGTCCTCGCCTACACTGCAGAAAAAGGCGATACGTGGACGTGTGAAGGTGAAGGAAACGGAGAAGAAGGAAAAGACGAAGGATGGGGAGGATAAGATGGATATTGATGGACCGCTGTCGCAAGCTGCTGCTGCGCCTTCGTCTTCGCCTGCGCAGAAAAAGGCGAAACGTGCCAAGGATGTGGCGGTAGAGGTGGATAAGAAGGCGAAGGGGAGGAAGAGGAAAGGAGAAGGGGCGGAGGCGTCGTCGGAGAAAAAGTTAAAAAAGGCCAAGACGTCTTGAAATTCAGATTCCTTGTAGTTGAGCACATTCCGCATAATGAGGTCTGAGATGTGAAATCTGTCCACGACTCGAGGAATCGAAAGCACATTGTATGTAGTACCCACACAAGAAAAAGCAGAAATCGAAGAGCAGGGAGGGATAAGCGATGTAAGGTGCACAAATGAAGGAATAAAGAGGAATTTAAAAAAGCGGGTCAGTCGTAAGAATAGAAGAAAAAGGGAAGACTGAGGGACTACCCTACATCCATCGCTTCATCCCGCGCCTTCCCTTTCCCTTTCCCCTTATCATTACTAGTCCGTAGCGGCCCTTCTATATCCACATCCATACCGGCACTTGCGCCTTCACCCGCCTCCATCTGACCCATCTCCTCCCTTACCGCCTCGTCAATCCCAACATACACACTCTCCCTCGGGAACCCCCAAATCCTACCAGGCTGCTCCCTCTCCTTCGCCTCAAACACTGCACCGACCGTATCGACCCACTGCCTCCTCGTCTCCACAAGCTGCATCAGCTGCTCACTCACGCGCAACTTCATCTCGTCGTCCGTGTGGAACCCGAGCGCCGCCGGACACGGGCCCGGCACGCTGACGCCGTTCGTCTCGTCCGCACCCCCGCCCGCACCCGCACCGCCGTTGCTGCTACTACTATTGTGTGAGTGCGCGTCCCCGCTCTTCTGCTTCTTCTTCTTGATAGCCTTCGGCGCGTCTTTACGCTGCAACTTTGCGTATAGGTTCGAGATATTCTTGTCGAGCGAGTCGCGCAGCTCAATGTACTCCTGGTACCCCAGCCGATCACGCGCGATACTCACGAGCCGTTCTTTGCGCGCCTTATTCGTCGCCACTACGCGCCGCAACTCTCTCTGCGCCTGACGCAGCGCAGTCGCAATCGGATCGTCGACTTTGTCCGCGTATTCAGGCTATTTGTCAGTTTTGTCAAAAGTAGTGGTTTCAATCAGCCAAAAAGAAACCCTCGAAAACGCGCAAGAATCAAACGCACCACCCCATCTAAAAGCCCATGATACCTCATCGTATCTCTTATCCTCACCTCCAGCTCCGTGACGTTCAGCCTCTCCTTCCTCGCCGCCGCCGCCCCACTCCCTCCCGGCCGTCCCTCCATCGCATCCTCCGCCGCTTTCACGCCCTTCCACTCTGAATCTGCGATATCCAACAACGCACTGATCACCCGCTCCGTCAGCGGGCCGTGCCCGTGCTCCTCCGTGCACAGATCGACCTCCCCAAGCGTCGACGGGTCCCACTTTGGTATAGGTGCGCCGAACGAGTGCGTTTGTGCTTGTGCTTGTGCTTGCCCTTGCCCTTGCCCTTGACCCTGTACCTGTGACTGTGCATTGTCCGCACCCGCACCGCCATCCTGCCCGGACAAAGAAACCGCTATACGCCCCGCATCCTGGTCGTCCCATACATCAAGATAATGTCTCCCAAGCTTGGGTAAAATATACGGCTCGAGTTCGTCGCCTGTATGTTCGAGGAACCCGACGTCTTCCTCGCGGATGTTACGCAGCCATGGCTCGATGCTCGTGTAAAACGTCGTCACTGTCACCTGGGATGGAGCTTTGGTTTTGCTGAAGTCTTCTTGGACCTCGGTGGGCTTGCTTGGTCCGGGTATTGGGGGCGGGGGTATCGGTGGGCGGGGCGGTAGGAGGCCGTGGGCGTGCGTTGGGGGCAGGGAGAAGTCGGGGCCGGTCTGGGTGGGTTTTTATTTGTATTTTACATAGGGTAGGTAGGGATGGAAAAAATAAAAGGTTACCTTGGTTGGGGGTTGGGAGGAGGAAGCTACGGATTTCTGGGCTTTTAGTTGGGGTGGCGGGTGTTGGACGTGTACAACTACGGGTGGCGTTTGTTTGCGGGGACGTTGGAGATCTAGTGTGGCGTCAGAAGAAGTCTGAGTTTTTTCTTTGTTTTGTGTTATGCTTGCCTCGTTCGGCATCACTGTCTTCAAGTTCGCGTTTCCGTTTCTTTTTCTTCTTCTTAAGATCTTCTGCAGCACTGTATTGCGACGAATGAGCAATTGTATCAGTGCTGGAGAGCTGAATACTTGCGATCTGCGAGGATCCACTGAGGACCGGGCCGAAGCCGGTAGGGACGATATGGGGTGGGACGACAGACGTGGTTTCGAAGAGTGGCCGTGATATGAACCAAGCGATTGGCTGTCATCGGCTTCGAGTTTTGGTGTAACTGGATTATCGCAGTAGATATGTCAGATTTTGCAATATGAAGAAAGGTATGGACGCGTGGTTAATAAAATTCACGTACAGTCACGTTCCCTCTTGACCTTGTCAATCGCTTTCGCCTTTCCCTTCTCCTTTTCCTTCATGCGCCGCATCGACTCCTCGATAGCCTTGAGGTCCTCCCCGGCCTTCTTCGACCGCCGGAGGGTCACACTGCGGAGTTCCCTGAGCTCATCGTGTAGGAATTCGAGTTCGGTGGTGGATGGTATCGAGTCCGGGGTCTTCCTGAGCAACGAGGACTGGAACGGCGAGGCCGGAGGAAACGGATGAAGCTTTGACGACATCTGTCGCTAGCGTGGGTGGCGGCGCCGGCGAAGAGCACGAAACGGCTGGGCAGGACGACGACTGCCGGTGCTGTGTGGCGCAATGGACGAGTTTGGACGCGGCAAGATGCAGAAATTGGCGGGACTTGAGCTTGAGGCGCGCGCGGCCGTGATTTCGAAAGAGTCGGGGTCAGAGTGAACAACACATTTTCACACGCCATTATTTCCTCAAAAATATTCGTAAATAAATCTCCATTTCCCGCTGCCATGTCCTCTCGGCCTCGTGCAGAACAATCTCGCTTGCTCGAGGACGATATCGAGATGACTGGCCTCAACGACATCGAGGAGAAGCCCCCACCCCAGTCTGTCAGAGATAGCATCGACCTCCACAACATTGACGACGACGACGACGATGATGACGACGAAGACAGTCATCGGGCGCTTTTGCGCTCTTATGGGCATAGTCTTACTTCCAGCGGCCTTTTGAAAAACGCAAGATATCTCTGGCCCCAAATACGAGGCATTGTCACCGAGGTATGAATATCCAACGCGTTACCTGGCGCCAACCCATGTACCACATTAGAGTGCACCAACCCTTTCACTAACAACCGTAGGTCTCTTACTTACTGGCAAATTTCTGGATAATGTCTCTGTAAGTGTCTTTCTTTATCTTCTGCTGACCACTAAATTTCCCACTGCAGCACTGGCACGCAATGAAAGAAGTCCACCAACTCATTATGATCATACCTGTCCTTCTTAACCTCAAAGGAAACCTAGAAATGAACCTCTCTGCTCGTCTATGTACAGCAGCCAATATAGGCCAGCTAGACGACCCCACCATTTGTCGTTCAATGATTCTAGGAAACCTTGCATTGCTCCAAGTCCAAGCTGCAGTCGTCTCGTTCATAGCAGCCTGGATAGCGTACCTACTAGGTATAATCCTACCTCGCTCAACACCAGCACCTATCTCGTCTTTGAACAATACATCCATGACCAACCTGACAACCCGCGCTCTCGATGTTTCCTCGCTGATATCGCGGCAATCTATACCCATCCCGACGGATAATTATAATTCCTTCATCATCGAAAAGTTGGTAGTCCATCCCCTCGATGTAGCAGAATCTCTTTCTCACCATATCTGTCCAACAGACTCGCAATGGTCGCCTCGACAGGCATGACCGCTGCTGCACTCTCCAGCGTCGTTCTCGGATCATTCATGTGCGCACTCATAGTCATATGTAGATGGTATGGCCGTGATCCCGGTACGTCCTTCCACCCCATCCTCTCCTCTGTCTGACATCCGCCCACTCACACCAGACAACATTGCGCCCCCCGTCGCCTCTTGCCTCGGCGATCTCGTCACCCTCCTCTGGATGAGCGCCGTCTCCGCCACCCTCATCGGCGTCATCCACACCCCCATTCCCTTCATCTTTGGCATCCTCATCATCTGCTTCGCCTTCTTCTGCCTTGTCGTCACAATGCGCAACCCCCACGTCCGCCCCCTCCTTTACCAAGGCTGGCCTCCGCTTCTCGGCGCCATGGTCCTGAGCTGCGGCGCAGGGATCGTGCTCGATACGTTCGCGAGCAGGTATGAGGGATTCATGTTGCTTTCTGTTGTTATAAGCGGTGCGTGGCTTCGTCTTCTTTTTCTTTTATGAGATGTCCTGTAATCGCTCCGAGCTTGGGTGCTAGCTGACGTGACGCTTTTCGCAGATCTACCAGGAAGCGTAGGATCAATATTGATATCCCGACTCTCCACATCCCTACACGCCGGTGCACTCTCCCTCGTATCCCCCGATGCTCTCACGGGCAGCGATAGCAGCAGTAGCAGCAACAGCAACAGCAAAACCTCCGAACCAAGCACGCGGCTTGTGATGATCACACTCGCGCTCGTCACACTCCCAGTAGACATCATCTTCCTCGCCATCCTACGCGGACTGGGCTGGCTCCGTCTCCCACTCACATTCGTCCTACTCTCCGTCTTCTTCTTTTTTTGCGCCGTAAGCACATAATCCCACTCTAGATCCGATCCAGCTGATTCCGTGTGGAATAGGAACTCATCTCGCTGTACGTCGCTAAACGACTCACGCATTACCTCTGGTCGAAAGACTGCGATCCAGATATGTACGCCTTACCTATCCATTCTGCGTTCATGGACCTCGTCGGACATATTTTACTCGCTATGTGCTTTGAGCTTGTGCAGCTCTTTATTGACGTGCGCGTTAAGCCTGATTCATAGACTCGACTCTTTACGCCCATCACACCCACACGCAACCTACACCCAACATTCATTGAATTCTATTGAATGCAGTGATACCCACACACACTACGCTTGACTAGATACCTAAAAGCTAAATCACTCAATCTTTTTCTAAAAAAAAAGCCTAGGAACGGACTTGATATCTATGTAAATTATACTCATCATAAGTTATTGATACTGATCCGCATCGCATTTTCGTTTCCCATTTTTCGCTGTTCTTGTAATTTCTCATTATCACTTTATCTATTGCTCAATGCTCATTGCTTTCGGTTGACCACTTGTAACAGCCCTGCCCTTTCCGAACGAGAACCCGAATCTGAGCCTTCGACGACGTATCACAACGCATCGGAATCCGGGCCTGGTTCTGGAGAGTTGTAGGACATATAAAAATCCTTGAACCACACGTATTGGTCTGTCGGCGTAGCGTAGCGTGCACTGTGGCCTCCAAAGAACGAGCTACGAACGCCGTTAACTATCCATCAGGAGATGCGAAATAAAACCGCCCACCGGGCTCAGGCTTACCTGAAAAATAGTCCCTTGAATCCAACAGGCGGATTATGCGCTTCTACCGATATTTCCTCGTCGTCGGTTTGCTGTGCAGATAAATCTGGGGGTGATGTGGGTTGGGGATCGCTTGTCGCCCCCGCCCCTGGCGCCGTGGTCGTAGTTGTAGTCGTGGTCGTGGTGGACGTCGATGCGATCTCTGCATCCACACTAGCAGGTCCTGGCGTCGGTATCGCCCATCCCTGCTGAGCCTCGTACATCTGCATATACATAGGCTGAGCCTGCACGACACCGGCTGAGCTCTCCACCACCGTCGTAGCCGCCGCTGCCGTCACAGTCGGCCCCTGGGGACCCACACCCCCCGTCTCATACTCCCGTCTGAACAAATCACTCAACAGCGTGCCTAGCAGCCCACCGAGGCCTCCTCCCCCGGAACTCGAACCCGAACCCGAACCACCGCCGCCGGGATGCGTCTTCGACGTCACATCTCGATAAAAAACGTCTCTGCGATCAATGACGCGCACTCCGTTGACGTCGAGCGTGAAAGAACCGTCTTGCTTGCCTGGCGTGTTGAGCGTGACAGTTTGGAGGACGCTCGTCCATCGGCCTGCGCCCCATAAGAACGACCCACGACCGATTGAGAACCCATATTTGGCGTCACAGACAGATCGGGGGTCGTCGCATAGCTCGGTAGTCTGTTTGTCCTTCGGCGCGTACTGCGTTCATGGTCCCAAAAAAAAAAGAAAACGAAAATCAGTCGTCTGAACCCGTCTTGGCAGTACCAGTAACAGCAACAGTAGAAGAAAAGGAAAACTCACAAGGTACAGCTCACCCTCGCCCGCCTTCCTCCACATCAGCCTCGTACTCCAACAATCCAGCGCCGCATTCCCGCCCGAGCACCCCGCGTGTCCTCCGTACAACCCCGGCATCTTCCCGCCGAGGACCCAATCGAAGTTTTCAGGGAAGAAAACGCTGTACCCGAGCGAGACGTTGCGCGCGCCCGTGAGATCGAGAGGCGTCGCGTAGAACTGGGCACCGCCGACGGGTCGTTGGGCGGGGTTGATGGAGCCGGCGGGGTAGAAGAGCTGGATGGCGGATTCAGTGGTTCGCCATTTTGTGCGTCTGTGGGGTTTGTGCGAGGCGAGGAGGATGGGGGTTTGGTTGAATACTTGGGGGTCAGGGTCGGGGTCTGAGTCTAGGTCGTCGGGTGAGGAAGCGCTCGATATGGAGGCGGAGGCGGAGGCGATGCTGGCAGGGATGCCTTGTACGACTTCGAGGTTGTCTTTACCGCCTGAGAAGGCGGAGATGTTGAAGGCGCTGAGGTCTGCCATTCTTCTGGGGTTTTGCCACTCTATTGTGGGTGAACTGGCGTTCCTAGTAGGAGCAGGAGCAGGAGAGGAGGAGGAGGAGGACGGCGCAGATACAGTGATTGTCAATGTTTCGGTGACTGTTAGTGTAGAGATCTGCGTCGTCGGCTGAGGATCTATAGGTACATGTGATGCTAGTGGGTGTGGGGAAGGTGTTGGGGCTACAGCTGAGAGGACAGGAGACTCAGTATCAGCAGTTGTATGTTGTGGATCGCCCGGTGAGACGTTTGCTCCAGAGATCCATGTTATGGGTACACTTGATATAGCTGATACCACTGTGGATGGAGATACAAGGACACCGTGTCCTGATGCCACAGCGAGAGACAGCGTAGACATGAGGGTTCCGTCAGAACATGAAGTCTGGTGGCTGACTTCTATTGTTTTTGTTTTGCTTGAAAGCAGTTTCCAGATGCGTCGTCAGCCTCAGATGAGTCGTCTCAGTGCCCCAACGAAGGTTCCTAGAATTATAGATCATACGCCCCTAGTGAGGTTGCAGGCAATTTTGCGATCTGAAACTGTTGTGTTCCGGAACTGTGCCGCAGTTCCGGAAGAAGTGATGTCCCAAGTGCGCGATTCAATTATGTATCAAGATAGTTCAGACGTTATAAGTTTCCTCTACCATTGTTACCCAACTCGCATCTGTGAATTGAGCTCCGGCATAGTCCGGAGATATCCGACTTTGTGTTTTCCTGAGAATCCACAGACTATATGCGGTAATCTCCATGGTCCACACATGATGAAGAAGAAGGCATGTAGTACGAGACGACCCGGTTTTCGTGCGCAGTTGGATTGGCACCGCGAGAGTTTGAAAGAACTTTCAAGATTCAGTCAACGCGATGAGATCCAAAGTCAACATGATGACATCAAGTTTTTTTTTCATATTTAGAATGCTCTTGTAGAAGTCGCCTCCGGTATTGCTGCCTGTCCAAGGCAATGGGCCTCCAAGGCCCATTAATCAGCCCGATCAGTGCTGTTTTCGCGAACGGGTGATGGAAATGATACCTTAATGGCTATGATGCAACATAGTATAAAATGAGCATCATGCTATGGGAGGAATCCTGGTACTTAAACCACCAGCCATGCTTACTTTCTTCCGAGTCCTGATCGACTCTCCAGTGGTTTTGCCTGCTCTCACTTCGATCATACCTGCTCATGTGCTGGACATAGTCAGCAGCCTAATTCTTGCCTCGTATTTTCCACACAAATTTTGGTTGTAATTATACTGTGCCGATGCTACACACAGATGCTTTGCGGTAGGGGATAGGGATAGGCGGTCGTTTATCAGGTTAACGAGTCTACGTGGGTTCAGATAGTTCGTGTCAAACTTCTCTCCCCGCGGGATGACGACCAGGTGGTATTGGTCTTTTGGCGAGCGAGATGGAGTCTGTTGTCGTTTGGTGGACTGGCTTTGGTTTGGGTTGCTGCTCCTTGTGGGTCTGTATGTCGGGCCTGTGGCTATCACTGTCTTCACACCCTGGATCCCCGTTGGATAGCTTCTGTTCGGTCCTTTCTGCATTGGGTCCCCCTCTTGGCGTTTAACCAGAGTGTCCACTGCTTTCGTCAGGTCTTTTACAGCGTTTCGTAGCTCGGCGGTTTCCTGTAGTGCGCGCGCGGAATCAGCAATGCTAGATTCACGGTGCTTCTCACCTGCCGTCACCAATTCCTGTAGTATTTTCTTCACCACTTCGTATGCCATTTCCTCCGTCTTCGGGTTCTAGATGTAGTGGTCTGAATAACGCTTGAGCTCCCTCCTTAGGTTCTCCAGCTGGTTCATCACTATTGCCTCGTTTTCCGACGTTATTCTTCCCTCTGTTTCAAATTCCACTTCTATCTCTGCGTTTGTCTGTGTTCCCGGGTTGCGTCTTGGTCTCGTCGGGGTTCTAGGCTCCTGTTCGACTTGTTGGCCGAAGACGTCAATGTCCCTCTGTTTGCGTCGTCCCAAGGTGAGTCTTGCCGGTGACGTGTTCATGTAGTCTTCTGTCTCTCCCCCTGGTGGTCTGTCCTGCGCGCTTTTGGGACTTTTTTCACACTCTCGCTGTACATTGCTGCCATAGTGGCTATCCTCTCCCTTTCCTGGGAATCTACAGGTCAGGTGGTGGAAGCGGATCAAGAGCGGTTTTGAGGCAAGAGGTGAGATTATGCACGAACTTGTGCCAAGACTGTGGTAAAAGGGAGTGTCGGGGACGAAACTCAAAGCGACCAATGAAGACATGCCAACAGGGATGGAGTGATTAGTAGGATTAATAGACATACATAAAACCAAATAAATTGCACTAGCCAGTCTTTCCGATTCTTTTAAATCTTTTCTCCATCTACGCCACTCCTATCAGTATCGGGCCTCAATTGTCTGTCACCTTGTAATTTGATAGCGCAGAGCTATAAAAACAAGTATGGGACGAGACTGGTACTTGAACCACCAGCCATGACTTCCTTCCAAGTTCTGATCAACTCTCCGGTGCTTTTTCCTGCTCTCACTTCGATCATACCTGCTCGTGTACTGGGCATAGTCAGCAGCCTGATTCTTGCCTCGTACTTTCTATATGACATCAACAACGTTGTACGACCCAGGAATGCAATACTACGCGTTGAGGAATCCCTGAGGAACGTCATCGATCTGTTCTATAGCATTGAATATACCTGCGACGCGCGCGAAGTACAAGACATAAGGGTATTCCTTAATAGGTAAGTTTAT
The DNA here is from genome assembly GCA_020091625.1 of Termitomyces sp. 'cryptogamus'. Lineage (NCBI taxonomy): Eukaryota > Fungi > Basidiomycota > Agaricomycetes > Agaricales > Lyophyllaceae > Termitomyces > Termitomyces sp. 'cryptogamus'. The sequence goes on along the minus strand of JAGYZC010000006.1, from coordinate 4,952,210 downwards.
CATCCTCTGTCGATGTTTGTGCCTCAGATCAGATCACAGTTTACAATTGCGCATGATCACCTTCAAAGAGGAGACAATCCTGGCATCATCTGTTTGGAGAGAATTTCGTCTCTTCTTGAAAGGACATAGCCTCGCAGTGAGGAGATATTCGAAGGAAATCGATGCAGTCCGTGATAAGATTGAAGTATGATTAAATTTATATTGCTATATATCGGTAACTCAACTATCTGTAGTTGGCACAGATACACAAGGAGCAAGTACGTCTAGGCACGACAGATAACAGGAATCGGGCAAGATATGGATTTAATGGTGGGCAGACAGTAGTCTGACCAGGATAGGAACTGACGCGTTAGTACGGTATGTCCTCGAGTTGTCCAAAAGAGCGAATACTAAAGAGAGAGCAAGGATAGCGTTGTGATCTGATGGAACACTGAGACGGGCGCTCTTCAATTTCGACTTGGATAATATCGTTTATCGACAGAGTCAAAGCATCCTTATTTCCCAATCTCTTCAATGTAAATATGTGTCTGGACGGACGGAAACCAAAGTTGCATTTTAAAGCGTCAGGGTTACAAATTAAAGCCAGCTTTGGGTGACGTAGTCGTGTTTTAAGTATCCCGATCTGAGAAGCCATTTGGCACAACTTGGCAGACGGCAGGGCAAGTTACGACCCAGGAGATCATCTCGGAGATACCCGAAGATACGATGATGGACGGGCGCGGTCTGTGCACGGACAGACACACAACGCGCCAGGTTTGGCTACAGACGTCCCGGCGTTGTGATAGTCATCAATGTCAGTATACTCTGTCCCCAATCAACTTCTCACACACCAATCAAACACAAAGTTTGCAGGAAATTCCGGGCAGGCCCTGAAGCAGTCATTTGAGCCTCGCACCCTCAGGCTAGTAGGAACGCGATTTCTCAGACGCCTCTTACCTCACCACCTGCAGTAGTCCATCGAGTGTACCCCAGCTCACATCAAGGCTCCACTGTGCATCACGGGTTCCGGTATATAGCGTGGGATCGAGTCATAGACGAATATTCTGCTTCCGGAAAGCTTAAGGCACAACAAACAGCTTAACAGTCGGTGATTCCGCGACGTGACACTGTAACTGAATTGGTTTGAACTTTAACAACATCGTCCGTAAGGAACATGCCGATGACGATGGGCTGCCAACCGTTCAGCATCCCCCTTCTATGCGATCCCCCCTGCGAAGACTGCTTCCTTCCAATAGATCTCATTTCTGAAGCTGTCATCCCAACTTTTCCATCTCCAGCTTGGAGCAAGGCGTCTTTACCCCCCCGCATGGAGCAAGGCGTCTTTGTCTTTACCCTTCCGCATGGAGCAAGGCGGCTTTACCGTCCTTTTCTTCCAGTCCTCCTCAAAGATCCAGAACATCTAAAGGTTCACGCAGGCAGGTCCTCGAGAAGACGGGGCCGAGTATGGAGGATATCGATTTTCTCCCGATCAATCAGGGGTTCGCGCCTGTGAATCTTTTGGTTCTCTTCTCGTATTGCTTTCGTGTGATCCTTTGTCTTTGTACTAACACCTTCTCCGTGAGGATATGCACTGCCTCTGTGTGTTTCCTGCTACCGTGAATTATCTCCATTGCTCTCTTACTCTTTTCCCTTGCATCTTCTTCCTCTCTTCTCTTTCACGCGCATATATCTACTATGCCTGTGCATTTCCCTGTCGTACCTCTCTTTCATGCGCGTCCCTCTCCTTCCCTGCCAGGGCACTCCTTCCTATCCAACTAAGCTCCGTCTCGGACAAACAGCTTAATATACATATGCTTGTTCGGAAGAAAATTGAATCTCAGTAGGTATTCAAGAAAGAACGACATGCAAGCTATCACACTTGTGAGCCAGACCAAGCCAGTGCAATTGTAGCGCCCATTCGACGTTCGGAATGGATATTCCTTTCCTGACTATAAAGTTTTATGTAATGCGGTGAGATATATTCGCTCGAACTGACAAGTCGAATTGAATATCTTTATCTGATATATATATCTTATTCGCCGAACTGCCCGAGTCGCCGAATCCCCGCGGCCCCAAAAAAGAGTACAGCACGCGTCCTTTTATCCTCAATGTGTGCATATTCTTTGTTCATTTTTTATTTATTAAGTTGTCTTGACTCATGCAATCCGTGACTCCATTCCAGTGCACAAGATATTGCTGAAGTGAGAGTAGAGAACAATCATCTCTTTTCAGCCTGGATTGAGTCTTTTAAATTTGCCTGTGCAAGGCAAGGAAATTCAATATGAGCGATCCATTTTCGGACAAGCGCTAAGTGCTAAGCTGCAGCATGCCACCTATATCTTTCACAAATTTGATAGAAGTTTTTATTTTTGCCTTCTCCAAGTGCTCCTTGCGGCTCGGACTTGATCCCGTATCATGCAAACATCCTTTGCAGGAAAAAAAACTCAAGAATAGAAAGTACGATCGAGTTATTCAACACAAGATACATCCGTTACCCTTTGGGAGAACCGGCATGGTGATGCGAAATGAGGATTTGGCTTAGCGCAAACTCTGATTCACAAAAGTGTTCGGGACTTAGTTAGACTTAGCCATAGAGACCCGTGTTCGGTGTTTGACCAGTGCACATCAGCTTTGAGCATTCAGGAATTAGCGTGGTTTAAGAACATCAGAGCATTGAACAGTTACCTGACACTCTTGAAATCCCACCCTTTTTATAGCTAGTTGTTTGTGCATGGACCGGGACTTATCCCGCATGTTTTCGTCGTTGTCCGGGAGTGCGGATGGCCAGTAGACGTGGGGGCACCGCCACTTGTTAGGGCGGGTCGACTATCACATCGATCATTTTCTTGATTGATGACCGTGCTAAGCCCTCAACCCCAGTAAAAACCGGATCTGGGGGAACCCAGGAGGATCTGCAAATTGAGGTCAATTTATGGCACCTTCGGGGGTTTTTTTCCGTGCACTCTAAACTTAGATATGAAACAATCACATTGTCAAGACATCACGCGTCATGCTGTCACGGTGGCGACAAGCCGTTGGAAAGAACCGTCTTGCTTGCCTGGTGTGTTGAGCGTGACAGTTTGGAGGACGCTCGTCCATCGGCCTGCGCCACACAAGAACGACCCACGACCGATTGAGAACCCATATTTGGCATCGCAGACAGATCGGGGGTCGTCGCATAGCTCGGTAGTCTGTTTGTCCTTCGGCGCGTACTGCGTTCATGGTCCCAAAAAAAAAAAAAAGAAAACGAAAATCAGTCGTCTGATCCCGTCTTGGCGGTAACAATAAAAGAAAAGGAAAACTCACAAGGTACAGCTCACCCTCGCCCGCCTTCCTCCACATCAGCCTCGTACTCCAATAATCCAGCGCCACACTTCCGCCCGAGCACCCCGCGTGTCCTCCATATAACCCCGGCATCTTCCCGCCGAGGACCCAATCGAAGTTTTCAGGGAAGAAAACGCTGTACCCGAGCGAGACGTTGCGCGCACCCGTGAGAACGAGAGGCGTCGCGTAGAACTGGGCGCCGCCGACGGGTCGTTGGGCGGGGTTGATGGAGCCGGCGGGGTAGAAGAGCTGGATGGCGGATTCGGTGGTTCGCCATTTGGTGCGTCTGTGGGGTTTGTGCAAGGCGAGGAGGATGGGGGTTTGGTTGGATACTTGGAGGTCGGGGTCGGGGTCGGGGTCGTCGGGTGAGGAAGCGCTCGATATGGAGGCGGAGGCGGAAGCGGAGGCAATGCTGGCAGGGATGCCTTGTACGACTTCGAGGTTATCTTTTCCGCCTGAGAAGGTGGAGATGTTGAAGGCGCTGAGGTCGTCCATTCTTCTGGGGTTTTGCCACTCTATTGTGGGTGAACTGGTGTTCCTAGTGATGCGAAAGTAAGTTTGAAGCCGTCAATGATGTGATCAACTTATCAAACTTTCTATTCACAGTTTGTTTGGAGGCTTTTAGTTACACGCCAACTCAAGTAGAATTTCAATAGAAAAGTAATTTAATATTTTAATGATTTTATTCCAAGCTTGAGACGGTCTCGCACTAAGGAATGGGCTCAATAGTATATTTACTGGTCCCGAAGCCACTAATAACTCTTAAGCCTAAGAATTCCGCTCCCTGGGGAATTCCGAGCCGTGGTACGTAGTCTGCCTGCCCTTTTCCTCCGATCCTGCTCTCCTCTTTATAGCTCGTCATACGCGCACGGACCAGGCTGTTTTCCGTGTGCTCCCGTGGGTGTACCGTGTGGTTTTCCTTGGCCTTCCTCCGTTATTGGTTGGCCGTTTGCGATGACATGCTGGGTCGGCATTACTCGGTTATCTGTTTGTCCGACCTCTTTTTCTCATTCTTTTCTTTTCCACTCCTCTCTTAGCAGGCTCCGCGTAGTTTGTATGGTGGCCAGCTCTGGTCTCTGGACGGTCTGGCATGCGGTGTCGAGGGGAGGCAGGGTTTTTGCTATGCATTCAGACGTCTATGGCTGTCCTCGGCGTCGGTTAGCTGTTCTAGCTGGTTTTGCTGAGCACAGCCATTGATCATTGATCAAATGTGTGACTAGCTGTTCTCAACATCATAGGTCCTGCTGGCATCGTTCAATGCGTGCTTCCTTGGGTTCTTTGGTGATATTCTTTTTATACTAGGTAAGGTTTTTATGTCTACAGTTTTTGACATTTACCCAAGCTTACGGTTTTCAGCTTGTTTTGATTGGTATTTCCCTTATCTCTTTTTTAAGTATATTCAACCTGTTTTGTACTCGAGACAGGCGTATCACCTCCCCCGCACCATTTTACTGACTGCCCCCAGTCAGGTCTCCTGCGTCTTTGTCGGAAAACTGCTCATGCGCACGATCACCCCCAGAAAATTTTGACAAAGAACTCAATTTTTCGTTCCAATTTTCTTTTCCTCTCAGCCAACCTCAAACCTGGAAGCGAGGCCGTGCTTTCGCTTCTCAGCCAGGTCAACGCCGCCCTTGAAACTGCCCAACTCGCCAACGATGACGCCCTTCTCCCTCATGCTGACCTTCAAAAACATCGTGAGGCCGTTCAGCTTGCTGCCCAGCAACAACTTTATTCTCTTGACATCGCCCTTCAAGTTTATAAGCTCATCTCAGTTTGCCTTGCTCATCTCAACAAAACTCTCGGCCCCTCTGACATCAAATGCACCAGAGATCTGCTCAATGATCTGCAAGTTTTGCCTGAGGTATTTCTCCCTTTTTAACTTTCCCAACTTGCTTTTATTGACTTTAGAGACCCAGATCGTTGATTCTGATTCCGATATTGAAATCACCCCTTCCTCCCCAAAAAATCCCTGTCCCCCTGTACTCGTACAAGAGGCCACTGTATTGTAAGCATCGGCGCTGCCTTTGCTTAAATTAACGTAGTTATTTTCAACCACCCCACTTGTAACAAAATTTCCCCTTTCATTTCCTTAATTCGCAACCCCCAAATATAATGCCCTTAACCTCGAAAACGTGTGATTTTAAGTCTCTTCCACTTATTTTTGATTTTAAGCAAAATTTAAACTTTTCATCAACTTTCGGGGCTATTGTCCGACTTAATCATGTCATCGTCTAGAGGCTCATGAAGCTTTATAGATCCAAATGACAAATCTGACATAGCATTTATGGTAGGCCTTTGTAGTTCCTCCCTTAACTCTTTTAACTTTTCTGGAGTGATATCTACCCATTGCTCTAGGCTCTGGGATAGCTCCAATTGTCTTCGAGCTTTATAAGGGACTACTCTAAAAGCCGCAACTCTGGTCTGCCAAACTGACCCATCCAGTTCTGCCACAATGTAATTACCACCCTTGGTCTTAGCAATTACTACCATTGGACCATGAAAATGGGGCAGCATTTTAGCACTGTGTGAACTTTCTGTAATCATATTCTTGACCAAGACTAAGTCCAAAGGCTTGAAATTGAAGTCTTTGATAGAGTGTTTATGCTCTTCTGCAAACTTCAAGGCCCATTGGAGTTTGTCCTTCCCAACTCTCTCCCTCATCTCTTCTACATGCTGGTGGTGCTTGGCTAAAGCCCTAGCACGATACCCAATCAACTCCTCTGTAGATAATGGTCCTTCTGGTAATTCTATTAGCCAGGTAGCCTCTACTAAGTCCAAAGGTAGAGTCGGATGAGCTCCAGTGACCATGAAGTATGGTGAACACCCAAATCTCTGCCAAATAGTAATGCGATCACTCCACATTACATGGAAGAAGAACCAAAACCATTTAGTGCGATCTTCACAAGCTTTGAATAAAGCCTGCCTGACATCCCAATGTGGTCTTTCAATTTTGCCATTAGCTTGAGAGTTGTATGGAGAGATGGCAATGCCTCTGATTCCATATTTACTCTCTATCCAAGCTGTGACCTTTTTGAATTGTCCAGCATTATCAGTGATGATCTCTGCAATGCAACCCCAGTAACAAATCACATCCTCAAACAACCATTGACCAATTGTTTTATGGTTTTCTTTGTGCAGAGGCCTCCCTTCCATCCATGAAGACAATGCACACCTACCATGGACAATATACTTGCAGCCATTTGAAGCTGGAGTCATGTGCATGGTATCAATGTGAATTGTTTGGAAGATAGAGGGTGTATAGGTTACTGTGGGAGCTCTGTTTACAACTGTCTTCTGACATATCTGACAGTTGTGACAAGTCCCAGCATACCACTGTACATCTCCATCAATCCCTGGCCACCAAAATCATTCTTGTATTAACATTTTGGTTGCATAAGTCCCTCTATGCCTTAAGGCATCATGGGCTGATTTAAGCATGAACATTTGCTTATCAATATTGACTACTAGCTAATGCCTAGCCTCATGATTGTGCTTGTACAGTCTCCCCTTTTGATCAAAGAAGAACTGTCTTGCAAACCTCTTGAACTTGTCTGGGTCCCAACCCTTCAAACCTTCAGTTTCTTTGCTTGGGTCTTGTAGCTAGCTTTGTACAATTGGTAGCAAGTCATCCCACTGTTCACTCTCACCACCCTTCCTATGTTCTAAGTAGGCTTGTAAGTCTGCTTCCTTTTCTTCCTTAGTACCTTCTGTGGGTAACAGAGGCTGAGAGAGAGATAGTACTGCAACAGGATCTATTCTAGATGTCTGCTGCTGACTTAGAACCGCCTTCCTAAGTTCCATCTCTTGAGACCTTGCTCTATCAAGTTCTTGTTCAAAATCTGATACTTCAATGGCTACTGCATGTAGATAGCCACCTCTAGTGTCAATTCGATCTGCAAACTCTTCAAGTGCTAAGGGTTCCCAATCCTCCCATCCTAGTTCATTGTTGGTTTTTGCTGGATATTCAAAGTGCATAGTCTTTGGGTTGTCCACCAACTCTGGATTAACAAGTGGGTACTCCTCATCTCCTGGCTGCTTGAGCTTCCTAGACAGGCCATCAACACTAAAGGTCTTTCCTGGCACATGCCTCAAAGTAAAATGATAGAGTAGTACATCCTCAATCCATCTCATGATGGTGGCATTAGGTCCTACTCCCTGCCCATTTAGATAGGCTGCTAATGTCTTCTCATCTCTTCCTCCCACATCTCCCTCTGCAGCAGAGGCCTGCAGGTACACATTTCCCAACTCCTGGTTCTTGAATCTACTATGATTTATAGTGTATCCAGTCACCATTACTTCACCATTCTCCTTCTCCCCAATCATCACTGCCACCTCTCCCTGGTCACTGACCAGATCATTGAGATTTGAAATTTTGGATCACTATCTCCTCCAACACCTGCCTTTGGCACCTTCCCTCTTTGAAGAGTGGGCAGGGCTGTCCAGCAACCAGTATTAGGATCTCTGATAGTTATGATGGCACTGCCATCTTGAAGGTTTTGTATGTTGCTTTCTGTCAGTGTGTCAAATGGATGACCCAACAAGACAGTATAAGCTGGCTTGACAAAGATATGCACTTGTAGATAAATAGTGAAGCCTTCAGCAAAAGTAAATGGCACATTTTTGGCTAAACCAACTGATTTATTCACTTGACTGTTGGCACTCTCCATCCTTAAGCATATGTCTGGATCCCAAGTCAATTCTAAATGAAGTGCCTCATCTAATGCCATACAGACTATCTGAGAACCACTATCTAGAATTGTCTCTACTTGTCCCCTCTGATTGACATTGGGGTTCAAGGATCTCAACACTTGCAAATCTCTAGCCACATACACCACTACTGGCTTTTCTCCTGGAGGGATATTTTCCAAGTAAGTGGCCACACAATCCTGATGCACTACTGCACCAGTAGGCAAATCATCCTGTGTCCCATCTGCAATGAAATAGGTTGCCATTGGTAGGTCATTGACATCTACTTTGTCAGGTGGTTTCTTCTCCCTTACAGTCTGCTGTTGAACTGCTACTCGTGGGATATTGGGATCCCTAGACTGAGTCCCTGATTTGAGAGTCAATTTCTGTATCATTGCCTCCCTTAATCCAGGAGCCACATCTAACAGTTCTCCAGTACTGAAAGGTACAGTAGCCTCCCAGAGCTTATCAATGGTCCTATCCCACTCCTTCCTCCTTGTTCCTGTTAAGGAACTTTTAACAGTGTCCTGCACTGGCAAGTCTGGTCCCTCATTGAGGGCTGGAACCTTCTCAAAAGGTAGGTCCAGTTTTGGTGCTGCTCTAGGTGGAATCACCAGAGTTAGCTTTTCTTTCCAGGGTTTTTCAGGGGTTATCTCTGGCAATGAGGATACTCCTGGTTGAGATGCCTCTTTTCTGATTGCCTTCATTGAGCTATTTAAAAATCCTTAGAGGAAGATTTCTGTCCCTCAGGACTGGCTGTGTTTCTGGTATTGATCAACACACTGAGCATCTCAGCCATTTTATTGAAACCTTTCTCCAAGTCTCCCAAGCAGTCTGACTCCTTATATTGAATGCGCTTTAGCAGGTCATCTCTTGTGTCTCTAGCAGAGTTTACATAGGTAGAGTAAGTGACTGTCTCTGGAGAGTCATCTTCTGGCCATCCAAAGTACATATTTACCTGCTTATCATGTACTTGCGTTAGTCTAGCATGAGGAGATATACCAGCAGGATCCCTAGGTAAAGGAGCACCATTAGGTAGTCTGGCTCTTCCTTCCAATAGGATGATCCATCCTTTTTGTACATCTCCCTTGATGACTTCACACTCTGAGATTCTATGTCCAGTTTGCCAACAATAGAAGCAAGTAACACCACTTCTCCCAGAAGTTGGAAATGTAGGAGGCCCTTCTGTCCTTATACCCTGGCTTCCTTTGGTATTTAAGAAGGTATTGCACATGTCCAACTGACCAGCTTGCAAAGCTTGCATGGTGCTCTGGATGCTCCCCATTTGTTTCCCAATGGTAACCACAGCATCTTGGAGATGAGCCATTTTCTCCTCCACTTCCTCCTCCTTAATGTTCCCCCTACTAGTTTCCCTTTTCTCTATTTTCTCTTCTCTAGGGCTCCTTACAGTAGCACCATCTATTAAGGTCCCCACTACTGTCAGCACTTCTGATAGGTCATATTTGTTGTCCTTGTGCCTATTCCTAGCAGGGTCTTTGTAGTGGCCATATCTACTGATCAACCTCTCCTCAATCACATCTCCAAAAGCTAGTGTAAAGCACCCCAGGAATTTGTCTACCAGAGACCCATTTCCAGTGACATTAGCCAACTTCTTAGCCTCAGCTCTAAATTTTCTTATGAGAGAATGGATTTCTGTAGTGTCATTCCTACTAAGTCTGGCATGTTCTCTGCAGATTCTGTCCAGGTTTGCAACACTACCTGTGTCATCCACTGCTTCTGGATAAGACTCCTTGATCTCTTTCTCAAAAGCAGACCAAGTATAGTCATCTCCAAAGGAATCAAAGCCCAGCCATTCCTATTCAGTCTGAGCATCCACATCCAAGATTCTCTTTTTCCTTTCTTTATCTCCTTGGATCCCAGCATGCTCAAACAGAGAGATCATCCTTTGTAAAAAGCGACGAACTTCAGAGGGCTCAGTGTGCTCAAACTTAGGTGCATCCCTGCTGTCAGGCAGTGGTAGTTTGTATCTGATATTTTGCTCCATAATTGAGGCAGTAGAAACTGGTTGAGTAGTAGGGTACAGTTCTCTTGGTGAGCTTGAAATTACTTTCTCAGTCCGAAGCTTTCTCTTTCTGAGTAAGGTTTCAGGGTCAGGCAAAAAGGACTTTGAACCACTGCTATTGGTCCTAGTTTCTCTTTTCCTTAATGTGACAGAGTTTTTCACCTTGGTTGCAATAACTTCAGGTGTTTTGGGCCAAGACTCAGGTGGTGCAAAACTAATGTTTCACAAGGGTTGGACTTCCTCAAGGAAATCCAAAAAGTGAGTTTTGTGCAACAAAAGCCCCTTGTGGTGGGCTCCAGATGATGCAAATGTAAGTTTTGTTGTTGTCAATTGATCAGATCAATGGATCAAACTTTACTTTCACAGAGTTTTGGAGGCTTAAGTTACATGAAAGCTCACTTTAGACATTTACAGTTGTAGATAATAATTAAATTGATTTATTTGCTAGTTGAGATGGTCTCAAACTTTTGAATGGGTTCAAATATATATATAAATAAAGCCCAAACCAACTAAATACTCGTAAGCCTAAGATAGCCGCTCCCTGGGGCTAGCCGAGCTGTGGTACGTCGTTGCTTGCCCTTTTCCTCTGATCCTGCTCTCCTCTTTATAGCTCATTGTATGCACATGGACCAGGCTGTTTTCTGTGTGCTCCCATGGGTGTACCGCGTGGTTTTCCTTGGCCTTCCTCCGTTATTGGTTGGCCATTTGCGATGACATGCTGGGTCGGCGTTACTTGGTTATCTGTTTGTCCAACCTCTTTTTCTCATTCTTTTCTTTTCCACTCCTCTCTTAGCAGGCTCCGCGTAGTTTGTATGGTGGCCAGCTCTGGTCTCTGGACGGTCTGGCATGTGGTGTCGAGGGGAGGCAGGGTTTTTGCTATGCATTCAGACGTCTATGGCTGTCCTCGGCGTCGGTTAGCTGTTCTAGCCGGTTTTGCTGAGCACAGCCATTGATCATTGATCAAATGTGTGACTAGCTATTCTCAACGTCATAGGTCCTGCTGGCGTCGTTCAATGCGTGCTTCCTTGGGTTCTTTGGTGATATTCTTTTTATACTAGGTAAGGTTTTTATGTCTACAGTTTTTGACATTTACCCAAGCTTACGGTTTTCAGCTTGTTTTGATTGGTATTTTCCTTATCTCTTTTTTAAGTATATTCAACCTGTCTTGTACTCGAGACAGGCATATCACTAGTAGGAGCAGGAGAGGAGGAGGAGGACGACGGTGCAGATACAGTGATTGTCAATGTTTCAGTGACTGTTAGTGTAGAGATCTGCGTCGTCGGCTGAGGATCTATAGGTACATTTGATGCTAGTGGGTCTGGAGAAGGTGTTGGGGCTACAGCTGAGAAGACAGGAGACTCAGTATCAGCAGCTGTATCTTGTGGATCACCCAGTGAGAGGTTTGCTCCAGAGATCCATGTTATAGGTACACTTGATACAGCTGATACCACTATGGATGGAGATACAAGGACACCTTGTCCTGATGCCACAGCGAGAGACAGTGTAGACATGAGGGTTCCATCAGAGCATGAAGTCTAGTGGCTGACTTCTGTTGTTTTTGATTTGCTTTAGAGCAGTGTCCAGATGCGTTGTTAGCCTCAGATGAGTCGTCTTGGTGCTCCAGCATCCTCTTGCAGACTTTGTAGCTTTAAGAGATTGCCTCCAGATGTTCCTAGAATTATAGATCACCTAGCCACACATACACCTTTAATGAGGGTTGCAAGCAATTTTGCAATTTAAAGCTATTGTGTGCTGCAGTTCCAAAAGAAGTGATGTCCCAAGCACGCGATTTAATTATATATCATCAAACGTTTCAAGTTTCCGCTTGACTTATCGTTATTACCATCAACTCATATTTGGCTTTCATTCTTATCTTCATGGTGGGTCAAGTTTCTAACTTGGGAAATTTGCAGATATATCGATTTACACAAGATAACTCTTTTCACCATGGGAGGGAGTCGTTCAATTGCTATGACGTCGAAGCTGATGTTGAACCAGAAGAAGTGAAGGAAGCAGTATGCTGCCAACCATCTATTCATTACGCAAGGGCACCTAGTCCGGAGATATTTGGCCTTGTCCGTTTTTCTGTTTTACTGACATGCAGATCTGCACGATGATGAGGAAGAAGGCATGTAGTACGAGATGATCTGTCTTCATGCACAGACCATGCCGGTGATGATCACCAAGCATTCAACATTTACCACCTTGGGTATGAAGCAAAAAATTAGGAAAATTAAGAATTCAAAAATAAGGAAGAATCTGAAGAAATTTTATTGAGCCACTTCATCTTGCTGCCAATCACTTCATCTCAATTGCCTTAAGCTTACTTACAGGGCTGGGTTGAAATCTCAGATGTTAAAAACATTGTTATTTTTCATGCAGTTTTTCACATGTTTTTAATGTTTTAGAGATCTTGAAGACATGTGTTTTATGTGAAAAATTCAATCAATGTTGGAACTTAGAATATCGTAAAATTGATACTACTCTGAAGCTTTCTGGACTTTCTGGGCTTGTCTAAAGCTTGTGTTATGCTCTCACTGGAACAAAGGCAGAAGCTTCTTGATGCACATCATGATTTCGTCAAATATTCTCCATCCAAAATATGCAATGAGTGAATGGCCTCACATCTTGGCTGGTTCAATGCAGCTAGACAAAGCTCCATGTGCCCTGAAACTCTCATCAAGTGTACGAAACTCTATGATTTTTTCAACAATGGGTTTCAAGAAGGAAAGTACAATAACAAAGCTCATGTTTATGTCCCCAAAATCAGGCCAACGAGTTCTAACCCCGGCACCATAAATGTCTCACAACATTACTCAGCCCTTCTGCTTATGGATCTCCTCAACAAAAATGATGTTGCACCATCAGATCACAATGTTGAGCAACTTGAGGCAGAGTGGTTTGAAGCAACAAATTGATATGAGCTGGGCAAGGCCCAGTGCATGGATGCAGCAAATCCTGATTGAGGACACATTACTAGATGTAGCAACAAGTGGAAGATTGCTGACCTGGTAAAACTTGACAGCCTATCACTTGCAGCACTCATCACTCATCTCAGAGGTGATGATACTGTGTCAATCTGAATTGGTGCCCTTATTGAGACAAAATCAGCATATTCTGGGGGTCCAGCAGGAAGTCCAGGTCATTGGGATATGGATGATTATATTTTGTGAGGTGTAGAATGGCTGAGATACTCTGGGAGGCAGGAAAGAGCAATGTCGTGCACACAGAAAAATCAATGACATGATAGTTTTTCACACTTTTTCATGTGTGAAAAATAGCCCACATTGAGGGAAGTCTTGACCTCACATTTTTCACACCACCAAATATATTTTCAATCCAGTGCTACTTAATTGCATACTCAGTCTTCCTGGTCTTCTTGATGAAAGCTCCTGACAAAAACTGAAATCATCTGTCATGGTCTCATTCCAAGGTCTGTTACAATCAAAACCTTTGATCTGATGTCTATGATGTAAGAAACCACAACCCTTGCTTGATTGTGCTGACTACGCATCACATCCACCCTTCAGCACCATCATTGCATGGATGACAATGACTCCATTGTCTTTTCTTGTCATACATTGTATATAGTCTCAGCTACAGCCTCATCATACTTCTGTCCTGCTTCATTTTCCCCACTGACATAGATGTGGAGAGGCTATGAAAAGATGGGGATGAGACAGAGACATCATCAAAGCAAGTTCTCAATGTGCTCTCAGTGAAAGCTCAACTACTTGTCAACCAACAACACAAGTTTATAGGTAAGAAAAGGAGTCTTTGTTGACAGGAGAAAAGGCTTAGGAAGGCCCTCAAAGCAGTTACAAAGGCTCAATGTCAGGGAAGCCAATTCAGCCTTACAAAGAGGGAGATATATACACAGCAAGCATGCAAAATAGTGTGATACCTTGTATCAGTTGGAACTGCAGAGAATGAAGTTGATGCAGCACTTCAATGGATTGGAAACATGATTGGCATACAGGTAGATCACACTATGAGCACACAAACTATCAAGCAAGAATGGCTAAAAGTGACAGTTGTAAGGCTGTTGTCCAGTGGTTTGCAATGTGACACAGAGAAGAACTGAAAACAGAGTCGTATTTCAATGTGTCTATACCAAGTGTGTAAGTACATACCTGAAAATGGAGTGGATAACCTTAGAGATTAGTATACTATGCAGTGTGACTACTATAGATAATGATCACATGTGCATATCATAACACCTGCCCCCTGCTTGTAAGGTAGATGGAAGGGAAAAAAAGGATCTGTCCTCAGCACCTATTGCTAAGCCAATCACTTGTGTTTTCTGCCATGTTGTTGCTTTCCATGTGTCTGTTCATTCTCTTGGAACTCCTGAATCACCTCCATTGCTTGTGGCATATTGTACTCCTTCAGTCACTCATCTTTGCTGTTGTTGTACCCCTTTCACTGCACCAGGAACTCTCTCACCCCACTCATGTTCTTCTCTCCTGCAATATACACTCCATTTCAACTAATCAATCCATCCAATCATCCTAGAAATAGTTCACAAATGCCCTCAGGTACACCTCTAGCTCCTGATTTGCTCATTCTATCTGGCTGTCCATCTGGGGATGGTGTGCTATTCACAATGCCTGTTTAATACCCAACCACTCTCACATCCTCCTCATATACTTTGCCACAAACTGGGGTCCCCAATCTGACACCCACCTTCTTTGGTGTCCTGTGCAAGCACCACACCCTCTCTATGAACCCATTGCACATTGCTGCTGTAAGGGAACATTGGCTGTGGATAGTCTAAGCCAATCTCACCACTCATGTCCTGACCATCCAGTGAAGAGGCAAGCAACAAGCAGGCCAGCTAGAGATGTGGCAGGCAAGGGGCAGGCAGCCAACAAGAGGCAAAAGCAGAGGGCAAAGCAGAAGGCAAGGGGCTGCACTGGCCAAGCTAACAGTCATGCTAGTACATAAACCTGGAAACAATGCTATTGTCTGGACTTGAGATATCCTATCCCCAGGTCTGCCTATATATTACAAGTCTACTAGATGACTAAGTACCTATGACTAAGTTGGAGGCTGCTGACTACAGCCTAAATGACAAAGCAGAGGCTGATGACTACAAACTATTGACTAATTGGGCCTGGTAGTAGAAGGATCAATAATCAACAATAATATACTATGTGTCAGGTATGATATACCCATCAGGCATGGAGGCCAAGATTGTGTGGGAGTAAGAAGAGGCCAGGCACTCTGGACATTGGCTAGATAGAGGTGTCAGTCCATATGGACTAAGCTAGGCAAGAGTGGGACAGCCCAAAGACTGGTGATGACATCCATTGCCACCTAGCTGTCATGCAGAGAACACAACAACTAGCAGTTTCACAAGTAGAGTATGAATGGACTAAATAAGTGAGGGTTGCAAGCTGATCTGCATCTAGTGGGCTTTTTGGGGACCTAGAAAAAGCCCACTAGATGCAGAAGAGGCATTAGGTCACTAGCACAAGGTCAAGAGATGGTGATAGCAAATGGGAAAGGAAAGTTCTGTGAGTAAACGCAGCTAGAGTCAGACTGAGGTTGCTAGGGAATAGGTTGCTAGTGGAGCAAGGCTAAAGACTGGTGCTAGGGGTAGCAAAGAGCATTAGTGACAGGAATGATAACAAAACAAAACTAGCCATAGGTGCTAGCACTAAATATGGACTTGGAGAAATAGTACCTTAAGGTGGTACTAGCTGAATGAAATGACAAGGGCACTAACTCAAGAGACAAGGCACTAGAGCAAAAAAAGATGCTTTAGAGTTGCTAGACTTAGATCAGAAGTCTGGTGCTAATAACAAGGTGCAATTCTTTGAATGGAGTATTGAAAACATGACAGGATATATAGTAAGTACAGGTAATGAAGCTAAAAGGAGTCAATAATGTTGAAAAGGGTTGCTAGTGACATAGGCAAGTTAGGAGGAATGACTTGGGTGAGTCAATATCCCAAAGTGTAGCTAAATTTGACACCTGAAATGACAGTAGTATGCTGGTTGCTAGGGTGGCATGTACCAAGAAAATAAGTTCAAATCAAGAAATAATGAAACTAGAGTAATAATGCCAAGGAAGGAAATATTGTTGGGGACCTTGCTAGGAGGGGTACCACAGGGCACTAGGGAGCATTGGTCAGTGGGCAGAGGGTCTAGACCACATGTGACAAAATCATGTGATTATTGCATTTCATAGAAATTGAAAAATCTGAAAGTCACCAAAACATAGAAAAAGTTGGAAATCTATACTCAGTGAGAATAGCGTCTGATCATGCTCTCCTGAACTGAAATTTTGACTATCCCCAGTCAACTGTTGAAGTCCTGTGACTCACTAGCTGGTCCATGTGCAAAATTTTGAGGGTTTATATAGTCCTAGTATTCTTGTTGGACTTCATCAAATCCCCCACCTTACTTCACTCAACTGGACTGTGTCACGACCCATCCCCTGGACCCCTGCACATCGTCCAGCAACCCCCCGATTCCCCAAAAACCCCCGACACTCCACCGAACTGCCGCCCATGCCCCGTGCCTATTTCAGTTAGCCCCGACGCAACCCCGGCTAACTCCAACGCCTCCCCAGCTAACTCTGACGGCCCCCTGGCCAACTTCGACGCCTTCCCTGCAGCCACTGACACTCACCCTGGATCTCCCGAACCCCGAGAACCACCCCCACTGTTCCCAATCTTCGCCACCCATCATCAACTCAACACCCTGGTTCCTCTGACCCATTCTGGAGTATCATGACAACCTCAGGGCAACCCACGTTCCCAAATGATCCCATCAACATATTAGCGCGGCCCGATCCTTGATCGCAACCAACACCCACCCACTCCGTCAAGCTCTGCCAAGCCCCGCCGCCGCAGCCGACATACCCCGAAGTTCTCCAGTAGTCAGTATATAAGTCGTCGAGTAGCTCTTTGTACTCTAGTCTTGATATTGCTTAATGTTACCTATGGTCTGATTGTTTCCCTCTTGTGTTTCGTGTTTCATGTTTCGTGTCTCGTTCTCCTTACTCTCAGTCTCCTGGTCTTATCTCAGTCTCCCAGTCCTATCTCAGTCTCCTGGTCTTGTCTCGTCTCCATTTCGTTATCGTTCTCGTTATCGTTTCGTATCTCCACTTGAATCTACTCTTGTTCCATATCAACTCCATTCCATTTCATCTGACACTGTCTCAGTGACTCCATCTGGCCATGGTGCCCAAGTCCTCATCAACCTAAACAACCTCACAAACTCCGCGATTACAATCACAAACCCCGACACTCTTTCACCAGGTCCAAACCTCGCTCTTCACTTGGTCCCAGACTCCATCAACTCCGATTGATCTCCCATCAAACTCCGGCTCCACTCCCATTGATCACACAGCTGCCTACTCCTTCGCTTCTGTGAATCTCCCATACAGTCTTCTGCCTGAACCCCACCAAGACCATCCCATTTCCTCGCAATCCGACTTCTCCAGACCTCCCCGGATCTGTCCAGATCACATCCCACTGACTATCTGCACAAGCCATCAGTGCCCGGAACGTTTTCGAGTGTTCGGTTACCAGTGCAAGGGGATCACACCTGCCTAGTAAGGACTCGCCCAGTGCAGCTGAGCCCCCAAGGTCAGCGGAACCTGACAGACTGTTCCTGACAGGATTAGCTCAAAAGGTCTTCCACCACTGCCATCACTGCTAAACACATGGTATTAGAGCACACTGCCCATACATGCAAAATTGATCACCTGTTGGTGCTAGTGAGGGAGTGGATAGTCACAGACCCAGAGCACAGGGTGGTCACCTTCATGTTGTACTTCAGTGGCTTAAGACTACTGGGAGCAGAGTGGAGTGGGCTGGGAGTGAGCAGTGGCTTAAGACTACTGGAAGCAGAGTGGAGTGGGCTGGAAGTGGAGCAGTGGAGGTTTTTAAAATACTGCTAACATTTGATGGTGCTGGACAAGGGTAGGGGGCTTGATGGAGATTGGATCAAAGTGGAAGGTAGTGGTGTTGCCAGTGGTGCAACAGGCTTTTCTGGAGCACCACAGCATAGTAAGTTTCTGTTTCAGCACTTTAAGACCTGTTGCTAATCCAGTCACTAGTGTGACAAGTGTTGGGCTATCAGCAACCCTGAGTCTTGTTGGTACCTG
Organism: Termitomyces sp. 'cryptogamus'; assembly: GCA_020091625.1. Classification (NCBI taxonomy): domain Eukaryota; kingdom Fungi; phylum Basidiomycota; class Agaricomycetes; order Agaricales; family Lyophyllaceae; genus Termitomyces; species Termitomyces sp. 'cryptogamus'. The sequence continues at coordinate 4,934,077 of JAGYZC010000006.1, read as the reverse complement.
ACTGGCAGCCAACCTTGTTATGGCTGCAATGCCACAAGGAAGGCCTGCTCAAAGGAGTGTTGGACTCTCTACAGCCAGGGTGGCAAGAAGGTGGATGACAACTATGCCTGGGCCATCAAGGTTCAACATGCATGGGAGTTTGTTATAGCACAATGGGCACTAGCAGCAGCAGGTTTACTGATGTGCCTACTAAGTACCTCATGTGAGCATCAGATCAAGCAGTTGAGTTTGGCACTGCCAACATTCCAGGACAAGATGATGGTGGGCAGGCTAGCAGTGGTGCAGGGGAAGGGGAAGAGTTGAGAGGTCATGGAAGACAGTGGTGAGGAGGAAGAAGAGGAGGCAGAGGAGGCAGAGGCAGAGGAGGGTGCTAGCAAGGGCAAAGATGAGGATGAGAGGGAGGAGGGTGCTAGCAGAGAAGTGGGACATAGCAATGGTGGTTGCCAGAAGTCTAAGTGAGGAGGACATGGAGGTGGAAGATGAGGGGCTAGCAGTGGGGCTTAGTGGTGTCCAGTCAGTCTTGGGTTTTCTTATTCTAGTGCTGTTACTGATTTCCTATTGCAATACTAGCAAACTTCCTGCTCCTGTGCTAGTCCCAGAGGCACTAGTTACAAGTGCTACTCCTGTACTCTGGCAGAAGGTCCCAGTGAGTGTTCAACTTTGTCACTCATTGACCTTGTCTGACTATGTCCTAGTGACCTAGTGAGTGGACTGCTGCACCCACCCTCCTGGCAACATGTGACAACTTTGACTGACTTGAAGAGGACTTTGTGGCACCTGTGTCACTACTAGACTCCTATGCCCACTTGGAGCAGAACAGGGAGCAAGCAGCAGCAGCAGCAGAGCAAGTGTTTGAGCAGGAGTTTGTGGTGGCAGAGAGTGATTTAGCAGTGGCATGGACAAGGTACTACATGCTGGAGAGGTTTGTTGAGGCTCTGAGGTGCTTGCAAGATGACTGTGATGCAGTCATTGCTTGGCAGGTTATCAACAATGTGCAGAAAGGAACCTAGCACTGATTAGCCCTCCTCTTCTGCCCACCAGTGATTTTGACCCTGGCAACACCATCATAGACACAACAGACTGACCCTCTCAAGAGGTCTTCTTATATTTTAGTATTGTGGATGGAATAGCCCTCCTAAGGGGCCATAGCATAGAGACTGACCCCCTTAAGAGGTCTTGTAGTATAGATAGTAGTGCCCCCTTCAGAGGCAAAATCAAAATGTATCATATTGAGAACAGAGTTAAAAAAAATAAGAGTGGGAAAGTTTGCTAGCACCCAAGGACATGGCACTAGTGACAGAAGAGCAAAGGTGAGAAAATGGAAAAGAAACATGGAGTGGTATAAAAAAAAACTTGAAGGGGAAACACTCATTGGATTATCATAGCAAGTAAACCTCTGGAGGCTTGCATAAGACAGCTTCAGCAAGGTATAGCACTGTGTCTTGGTGTAGCAACAAGAAATGATAGCAAAAGAAATAGAGTCTGTAGAGTATTTGTAATGGTTTTTTAGTATAGTATAAAGAAAGTAAGAAAAGTATAAGATATAAAAAAAGGTAAGAAGACTATTAGAGCTTAGCAAAGGAATTAGCTGCACTAGTTGTCATTGTTGCTGTCAGGTTCTGCTGACCACAGGGGCTCAGCTTAACTGGGCAAGTCCTTACTAGGCAGACACAATGTCCTACACTGACAACCTAGTGCTTTAGAGAGGTCTGGACTTCAGATACTTGCAAGGATAAGTCCAGGAGAGTGGTCCAAACAAGTCTGAAGTGGTCTGAAGAAGTCTAAGACAAGATGCAGGAAAGGGTTGGACTTTAAGGAGTGTCAGGCACAAGTCCAGAAGTGAGTATTGGAAGTGTGGGGCAAATGGAGGCTATGCAAGTGATGGGAGCAGAGCTGGAGTTGATTGATGTTGATGGCTTTTGGGGCTGAGCAAATAGCAAGGTCTGGAGTTGATTTATGAACATTTGAGATTCATAATTGTAAGTGCTGAGTTTGTAACAGTGTTAGAGTTGAAAGGACTTGGACACAATAAAGGAAATAGAGTTGCACAAGACAAGATGGAGTTGAGGTGATATTGAAACAAGAATGGAAATAGATTCAAGTGGAGATACAAAATGATAACAAGACAATAATGGAGATAGAGATGAGACAAGACTGGGAGACTGAGATAAGACTGGGAGACTGAGAGAGGGGGAAATATAATGCAAAACATGAAAAGAGATGAACAGACAATCAGAAACACATCAGGTAAAGCAGGTAATATCAAGACTAGAGTACAGGATGCTACTCTACAACTTATATACTGACTACTGGACAGCTCCAGGAGTAGCAGGTCTGGTGGCAGGGCTTGTTGGGGCTGTGTGGAGTTGACAGGTGTTGGTTGTGATCAGGGAGCAGGCCATGGTGATATACTGATGGGATCAGTTGGGAACGTAGGCCATCCTGGGGTTGTTGTGATGCTCCAGAGCTGGTTGAGTAAATCAGGGTGACATACTGGTGATGTACACTGGCATCAGGGACAGTGGGGGAGGGTTCCAGGGCTCAGGGGAAGCATTGAAGGCTGTGGAAAATGTGTCATAGTTAGCTAGGGGGCTGTCAGGGTTTGCTAAAGAAGCATTGGAGTTATCTGGAGTGGGTGCCATGGGTGAACAAAGGTTGGGGGAGTTTGAGGGGGCATTGGGGGGAACATTAAGGAAGCAAGGTGACTGGGAACAAGGTTTGGGGATCCAGGGAGTGGGTTGTGACAGTTGCTAGCAGTGCTGGGCAGGTCTTCATTGTCTAAGAAGTTGGTTTCTTCTAGCTGGTAAAGTTTTGAAGTGTTGATATCAAGGAGATTGCTAGGCATATTGATATGTTCTCTAGCAAAATAGGAGAGTAGGTGAAAGGCAGTGACTGGTTGGTGTAATACAGAGCCATCTAATTTGCAAAAGATGTAAGTGCCTCCATGGTTACAAGATATTACCACCAGTGGTCCTAAGTAATGTTGGTGCATTTTTTTATTGTGAGTAACTTCAATCCTGGTATTTTGCATAATGACAAGGTTGCCATGCTTGAAGTTGTAGTTGTGAATGGTGGTGGCATGTTCTTTCTCAAAGCAAAGGGCAGCCTGGTAATGGGCACTAAAAACTTTGTCATGGAGTTGCTCCAAGTCTTCTAGTTGTTGCTCCAGGTCAATAGCATGTCTGGAAATAAGGTCAGTAGAAAAGAGGACTGAGTTTGGCAGTTGCTGGAGATAGGTGGCTTCTAAGATGTTGGCAGGGAAGAGGGGGTTCATTCCTGTAGCTGTGTAGTAAGGTGAGCATCCCATGTGCTTGCATACCATAACTCTTTCAAACCAAAAGACTGAGTAAGTAGTGCTATCCCATTTGGACTAGTCATCATCCACTGCCTTGAAGAGTGCTTGCCAAATGTCAAAGTAAAGTCACTCTACAATACCATTAGTGCACTTGCTGTAGCCAGAGATATGAATGTGGTTTAAGTGGTACTTCTTCACTAGGTAGGTCACTGCTTTGATGATGGGAGGCCCATTGTTAGTAACAATTTTGCAAAGGGCACCCCAGCAACAGATGATGTCTTCAAAGATCCACTTAGTGATAGTGATGGTGTTTTTCCATTGAAGCATGCAGAATTCAGGATAATGGATCAGAGAGCAGTGACCTTGGATGATATATTTGAACTTATTAGACAGTGGCATGAACATAGTATTAATGTAAAGCTTGCTAAACAAGGGGGCAGACATAGTGACAGGGGGCAGAATGAGAACTTTGGTAGTCTGGTGTATTTGGCAGAGGTGGCAGGTGTGGATATACCAAGCAATGTTGGTGCTAACATGAGGCCACCTGAAGCACTCCAGTCAGACAGCTCTAGTAGCAAAGAGGCCTCTAAGCCCCAGTTTGTCATGCATAGCATGCAAGATGCAAATATGGCAGCTAGCATTGATGAATAACTTGTGGGTGCCATTGCAATTATGTCACTAAAGCTTGCTGTCAGCTAAGAAGTGGCATAGCATACAAAGGTGGCATAGTCTGCATCACTAAGTTCTTCAAGTCTCTTCAGGTTGCTAAGCCACTGGTGCACTGCTTATCTTCTACTAAGGCTCTAGTGCTATGGGGCACAGCATCATAAGTCAAAGTAGTGCTGTCATTGCAAAGGGGCTGGGGCTCATCAGCAGGAGATAAGTGGAGGAGCAGCTTGTCTGAGTTGCTAGCATCATTGGCAAAAAGCGGGACTGAACTAGTAGTGATGTGCAGAGCCTGTAGTGCCATAAACAAACCATAGAGTGCTGACTGAAGTGGGCTTCCCTGTCTTTCAGTGTGATGGACCCAAATCAATTATAGCAACACTGTGGAATCAAACAAACCATAGAGCTTGAGCATGGGCTGACTGAAGTGGGCTTCCCTGTCATGACCCATTCCATTCCCCCCTTCCTTTCACCATTATCCAACTTCAGATTCTACACAGTCTCTCTCTGGATCTCAGCCACACCCCCAGATCTTAGCCACAGTCTTGTTTTAGCCACATCCAGGTTTTAGCCACCTCTAGGACTGCTTTTCCTGTTCCAGATCATTTCTACAGGCACAGATCACTTCCACCTGTCTCAGATCACTTCCACCTGTCCCAGATCACTTCCACCTGTCCCAGATCACTTTCATCTGCCCAAGATCACTTTCAGGATTGCTTCCCTTGTTCCAGATCACTTTCTCATGACTTAGATCACTTCCACCTGACTCAGATTACTTCCACCTGACTTAGATCACTTCCACTTGACTTAGATCACTTCCACTTGTGTTAGATTACTCCCACCTGACTTAGATCACTTCCATCTTCTCCTTTTGGCAGTGTCCTACAGCTATATGAGGTCCCTTAGTCTGTAGCTACACCCCAGCCTTGACATTACCTGATATCTTGTTTGTGTTCTGTTGTTATCTGATCTTCTCTCCATTTATTACTTGCTCTCATTTCTTAGTTTCTTAGTTTCTTTCCCTATTTACATACTTGCTGTTGGCATCACCTCCCCAAGGTGGTTTTGGCTCCTGTAAGAGTCCCCCTCCAGGACTGTGGTCCTGACATTCCCTGTCTTTAAGTGTGATGGACCCAAATCAATTATAGCAACACTGTGGACCTAAATCAATTATAGTGACCCTGTTTTCAATTGTTGCTACAACACTTGCAAAGGTAAGAGCCAATAGCTATGTGTGAAATGTTGACCACTAGGATGATAAGGTCAGCAGATTCATAATTAATGGGGACTAGAGGCTTAGCATCTTGTAGCACCTGCACAAGTTCTTGCTGGGTATTGATCTAGTCAGAACCAAACTTCAAGGGAATGCCAGTACATGTTAGCTTGGTCAGGTGTTGGGCTCTGTGCACAAAGTTCTTGACAAAAATCCTAAGGATGCTAACAGTGCCAGGGAAGGCACAAACTTGAAATAGCAACTTGCAAGGTCTCCAGTGCTCAATTAGCACCAAGCAACCCTCTTCAGGAACTTGTCCTTCAGGCATGCAGACATGACTAAGGATCTTAAATTTAGCAGTGCAAAGGACTAGCTTAACACCAGAAAATGTACCATTGCAATACTTGATGTGCTGGAGGATGTGATTGAGGAGTTCAAAGAATCCCTGGAGTGCTAGGCAAATCTTGAGGCTGTTGGGATGCTTAGTAGGAACACTATCAACCAACATCCAGCCCCTGGGCCTTTTAGCACCTATGTTGTCAATAAAGCTGAGTACATTGTGGGTGATTTCTGGTCACAAGATGAAGTTGATGTTGTCATGGAAGATTAGTACAGAGTTGGTCCATCACATAGTAGCATCACCAGTCATAAGGCACCAAAGGGAGTCTGAAACATTGTTAGGTTGCAAGAGGAAGGGTGAATCAAGTGCTTGTTGTAGCCAATGTAGAGGTCAAAGGTAGTGCTGCAGATGCATCCAGCAAAAGATTCAGTGACATGATCTAGGAACAGCAGGACTCCAGAGTGACAATGATCACCTGCTTTAGTGGCTCTAGACTGTGCACAAGTTGAAACTTACTGTTTTTCTTGAGGACACAAAACCAGTGCAAGTAGTAGGCTGAATTGGAAGGTTCATAGATGCCAGCATTGATCTCATCATGAATGATTTCACAGACTTCCTTCTCTAGGCCAGGTAGTATAGGGCAATTGTACTGGACCTATGGCATGTGGGGAACTGTCAGTATATGTACAGGTGGAAAGAAGTTGGGTTGCGAGCTGCCATGTTCTGAGTCATCCCAAGCAAAGGCCTGATTTTGCTTAGTGACAAGGTTGACAAGTACATTGAGTTTGTTGCTAGTAAGGAAGCCAATGTTGTATTTGTTAATGAAGTTGCTTTGCATTCATTGGTAAATCATCCTATCAGTGCAAAAGGTGGTGGGTTGGGGTTGAGTGTTGGCAAGAGAAGGGGTGGAAGCATATAGATAGGCAAGAGAGGAGCATTGTAGGTTTTCTGTAAGACAAAAAACTGCTGAATAGGAGAAGGAGAAAGGAGCAAAGGCAAAAGAGTCACTAAGAAATGGGACACTAAGCAATAGGAAGGGAGTGGGGAACAAGGAATACGTGAGATTCACAAAGATCAAGGGACAAATGCAAACTAGTTGCTAGCTGTAGTTGCTAGCATTGCTAAGTCAAAATCATGCTAAGGGTATCCACAGTTGGTATCCACACTAAGTTGAGGTCAAGGTTGTCAAGACTGTTGCTAAGTCATGGGCAATGATGAGAGAAAGCAGTAAGAGATCTGAAGCTGGTAAGCTGAGAGCTAGTGAGGAGCATGGTACTGTTTGTTGTTTTTGGTCTCTATGTACAGGCAGTATTCATACTGTTTGTAGGTATAGTATTTAGAAAGGAAAGATTAGTTGCCACCAGCAATGGTGTCTGCCAAAGTGTTTATGATACATACTAGATGTCAGTCTGGTAACCAAGTATATGTATGCAATGTCAATATAATGTGTAAAATTTGTCAATCACAAGAAAAGAGCATTTTCCACATCAATACCTGAAGTGCAGACATCATTTAAGTATGTTTGTAAGCTCAGCAAGAAAAAAATGATAATTAAAAAATCACATGGCTTTCAATATACCCTTTTTAGAAATGAGGCAGCATTATTGCCAGGAAATGTCACTAGTGGTTGTTGCTAAGAAAGGGCTCAGCTTTGTCATTCTAGATCCAAAGTCCAGACTCCATGTGATGCAGCATGTGATACATTAGTTTTGTCGTTGCCAAAATCCCATGCAAAGGCTACATCATTTCAGACCATGGGGCTAGACTTTATATGCTAAGTGTCATGACTTGTGCTAGGTCATGTACAATATAATCAGCTGCTGTCCAATCAGAAATGCCAAAAACAGTGCTCAGCAACAAGTGGGTCTTATTAGCATCATTATAGGTGAAGGCTGGCAGGATTTCTTCAATTGAGGTGTTATGTTTGGAAGATTTGTTAGCAGTGACAATGTTGGTGGCTAAGTTGCACTTGGAGGTGATGGCATTATGGAACTGATTGCAAATGTCTGATGAGAGTGAGCACAATTCACAAACTAAAACTGTAATCTTGGTCTAAAGCATGTGATCAAAGACTGCTTTGGTCTGCTCAATGTTGTAGATAGGGGGCATTGTCCTACAAGCACCATTTTGGTGCTTGTTAGGGGCAGTGAAGCTGTGAGTGTTGGGTAGGATATAGCAATTGGTAATACCAGAGAAATATGCAAAGGCAGCTGAGGATTGCTAGTGCTAGTGACAGCTACAGAGGCAGCTGGGCAGGGGACTGGTTCTGGCACTTTGGCAGCAGTGGGGGCACTAGGGATGGTGGGTGTAGAATCAGTGGTGACAGAAGCAGAAGCATCAGGAGGAGCTGGATGATAGATAACCTTTAGCACAAGGGATCTCTACTCCATAAAAAATATCAGGGCATTGCAAAGCCATCAGTTCTCTTTCTAGCGATTCAATGTGTTTTTCATGAGAGAGGGGCCTGAGTCTGTTACTGTCCAAGTGCAAAACTTTGTGAATCAGATTCTGGTGCAAAGCCTGTTCCACATCCAGGTTAGTGTTGCCTGTCAAGCATCCTGTAGTGAGCTATCTTGGGTTGTGTTGGTGCCATTCATCAATGTGTTCCACATACAAGCACTTGCCAGAGTAGTTGAGAATCATGGCACTAGAGGGCAGCACCACTTTTTCTTCAGTATTACAATGATATTTTCCTTGTTAAATGTAGAGTTCCAGCTGGAGGCAGTGACCATGGGCTATAGTATGACCAGTCTTACCACAGAAGTGGCATTCATTGAAGAAGGTGTGAGAACAGTTAGCAGTACCAGCACTGAGCAAAGCTTTTAAGCACTCCAGGGCACTAACAGTAGTGGATGTAGTGGCAATGTTGATAAATTCTAATTTAACAATAGGCAGAGGCATAGCAATAGTGGCAATAGAAACTAGACCAAAACAGGAGGTGGTAGACATGGCAGTAGCAACAAATTTGGAGGTGCTAGTGTTGGTACTTCTTAATACCTACTTAGTGCCCTCAAATACACTCTCTACATTGTAGAGGCCATCTGTAAGGGCAACCTCTGGAGTGGCGGATTGGAGTCACACAGCTAGCAGAGGGGAATCCAAAGTATATTAGTAGAGTAGATGATGATACAATCAGTAACTAATCATCTAGCAGAGGGGAATCTGAAGAGAACAAGTCTAAGGATCCCCACTGCTCTGTGTGGTGCATCAGCAGGCAGTGGAGGCATGGGAACTACTGTACAGATGACCAGAGCTACTCCTAACCCTAGAGCAATGATTGCTGAGGTAATATGGAGATCTCTGCAGTTCTCCAGAGATTTCTGAGGTTCCAGAAAGAGCCCTGAAGATGTCAAACAAGCTGCGGAGGTGTCAGGGAACTGCCAATGCATGTTCTTGGCTTGGTCATGTGTTTGGTCATATGATCAGTTGCCATGTGCATTCTGCACAGAACCCACATAGCAAGATATGCACATGTTTGGTTATGTGTTTGGTCACATGATCAGTTGCCATGTGCATTCTGTGCAAAACCCACATGGCAAGGTATGCACATGTTTGGCAAGGTCATGTGACTAGAGTAATTTTTTGGAATCCTGGCATTGAAAATCCTCAGACTTGTTCTCTTTGGATCTCCCTCTGCCAGGTGTGTAGTTCTACTTGTAGACATTGTACTGTGCTGAATAGACTTTGGATCTCCCACTGCCAGTTGTGTGACTGAGCCACAGCCTCCAGAGGTCACTCTTACAGCAGAACAAGTCTCTAGATCCAGTCTGGAAGCTCCCTTTTTGGTTACTTGAACTTCTACTTGATTCTTCCAAAGGTCTCTCCCCCACCAGTGTCTTAGTGCCCCTGTGTTCTTCCTATGACCCAGCTAACCCCTCCAGCACCTCCCTCTGATGCTTCAAGCCCTCAGGACAATGCCTGGAGTCATTTGCTGTCTCTGGAGACACAGATTCAACTTACTCAAGCCTCTCTTACTTCCCACATGGCTGAACTTACTGGACTCCATCAAACTACTGAAGCAGTATCTCTTTCTCTCCAAGCCCTTCTGGAACATCTTCCCCTTGCTCCTACTACACCTCCGATGCCCCCGGCAGATGCAGAATGGTTTGTGTCTGCACCTAGCTCAGGCTTCCTGGCTCCAGCTGCTGCAGAACAGTTTGCATCTGCATCTGGCTTAGGCCCTTCAGCTTCCTATCCTAAACTCCCTTGTTCTGTACTCCCTGATGTATATGATGGAGATTGTAAGGCTGGAGAACACTTCCTCCAGTCCTGTATCACCTATATCCAGCTGAGTGATGAAGCCTTAACCTCAGATGCCTTGAAAATTGCCTGGGTTCTCTCTTATATGAAGGCTGGTTGAGCCTCCACCTATGTGCTGCACATTTTTTGATGCCCAGGAAGAGTTGAAAGTTTCTCTGGCTGGATGGAGTTTGAGAAGGAGTTCTGAGCAGAGTTCTTTCCCCTTGACCCTGCCAAAACCGCAGCTCTTTCCCTTCAAGACCAAACTCAGTACAGCCAAGGAAAGTGGTCCCTTGATGAGTACATTGACTCCTTTCATGCCTTAGTTGAACAGGCTGGATATCTGGATGGTCTTCAGCTCTGCCTCACTTTTTGGAAAGGACTTCACCCCTCTCTCATGGACCGTATTGATAACATGGCAGAGAGGTGCCCAGATGATGAATACATAGACACCTGGTACAAGGTGGCATGTGAGCAGTGGCAGCTGATGGAACTCAAATGTGAGCTGCGACGCACACAGCATCCTCCAGTTACCTTTCACTCTATGATGGCTCCTTGAGTGGGTGCAAACCCTTCCATCCCCTCCCAGGTTGCTCTGTTCCATGCTCTTCCTGTTGCTCTTCTATGTCTTCTATCCCAGGGAGTTCCGATGGATGTTGATGCTTCCTGCCAGCGCTCCTCCACCCCCTTGCTGTGTCAACACTGTGGAAAGGCTGGCCACTTTGCCTGTTATTGTCCTCAAGAGTTAGAAGTGTGTTACCTGTCTTCATTGGAGCAAGAGGAGCTGCTTGCCAAACTCCTTGCAGCCTGTGATGCAGCAGGAGCTCCCTCTCCTGATGCACTCACAACTGTTCCTTCCACTGAGGCTCAATGAAGCTGGCTCTATTTGCTCAGTAGTGGATCTGGTGCTTTGCTACTAGGACCACTCGGAACACACTGCTTTTGCTGTCACTAGTTTGGAGAAGCAAGACATGATCTTAGGGTTTACCTGGTTATGTGAACATAGCTCTGAGATTGACTGGACTAAGGGCAAGGTGAAGATGAGCTGTTGTCCCTGTCATTGTCTGGCCTGTGCAGAGGAGGCTTAGAAGGAGCACAGAGTAAAAGTCCAGGAGCGTTCTGCTATGCGTGCTTGTCATGCAGGGCATCTCTCTTTTGCTGATCTTGATCTCCTGAATCCCCCCCCTCTGGCATTCCCTCATAGAGAGGCCCTCTACGAGAATGTCTGAGGTGCTGGGTGTAAACCCCAGGAGGAAGATGGATGTGAAGGGGACTTTGCCAGTGCTTGCAACCCAGAGTCTCCAAATGAGACCATTGAGATAGGTGATAGGATCTATGCCACGACACTTTGCCCTCCCCCTACAATAGCAGAGATCAGAGCTAGCCAGACAACCTCTCAGCAATTAGTGGAGGCATTTGTGGCAAATTCCCAGTCCAAACTCTCTTGCAGCATAGTTCCACATCATCTACATGACTTCAAGGATGTATTTTCCAAGGCATCATTTGATTCACTTCCAGAGCATAAGCAATGGGACCATGCAATCAAGCTGATACCAGATGCCAAACCCTCCAGTTGCAAAGTCTATCCACTTGCACCCCATGAGCAGGATGAACTGGACGTGTTCCTGCAGGAGAACCTCAGCTCTGGCAGAATATGACTCTCTAAGTCTCCAATGGCCTCCCCAGTCTTTTTCATTAAGAAGAAGGATGAGTCTCTTCATCTGGTTCAGGATTACCAAGTCCTGAATGCAATGATGGTAAAGAACCGCTATCCCCTACTACTCATCTCAGAACTTGTCAACAACCTTCAAGGTGCACAATATTTCACTAAGTTGGATGTCTGCTGAGGCTACAACAATGTGCGCATCAAGGAAGGAGATGAGTGGAAGACAGTGTTCAGAACCAATTGCGGACTCTTTGAACCTTTGGTAATGTTCTTTGGCCTCACCAACAGTCCAGCCACCTTCCAGACAATGATGAATGATATCTTCTGTGATCTGATTGCAGAGGGTGTTGTTTGTGTGTATTTTGACAACATCCTTATTTATACCAAGACCCTAGAGGAACACTGTCAGATCACATGCATTGTCTTGGAATGCCTCTGCCAACACCAGCTCTATCTTAAGCCTGGGAAGTGTGAGTTTGAGCAGACTAAGGTCAAGTACCTCGGTCTGATCATCTCTCATGGAACCACAGAGATGGATCCAGTTAAAGTAGCAGGTGTAGTGAAGTGGCTGGAGCCAAAGAACAAGAAGGAAGTACAGGCCTTTCTAGACTTTGTTAACTTCTACTGGGGGTTTATCCAAGATTTCTCTCACCATGCCCACACTCTTTTTGACCTCACTGTCAAGGACATGGCATGGCAATGGAAGTTGGTACAGCAAGTTACCTTTGATGCCCTCAAGCAAGCAGTGATCTCTAAGCCAGTTCTTGTATTCCCTGACAATGACTCCCCCTTCCATGTTGAAGTGGATAGCTCTGACTTTGCCACAGGAGCTGTTCTTTCTCAGCAGTCCAAGGGGGATGGCAAGTGGCATCCTGTAGCCTTCTACTCCAAGAGCCTTAATGCAGTAGAATGAAATTACAAGATTCATGACAAGAAGATGCTGGCCATAATTTGGTCCTTTGAAGAATGGCAGCATTTCCTTGAGGGCGCATGGCATAAGTTTGAAGTCTGGACAGATCACAAGAACCTAGAGTACTTTCATACGGCAAAGAAGCTTAATTGATGCCAAGCTCAATGGTCCTTGTATCTGGCTAACTTTGACTTCTTGCTGCACCACAAACCTGGATGGAGCATGGGTAAGCCAGATGCATTATCTAGGCAAGCTGATCATGGCATGGGGGCAGGTGATAATGACAACATCATCCTTTTCAAGCCCAAGTTCTTTGCCATTTGTGCTCTAGAAGGGATTGCGGCCCAAGGGGATGAGGCAAACATCCTCAAGAACATTTGGCAAGGGAATTGAGAGGGCATACAAGAGGATGCAGTGGCCCAGGCTGCTCAGGCCTTGCAAGGATGATGAGCCAGTGGGGTTAAGTCAGTACATGCCAATGAGTGGGGTCTGCAGGATGGGCTTCTAACCTTCAGAGGATGCATTTATGTGCCCAACATTCCTGAACTTTGCTGGCACATTCTAGAACAACATCATGACTCTTGGGTAGCTGGACATCCTGAAAGGTGGAAGATGCTGGAGCTGGTATCCCAGAACTATTGGTGGCCACAGATCTTCCAATATGTAGGCACCTACACTAGCACCTGTGATCTTTGTCTTCACACCAAGCCTTGCTGCCAAGTGCCCATGGGCCAGCTCCACCCACTCCCTATTCCAGCTGCTTGCTGGAGAGTTGCATCAGTGGATTTCATTGTGGAACTCCCAGATGCTCATGGGTATGATGCAGTGATGGTAGTTGTGGACCTCGATGGTAAACAAGCCCATTTTATCCCTACCCACACAACATGCTCTGCCTTGGGAGCAGCTAGTCTGTATTGGAAGAATGTCTGGAAGCTCCATAGTCTGTCAGATGGGTACATCTCCAATCAAGAACCCCAGTTTGTGGCAGAATTTACTTGGGAACTGTACCACCTGCTTAGAGTGAAGCTCCATACCACCACTGCCTACCATCCCCAGTCAGATGGGCAGATGGAATGTGTAAATCAGCAACTGGAACAGTATCTCTGCCTCTTTTGTAATGAGAGGCAGGATGATTTAGATGAGCTCCTGCCAGATGCTGAGTTCCAGTACAACAACCATGTCCACTCTTCTACACAGATGACTCCATTCTTTCTGGACACTAGCAGGCACCCCCACATGGGATTTGAACTTCGGGCACACCCCTCTGAGAATGACTCTGTAAATGAGTTTGTGGACAGGATGAAGAAGGCACAGGAGGAGGCCAAGGCTGCATTGGCAAAGGCCAAGGATGACACAGCACACTACTATGACTATCACTGGACACCAGCCCCAGTTTACAAGCCAGGAGACTGTGTGTACTTGGATAGCTTGGATATTGAAACGACAAGACCATCTCAAAAGCTGTCACATTGTCATCTTAGCCCCTTCACAGTGGAGAAGAAAGTGGGACCCTTAGCATACCAACTGAAGCTCCCAGTAGGCCTATGCCAATTGCACCTAGTCTTCAATGTTGTCAAACTCTTCCCAGCCCTAGAGGATCCAATCCCTGGCCACCACCCTAAGCCACTCCCACCACCACAAGTTGCAGAGGTCAGAAATGGAAGTTCCCTGACATTACCCCCCCTCTAGTGTGTGGCGTCTTGATATGCAGGGTAAAAGAAGTCCCTGATTGCTCGGTCCACTGGTGAGATAGGGTAGATCCCTCATATGACACGTGGGGCCTCTGGATGTCTCTGGTGGAACTCAACAAGTCCAGGGGCATGTACATTCTCCTGTGGCTCCCAGGAGATATCCTCAATCCTATAGCCTTTCCACTTTACCTTGTATTGTAGTCATCTCTGGAATAAATGGCAATCCAGGATTTCCTCCACCTCATACTCCTTGTTGTCATTGACTATCATGAGGGGCATTGGAGGTGGTGGACAATGCCCTGGAACAGGATCCTTAGGGGCCAGAGTTAGTTTGACCATGTTAAACACTGGATGAAGCTGGCACATTCCTGCAGGGAGCTGGAGTCAATAGGCCAGGGGTTCTACCTGTCATTTCACTGTGAAAGGCCCCAACTGCCAGTGCAACAGCTTTTTTGAGGGCCAGGTAGTTGTGATGTCAGAGGCATCCAGATAAACTTGGTCTCTAGGCTAATATTTGTGCTCCAGAGTCCTCCCACAGTCATAGTATCATGCCATGTCATCCTTTGCCTTTGCCAGCACTGCTCAGGCCTCCTTCTGTGACCTCTTCATCTGGTCCACAAATTTGTTTACTGCCTCATTCTCCAAGAGCTGGGCCCAGGGTTCAAAACTCATGTGCAGATGCCATCCCATGTCAAGGAAGAATAGGAAAAACTGGGTGAACACATGAACATGGTTGTTATATTGGAATTTGGCATCAGGGAGAAGTTTGTCCCAGTCATCTTGGCATTCATTGCAAGAGGAGTGGAGATACTGCTCTAACTCCTGGTTTATGTGTTTCATCTGGCTATTGGACTGTGGGTAGTAGGCAGTAGTGGTGTAGAGCTTCACTCCAAGCAGTCAGTAGAGCTCCTGGGTGAACTCTGCCACAAATTCTGGTCTCCAATCTGGGACATAGGTGTCAGAGAGGCTATGGAGCTTCCAGACATCCCTCCAGTACAGGTTTGCAGCACCCATAGCAGAGCAAGTAGTGTGGGTCAGAATGAAGTGCACTCACTTGCTGTATAGGTCTACCACCACTATGATTGCATCATAACCATGGGCATTAGAGAGCTTTACAATGAAGTCTATGGATGCCACACTCCATTGTTCTGTGGGCACAGGTAGCAGGTGTGACTGTCTGTAGGGGAGTCAGCACTGAGGCTTGGTCCTGAGGCAGAGATTGCAGGTACTAGTGTAGGACCCAATATACTGGGACATCTGGGGCCACCAGTAGTTCTGTGATATAAGCTCCAGTGTCTTCCAGTGTCCAGGGTGCTCTGCAATGTGAGTGGGAATCATGGTGTTGCTCCACAATCCTCCAATGGAGCTCTGGAATGTTGGGGATGTAGATATGGTCTTGGAAGGTCAGGATTCTGTCTTGGAGGGCCCATTCATCAGTGTGGACTGCCTTGACACTGGTGGTATGCCCTGACTTCAGTGTCTGAGCAGCTTGCACTACCAGCTCCTCCTGCTGACCATTCTGATTACCCTGCCATATGTCCCAGAGAATGTCTGCTTCCACTCTCTCGATAGCAAGACCCTCCATGGCTTGGATTGTGAACAATTTAGAGCAGAGGAGCACAATATTGCTGTTATCCCCTTCTTCCATGCCATGGTCCATTCTCCAGGACAGGGCATCTAGTTTCCCCATGCTTCAGCCAGGCTTATGGTGCAAAGAGAAGTCAAAGTTGGTGAGGTAGAGGGACCACCAGGCCTGTCAGCAATTGAGCTTCTTGGCTGTCTGAAAGTATTCAAGGTTTTTGTGATCCATCCACACCTCAAACTTGTGCTGCACACTCTCCAGGAAGTGCTGCCACTCCTCAAACAACTGGATGATGGCCAGCATCTCTTTGTCATGGATCTCATAGTTCTGCTTCACTGCATTCAGGCTCTTGGAGTAAAAAGCCACCGGATGCCACTTCTCATCCTTCAAAGATTGCTGTGAGAGCACAGCTCCAGTAGCAAAGTTGGAGCTGTTGGCCTCCATCTGGAAGGGAAAATTGTAGTCCAGGAAGAGGAGGATGGGTCTGGAGGTTATGGCATGCTTGAGAGTGTCAAAAGCTGTCTGCTCTGGAGGTCCCCAATTCTATGGAACATCCTTTCCCATGAGGTCAAATAGTGGATGGGTGTGATGTGAGAAGTCCTGGATGAATCTCCAGTAGAAGTTTGCAAATCAAGGAATGCCTGCACCTCCTTGTTTTGGGGCTCCAGCCACTCTACCATGCCTGCTACCTTCACTGGGTCCATCTCCGCAGTTCCATGCAATATGATCAGGCCCAGGTACTCAATCCAGGTTTGTTCAAACTCACACTTCTCTGGCTTGAAGTAGAGCTAGTGCTGGCAGGGGCATTCCATAACAAGGCAAGTGATCTGATGGTGTTCCTCCAGCATTTTGGTTGATGAGCTTGGAGATGAGGGGGAGAGGGTAATAGTTCTTGACCATCATAGCGTTGAGTACCTGGTAGTCCTGGACCAGTCAGAGGGAGCCATCCTTCTTTTTGATGAAGAAGACTGGAGAAGCCACCAGAGACTTGGATGGGTGGAGAAGCCACCAAAGACTTGGATGGGTAGATGCAACTAGAGTCCAGATTCTTCTGCAGAAATGAGTCGAGCTTGTCCTGTTCCCAGGGCATGAGTGGGTAGACCTTACAGCTAGAGAGTGCTGAGTCTGGTAGCAGTTCAATGGCATGGTCCCACCTCCTGCACTCCAAAAGCAAGTTGAACAAAGCTTTGGAGAACACATCCTTGAATGCATGAAGATAAGGGGGTACCACATCCCAGAACTCTCAGGGTGTGGCATTAGCAGCAAATGCCTGGGCCAGCTGCTGGAACGTAGTCTGGCTAGCCTGAATCTCCACAACAGAGGGTGGTGGGTGGATGGTAGTAGCATAGATCCAATCCCCCACTTCTACCACTTTGTCTGGAAGCTCCAGTTTGCATATGCCACCAAACTCCCCTCTGTGCTCCTCCTCTAGGGCTCTGCAATTGCTCTGGTTGTCCTTGTAGAGGGCCTCTCTATGAGGGAATGCCAGAGGCAGGGGATGCAGGAGGTCTAGATCAGTGAAGGGGAGGGGTCTGGCATGACATGCATGAATGGCAGCATGCTCTTGAACTCAGGCCCAGTGCTCCCCCCTATTCTCTGCAGCACAGGTGGAGCACTTCTAGGGGCACCTGCTCATGGTTACCTCTCCCTTGGTCCAATTGACTTCAGGGTTCTGTTTGCAGAGCTACATGAACCCAAGGATCATGTCCTGCCTAATCAAGCTGGTAATGGCAAACACAGTGCACTCTGCATGATTCCAATATTGGAGGACCAGATTGACCATGGAGTTGATGGTGCCTGCTTTGTTAGGCATTCTGTCAATGTTGTAGATGGGAATGGGCTTGAGGAGGGGCTGTGTAGTCAGGCTATAGCATTGGACAAACTCCAAGTCCAGGAACAGTCCCATTGCTCTGCTATTCAGAAGAGCCATGACTCTGCAAGTTTGCTAGGTGTCTGATGTCTCAATCTCCACATCAAGACACAGGGAGTTGGCAGACAGGCTGGAAGCCATTACATACTGTCAGGGCATGTGACGCACCCAGGCAGGGCTGCATTGATGGACGTTTGGAAGTGTCAGAGAACTTGGTGGGGGCTCTGGAGTTAATGTTTGTATATCTGAAGGGGGGCATTGAGGTTCTTCTGTCTCAGAATGAAGGGCATTGGAAAATGCAGTTTCATTTTCTATTGACAGACATGAGAACCTATTAGCACCCAGTGACAGAGGTGTACACCTCATCTGTCACTCAACTAAAAATCCCCCTCCAGCTCCAGAGGTAAGGCACATGCGCTGATCTCCTCTGGAGTCAACTCCAGTGTAGGCTCATCTGGCAATGGAGCTCCAGTGGCATCTTTTGTGGCCAGCAACTGCAGGAGGAGTTCCTTCTGCTCTACTGTGGAAAGGTAGTGTACCTCCAGGCCCAGGGGGCAGTGCCTTGTAAAGTGCCCAGGCTTCTGGCATCTCTGGCACAGCGGCAGGGCAGTGTGGAGCTGCCTGGCAGTGTTCACATCCATGGGGATTCCCAGTGGCAGAGGGTGTGCTGTAGGGATAGCTGGAGTAAAGGCTGGCATTGGACAGGCAGGTGCAGGGTGGTGGAGATTGCTGATTGGAGCTGGGCGCAGTGCAGAATGGGAGCAGTGGAGCTCCCTCTAGATCTCCATGAGTTGCCACCTCATACCATGACACAATCTTCTCATCATCAGGGCAACCCTCCACCAGTGTCATGACTCATTCCTTAAAGCCCCATACACTGCCCAACAAACCCCCGTTCCCCCGGAACCCCCCCGACGCTTCGTCAAACTTCCCCAGCACTCTGCACCTACTCCGGCTAACTCCGACGGCCTCCTGGCCAACTCCGATGTCTTCCCTGCAGCCACAGGCACTTTCCCCTGGACTTCCTGAGCCCCTGGGACCACTCCCCCACCATGCCTGACCCCATTACATATCATCAACTCGACACCCTGGCTCCCCCGACTTACCCTGGAGTATCACGACAACCTTGGAACGGACCGCATCACAATTGATTCCATCAACATATCAACGCGGCCTGCCCTCTGGCCATAACTAACACCTGTTGACTCTGCCAAGCTCTGCCACCACAGCCAATGTCCCTGAAGCTCTTCAGTAGTCAGTATATAAGACATAGAGTAGCTCCTCATACTCTAGTCTGGAGATTACTTACCTATATACTGGCCTTTCCTGATGTGTTCCTGATTGTTTCTTCTCGTGTTTCGTGTCCCATGTCTCGTTTTCCTTATTCTCAGTCTCCCAGTCTTATCTTGTCTCTGTTCCGTTATCTTTTTATTATCATTCTGTGTCTCTGCCTGAATCTATCCTTGTTCTCATCTCGTCTTCATCTCATTTTGTTCGACTCCATCTCGTCCTGTTTGATTCTGTCTATTGTGTTCAAGTCCTCTCGACCATAACGTCCTCACAAACTCCGCAGTTATAATTATGAACCTCTGACACTCGTTACCAACCCTGGACCCTGCTATACACTCTGCTCCAAACCCCATCAACCTCTGTTGATCCCCCATCAGAACTCCGGCTCTGCTCCTGTCATCTGCGTAGCCTCCGCCTCCTCCGCACCTGCAATACTCACATACAGACTTATGCCTAAATCCTGCCAAGCCCGTCCCCCTTCCTCACAACTCGTCCTCTACTCCTCCGGACCTCCCCAGACTTGCTTGGATCAATTTCCCCTGGCTATCTTCACAAGTTCCCAGTGTTTGGAATACCTCCGAGTGCCCAGTTGTCAGTGCAGGGAATCACGTCCGCCTAGTAAGGACTTGCCCAGTGTAGCTGAGCCCCCATGGTCAGCGGAACCTGACAACCAGATTGTCAATGCATTCCACCAGTGCAGAGTGCAAGCCATCCCAGAAAGTAAGGCATAGTTGGAGGCCATTGAAGTAAGCAGCCTGCTCCACCAGAGCCTGGAAAAAGTCAATGTACTCATCCAGTGTACATTTTCCTTGTCCATACTGCTTCCTATCACATAGCATCAAGGCTGCAGTCTTAGTGGGGTCTAAGGGGAAAAACTCCACACAGAAGTCCTTCTCAAAGGCACCCCAGTCTGGAAAGCTTCCAACACCTCTGGAGCAGCAGAAGACTCACAGTGCATAAGTAGAGGCATGTCTGGTCTTCATGTATGACAGCACTCATGCTATTTTCAACATGTCAGAGTCAAAGGCATCCCTGCTGAGGTGGATATAGGTGAAGTAGGACTGCAGGAATTGCTCCCTGCCAGAGCAGGTGCCATTGTACATGTCTGGTAGCATGGAATGCAGAATCCATGGCCATAAGGTCACTGGAGCTGCAGAGATGGGTGCAGATGCAGTAGGGGCTGGTTTTGTGGCTGCAGGAGGGGCAGAGTTAGGGGGTAGGCATTTGAGAAGCACCTGGAGAGACTGAGAGATAAGATCAGTTGTTTGACAGAGGGTAGAGAGTTTGGTAGTATAGTGGGTAAGAGATGATTGCATTAATTGCACCTGGGTTTCTAGGTGAAGCAGGCAAGTCCAGGCCTTGTCCTGTCAGGCCGAGGCCTCTGAGGGTGTGTCTGGGTTGGCAAGCTGAGACATAGAACTCCACAGTGTTTAGTCCTGGTGAAGAAGCAATGGGTAGTGGCTCAGAGGTTCCTTGCGGCTATGAGGGGCTTCCAGACCAGTTTTTGGAGACTTGTTCTGCTGTAAGAGCAACCTCTGGAGTGGCGGTGATAAGACCCAGTTGTTGCTGAGCACCATTTTTAGCATTTTGGATTTAGCAGCAGCTAATGACTTTGATTTGGCACAAGTCACAACACTCAGCAAGCAAGGCCTAGCCCAGGGTATGGACCAATGTAGCCTTTGCACAGGGCTTTAGTGACTGCAAGACTTACCGATCACAAGGAATATCACATGGAGTCTGGACTTCAGGTCTAGAAGAGTAAGGCCAAGGCCTTTCTTAGCAATGATTATTAGTGACTCTAGCAACTCCTTGGTGACAAAATGGCTTTCTTCCCCCATATATGGACATATTGCCAGACACATACCTTTTTACTTACCATTTCTTTTGTTGAGCTTACTAACATACTTGAATGGCATCTACACTTCAGAGACTTCACTTATAGTTTTTCACTTAGTTACAGATTGATGCCTTGTATGAACCATAAACACCTTGGCAGACACTGTCACTAGTGGGAATTATTTGCTTACTTTCCCATACTATACTTTTGAACCATATAAATACTGCCTGTAAATAGACACTACACCATCAAATTCCATTGGACTTACTCCCCTTGAATCAAACCCATTCAGCTCTAAGCCTACCAGCTTGAGATTTCAATTTTGCCTCTACCATTTGCTCTATTCCCTCACTCTTCATTGACAATGACTTAGCAATAAGTCTCACCAACTTTGACTCTGACTTAGTGTGGTACCAATGGCAGGTGCCCTTTGTGTTATCTTGACTTAGCAATGCTAGCAACTGTGGCTAGCAACTAGTTTACATTCATCCTTTGTTCAGTCTCCTTATTGCCATCCTTCCCTCTTTTATTCTCCTCCCTAACTCCTCTACCACCGTTAAAAGTTCACTTTGTCTTAGCGATGCTTTCTGCCTTCATCCATTCTTCTTCCTGTCTCTAGCAACTTAGGCTAGAGATAGCAACCATTTCCACTCCACCTTGCAATACAGCACTCACTCTCATTCTCTGGGACAGTTACTGACTCACCCTCAACTATTAGCTTCCTACTGCCAGCTACCCTATCTAGTGACTAGTGTTGGGTTCTCTTTTTAGGTTTCCTGCACAGCACTAAGTAACATAGGAGCACATTATTTTGGAGCCCACCATGAGGGAATTGGAAGTTAACCATTCCACCAGAAACTAGAGCTCAAGTGAAATGTCACTTGGAAATCCTTAATGAATCACTCCAGTCCTTCTTTTTGACCCCTCAGCACTCTTCAACAGCAACCCATCCTTGACCTCTTGCTAACAAACTCAAAACTGCTAGAAATCTTTGTGATGTTAGCAAGATCCTTGCTAATTTTCCAGGTGCCTTTATCAAAAGTTTTCTTGATGCACCCCTTTCCCCTTCAACTCCCACCAACTCTATTCTTTCCAGAAGCCCAATCTATCCCCTCCTTGCCAGTTAACTCCCTTCTACTGCTGATTTTGACAATTGCTAATATGAACAATGAGCCTGCTGCTCAGCATGCTAGAATGCTGCTGCACAATGATACTACTGCACCTAAATGGGATGAGAGTTGCCCTAGGGAACTCCCCCAATACTTTGAGGAACTGGAATACCTTTTTGCTGACTGCAGCATCACTAATGACACCCAGAAGAAGGAGTATGCATCTTGATATGTCTTTTATGACATGGTGGTAACCTTACTTGGGCTTACCTGAATTTGGCAACAACATTATCATTGGCAACAACACTCCCCAACCTTACACTACCAGGAATGGAAGGCAGCAGTGCTCAGGTTGTACTCTGGCACTGATGCTAGCGCTTGTTATAACCTTGGCAACCTCAAATGGCTTGTCAACCAGACCTTTAACAGTGGCTTAGCAACTTTGGGCAGGTTCTCTGACCATTACCAGGATTTCCAACATATTGCTAGATGGTTACTCACTAACAGCAAACTATACTGCAATGAGGAATGTTGCCTATTCCAACAAGGTATCCCTACATTGATATGGTCCAAAATCATTCACCATCTTGAAATCACTCTTTCCAACCCCTATCCTGAGGACCCATACAATGTCAATCAAGTCTTTGAATGGGCCAAGTGGGTTTTAAAGGGCATGGATACCTCTACAACCAAGACCAGCAATGGCACCAGTAGTACTTCTTCTTTATTGCTAATTGTTAACACACCCACTCCTCCATTGCCTATGCCTAAGTAGGAAACTTTGGAATTAGCAACAACCACAGTGATTGTCAGTGCCTTGGAATGTCTGGAAGCCCTCTTGACCAGTGGTAATGCTCAACCTCAACAACAGTTTGCCAATAGCACTTGCCACTTCTGTGGGGAAACAGGTCACACCATGGTCCAAGGCACTTGTATGAAACTAGAGCAAATGATTCAACAGGGTAAGATCCATCACAATGCTGAAGGAGAGATCATCCTACCATCTGGTGCTATGATCCCCAACTATTTTGGCAAGCAACTATATATGGAATGCATCAAGGAATGGCACAGGCTTAACTCAGGAGAAATTGTTACTAGCAGACTCTCTTCCAATGCTAACCCAGACCCAGACCAGGTGGCTATGCAGCAGTCACTAATCCATAAGGTAATGCAACAGGATGTTGCTATGGGCTGAGCACTAAGCAAGGAAGAACAGATTGAGGCTTTGGAATGTGAACTCTTTGCACTCAGGCAATCTGGTAAAAAGTTTGATGGTGTACAAGTTCTCTGCACAGCATATCGACCAGCAAACAATACCCCCAAGGCAGCACCCTCAACTAGTGATACCTCAGCAACTTCATCACCTTCCAATTCTACTCCAGCTCCTGCTGCTAAGCTGCAGACAAAGGCAAAGCACCTGAATGTATGGTCGCTAATGAACAACTGCCCATTGCTAAGGAATCCACCACTCAGCCTCCCATACACCCATTTGCTGGCATTCCTGGTCGCTATGCCCCTCCCACTAACAGGAATTTCACTGCTCCTAATAGATCTAACAATGGTGCATATTGAACTATGCCACCCATTTATGACATCAAGCAGTCCAAAGCAGTCTTTGAATGGGTTTTAAGTACCAAGGTCACAGTATCAGTTGGCAAACTTTGCTCTGTATCCCAGGACATCAGAAATCAATTCAGGACAGCAGTTATGCCCAAATGACTCATAGGCACTAGCACCAACACAGTACAGAACTCCAGCAACATTTTTGAAGATATTTTACTGACTTTTGCTATTGAAGAACCCCAGTTTTTGCATGGATCCAAAACTGATACCACTAACAGACTTACCTCAAAAAAGGCCTCCCTCGCATCTGTTGACCCCGTTGAAGCATATATTGATTTGCTACCCCATGAAGAAGAGCCTGTGGTGCTCACTGTCACTAAGGATTCCCAATCGCTTTCTTCCATCATGATGCTGATTGATAACAAAGAAGAAGTGAAATGCATACACAACAGCGGTTCCCAGATTATCTCAATGTCCACAGAAATTGCTAGCAATCTTGGGCTGTTCTATGACCCCAACATTGTTTTAAATATGCAAAGCGCTAATGGTACCTTGGATAGATCACTAGGACTTGCTCATAATGTACCATGCACTATTGGCAGCATAATGGTGTATCTCCAAATCCATGTTTTATGGTCTCCTGCCTATGACATTCTCCTTGGACACCCCTTTGATGTTTTAACTTGAAGTACAGTCAACACTCTTAGCAATGTCAAGACCACTATAACAATCATGGACCCCAACACTGACATGCAATGCACTATCCCAACCTTTCCATGTGGTAAATCTAAAAGGAACAACTGCCAAAACATTTGTTTCAAGACTGAAGCACCCCATTGCTTTCATTGCCAAAGGCATTAATGAAGATGATAGCAACATAGCAGTCATTATCAGCTATGACCATTCAACTGGTCTAGCGACTTGCATAGCTTCTTATGATTTGGACAAAGACATTGTACTTACTAATTCTAATGCACAGATAAAGCCCATGCTAGCATATCTATACACTACCACCAGTGACCTTTCAGAATTGTCCTTTCTGCCTCGCTCATAGATTGTTTCCACTGATATATCTAATCCTTTGATTCTTGGACAGACTTTATTTCTTGATACAAATGATACAGCCACTGCCCCCACCTACATTAACATTCTATTCCCCACTCAATTTGTTGCTAACAAACCCCCTAAGTGAAAAGGAGTCTAAGTAAAGAAGAAGTACAAACCCATCGCTATGAAAACCAAACTGGTCGCCAGCCATGTTAGCAAAGACTTTTGAATTGAGAGACAGATTATTGGCAATCTGCTAGCAACAACACCCACTCTAGACCCTAATCCACTGCCCTTTGTCCTGACCCAGCAATTCACTAGTGAATGACAAGCAAAACTTGTCAAAGACCACAACAAAGGCTTTCTTTCCAGCAACAAGATCAATGTGCTGGTCAACATGGTTGCCAAGCAAGAAAAGGCTTTTGCCTTGGAGGATTCCAAATGAGGAAGCTTGCACCCTGACTTCTTCCCATCAGTATGCATGCTGACAATACCTCACATACCTTGGGTCCAGCACAACTGCCCCATACCCCCAGAACTAGAAAAGGAAGTATGTGAGATAATTTGTAGCAAGATTAATGCTGGCATCTATGAGCCTTCAAACTCTGCTTACTGCTCCCAATGGTTTTGTGTTCTCAAGAAGAATGGTAAGCTCAGGATTGTGCACAGTCTAGAGCCACTGAATCACATCACTATTTGGCATTCCAGAGTACCACCTTTTATAGACCATGTTGCCAAATTTTTTGCTGGATGCATCTGTGGTACCACCCTAGACCTCTATGTTGGCTATGACAAGCAACTTATTGACCCAGCTTCATGCAACTTAACAACATTCCAGACTCTATTTGGCACTCTTTGCTTAGTAACCTTGCCAATGGGATGGACTAACTCTGTGCCAATATTTCATGATGACATTACCTTTATATTGCAGCCAAAGATCCCCCATAACATGCTCAGCTTTATCAATGATGTTGGCGCCAAAGGACCCAAGAACTAGAAGATTGTTAATGGTAAATCCACTAAGCATCCTGCTAACCCAAATATTTGCTTAGCACTATGGGAGTTCTTTGAACTTCTTAACAGAATTCTCCAGTGGATGAAGTATTGCAGTGGCATCTTCTCAGGTCACAAACTAGTTCTATGCGCCCTGACTTTCAAAATCCTTGGCCATGTTTGCACCCCTAGTGGTTGTATCCCTGATGAAAGTTGCTTAGCTCTGATTGAGTGCTGGGGCCCTTGCAAGTTGCTATCAGAAGTGAACTTTTCTTAGTACACTTGGGGTACTTGGGATTTTTATCAAAAATTTCACTCACCATGTCAACAACTTAATGAAACTTACTTGTGTTAGTGTCCCTTTCAAGTTTGGTCCCAATCAGATAGATGCTCAGTGGAACCTTGTGAAAGCCTTACAAGATGCTAAGCCCCAGTTCCTATTGATCATGAATTGCCTGACCCTGTCATCTTAGCAGTTGACACTTCATATATAGTGGTTGGTTATTACCTTTGCCAGTGCACTGGCGACAATTGCAAAGGACGCCATTACAACTGCTTTGGATTGATTATGCTTAATAACAGAGAAGCCAGAATCAGTCAGCCCAAGTTGGAGCTCTACAGCCTTTATCAAGTGCTACAAGCTTTGTGAATGTACCTTATTGGCATTAAGAACCTCATCATTGAAGTCAATGCTTGCTACATTAAGGGGATGCTTTAAAACCCTGACATCCAGCCTTCTGCCAGCATGAACTGCTAGATTATGGCAATATTAATGTTTCATTTTGAGCTCATTCATAGCAGAGGAACTTTCCATGGCCCCAATGGTCTCTTGTGACATCTGCCCTAGCCTGGCAATCCCCTTACTGACAATAGCAACAACTCCATTTACAAAGACTGGATTGATTGCCTGTATGGATTCATTTACCAAGTGCAGCTACTGCTACCACTCCTTCACCAAGTCTCCACAGCTTTCTGTCACCTACCCCCTCTGGTCAAGTTCCAGCCTCTACAACCCTTAGCGACTTTCATAAGCAAAAATAGTAATGCCCCATGACTAGCAAGCAGTGATAATATTCAGCCTCTCTGAGACAATAGCATGACCACCTACAGTAATGTACCCCACAGTGCTAGAGCTATTTCCAGCAATGCCTACATTATTCTGGTCAAGAAATGGCTCCACAACCTTGTCAGACCCAAAGGCCTTAGCAACAATGAGTACACCACTTTTATTTGCTATGCCTCCAATTTCTTTGTCATGGGAGGTGAACTTTGGTAAAGATGTCAAGATGGCACTCACAAGCTGTGCATTCCCACCACTAGTTGCCTACAAGTCTTGAAAGCCATGCATGACGATCTGGGACATAGAGGTCTCTTTGCTACCTGCTCAGCACTTTTACAACAATTTTGGTAGCCTCAAGTTAGTGCTGATATTGTGTAGTACATCTGGACTTGCTCCCTCTGCCAAGTGCACCAGACAACCAAAGTTCTCATCCCACCAACTGTCACTATGCCAGCACCCTTGTTCAGCAAGATATATGTTGACACCATGTTCATGCTACCCTCCAATAAGTTCAAATATATCATCCAAGGATGTTGTTTGCTAACTCATTACCCTGAGTTCCATATGCTTGCTAGAGAGAACACCAAAGCCATTGCCAAATGGTTATATGAGGACATCATTTGTTGCTGGGGATTGCTTAGTGAAATTGTTACTGACAATGGTCCTCCAATCTTGAAAGCAGTCACTTACTTAGCAAAGAAGTATAACTTGCACCATATTTGGATCTTGGGTTACAATAAGTGTGCTAATGGGATAGTCAAACAACCTCACTTCAATGCTCACCAAGCCCTCTTCAAAGCAGTTGACGGCAATCAGGCTAGGTGGAGTACAGCTACTTACTCTGTCTTTTGGTCAGAATGTGTTATGGTTCACAAGTGAATGGGTTGCTCCCCTTACTACATGACAACTGGTACCCACTCCCTCTTATCAGCTGACATAGTGGAAGCAACATATTTGCAACCACTGCCAAACTCACTGTTGTCGACAACCAACCTCATAGTCCACTGAGCAATTGATCTTCAACATTGCCAAGAAGACCTCGACCACCTTCACAGTAACGTCCTCAGCACTCATTGCCTAGCTACCATTTGCTTTGAACCAGAACATGCCGCTACAATCTGTGACTACAATTCCCAAGCCAGTGACCTTGTACTGATGAGGAACACTAGAATTGAAGTGACACATAACAAGAAAATGAAGCCTTGCTACTTAGGCCCATTGGTGGTATTTTCTTGTAACCATGGCAGCACTTACATCCTTTGCAAACTAGATGGTTCAGTACTGCATCACCCCATAGCCACTTCTCAATTGGTTCCTTATTTTGCTAGAGAACACATATCAGTGCCTAGCAATGCTTTTGACATTGATACTTTGCAACTCTGAGAACTTGAACAGACTGACCTTGTAGACAACAACAATGCTGGTGATGCTGCCAGCAAAGAAGAAAATTAAAAACATACCCTTTGCTAAGCCCTAGTGACCTTTCTTGACTCTGCATCATTTCTTACTATACTTTTCCTAATATTCAGAAAAACTGTCAAAGATTCCTTACAAAAATATTAAGTCCTTTTGTTTTCACTACTCCTTCCATTTGTTACCATTATTTTGAAAAATCTTTCATAGATGTTCTACTTTACTGTTCCCTGGCTTTCAATGCTGTGCTTGGCTATTCTGTTGCTAGCACTCTGCATGCCTCAGTGTCAAGTGACAGTCACTAGTGTGTACCACTTTATTAATCTTGTTTTTTTTTTTTTTTTTTTTTTTGCTTTCTCTCCAAGTATCTAAGTATCTGAACTATCCCAAGTACTATACATTTTAGGGCCCCTTAA
This sequence comes from Termitomyces sp. 'cryptogamus', assembly GCA_020091625.1. Taxonomy (NCBI): domain Eukaryota; kingdom Fungi; phylum Basidiomycota; class Agaricomycetes; order Agaricales; family Lyophyllaceae; genus Termitomyces; species Termitomyces sp. 'cryptogamus'. The sequence goes on along the minus strand of JAGYZC010000006.1, from coordinate 4,905,877 downwards.
GGGGGCCAGTCTATGGTATACAAGAAAACCATGAAGCCCCTTAAGGGGGCCAGTCTGCATCTGTACTACAAATAACTAAAATTTATATATACAGAGGGTGTGGCTGTTGCTAGATGTCAAGGTCAGCATCGTTGTCAGGCATCTCTGCCAAGCCTTCCTCCACTCAGTCCTCCTCTCCAATGTTGTTCTCCTCTTGCCAGGCCAAAAAGGCCTGACAGTTGCACCTATACCCTGCTAGAGTTGCCAGGGTCCACTTGGCAACAGCAAACCATGCCCTCACTGCTAACAGCTCCTCCTTTGCTGCTGCCAGCTCCCTCTACAACCTCCTCCCCACTCCTGCCACCCTCTTGGTGAAGTCCAACAGTGATACTGCTGGTGTTAGTGGCATCGGCCAAGCCAGGTTCTTGCCCAACCACTCCAGTTTGTTGTCGCCAACCTGGCACAAAGGTGTGTTGCTTCAGGTCCCTTAGCAAAGTTATTAGCAAACAAAAGATAGTAACCAAAGGGACTTACTTGTCATTGAACCTTGGCCTTTTCTGCACCTTCATCCTGTCTCTTGTCCTCCTCTATGGCAACTGTTGCTGCCTCAAACTCCTCCTTGCCCTCAACCTCCATGTCACTTGCCTCTTGCTCCACCTCGCCAACTGTTGCTAAGGAAGTCATCTCTCTCATCTCCACATCCTCCTCGCCCTTCTCACTAGCGACCAATGCTGGACTTGATGGGCATTTTTGTGCCAAAGGCACATTGTCATCACCATTGTTGTCACAGCTGTCATCACCCTCCTCCTCCTTGTTACTCTTTACCACTTCCCTGCTCTTCATCCTAGCAACCCCACCACCTCCAATCACCACCTCCTCCTGAGATGTTGGCAATTTCAAGCTCAAAGGCTTGACCTCCATGAGCTCCCCCTTTCTCACCAACTCCCTCTGCTGCTCCACAAAAGCCCTTGCATTCCTTACCATGCTGCCTTCACCACTATCCTCTTAGCAAACTGACCACCCATGCTTCTTGATGATTGTCCACTGTGCAAACAGCTCTTCCTGGTGCTGTCACAATAATAGCAAGGCTGGGCCCCTGTCAGGTACCAGCAGCCTTCTGGGTTGTTCTCAGCCCAGCAGTTGTTGCACTGAAAAGTTGTTAGTGACTATGGAAGCGACAATCACTAAGTACTTACCAATTCTTGCATGCATTTAAACTCCTGTCACTTCTCCAGTGACACCATCACATTCCCCTTTGCCTTCTTCAGAATTACTCTGGCCCCCAGCCCTGTATCCACCACCATCAAGGCCTTTTGCCAGCAAAGCAGTGTTGCCAAGCACTTGTCAGAAAATGTTTCTTCAATTTGGTCCTGCAAGGAAGTTAGCAACCATTGCCAAGAGTTAGCAATAATATGAAGACTTACTTCAATATCTTTTTCATCCTCTTCTCAAGCCTCACCTTTTCCCTTCCCCTTCCCTTTGCTCCTCAGAGTTGTTGCCAATCTTGGCAACATTGCCAACCCCCTAGCAATGCTGCCAGCCATGGCCTTGGGAGTCAAGAGGCCCTCCTCCATAATGTCCCCACGATTTGCCCTCTTCTTGCCCCCATGGCCCTTGCTCCATTCCTTCCCCCTCACCACTGCTAACACACCTACCAAGTGCTGGAAGAACTGGTCATTGGGTGATAAATCTTCAAAAAGCTAACATTACCTTAGCAGTGTCGCTAGCACTAGTGACTGCCAGGGCACTTACTGTCATTTCCACTGTCAGATTGTCCATCAAAAACTCCAATGAGGAATTGACCAGAGCCTAGCAAACTCATTAGAATTGTTGCTAAGAGAGAGAAAACAAAGAACTTATGAAGTGTATGTCAAATGGGCAAACCCATTCTTCCTCCTTGTACTGCTCATATAGTTGGCAACACTCCTTCTTGACATTTGCCAACTCTAGCCACTCAACCCCACTCCCCATGGTCTTGAACCACTGCAGCCAAGTTTGGAAGATGGCGGTAACTGCCAAACAAGGATCTTTTGCCAATGACACATGGGCCAAGGCAAGCAGACAATCAACCCAATCAAGGAAGGTGTGGGCCATGGTGATTTTTTTCAAGTTGGGAGGCAAGATTGGACATAGCGATAAGATTGGGATAAAAGTGGAAATAAGATGAAAGGAGGATAGGTTGACAAAGTTCAAGTGAAACTGCCAGTTCTTTTTATTCTAATCTCTCTGGGTGCACGGACCAAGCAAGCAATCACAGAACTTTAGGATTGACTGAGGGCAGTCAAGATTTCAGTATAGGGGAAGATGATAAGACCCAGTTGTTGCTGAGCACCATTTTTGGCATTTCGGACTTAGCAGCAGCTGACAACTTTAATTTGGCACAAGTCATGACACTCAGCAAGTGAGGCCTAGCCCAGGGTATGGACCAATGTAGCCTTTGCACAGGGCTTTAGTGACTGCAAGACTTACCGATCACAAGGAATATCACATGGAGTCTGGACTTCAGGTCTAGAAAAGTAAGGCCAAGGCCTTTCTTAGCAATGATTATTAGTGACTCTAGCAACTCCTTGGTGACAAAATGGCTTTCTTCCCCCATATATGGACATATTGCCAGACACATACCTTTTTACTTACCATTTCTTTTGTTGAGCTTACTAACATACTTGAATGGCATCTACACTTCAGAGACTTCACTTATAGTTTTTCACTTAGTTACAGATTGATGCCTTGTATGAACCATAAACACCTTGGCAGACACTGTCACTAGTGGGAATTATTTGCTTACTTTCCCATACTATACTTTTGAACCATATAAATACTGCCTGTAAATAGACACTACACCATCAAATTCCATTGGACTTACTCCCCTTGAATCAAACCCATTCAGCTCTAAGCCTATCAGCTTGAGATTTCAATTTTGCCTCTACCATTTGCTCTATTCCCTCACTCTTCATTGACAATGACTTAGCAATAAGTCTCACCAACTTTGACTCTGACTTAGTGTGGTACCAATGGCAGGTGCCCTTTGTGTTATCTTGACTTAGCAATGCTAGCAACTGTGGCTAGCAACTAGTTTACATTCATCCTTTGTTCAGTCTCCTTATTGCCATCCTTCCCTCTTTTATTCTCCTCCCTAACTCCTCTACCACCGTTAAAAGTTCACTTTGTCTTAGCGATGCTTTCTGCCTTCATCCATTCTTCTTCCTGTCTCTAGCAACTTAGGCTAGAGATAGCAACCATTTCCACTCCACCTTGCAATACAGCACTCACTCTCATTCTCTGGGACAGTTACTGACTCACCCTCAACTATTAGCTTCCTACTGCCAGCTACCCTATCTAGTGACTAGTGTTGGGTTCTCTTTTCAGGTTTCCTGCATGGCACTAGGCAGCATAGGAGCACATCACCATTGTTACTCTCTTGGATGAAGGGTCACAAAGCTAATGAAGATTTTGATTGCCAATTAGAAACATTAATCTAACCACAAATCTGTTGTGTTGGGCACTTAAATCTGAGTCAAGACATTGTATATACATTTTCATTGGGTATTACAAAATATAACAATGTAATAAAAAGGCCAGAATGTATCAAAAAAGTCCAAAAAATGTCAAGAAAGTCCAGTGGCCCTCATCCTCTTCATACTTCCTTCATCTTCTTGGCTACTGCTTCCTCAGCATGTTCATCAGCCTTTCTCTTACCTGCTAGATGACTGGAGGACTGGGTACATTCAGTGGGGGGTCATGTGGCTCAGGAGGCATTGTGGCCACATCATGGCACAATCTCATCTGGAGGATGAGGTGGTGCTGAGCCTATCATATCCACATCCATCAATTGCCCAGTTGCAGCAAAGGGACTGGCCAAAACAGTTTCAACACCAGTGGGCATAGTGGATTCATTGCTGGCTGCTAGTCTAGTGGCAATGGCAGAGTAAGTGATGATGGCAGTGGGCCTGGTGGAAGTGACAGAGTTGGTGGCAATGGCTGAGTCAGTGATGCTGGCAGTGGGCCTGGTGCAGTCAACAGATTCAGTGGCAGACCTGCTGGAAATACTGGAATTGGTCACGATAGCAATGGGGTTGCTCATAAGAGCAGAGTCATCAGCAATAGTGGACTGATCAACAGCAGTGGCTACAGCAGTGGTGCAGTCCATCTCACTCTCATCCTCCTTGGGCTGGGCAGCCTCATCATTGTTGGGCTCTTCTGCCTCACTAATGAGTGCCAGAATAGATGCTGGCACAGATAGAAGGCTGCTGGTATTGGGGGCTAGTTGGACAGAGGGGGAGGAGATTTGAAGCTGGTTTTGAAGGTTGTTGACCATGCCCCAGAGTGCAACAATGTCAACTTTGTTCTGCATGAGATGCCCAGTGTGAGCCTTGACAGTTTGCTTTGTCCTGTTGAGGTCAGATGTCATGCCCACAACACTCATGTCAATGATGTCCATGCACTTGTCAAGCACTCACAGAATTGTATCATACTGCCAGAGCATCTTCTCCATCACTGTAAACCTCATCTCCTCAGCTAGCACAAACCCTGACCTCATCTCTTCTGAATGCAACCTCAATTCCTTGTTTGATAAAATTGAGCCATTGGTTCAACCCCACCATAGCTCATGAAAGGATGGCTTTGATGAATTTGATGGAGATGGGTGGATCCAAGCACTGCTTTCCCTTTCCCTTTTTACTAGTCATCAGTGAGTCTGCTTGCTCCTTCCCCCTTCTGCTGGCCACTAGTGGATCTGTTTATTCCTTTCCCCTTCCCTTTCTGCTAGCCACTGGCATAGCCACCAGCCAGATTGTTGACAGCCCAGCAAGTAGTGTTGTTGGTTCTGTCTGTTGTCAGTAAATGATTTCAGTCAACACTGACCCTTGACATAGTCAGCAGACTTGGGTTTTCTCTGCCTTTTCTCCTTCTTTCCCTTCTTGCCCTTGTTCCTCCAGACCTCTTCCTTGTGATCCCTTGTGAGACTGCATGTTTTCTTGAGGACAAGACAGCAGGCATTGCATGAGGTTCCTTCCTTTGTCTTGACACATTGGAGCCCCTTCTTTTGACAGTATCAGCAAGGGGGGTTGAGCCATGCCCCTGCACAAGGAGGTGCTGTCATGAGGTACTTCCCTAACCTCATTGATGGTGTGATATCCCCCCACCAACATTCCTCATTATCAGAATGATTGTTGTCGTCATTTGAGTCATTCTCATTGTTTTCATCTGAGGCAACAGATTGATATTTAGACTGGCTGGGTGGGGGAGGACTATGAGGTGGAGTTCAGGCAGTGTATTTACTCCATTCTCATTGGGGTATCTGTGCTTCACTAGCCTTTTTGATTCACCAGGGTTGGGCTGGGACCAGCTCTGCTAGTGACAATGGACTTGATGCTAATACTCTACCAGGTTTTGATGAGGGACCTGCTGTGGACACCAGACCCACTAGTATGACCAGATCAGCTGCAACCATTGGCAGATCAATTGCTGAAATCCATTTAAAAATTTCCAAAGGTGAGGGATCCAATGTTGAACACAGACCTGCCACTCCTCCTGCTGCCTGGCCCTTGTTGACCTCCTGGGCTTCCATCCTTGCCTGTGACTCCTTGAAATATGCCCCTGCCTTCTCTTTCAACTCCTCAATTGCCTTTGCATCTGACAGATTGCCTGATAAAATTTGGAGGGCCTTGTTGGAAAAGCTTTTTCTTGCCTCCTGGACAAGTTGTTTGTCCTTAGCCTGGGAAATTTGCTTCCACAAAGATTTCTTCAACACCATCTGTGAGTGTGGCATATTATCCTACAAATAGGGTTGCTCACCAATTGTTTGACCCTACCCTGGAGATCTGACAAGTCTCCTCTCAGAGCAGAGACCAACACAGAGTTCTCAGTGTCATAGAGCTGTTGGAAAAGGACCTCAGTGGATGGAGACATAGCATAGCAGACAGCAATGAGTGGATAAGCAGCAGCTAGTGAGCAAAAGAGGACTTAAAAGTCAAGAATTTGAAAAATAGGGTCATGTGCCTCTATTGATTTACATGTGCTGTCCAAAAGTAGTATTGCTGCCAAAGCTTGCAGCTTCCAAAGAATTTGATGCTTTGATGAGATTTTGATGGCTGCCAAAGAAGATTGATGCCTTTCAAAGAATTCTGATCCTCTATAAAGAATTCTGATGCATTCCCAAGCATTGAAAAAAACCATGACCAATATGATGTGTTCTCCATTGATTTTGTTCAACTGGCATAATGCTGTGTTTCTGCTGTGCCTTGATTGTTATTTCTACAGTTAAAATAGATCTTCATATCACTTTTCATTCAAGTGGCTTTTTGCTAATAGTGGTACTGGCTTTGGCCACCCATCTTCTCAGTGGCTTTCTAATGGTGCTAGGCAGATATGTTTCTGAAGGCAGATTTTGTCACAAGCAGTGGCAGCCAGTCATGAGAAATGGCTGGCAGCTGGATCTGCTGCCAGTCCACTGACACCAGTGTATTTCAGTGTTGAGCAGGGCCAGTCACTGTTAAATGTAATTGCATAGACCCAAGAGTAATTAGCAGCTCCAGATCCTGATCAAAGGACTCCACTGGATATGTATAGTATGGCAAAATGTACAGCCTCCACAGCACCTGTATAACATGCTACCTTGTGGGGATTCCACTATGGTGTAGTGGACTCTGCCAGTGACATAGAATACAATCCAAAGCATGCTCTACTGTAATGTAGGACACACTACATGTATATGTCTCTATGTGCTAGCCTATCAACTCTGGCTCCCTGTGGGAATGTGCCAGCTCCTTCTGGTGTTCAATGTGGTCAAGTTGTCTCCAGCCCTGAAGGACCCTATTCCATAGTGATGTCTACCACCTCTGCCACCTCTGGTGGTGGTTGACAACAACAAGGAGTATGAAGTGGAGGAGATCCTGAATAGTTGTCTATTCCAGTGATGGCTACAATATAAGGTGAAGTGGAAAGGTTAGGGAATTGAGGTCATCTCCTGAGAACCATGGGAGAATGTGCATGCCCCAGGGCTTATCAGGGAGTTCCATCAGAAGCACCCAGATGCACTGCACACCATCCGAGGAATCTATCCCATCTCACCAGTGGACTGGGCAATCCAGAACTTTTTGTACCCCACACATTGAGATGCTGCACACTAGAGGGGGGGTGATGTCAGGGGACTTCTATTTCCAACCTCCATGGCTTGTTCCAATGCCTCTGCAGCTTGCCCAACATCTCCAGAACCTGCTCCAGACCTCCAGAGATCTCCAGAGACCCACAGGACTTTCTGTATTACCTCATCAATCACTTCCCTAGGGTTAGGAGTAGCTCTAGTCTTCTGTACAGCTGCTCCCACACCTCCACCACCTGCTGATGCACTGCACTGAGCAGCAGGAATCCTTAGACTTGTTCTCTTTGGATTCCCCTCTGCTATGTGATTATTTACCATTGTATTGTTGTCTACTTGCTAATATACTTTGGATTCCCTTCTGCTAACTGCATGACTCTGAGCTGCTGCTCCCAGAGGTTGCCCTTACAGCTTTGTAGTGAAGGCTTACCATGGGGACACCAATTAGCACATGACTTGATGAAGCAATGTCACTACCCCACTCATGTCTAATTGGAAAAAGGAAGGATCCCCTGGTGCAGCAGATTTGGGAGAGGGTAACCTTGCTAACCAAGCAGGCCATGGTTTGGGTAGGTGGAAGAATAGGATCAAGTGTGACTTGGCTGCCAAGCTAAGAAGAGTAGTCCATGGGTCAGGGAAGCCAGGCATTGATTGCTGCACTTACCCAAGCAGTTGACCTGATACATTGCCAACAACACCAGATTTTGCACTCCAAAAAGTATGTCTGGGTGGGGGGAGAGGTTTAGTTGTGAGAATCTCTGCTGGGAGGTTCAGTCAGAGGGAGCTGAGAGTTGTGGTGATCAGGCTTTGTGGCCCTACACCAGCCAACCACTGGCAAGTACTGCTGAGAGTCAAAGAGTCAAGATATTGGGATGGCACGTCAATGGCAGATGACAAGGGATTTATGTGGGATACTGCATGAACACCAGTTGGATCAAATTGGAGTAAAGTGGCTTCAAGGCATAACTGGCATGCTTGAAAAGGCATCAGGCCGGAGTACTGGTCCGGAGTGTATGCGATTTCCACCTCTTAGTGTACTGCAGGCACTATGATATGTATCCTCGAGCTTAGTCATGTACAATTAGCGCTTCAAAACAATAAAAACCAGATCATCCTGTACAATATTCACACGTACAGGCCTGTGTGAATATTGTACAGGATCGCACGTACAGGGTGTGAATATTGTACAGGATCACACGTACAGGGTGTGAATATTGTACAGGAACGAACGTCTGTATGTGCGAATATTGTCCTGATTCGTTCCGATATTGTCCTGGAACGAACGTCTGTACGTGCGAATATTGTCCTGGTTCGCACGTACAGGAACAAACGTCTGTACGTGCGGATATTGTCCTGTTCGAACATTGTCCTGGTTCGTTCCGATCGTCTGTACGTACATATTGATCTTCCGGGAAGCTCAACTTTAAAGATAACGACTCAGGGCGGTTTTCATCCAACCGCGCAGCCGCCAAATCTTTCGTCTATGTACAGTTGTGGACAAGCGAACTCGACAACTTTGATATCTCGGCTAGACAAATTTTTGTACAACGCTGAGTACACCAAACTTTGTGTCTTAATTGGTTGATTGGGGACAGAGTTATGGCTATCACAACGTCGGGACTCTGTAGCCATACCTGGCACGTTGTATGTCTGTCCGTGCACGGACCGCGTTGATAATCTTAATCATCTTATCCTCGGACCGAAGGGACATTGATTCCAGGCGCAGAGCACATAGAGTTGTATCATAACGCGCCGTCTTCGTGATGGTCATGTGATTGCAGTAATCTTAACCCCCATCTCATCTGATAACTTGTATGGTAACTTGCCCTGCCGTACGCCAAGTGGCTTATCCGATCGGGAAACTTAAAGCACGACTACATCAACCAAAGCTGGCTTCAATTTGGTACCCTGACGCTTTAAGATACTACTGTGGTTTCCGTCCGGCTCAATAATAGAATTTCCACGGCTGGGTCGAAGATTCCCTTGCCAATTTTTCCCCTTGCCAATTTTTCCCCTTGCCAATTTTGGCCCTTACCAATTTTGGCCTCATTGCATAAAACCACCATGCTACAAAACCACAATGGGAGGATACTGGTACTTAGACCTACCAGCCATGCTTAATTTCTTCCGAGTACTGGTCGACTCTCCTGTGCTTTTTCCTGCTCTCACTTCGATCATACCTGCTCGTCTGCTGGGCATAGTCAGCAGCCTGATTCTTGCCTCGTGTTTTCTACATGACATCAACAACGTTATCCGACCCAGGAAGGCAATACTACGCGTTGAGGAATCCCTGACGAACGTCATGGATCTCTTCCATAACATTGAACGCATCTGCGACGCGCGCGAAGTACAGGAAATAAGGACCCTCCTTAATGAGTAAGTCAATTATCCTCTCTTGATGCTTGTGCCCTGGATCATATCACGTATTGCACATATAGTTTACAATTGCGCATGCTCACCTTCAAAGAGGAGGCAATCCTGGCATCATCTGTTTGGAAAGAACTTTGTCTCTTCTTCAAAAGAAACATTCTCGCATTAAGGAGATATTTGAAGGAAATTGATGCAGTTCGTGATAAGATTGAAGTATGGTCAAATTCATATTGCTATGTACCGGCAGCTCAACTATCCATAGTTGGCAAAGATACACAAAGAGCGAGTTCGTCTAGGCACGACAGATAACAGGAATCGAGCAAGATATGACTCCATTGGCGGACAGACAGTAGTCTGACCAGTATAGGAACTGACGCGTTAGTACGGTATGTCTTCGAGTTGTCCATAGGAGCAAGTACTTGAGAGAGAGCAAGGATAGCGTTGTGATCTGGTAGAACACTGAGACGGGCGTTCTCGAATCTTGATTTGGATTCTATCGTTTATCGACAGGGTCAAAGTACTCTTAGTTCCTTCAATGCAGATATGTATCTGAACAGATAGAAACCACGGTAGCATCTTAGAGCGTAAGGTTTTCAAATTGAAGCCAGCTTTGAGTGATGTAGTCCTGTTTCAAGTATCTCATTCAGCAGACGCAGAAGGTACTATTACGGGCCAGGAGATTGTTCTCGGAGATACCCGAAGATAAGATGATTACCGGCGTGGGTTGTCACCCCGGCGTTGTGATAGCCATAACTGTCAGTATAATCTGTCCCCAATCAAGCTCTCCACACACCAATCAAGACACAAAGTTTGCAACAAACTCCAGGCAGGCTCTGAAGCAGCCATTTGAGCCTCGCACCCTCAGACTAGTAGGAACGCCATTTCTCAGACTTCAACTCTTCGACACCCACTACCTCACCACCTGCAGTAGTCCATCGAGTGTATCCCAGCTCACCTTAAGGCTTCACTGTGCATCGCGAGGTCTGGTATATAGCATGGTATCGAATCATAGATGAGCATTCTTCTTCCGGAAAGCTTGAGGCACAACAAACAGTTCAATGGTCGGTCCTGACTCCGCAACGTGACACTGTAATTGAATTGGTCTGAACTTCACCAACATCATCCGTAAGGAACATGACGATAGGCTACCAACCGTTCAGCATCCCTCTTCGATGCGATTTCCCCCGCAAAGACTGCTTCCTCCCAATAGATTTCATTTCTGAAGCTGTCATCCCAATTTTTCACCATCTCCCAGCTTCATCGTCCTTTTCTTCCAGCCCTCCTCAAAGATCCGGAACATCCAAAGGTTTACGCAGGTCCTCGAGAAGACGGGATTCAGCATGGAAGATATCAATTCCTTCCAGATTAGTGATGTGCCAGGCCCGGCTTCAAGCCGTCAGCCAGGCCAAGCCGAGCCCATTTGGGCCGGGCCTAGCCGGGCCAGAGCAGGCGGCCTGATAAGGGCTTTGACCCGGCCCACAAGGATGGAAAGCCGGAGCCGGCGGCTCAGGCCGCGGCTTTCAAGGGCAATAGACCACACATACAAACAGGTGGCATGTTTCTTTTGATGGACATGTTCACGACGTCGACTTCGATACAAGCTCTCGCTATGCTCATCATTGACAGCATAACCATGCGCATTCAATTATTACTTTTCCTCTGTTTAGGTCTAAATATAAACATGTTTCTTTTCCCATTGACCTCTACCCTGCATGGGGATCTCTGGCTTGGGACTATCTATCAATCATGGCATCCTCTGTTTCAAGCGAGCGTGCTTTTTTTTTTATATCAATTGACGTGCATGGGCTGCTTGGCGCCCATGTTGCATGGTACTACGGACAGTGTACTACAACTACGAGAGCCGCAGAGTACCACACCCCCCTGCATACATGGAGAATGAGCGGGCCAGCATTTCCAATGCTGTTTCAGACTGCTCTCCCCTGGTAGACCCTGAGGAAGGAGATGATGGCAGGTATGTAAAGCCAGGTGGTAGTTACAATGAATGCTTGTGGGGCGAGCAGGGTTGGGACGAGTGATGGGGCTGGTGTCCCTACCAAGAGAGTGTTAGTAAGGCATAAGCCGAGTGCTGTTATTAGAGGAGCCTGTGTAAATTAGTGAATATAGGGCACACTTGGTTATTGGCAGGCAGGAGGTGCATGGTGTGGGCTCTGGGGCTGGGTGGGTCAGGATGTTTAGTGAGCACATGTCAGTTGTGGGCTGGTCAACTGCTGTGGGTGGGGCTGGGCAGCATGCTTTTTTGCAGGGAGGTTTGACTATTACCAAGCAATGCAACCAATTCAAATGTGACATTGTCAAAGCACTGCAGTGTTTGAAATGTGCTATACAATATGATCTGCTCTTTAGAGAACCAGGACCTTTATCTATCTATGAGGCTGAACTTGAGAAGCTCAAGAATGATGAGAACAATGGTGGACCTGGAACAGAGGAGGGGTGGGATGAGTTGCTTTCCAATGACAAAGACAATCTTGATATGGGCATTGACCTTGATTCTGATCAGGAAGAGATTTGCCATGTATGTGTCATTGTTCTCTTATAAAATATGTTTTGTCTGCTACAAGCCATGGCCTGGGCCAAGCCAAGCCAGAGCCAGGCTGCTATTGGGGGCTTGAGCTCAGCCCAGTGTTGGTCTGAGCCAGAGCTGCCTCAAGACAGGCTGGAACATCACTATTCCAGATCAACCAGGGATTCATGGGTTAGCTCATGTATTGTGTTAGCAAGCTTGGTATTTCTCTTGAGAAGTTCAATGCTCATGATGACACAATCCCATTGGGTTGTAGTGAGTGTCTGATTCATTTCTTTTGGTTCTTTTTTTGTATTGCTTCTGTATGATGCTTTGTCTTTTTACCAACATCTTCTCCATGAGTACATGAATCATCTCTCCATTGCTCTGTTACTCTTTTCCCTTTCACCTTCTTCCTTTCTTCTCTTTAACGCACATATATCTGCTATGCCTTGTGCATTTCCCTCATTCCCCTGTTGTACCTCTCTTCCATGTGCATCCCTCTCCTTCCCTCCTAGGACCCTCCTTCTCATCCATTCCAAGTTCTGTCTAAGACAAACAGTGATGCAAAATCTAAAGTCAACAGTGGCACTAAGTTATAAACTTTGGCCAAACATGTTGGACTTAGACTTTGTGAGAGTTCAGGGTTCTTAGCCACAAGTTCTTACTGTACAATTAGACAGGTTAATAGATTTATTGATTTTAATTCACCAGTAAGAGACAGTCTCAAACTTTAGAATGGGCACAAATAGTTTATTATACTAAATATCCTGAAGCTAATCAAGCTTGTAGGCCTAAGCAATTTGCTCCCTGGGGATCACCAAGCCACGGCAAGTATTTACTTGCTCCTTCCTTCTGAAATCCTTCCCTTTTTATACCTTGCCCCCCCTCACATGGACCAGGGCTTTTCCATGTGTTTTTGTCTTTGTCTGGGAGCATAGTCAGCCAATGGGAGGTCTGGGTGTTGGGGTTCCACATGGGTGGGCCTTGGCAACATGTGGTGAGGCTTGCCTTCCCCTTCCTTCTTCCACTAAGCCCTTTCTTCCTTTACTAAGTCCTCCCTTCCTTTGTCAAGACTATTGGCAATGCATGTTCTGCAAGGGTTTGGTGGTGTTATGAGATGTAGGATGAGGTGAATCAAGTTTTTGGGTTCAACACCAGCTTTGTCAAGATGCCGAGGACAGCTGGGACTGCCACTTTGTTAGGTGTGTTGGCTATCACTCTGATCAGGTTCTTTTGATTGAGGTGATGTGCTTAGTATTCAACCCTCAACCCTTTTCTCTGGCCTTGTCTTTACTGCTGTAGGCCAATTTTGACTTCTGGGATCATTGGCATAGTATTTTTATTAAGCTAAGTACTTTCTCTGCCTACTGTTTTCAGTGAAATGCTTACAGTTTTCAGCATTTTTAGGTATATTGAGAAAGTTCTTTCTTTTCATTTAAAATACTAGTTTTTATGGGTAAGTACTGTTGTACCACTATATCAACAGCCTGTCACAAGTATACATATGCTTGTTTGAAGAAATGAGTCTCAGTAGGCATGTGAGAAAGAATGACATGCAAGGTGTCACACTTGTGAGCCAGACCAAGCCAATGCAATTGCAGCACCCATTCAACATTTAGAATGGATATCCCTTTCCTTACTGTAAAGTGCAATGTATAATGTGGTGAGAAACTGATAAAGTCAACTTATCTGATGTATATATTCTAGTCACTGAACTGAACCCCTTGGTTGCCAAACTGCCACAGTCATAAAAAATAGGACAGCATGGCACACATCCTTGTATCCTTGATTGTGTATATATTATTTTTTCATTTTTCATTCATAAAGTTGTCTTGACTCATGCAATCTGTGACTCCATTCCAATGTATAAGATATTGCTAAAGTGAGAGTAGAGAATAATTATCTCTTTCTAGCCTGGATTGAGTCACTGAAATTTGCCTGTGCAAGAAATTCAATATAAGCAATCTATTTTTGGACAAGCACTAAGTGCTAAGCTGCAGCATACCACCTATATCTTTCACAAACTTGATGGCAGTTTTTATTTTTGCCTTCTCCAGGTGCTTCTTGCAGCTTGGGCTTGATCCCATATCATGCAAACATCCCTTGCAGGAAAAAAAAACTCAAGAATAGAAAGTACAATCAAGTTATTCAACACAAGATACATCCATTACCCTTTGGGAGAACTGGCATGGTGATGCAAAATGAGAATTTGGCTTAGTGCAAACTCTGATTCACAAAAGTGTTTGGGACTTAGTTTGACTTAGCCACTCAAATAGACATAGTAAAGTAGAGATTTTATTGATTTAGTTATAAGATTGACTGTTCCACTGTTAAACAAGGCTCAGATGAGATATCATTCAAAATGGTAAGCCTGAAGCTGGTAAGAACTCATAAGCTAAAGAAGCCCTCTCCCTGACCTCTAAGCCATGGTAGATAACTGCTTGCTGACACTCTTGAAATCCCACCCTTTTTATGGCTAGTTGTTTGTGCATGGACCGGGACTTATCCCACATGTTTTCATCATTGTCCAGGAGTGCAATGGCCAGTAGATGTGGGGGCACTGCCACTTGTTAGAGCGGCTTGACTATCACATCAATCATTTTCTTGATTGATGAGATGCTGAGCCCTCAACCCCAGTGAAAACCAGATCTGGGGGAGGATCTGCAAATTGAGGTCACCTTTAAGTTTTTTTTCTGTGTACTCTAAACTTAGATATGAAAGTTGAAACAATCACATTATCAAGTGAACTTGTGACATTGCATGTCATGCTGTCAAGGTGATAACAAGCCATTGATGTCAGCCTGGTGTGTTGAGCATGATGGTTTGGAGGACGCTTGGCCATTGGCCTGTGCCCCACAAGAACAACCCACAACCGATTGAGAACTCATATTTGGCATCACAGACAGATTGGGAGTCATTGCATAGCTCAGTAGTCTGTTTGTCCTTTGGTGCATACTATGTTCATGGTCCCAAGAAAAAAGAAAACAAAAATCAGTTGTCTGAACCTGTCTTGGCAGCAACAATAAAAGAAAAGAAAACTCACAAGGTACAGCTCACTCTTGCCTGCCTTCCTCAACTATAAGCCTTGTACTCCAACAATCCAGCACCACATTCCCACCCAGCTGGTGGGGTAGAAGAGCTGGATGGGAGATTCAGTGGTTTGCCATTTGGTGCATCTCTGGAGTTTGTGTGAGGCAAGGAGGATGGGGGTTTGGTTGGATAGCGATTGTGAAGCCTCTCATCTGTGGTGCCTTCTTCCAGTCCTTGACCCAAGATTCCAGCACTTTCTCCTTTGTTCTCCTTCTGGCATTGGTGAGTGTTGCATATTTGGGCATCCACAGTTCCATCCCCTTTTTGTACTCATCTGCCAGTTCAGTGCCCTTGACATCCTCATGTTCTGAGCACAACTCTACTCCAAATGATCTGTCATTGTCTTCCTCCAGGAATTTGTCAATTGTGTGAGTGATTTTGACCATATTAGACTGGCCTGGCTTTGGTTTTGGTTCTTATTCTTGTTAGCATTTCCATTGTCACAATATCACACCAGCCGCTTATCACAATCACACTAACCATCACACAGGGGCCCACTGGCATTGGCCATGGCCGCTGGTGCTTTGTGCCACATTCTCATTGTTCATGATATGTATATATATTCAGCTACATTAGACAATCCCCTCAGTCAATTATACTGGACTGAGGAGTGAGTAACTACACTTACCATCAAATTACTTACAAACTGACTGTGCCCATAGAGTAAACTTACGTTTGTTCTTAGGTACAGTTTAATATCAGTCAATTATACCAGACTGAGGGAGTAAACTTACATTTGTTCTTAGGGTCTGTTTTCTAACAGGTTATGGGTATATTGTAGCCAGACCTTAGAACATCCTATTGATCAGAACTCCTATCCAGTCATATCACGCACTGTGTTGCATACCTTAAATCTTTGTCTATTGTCTTTCTTCTTGTCCTTGTCTGACTCCTTTGGTAATTCTGCTCACTATGGCTCCTGCATCCCCATCCCTCACTCTGCCCACTGATTTCACCAACCCTTCCATCCCAAAATGCATCATATGTCACAGATGGGAAGGCCCCAAGTATGCTCATGCAGACAGTAACTTCACTCAGTGGACAGAGAAGCTCAAAGATGCCCTCATCCTTCATGGAATATACTCCCATGTGTTTGACATCACTGTCCATCCAAATATTGACACAGAACCCTGTGCACATGGCAACTGGGGCCTGAATGATCAGCTTGCCATCACCTTTATCAAATCCATGCTAGACAATGCTAAACATTGTGACCTTGTCACCCATGAGGGTGCAGCCAAATGTTATGCAGACTTGAAAGCACAGATGCAGAGGGAGGGTCCCATCAAGCAGATTGCTCTTCTCCAAGAAGCACTGTCTACATACTGCTCTCTTGCAGAACCCCTGTCTGTCACAGCTGGGTGCATTGTTGATACTGTTAAGTGTGCCTTTGACATCAGGATGGTGGACAGGAACCTCTTTGCCTGCATTGCTCTACTAAACAGTCACAATGATCCATCCTTTGACTCCCTTCAGAATTTGGTCTCAACACTCATCAGTAAATGCACACAGAGCGCACCTTGCAATCCAATGGACATCTGCATCCTCATGGAAAACACCCAGAATATTCTCAATTCCAAGGCAAAATCAAATCATGCTATGGCGTTTAGCACAAAAGGGGGCAAGAGAGTGATGGATTTACCAGGACACAGCCATGGCCATGGGGCAACTTGTTGTGAGAATTGCTTTGTGCTTAAATGGCCTTGCAAAGGACATTCAAAGGCCTTTTGCATACAAAAAGGAGGAGGGATGGCAGGTAAATCTATTGCTGAGGCTCAGGAAGCACAGTGGACATTGAGAGGCAAGTCCAACCTTCCTGCAAAGCCTTTGACAAAAACCAGTACTACTGTGGTGTCCACTCCAAAAACTTTTGTAGGCATCACAGGGATCAATGAGAAGCTGTGGTACATAGACCAGTCACAGCTTGAGCAGCTCCCAGCCCCCACTGAAATGGCAGCCTTTGCAAAAGTCATTGCACCTCCATCCAAATCACCCTCCAATCACAGTATAGAATATTGGAAACATGTTGGTTTCCCAGCAATAGATGAAGCCAGCTTTGCAGAAAACTGGACCATTCAAACACAATCAGTCACAGAAAACATCCTTGCAACAGACATAGAAAAAACCCACCCCATGGGATGATCATTCCTAAGCAACACTCCCTTCCTCATAGATTCCGGAGCTACTGTTCATATCTCCCCTTGCTGCAAAGACTTCTGACCCTACAATTGATCCATCCATGCAATGTAAAAGGGCTTGGTGGATCCACAGTTGCAGCAATCAGAATCAGAGATATATGACTCCACATCACCAAAGGCTCTGATATTCTCTTGCAAAATGCCCTCTATATTCTGGATGCTACCATATGCCTCATTTCAGTCAGCTCTCTCACCACATGTTCTGGCTTAGATACTGTATTTGA
Source organism: Termitomyces sp. 'cryptogamus' (assembly GCA_020091625.1). Taxonomy (NCBI): domain Eukaryota; kingdom Fungi; phylum Basidiomycota; class Agaricomycetes; order Agaricales; family Lyophyllaceae; genus Termitomyces; species Termitomyces sp. 'cryptogamus'. Next base: position 4,888,396 of record JAGYZC010000006.1, on the reverse strand, counting down.
CAACACATCAGTCAAAATTGTTGATCGATCCACATGCTCGCTTGTTGCACAAGGATCACTCATTTCAAACCAATGCCTCTACACCCTCAACCTCCAATCTATCTCTCTTGAACACTGTGCTTTTCCAGCCATATACACTAGCAATCTGGAAACCTGGCATTGTCATCTTGGACACACCAATTACCAGACCATCCTCAACATGGCTAAATCTGGAATGGTCCCAGGTATGCCCTCTGTCTTCCCCTCAAAACCACCTAAATGTGACTCATGTATCCTTGGAAAACAGACAAGGAATGCAGTTCCAAAGGTGCAGGAGGAAGAATGGAGGGCAACATGGAAATTAGAGATTGTATGGGTTGATTTAGCTGGTCCTCAGGCTGTAATATTGCATGGAAGTTACAAATATATCATGAACATTGTCAACAATTTCACTCGTGAGCACTGGTTAATACTGTTGCGTAGCAAGGCTGAAGGCCTTGCCCATCTGAAAGCATGGCAACTGGCTTGAGAGAACAAGGTTCAGGCTAAGTTAGGCATGTATCAAACAGGTCATGATGGCAAACTTGGCAGGCAAAATATGCAGTCATGGCTCATGTCTTGTGGATCCAAACAGCAGCATGGAGCAGCCTACACTTCAGCTCACATTGGTTATTTCAAGCACATGCATTGGACTCTGATGGATAAGGCCTGAACTATGCAAATATCTGTGGGATGTCCACCTAACATGTGGGATGAATTTTACATGACGGCCTCTCATATTCATAAACAAACTCTTATAAAATCCATGAAAAATGTAACTCCTCATGAGGCCTGGATGGGCAGGCAACCAAAGTACTCCTACATGTGGGAAATAGGTTGTAAGGCTTATGTCCTCATTTTGGCAAAACATAATCCCAAGATATATGCACAATCCATTGAGTGCATGTTGATTGGCTATGCAAAAGACTCAAAAGCATACAGGTGCTATGACAAATCAAGTGGAAAAATCTACGAGACCTACTATGTAAAATTCTGTGAAAGCCATGAGCTACCACAAACACTCTACTTGCCTTCACACCCTGCAGATAGCCAGCAACCACCTGACATCTCTAACTTACCTTTGCACCCCGCTGATAGCCAGCAGCCATCTGACATCATCAACCTCAATATTGACGATGCTATCATGTCAACCCCTGAACTCACTCATCAGCCTCAACCTGGACTTGTTGAACTCCAGAATACACTGCCTATCCTTGAACTCTGTTGATCACAGCGTGTACTCATACCAACTGCCAGAGCTGACCCTGATAATGCTCCACTATCTTGAACCCAGAAAGCCATACTAGAATCTATTGTGGCAGGTGAGTGTCTGCATGCACAATATAAAGCAACAAGGACTGGTAACCAATGATTGGAAACAGCCGATCAAGGTACCATAGACATAGTCCCAGAACAAGATCAAAATGATCCCAATTTGGCCAATATCAGTTCTTTGCAAGACATTGAGCACCTATTGACTGCTGCTTGTGAACTCAAAGAATATCCTTCAGTGCCAGATATCAGCAATGAACCTCGTACCTGTGCTGAGGCAAAACTATTGTCAGGTTCTGCTGATGATGGGGGCTCAGCTACACTAGCAAATCCTTACTAGGTGGACACGATGTCCTGCGCTTATAACCTAACACTCCGGAGGTGGCGCGGAGGGGTGAGACTTGCAAGGGGAAGCTATGGGAAGCGGTCCAAGCAAGTCCAGAGTGGTCTGGGGAAGTCTAAGACCAAGTATATTAACATTGGGCTTGGGCAGCATCAGGGACAAGTTCGTAGGCATGTAAATAGACTGCAGGGTAGACGGGGGCTTCACTAGGGTTGGGGGTGGAGCTGGAGTCTGATGGGGAGATCAAGTAAGACTTGATGGGTTCAGGGCCAAGCGGAGAGCAAGGTCCAGAGTTGTTGTAAGAATGTTTCAGGGGTCGTGGCATGTGCGCAGAGTTTGTACTGACATCAGAGATGGGAAGAACTTAGGAAAATAAAGGAGAAGGAGACAATCAAGATGAGATGGAGATGAGATGAGATGAGACAGACAGAAAAGGTAGATTTGAGACTAGAAATAGAAATGGAGACAGAACAAAACACAAGACACAAGAAACCAGTAAACGCAAGTAATATCAAGACTAAAGTATGAGGAGCTACTCTATGACTTATATACTAACTACTGGATAGCTCCAGAGGACAGTGGGCATGGTGGCAGGGTTCAATGAAGCTGCATGGAGTTGACGAGTGTTGGGTACAATCAAGGGGCATGCCACAGTAATATTCTGATGGGATCAGTTGGGGGCGCAGGCTGCTCTGGGGTTGTTGTGATACTCCAGAGCAGGTCGGGTGAACTGGAGTAGTGAGTCAGAGGTGTATAACAAGGTCAGGAACAGTGGGGGAGGGTTTCAGGGGCTCAGGAAAAGTGTGGATGGCTGCAGAGAAGGCATCAGAGTTGGTCAGGGGATCATTGGGGTTTGCCAGGGATGCATTGGAGTTACCCAGAGTGGGCGCAGAAGGTGGGCAAGGGTTGGGGGAGTTTGGCGGAGCATTGGGAAGGACTTGGGGGAGCAAGCAGATTGGAAAACAAGGTTGGGGGTTTGGGGAGCAGGTTATGACATTACCCCCCCCCCCCTCAGCATTGAGACCCTCAAGACATGGCGTGCAGTTCAGGAATTGGCAGGCATGGAAATCGAAGTTGAGCAATATTGATCAGACCCGTAGTAAGTGGCGATGGCATGGGGAACAAAGTCGAAGCATGGCCGCCGTTCATCAGGGGGTTCTTTCCAAGCCATTAAAAGGATCAGACATACCCCAGGATTTCCTAACCTTCCACCATGTCATCCTCTGCTTATTCTCCCATGTCATTAGCATTGTCATCAGCCTCCCCTGACCCCTATCCTTGAGGGAGTCCAAGTCCTTCCATGGTCATGGATGGGTTGTGGCCATGTACCATAGTCGTGAGTGCCATTCTGTTTCACACATTCCAGAATACTGACTGGGTTCTGACAGAGTTATCTATAGCTGTGGCAGGCCCCTCGGGGCTTTTGTTGGGCAGGGGTGCAGCACAGTTGGCGGGAGCAGTCTCCCCCTCGCATTCCAGGCCTGGGCTTGGTCCAGGGGTGGTCCAATCCATTCCTGCAGGTTTGAGGGTGGTTCAGGCAGAGGTGATACTGGAGCAGTTTGTGGAGGCCATGGGGCAGGCAAGGGGTCCTCCAACCCTCAAGTAGTGCCAGGTGGCAGCCCCTGCAGGAGGGGTCGGGCATAGGAGTGCCCTGAGTGGCAGCAGAGAGAGTGCAGAAGTGGGAGGAGTGGAATGGCAGGGGATGCTTTGTGAGTCTTTTCCTTTTCATCCCCTGTTCTCCATCCCACTGAGCTGACTCCACTTCAGCAGACTGGGCCAGGGAGCACCGCATTCTCCTTGATGGAGCATTGGCAGTGCTGGGGTCCATTCACAATGGGTTGGCAAGGATGCCTGGGAACCTCCCTCCAGAGCTGGGGCAGAGGATTATGCAGATGGAGCACCTGCTGGCAGGGCATTGATGGAGGACAATGGTGGACCCTGGAGCATGGTGGGAGGTGGCAACAGATGTGAGGGAGCCCCTCCCAGGGCATCCAGACATTCTAGCAATGGTGGTGGCACAACTGGAGGTGGACATGGTGGGGAGGATAGTGGAGGTAGGACCAGAGGGGGAGGGGGAGTAGGGGGTTTTCTTGGACTTGCCTTCTTGTGCCCAGTGCCTGCTTTGTACTCTGTATTGTTATGTAATTGTCATACCATGTATATTATGGTTCCCTTCTGATGTCTAGTCTGAGTGATGGGAAATTTTTTCTTTAGTTTTAAGTAAGGAAGTGGTAAATAAAACATATAGGGGGTACTCATGGGAGTTGAATCCCTGATAAATCCAGAGGCGGGGGTGATGCCCACTGATGCCATCTGTGTTTGCTAGTCCTGGGAGTCTGCGGGCTTGATGGGGTGTCATTGATGGAAGTCCCAGAGTTTGTCCAGGGCTCTGTTGAGGTTTCTTCAGGGTTCCCAAGTGTCATTCTCAAGTCTGTAGCCCTTCCAGCAGACCAAGTATTGGAGTCAGCCATGGACCATGCAGGAGTCAAGGATTTGGTCAACCTCAAAAGGGCTGAAATGCTTGTGATCAAGCTTGATGGAAGGCCTCTGGGTCTTGAGATTTTGTTGATCAAGCCAGACCAAGGTGCTGGGGGGCCAATTGGGGGTCAGGTTGCATCGAGCATCAGCATGCTTGGAGTAGGCTTGATTGGCAGTGTTGATCTTGTCCCAGAGGAACTGGTGAAGGGATTGGAGGTCTTCAGCAACTTTGTGGGCGATGTGAGAAGGGATATCCTCAAGAGATAGTGTAAGTCAGGGGTTGTAGCTCTTGTTGGCATAGAAGGGGGAAACTCCGGTGGTGGAGTGAGGCATATTGTTGTAGGTAAACTCAGCAAGGGGAAGTTCTGTGCACCAGTCATTCTGTAAATAGTGAATGTAAAGGCGAAGATACTGTTCCAATGTCTGGTTTACTTGTTCTGTTTGCTTGTCGGTTTCTGGGTGATAGGCAGTGGAGAGGTTGGTTTTGATTTTGAGCACCTTGCATAGTGATTTCCAGAAATGAGATACAAATAGGGGCCTACGGTCAGAGGCAATGTTGTCTGGGAGTCCATGCTTGGAGAATACGTGTTCGAAGAATAGTTTGGCAAACTCTGGAGCATTGTTGGTGGTGTGGCAGGGGATGAAGAGGCCTTGCTTAGTGAGGTGGCAGACGATGATGAGGATTGCATCAAAACCTTCAGAGTCAGGGAGTTCAACAATATAATCCATTGATATTGAGGACCAGGGGCGTTGGCCAATGGGGAGGGGTTTTAATAACCTGTGGAGGCGGTGGTGGGGTACCTTGGCCCAGAGACAGGATTCACAGGCCCTTATATATTGCGTGATGTCCTTCTTCATTCCTGGCCAAAAGTAAGTCCAGGAGATGAGTTGAAGGGTCTTACAAATTCCTGAGTGTCTGTAGAGCTTGTGGTCGTGGTGTTGCCGGAGTATGTTGAGGCGAATTGACTTGTAGTCCAGAGCATAAATTTGTCCACTCCAGAGCAGGAGGCAGTGGTCTGGAGACAGCGTGAAGGGGTTCTTGGTGCTTGACTCATCAGTGGAGTTGTTGCAGAGGTCATGCTAAGTGAAGGAGTCCAGGGATGCATTTCTAATTTGATGGAGGATTTCTTCTTCATTTAAAATCAGCATGGCATGTAGATGTTTGGGAGGGATTACCACTTGATGGTTGAACATGTTCCATTTGGCTTCAAATGACTTTTTCAGCTACATGTTGGACCTCTGAGTGAGGGTGTCAGGCTTCGCGCCAAGTTGTCTGGGGCAGTAGTGGATGGTAAAATCATACTCCAAGAGGGTTTCAGACCATCAAGCTTGGTGGCGACTGAGTTGCTTTGTGGTTGTGAAGTATTGCAGATTGTTGTGGTCAGAGTAGACTTGGATGTGGTGTGGGGATTCCTTGAGGTAGGCCCACCACTGATGGAAAGCTTCGATGATTGCAAGGAGTTCCTTGTTGTAAATGTTGTAGTTGAGCTCTGTGGGGATCATTGAACGGGTGTAGAAGGTGACAGGGCAGAGATCCTTGCCTCCAAAGTCTGGCTGGGAGAATATTCTGGCAATGGCATAGTCAGAGGTGTTGCATTTGAGTATAATCAGCAGGGAGGGGTCAAAATGGCAGAGGACTGGAGCAGAGGTGAAGGCCTTCTTCAGAAGGAGGAAGATGCTTTGACACTTGCTGTCCCAATCCCAAGGAGTGTCCTTCCATGTGAGTCAGTTGAGGGGTTTGGTGATTCCAGAATAGTTGTTGATGAATTGGCAGTAAAAGTTAGCAAACTCCAGAAATGACTGTACCTCCTTGATGTTCTGCAGTGGGGGCCAATTGAGTATAGCTTCAACCTTGGCAGGGTTCATGCGCACGCCATCAGGAGTGATGATGACTCTGAGATATTCAACCTCCATCATGTGGAAGGAACATTCTTCAGGTTTGGCATGAAGGTGATACTCCTGGAATCATTCCAAGATGTGGCAGACATGCTCCAGATGCTCCACCAGTGAATTCAAGTAGATTAGGATGTTGTCCAGGTACACAATAACAAAAATATCATTCATGTTGTGGAAGATGTTGTTCATGAAGTACTGGAACATGGTGGGGAAGTTAGTCATTCTGAAGGGCACTACGAGGTACTCAAAGAGGCCATAGCAGGTGTGAAAGGCAGTCTTCTATTCATGTCCCAGAGTGATCTGGATGTTGTTGTAGCTAGAGTGGAGGTCTATCTTTGTGTAGACTTTGGCACTGTGGAGATGGTCAATGAGATCTCCAATCAGGCGGAGGGGATACCAGTTCTTTTTGGTGACTTTGTTGAGTTCCCAATAATTCACACAGAGTCAGAGTGACCTGTCCTTCTTCTTGGCAAACAAGACTGGAGCGCTGGTGGCAGAGATCAATAAGCATATGAAGCCCTTGCCAAGCATGTCATTGAGGTACTCCTTCAGAGCCCAGAGCTCAATCTTGGACATGTTGTAGATCTTGCCAAATGAGGGTGAGGCACCTTCTTCAAGGTCAATCTTGTGATTGTAGGAATGGTGCAGAGGAAGTTCCTTGGCACTCCCTTCAGAGAACACATCAGCAAATTCATGATACTCTAGGGAACTACTTTGGATAGGATCTGTTCCTCCATTTTGCTCTCCAGCATAGTAATTTCTATGTGGAGGTGCTCCTCTAGGTGGGGGTGCCATCTTGTAGAAGGCATGCAAAGGGGATGGCACCAATGACCCTAATGTCGAGGCTTCTGGAGTCAACAGGGGTGGATGGCAGGGCAGTAGCAGTTGAGTCCAGAGTGGTGGCAGAGTTGGTCAGAGGAGTCAAGCATTGCTAGTTGGGGTACCATGGGCCTTTGTACTGACTCCAAGGTATGTTGGGGGGCAGCCGTCATGATTTGGTTGGGGGTAATTGAGGCAGGGTTGCATTTTCTTTGCTATGGGAATTGCCATTGGGGGTTGAGGGGCCCTGGGTTGCTCCAGAAGTGCTGGTGCCAGGGTCAGAGATGTTGGTGTCTGAGATAGACTGGAGGCAGAGGGGGATGGCAGCTGCTAAACTTGCTCCAGGGCCAGGAAATCATATGGTGAGGTTCTTTCAGTCAATGTTGGGGTTGACATCTTGCAGCCACGGAAGTTCAAGCATGATCAGAGTCAATGGGGATAGTTGGGTGATGAGGAGCTGGGCCTGAAACTGCAGGTCATTGTTGAGGGTGAGAGTGTTGTTGTGGTATTGAGTGATTCCTGTTGTGGTGGGGCTTCTGTCAAAGAGTTGGAGCTCAAGAGGTTTGTCGAGGTTGTTGCGTCAGAGGTCAAGTTGACTGCTGACAAAGGTACCAGAGATGCCACTGTCAACAAGGGTGGAGAGTACTCTGGGCAAGCCATTGAGTCAGACATTGATGACCAATGACCATGTGGACCTGAAGCGGAGCTGCAGAGTCTGGGGGGAGTTGTCACTACCCGCTCCCTAGATCCCTAGACACGGCCCCCAACCCCTCCCGATAACTCCCCGGAACCCCGCCCACACTTTCGACGCCCACACTGGGCAACTCCGACGCTTCTCCGGCAAACCCCGACGGCAACTCCCTATCCGTAGCCATCAACACCCCCTTGAAACCTTCCCCCACCGTTCCTGGACACGTTATACGTCCCCGACCCCCTACACTAGTTCACCCGACCCATCCCGGAGTGCCACGACGCCCCGGAGCGGCCGCGCCCCCAACTGATCCCATCAGAATACCGCCGCAGCCCGAACTTGGGTTGTACCCGACACCCGTCGACTCAGCACAGCCCCGTCGACCCCCGCCATCACATCCGCCGCCCTTGGAGGCACCCAGTAGTTGGTATATAAGTCATAGAATGACTCCTCGGACCCTAGTCTTGATATTACATTTTACCGGTTTCCTATGTTTTGTCTCTCGTCTCGTCTGTATTTCTGTTCCTAGGTTTCGAATCTATCTTTTCTCAGTCTCGTCTTGTCTCCGTCTCGTCTCGACTGTACATATTTCCTTTGTTCCCCAGAAGTTCCCTTGCTCCCTACATCAGTACGAACTCCGCGCATGCGCCACGACCTGAACATTCCTAACGACAACCCCGGGGCTCACTACCCGCTCACCCCGGAACCCATCAAGCCCCGGTAATCCCCTATCCAACCGACCCCGCCCCCCCGACAGCCGAGAAGCCTCCGCCTACCCCGCAATCCCCTCGTGCGTCCGCTAACGAGCTCCGACACCCACCCCGGGTCAACGACCAGTACCTCCGGTCTTAGACCCCTCTGAATCACTCCGGACCTACTCGGGCCGCTATCCCTAGGGGCCCCTCGCAAGCCTTCCCCACCTCCGCTCCAACTCCGGGCGCCTGGTTATAAACGCAGGACATCGCGTCCGCCTAGTAAGGACTCGCCAGTGTACTGAGCCACCGTCGTCAGCGGAACCTGACATAATATCAAGACTCCCCCTTACCCCGTTCTCGATGTCTGCGTTCAACCCCGCGTACAACCCAGTCGGTTACCCAACCGACGCCTACGGCCGGCCCATATTGGAAAATTCCTACGCCCCATTCTACCCGGGCCCCTTCACGGACCAATACGTGCCCCGTCACTGGACCCCTGACCCCAACCAGGTGTTCTACGCCCCCTCCATCAGCCAGGGAATACCCCCGGGCTGGCGCCGCCCTCCCGCATTCCACGCCGATGGCAACAACCCCCGTATCAACTCCGGAGGATACTCCGCAGCACCCCCCAACCCCGCCTACCTTCCCCCCGCCCATTACTATGCGTATCCAATCCCCGCTGCAGCCCCAGCCCCGCCGGAAGCTACGGATAACTATTCCCCACCCCGCCCACCATTCGCCGTTCAAACCCCTCCTTCCCCCAGGCAGCAGAGGATCGAAGCCTACGCCCAGCAACGCGACGAAGTTCTCCGCTTCCTCCGCCTGTCCCCTGCGGAATTCGCAAGGCGTACCTGCACCTTCCTTACCAGCCTAGGCTACCCCGACACCTCCGCAACCCCGGAGGTCTGGGCGGACCGACTCCTCGACTTCCACGAACGCTACCTGCAAGGGAACCTCCCGGAGAACACGCAAGGCACCCTGGGCCTCGACGAGAACTTACGGAACGAGCTCCGCGCCTTGGTCGAAGAAATCCACACTAGCCCGAACCCCCGCCCCTTCGAAGATCCCCTGGACCCCGCCCGCTCCTTCCACGTGCAACGCGAGGAACCCGTCGGGACACGAAACGAAGCCCCATCTTCCGTTCCCCGCCAGCAGGAAGAACTCAACGCGGCCTCCAGCATCTTGAGGAATCTCAACCCCGCGGGGGGGCTGTTCGACCAACCCGCCGCCCACACCCTGGCCCTCTCCGCCCGGCCCCGGGCCAGCTCGGTGCCCAGCGCCTTCCGAACCTGGGATCAACCCGCCATCCCCAAAATCCGCTCCCAACGACCGTCCCTACGCGTCGACGACGACAACCGGACCCTCTCCTATATCGACGAGCCGGGCAACCCCGTCGACGAACACCCCCCGCGCAACGGGCCCCAACGAGACCGACCCCCCCATTTCGACCTCCGCGCCCCTCGTAGCAACGCCCCTCCGCCCCGTCCCAACGCCCCAGTCCCCCCGCGACAGCCCCTGGGCCCCGGGGCGCCCCGACCCCCTCTGTCCGCCAACCCCTTTCGTCCCCCGCCCGCCCCGATGCCTAACCCCCCCAACGACATCAACTATTTCAGACCCCCGAATCCCGGAGGACCCCCTCCCCCTCGATGGGCCCCAGGACCCGCCCCGGGTAGTGTAGGTCAAAACCCCGGTGGGGGACCACCCAATGGCGGACCCCCAGGAGGATGGGGCCCGGCGATGGACAACTTCCCCCCCCAGCGCAGAAACGGAAACAACTACTACTACTACTACAACACCGGACCCCCACCCCGAACTCAAAATTCGCAGGACGACACCCGCGACGCACTGGCCCGGGAAGGAAAGCTCGACATCCAGAAGCCCGAACCCTTCACCGGCCGCGACCCCCGGAAGTGGCGAATCTTCCTGACCCAATGCTTAACTATGTTTCAAGCTAAGCCCATCACTTTTCAGCTTGAGAGCTCACGAGTAGCCTTCGCCGCATCATACTTACAGGGCATCGCTTTCGACCACTACACCGCGCTACTCCGGTTCGACCCAAACAATCCCGTACTCTCCCATTGGCTCGCTTTCACTCAAGAGTTCTCGAGTAAGTTTGGCGTCTTTGACACCGTAGCAGAGGCGGAGGAAAATCTCTTCAACCTCCGAATGCGCGACAACGAACGCTTCACGACCTTCATCGTACAGTTCGAACGAGAGGCCTACGAGACTGGCTGGAATTACAACGCCCTCCGGTTCGCCCTCCGTCGTGCCCTGCCCCAACGGATCAAGGACGTCCTTCGCCTCACGCCCAAACAAACCACCTACGACGGGTACAAGGCGCTCGTTACCCAGGTCGACCAACGTTATTGGGAAGATCGCTGTCAGGGTCCGCTGACCTCGGGGGCGCAGCTGCACTGGGCGAGTCCTTACTAGGCGGGCGTGATCCCCCTGCATTGGTGACCGGACACTCAAAGACATTCTGGGTCCTGGGGGTTTGCACGGGTAATTGGGGAGATGTGATCCAGACAGGTCCGGGAAGGTCCGGAGAAGTCGGATTGTGGGGAAATGAGACGGTCTTGGCGGGGTTCAGGCAGAAGGCCGTACGGGAGATTTGCGGAAGCAAGGGAGTAGGTGGCTGTGTGATCAATGGGGGCGGAGCCGGGGTTTGATGGGAGATCATTTGGAGTTGATGGAGTCCGGGACCGAGCGAAGAGTGAGGTTCGGACCTGGTAAGGAGTGTCGGGGTTCGTAATTATAATCGCGGAGTTCGTGAGGTCGTTAGGGTTGATGAAGAATTGGGCACAAGGGTCAGACGACGTCACCGAGACGGCGTCAGACGAGACAATATGGAACAAGAGTAGATTCGAGTGGAGGTACGAAACGATAACGAGAGCGATAACGAAAAGGGGACGAGACAAGACCGGGAGACTGAGATAAGACCGGGAGACTGAGATAAGACCGGGAGACTGAGATAAGACCGGGAAACTGAGAGTAAGGAGAAAGAGATACGAAAACGAACACGAAACACAAAGAGGAAACAATCAGACCATAGGTAACGTTAAGCAATATCAAGACCGGAGTACGAAGAGCTACTCGATGACTTATATACTGACTACCGGAGGACTTCGGGGTACGTCGGCTGTGGCGGCGGGGCTTGGCGGGGCTTGACGGAGTGGGCGGGTGTCGGTTGTGATCGCAGGTCGTGCCGCGCTGATACGTTGATGGGATCGCGGGTTGTTCCGAGGTTGTCGTGATATTCCGGAATAGGTCGGAGGAAGCAGGGTGTCGAGTTGATGATGGGTGGGCGAAGATCAGGAATAGCGGGGGTGGTTCTCGGGGTTTGGGAAGCCCAGGGTAAGTGTCAGTGGCTGCGGGGCAGGCATCGAAGTTGGCCAGGGGGCCGTCGGAGTTAGCCGGGGATGTGTCGGAGTTAGCCGAAGTAGGCGTGGGCATGGGCGGAAGTTCGGCGGAGCGTTGGGGGTCCTTTTGGGGGTTCGGGGGTTTGATGGACGATGTGCGGGGCTTTGGGGAACGGGTCGTGACAGATGGGAAGATTGGTGAGGACAGAGCAGGGTCCGGTGGAGGAAGAAGTAACAATATTGAAGGAGCGATTGAATGCACTGGAAAACCAATTCCGTAGTGCTGTCATTATACCACCAGAATATTCTTCAGTTTGAAGAACAATGTCCATGGATTTATATGCTTACCTATGGCAGGGTGCAGTCTGCTCTACTCGAATAAGACAGCTGACAGTTAGCAGGGGCGCGATTGAGTCTGACAATTACTAAGTATGTATAATTTCATCACTCATAAGTAGCTCAATATGACAAAGTTGCTGCTTCTTTGAGACGGCTATGGATGACAACTAACATCTTACTCCCTTGGTACATCGTGAGTAGACATATATGTCCATATATTCCAAGCGACTTATCCATCTTTCGATCATGACTTCTCCAACTTTCTGACGTCTACACCGGTATCAGAATTGCATTTTCGACCTCTACAGAGATGATCAGGTATACTTGTAAGACACCAACCAACATCAGTACTGTTCCAGCCCCGCGTTGTCAAGAGACCTCCTGTACGTTGATACGTTGAAACATGTCCGCTTTGTGACGAGAGGGCGGCGTCAGATCCTCTCTCTTGACCAAAATTATTGGAGAAATCCAGGACAGAACAGCTCTCCAAGCAATAATTAAAGTACTCTCCATTAAGTAGTAGGTCGGCAATCACCGGCACTAATCGGAATTCTCGGTATGTGATTCCGTTTCACACAAGCTCGATGCATATGTTGACAATGGCATGCCCGCGGTGCTCAATGTCCTGAGTTCACAGTCTTTCTGTCATGACTGTATGTAACTGTTGAAGTAAAGATTGCTAAACTGTAAGTTTAATTTACCGCTGTTGACACTTGAAGAACAAATCAGGCGTGGATTTTATCTAAATTTTGAAGTCTTAAGCTGCCTAATTCTTTCCGACCATGTAGATTTCAACCTGTATAGGCGAATCACAGCCATGAAGCCCGATGAAGCACCATCATACCCCATCCCCAGTTTTCGATGGTCGTCATCTGGTAAATCAGCATCTTGGTAGTTATCGACCAATTTTTTCTTGGATCAACTAGCGCCTTAAAGGGATCTCTGACACGCCCACACTATGATACGAATTCATTATGTCCCCACATTGCGGGCCATGTATGAGTATCATACAATTGTGCGTTTACCTTTCAAGTTATTGTCTGCAGCATCTCTGACATCCCTTCCTTCAGGTCTTTTCCTTTGTTATTATCGATTGTAGAGGCCTTCGAGCTTTCGAACCCTCCTTCTATTTCTCCTGGGGAATTAATCACAGTCAATTGGACTTTCGCGCCGAATGATCCAAAAGATTTTGATCTGAGAATTGGATTTTGCGAAAACTTCAATAATTCTTCCCTTTTTGATCAAATGGCCATCGACACGGAAGCATCTTCTCAGCGCAATGCTCTCATATCACAGGAACTTCCTGAAGGATTGACATTCCCGTAAGTGTAGACAAACATGTCACATTATATACCTGACCGAATATCAGTGCGTCATGCTTTGTCCAGGCATTGAACTCGTGAGTTCTTCGAGGCAAATGTATGATCTCTGATTGAAAAGGTTCTATAGAGAAACGGGAGAACTTCTCGTTTCTCATCCAGTGCAACTTGTAACCACCAATTCTACCTTTTTTACATTTACGGGACCCCCCTCTACAGCGTCCACTTCCGCAAATAACATCGTGACGAGCGTTACCACTTCCTCTTCATCTACAATTTTATCTGCCCCACCATCTACAAGTCCCTCTTCTTCTCAATCTGCAGTCCTTCCCGATGGATCTCTAGTTCTCTCTTTGTCACCTGCCCTCTCTCCCATCTTCTCAGCTTCCACGACATCCGAGGAGACTTCGGATCTATCAGCTACGTCAGGTGCTGCCGCCGCCGGTACTACGTCTACAACTACTCCAAACACAAGCTCTGGAACGTCAGAGGGTACCAAAAGATCCACTGGACTCCTCGTCGGCGAGGTGCTTGGAGGCGTCTTCGCCTTCGTAGTACTCGTATCCATCTTCATCGCCTTGTGTATTTGGCGACGGCGCCGGCACCGACAAAAACTGAGGAACAAATATCCATTCGTCCTAGATGAGATCTATCCTCGGCATATAAGCGAACGAGGTATGTCTTCAAAACGATGATGTTTTCTCTCTGGTATCGAATTGCTTCACGAGTAGACGAACTTGAGGCAACTGAAGGGACAATTGGCACATGGATGAAGCGACAGTCGAGTCAGAGGTCAATGGACTCGGTAACAACGGATAAAACTGATCTGGAGAAAGGTGATTCTGTAGAGACTGAAAGGGGAACCGGGACTGGGTTTAGTTCTCACGACGAAGGTATGTACCGCAGCTCTTCATCTAAAAAACTTCACTTGACATCGAGATTTGCTTGACTAGGACGGCGCGACGAAGATAAAGACTAGAATTGGAGCATGGAGGCCCTCCCTGGCCATTGAATACGGACGACCTTACTATTACGTTCCTATCTAGATACAATGATATTTCGAATTCCCTACCCCGTTCGTATCTGTATGTGTATCTGTTACTGAGTATCCATTGAATCGCTAGTAACTGGGAGCATATGTATATGAAATTTACTGTCGTGTCTGTTCGGTCTTCAATAGTAAGCATTGCCCAGACTACGCACCTTCAGTCTTTGCCTTGATGAATCACAGAAACGGTTACCATGCCTTCTGTGTTTGTAACTTGGGAGAGAAAAGGATGTCATGAAATCAACATATGTCCAAGTGCTTTGATTATTATCATTCGTCGTTAGAACGCAACTTGAAACAACATCAAAGGCATTCTATTCGAAACTTCTGGCGAGCATGGGACAGTCGAGAGTATCCTATCGGCGCTTGGCGTATCCCATCCTGCGTTTGAGATACTTGATAATCAGAAGGGCTCCACTTCCAAGGGGACAGAATCAAGCTCCTTAACCTCGAGGTCCGCAGATATCAGACACCCATCATTCAACGTCAAGTCTCCATGCACGTCACAGTGAAGCCTGATTAAGAATGCTGAATGTTCCACTTCTGGCGACTGGGATGAGGATGGTGCCCCCGTAATATATAGTTAAAAGGTCAGGATGGAGATGGAAGGAAAGCGATAGCACCCGATTTTGAATCTCCCTATTGAAAGGGCATATGATTGGATTATCCTCTTTGCAATTTGGGATTGAGGTGTATATATTATTACAATTATTACATAATAATCTGATGCATGACTCGGACAAATAAGCAGCGCTCGAATGTCTCGAAGACGATAACTTAATGCACGCTCTCAGTGCATTTAGGCAATCAGTGCGATTTGGACTGGACCATGTTCCTCCGCGAGCGCCGAGCTTCCTATTAGAAAGAAAGAAGACGACCTCATTCGGACCTTGTGATTGTTTTGGTGACTAACCGTCTGACCCACGGTCAAGCATGTGCATCGTTTGCCAGTGGTTGACGAATAGCAGCGCATTTATATCGGTCTCATTATGCAAATATGTCGTACGTTAGCCTCACTAATCTCACCCTTGTCACCAGATTGTAGGTCTTTTGGCTCCCACTCAATCAGACTCTAAAATCGATTTTCCCTAGCCCAGCGGGACAAGTTGTAGCTTATGCAGACAATTCCCAGGAATATGGCCACTGAATCTTTTAAATATGACAGGTGGAGCGAAGCGATACTATCATTCGAGTATCAAACCTCATGAGTGGACATCAGAATCTCGACGTCCTCATTGTGGGTGCAGGATTCAGCGGTGTCTATCAGCTGCACAAACTGCGCAAGGCTGGATTCTCTGTCAAGCTCTTTGAAGCCGGTAGTAATTTGGGTGGCATCTGGCATTGGAACTGCTATCCCGGCGCACGCGTCGACACCGACTTCTCAATGTACCAACTCTCCCTTGAAGAATTGTGGAGGGACTGGAACTGGGTAGAGAAGTATCCAGGCCGACAGGAAATAATCAAGTACTTCGATTACGTCGACAGAAAGCTTGGGGTGAGCCGGGACATCTCCTTCAACACTCGAGTAACTTCCGCCTCCTTTAACACCACCACAAACCGCTGGTCCGTCTTCACCGACACCGGAATTACTGTCAACCCCCACTTCCTCATCCTTTGTACCGGCTTCGCATCTAAACCTCTCTTTCCCAACATACCAGGACTCGACAACTTCCAAGGCACCGTGCACCATACCTCCTTATGGCCCCAAGCTGGGGTTGATATGGCTGGAAAACGTGTCGGTATTATTGGAACGGGTGCCAGTGGTGTACAGGTGATACAGGAAGTTGGGCCTATCGCGGCTCACCTCACCGTATTCCAACGTACTCCCAATCTCGCATTGCCGATGAATCAATCCCTTGTCGACGTAGCTACCCAGACGAAAATGAAGGAAGAGATGTATCCCATTCTATTCAGGCGCCGTTTCCAAACCACCATTGGGTTTCAATACGACCATATAAATCGCGGTGCGTCTGATCTATCCCCAGAGGAACGATATCTCCTGTTCAACGACCTGTGGTCGAAGGGAGGGTTCCACTACATAGTCGGTTCGTGCAATGATATCACCAGTAATGAGAAGGTGAACGCTGAGATGTATGCATTTTGGAGGAAGAAGGTACTCGAGCGGATTCGGGATCCCGAGATGCAGCGCAAGCTCGCGCCGGAAAAGCCACCGCATCCGTTTGGTGTGAAGCGACATAGTCTGGAGCAATCATATTACGAAGTGTTCAATCAGTCCAACGTTGCTCTTATCGACCTCAACGAAAACCCAATCATTGAAGTCGTTCCAAATGGGGTGAAGACACGGGATGGGGTGGTGCATGAGTTTGATGTGCTCGTGCTCGCTACGGGTTTTGATGCAGTAACGGGGAGTATCTCTCAAATTGACATCAAGGGAACAGATGGCGTCTCTATTGGTGACAAGTGGAAAAAGGGCCTCTCGACTTATTTAGGAATGTCAGTCGCAGGCTATCCGAATATGTTCTTCCCATACGGTCCCCATGGTCCCACAGCGTTCTGCAATGGGCCTACATGTGTTGTGAGTTTATGTTTCAGCAACACATAATCCTCAAACCCTGACTGTTCATAGGAGCTCCAAGGCGACTGGATCATCGATTGTATCACCTACCTTCGTCAACACAACTATGCCCGCATCGATCCAACGCAGGAAGCCTCAGAAGACTGGGTCCAGCGCGTGACCGACCTCTTTTCCCAAGGCCTCTATCTACACGCGAAGTCATGGTACACAGGCGCGAATGTGCCGGGGAAGCGCATTGAAGCTCTTAACTTTGTGGGTGGTCTCCCACTATACACGACCCTGATTCAAGAGAGTGCTCGGGGCGGGTATGCAGGCTTTACACTTACTCCAGACACAAGTATACAAGCTAAACTCTAGCGAGTGTGTGTAACGAGATCTGGATTGTATTCACGAAGATACAGATACCTGAATATCTACACAGTCATGTTCTGTAACATAAGACGATACCATTGACATCCAGTGTCTCAAGTTTCTCGACGGAACGCAATGGACGTCAAGATCTTTGAGTTCCTGTTGCATCTTGTTCACTGATTTCTAAAGAGTGAAGGTATATTTTTCAGAAGGGCTGCTTGGGTAGCACAAAGTCCTCTGTGATCCAGCTCATCAAGCATGGCATGTAGGATGTGGATGTGGCTGCTAGTGTCAATAAAGAGCTTGTAGACCACCATCTTGGTTGTGTTGCCAGAGCTTACTGTCAGCAAGGAAGAAGGTGATAGCTTAGTAAACAAATGTGGCATAGTCAGTGTTGCTATGGTGCTCAAAGTGCTTCAAGTCCTGTAGCCATTGGCAGACTATGTATGTTGTGAATGTCAGGTTCCGCTGACCACGGGGGCTCAGCTACACTGGGCAAGTCCTTACTAGGCGGACGTAATTCCCTGCACTAGCAACTGGGCACTTGGAGGTGTTTCAAACATTGGGGACTTGTGAGGATAGCCAGGGGAAATTGATCCGAGCAAGTCCAGGGAGGTCCAGGGGAGTAGAGGACGAGTTGCGGGGGAGGGGGGCAGGCTTGGCAGGGTTCAGGCATAAGTCCGTGTGTGAGTATTGTGGGTGTGGAGGAGGTGGAGGCTATGCGGATGACAGGAGCAGAGCCAGAGTTCTGATGGGGGATCAACAGGGATTGATGGAGTTCGGAGCCGAGTGTATAGCAGGGTCCGGGGTTGGTAATGAGTGTTGGAGGTTCGTAATTGTAATTGCGGAGTTTGTGAGGACATTATGGTCGAGAGGACTTGAACACAATAGACAGAATCGAACAGGACGAGATGGAGTTGAACAAAATGAGACAAAGACGAGATGAGAATGAGAATAGATTCAGGCAGAGACATGGAATGATAACAAAAAGATAATGGAACAGAGATGAGATAAGACTGGGAGACTGAGAATAAGGAAAACGAGATGTGGGACACAAAACACGAGAAGAAACGATCAGAAACACATCAGGTAAGGTAGGTAGATAATCTCAAGACTAGAGTACAAGGAGCTACTCTATGTCTTATATACTGACTACTGAAGAGCTTCAGGGATGTCGGCTGTGGTGGCAGGGCTTGGCAGAGCTCAACGGAGTCGATAATCTCAAGACTAGAGTACAAGGAGCTACTCTATGTCTTATATACTGACTACTGAAGAGCTCCAGGGATGTCGGCTGTGGTGGCAGGGCTTGGCAGAGCTCAACAGAGTCGATGGGTGTTGGTTACAACTAGAGGGTGGGCCGCGTTGATATGTTGATGGGATCAATTGTGATGTGGTCTGTTCCGAGGTTGTCGTGATACCCCAGGGTAAGTTGGGGGAGCCAGGGTGTCGAGTTGATGATGTGTAATGGGGTCAGGCACAGCGAGGAGTGGTTCCAGGGGCTCAGGAAGTCCAAGGGAAGTGCCGGTGGCTGCGGGGAAGACATCGGAGTTGGCTAGGGGGCCATTGGAGTTAGCCAAGAATGTATTGGAGTTAGCCAGAGTTGGTGTGGAGTGCTGGGGAAGTTCGATGAAGTGTTGGGGGGGGATTCCAGGGGAGTGGGGGTTTGTCAGGTGGTGTACAGGGCTTCAGGGAACAGGTCATGACATCACCCCCCCTTCAGCATTGAGACCCTTGAGATGCAGGGAGCAGTTGGGGATCAGTGGGGCATGGGAGTCAAAGCCCAGTAATATTGATCAATCTGCAGCGAGTGACGGCAGCATGGGAGGCGAAGTCAAAGCATGGCTGCCACTTCATCAGGGGGTGCTTCCTAATCAATTAAAAGGCTTTGGATGTACTCCGGGGCTCCCTCAAGTTCTTTGTCATGTCCCCTCCCAGTCATTCAGCTGCTTCCCCCACCCCATTGATTTCAGATGCGGATGTGGTGATTGTGTACAACAGCGAGGGGGAGGACTTTGAGCATCGGCGCCAAGCTGGTACGATATACTGGAGTTGTGAGCAGCATCAACCTGTTTCTTTGGGGTGGCTGATGGAGTTCTGCAGAGTTGTCCGCGGGAGTGGTGGGTTCTCCAAGGGGCCCTAGGTGGGCCAAATTTCATCCTGCAGTGCCCTGATTGGTGGCGGGGGATGCAGAAGGGGTCCCTCCACTGCAGCAAATCCCTCAGGCGGAGGTGATGGTGGAGGAGTTTGCAAGGGCGTTGGTGTGGGCTTGGGGCCCCCCAACACTGGAATGGTGCCAAAATGAGGCCCCAGTGAGTCTTTGAGTTCTCCTTTGTTGCATGTGCTGATCCATTGTTCTCAGTGTGTTCTCTGTGCACGGCGGGGCGAGGCCTGTGTCTTTGATGCGCCCTCCATGGGCTTGCAGTGTGACACTTCTGTTTGCCTTCCATGTCGCGTGAGCCATGAGAAGTGCTTGATCTTGTTGGAGTGGCAAGCGGCGTGCATTGCCGCAGAGCAGGGGTGGGATGAGGACTGGGTGCGGAGTCAGCTGGGTGAGGCGCAGAAGACCTGGATGTCAGGGGAGGTGGGCACGGGGTGGTCTGTGGGGCAGGTGGGGCCTCTGCGGGGTGGGTGGGGGGAGGGGGTGTCCTCGGTGGCAGACCATGGGAAGTGGAGAGCTTCCCTGCTGCTGGGGGCAGGGCCCAGCAAGAGGCCGCAGGGGTACAAGCCAATGGCAGGTCTTCTGGGGTTTCACATTGACTCTCCTACCCCAGACGTGGCCATGGGATGGGCATCAAGTTCTCTGGAGCCCCTGCCTTTGATCATGGAGGTCTTCCTTTGCAAGCAGGTGGAGGTGCTAACGGCAGCGTTGATGGCATGGGAGGGGGAGCTTCGACAGGCAAGGGAGGATTGAGATGCAGTGCAGGTGGAGAAGGAGGCATTGGAGTGGGCATGGAACACCTCAGTGCAGGTGGTGCCAGAGCGAGTATCGGAGGTACGGGGCTTGCAGGAGCATCTGACGCAGTGGGGGGTGCGGCCCATGGAGGAGGCAGAGGAGTGGGAAATGGCACCGGAGGGTGGTCTGCTATGAGCAGAATTGGAGGTAGCAAGGCGGAGGGAGGATTGGCTGGCCAATGAGGCCACTTCAGGGCATGCGGGGATCCTTTGTAAGTGTTGTTCCCACTTCTCCGCCTGTTACTAAATGGATCGTGTTTGGGGCCAGGTTGGGTGCAGGAGCACCAGGTTCTCTTGGACAGTGCCTCCGGAGTTGCAGCAAGGGATGGCGAGGGTGGGGAGGTCGTTGGCGGGGCATCAACAGTGTAATGCAGTGGCCCCAGGGTCATGGTGGGAAGTGGCAGCAGATGCGGGGGAGGCTTTGCCAGGGATGGCAGAGGTCTTGGTGGTGGTGCAGGCCCAGATGGAGATTGATTTGGGGGTGGGGATGGCAGAGGTTCTGGGGGAGCAGTGAGGGGGGGGGCCGGGCCCCACTTCTTGTCATCTTTGAGTTTGCTGCCCCATTCTGCCTTGTATCATATATTTTTTGTACTTTTCAATGCTTCCTCATTGTTCCTGGGTGTGTGAAGTGAGACTTTAATTTGTGTGAGGGTGATGTAAGCAAAACACGCAGGGGTGCTGGTGGGAGTTGAATCCCTAGTGGATCCAGAGGCGGGGGTTAGGCCCACTAGTGCCATCTGTGTTGGCTAGCCCTGGGGTTGTCGGGGCAGGGTGGAGTGCCATAGGAAGAGTTCTAAGGCTCAGCAGGGGTGTTGGGATTCTTCCTGCAGAGTTCTGTGGTGTTTTTTGGCGGCGTTGCTGGGTTTGATTCTTGGGGTCTTGGACCCAGGGTATAGGGGTTTTCCTCAGTCTGCGGCAGAGATGTGTGTTGTGCTGGGTCAAGAGGGTGGACCTCCAGGTTTCAACATGTGTTCGGGATGGTTGGGGTTTTGGTCTTTTGTTGGTGCAGCTGGCGGGAGGGGCAGGGTCTTTTGGCAGTCCAGCCTTTGTGCTGATGTGGGTGGCGGGGTGGCAGGGGTCCTTTTTGATGATGGTGGGGGTGGCGGGGTGAGGTTTGTCCTTGGGGCACAGTTAGTTGGAGGAGGGAGTTCCTAGCGGCTTAGCGGCAGAGCCCCTGGGGTAGGGTGGTCCCTGTAAGTTGTAGGGGGCTGTTTTCTGTGCCATCTGTGCTGTGGGATGGGTCAGCATAGAGGTAGTGGTACTCCCTTAGGGTTGCAATTCCTTGGTTGAGGATGCCTGGGGTTTTTCATTTGGTGGGGTTGTGTGGGGCAAGCTCTGGAGTATTGTATTTGGGGAAGGGCACTTGAGATTGGGCTTTGCTGTGCTCCAGGGTGTTGGTCTGGGTTGAAGTTGTGCTCCAGAGTATTGCATCTGTGGGTGGGCATGTTTGGGTGGTGCTTTGGTGTGCTCCGGAGTGTCAATGACCGAGGGGGTGGGGTGCGGGGTGATCAGTCCCAACCAGTTCCTTTGGGTCCGGAGCCCAAATTTGAGGTTCTGGATCATCTATGTGACATTGCTTTCCTGACCAAGGGTAAGTCCAGAGACAGACAAAGGGGTCTTACATATTTTTGACACTCCCTAGAGTTTGGAGGTCTGTTGGGGTTGTATTGGTGGATGCTTCTTTGAGCAGGGGCAGCATGGGGATCTGTTGAGGAATGGCTTGCCCCAGTGGAGATGCTTTGGAGCTTGTCCTGTGGGTTGTTCCTTCTGGGGGTTGGTGGTTCCTTCATGGGGGAAGAAGTTGGCAGTCCCAGAGTCAATACAAGGGTCACTCGTTGGGGGGTTTGTTGGTTGTGTTGGCTTTGGGGGTGGTGTGGGTGGAGGAAGGGGTCTGGAGTGCATTTTGTCAGTCCGCTGTTCCAAGCGCAAGTACCAGAGGTCTGGGGTCGATGCAGGAGTTGGGGTTGGGTCTTAACTTGTTGGTAGGGTTGTGTCGCAAATTGGAGGGAGAGCTCCGGAGTGGGGGGTTTTTGCTGAGCAGTGGAGTTGTCATGTAGGAGTGGTGGTGGCTCCTGGAACTAAGCTTGGATGGGGGATGATGGTTGTTCACAATTGTTGGAGGGTGGCAGGGAAGTTGGTCGCAGGGAAGCATTGGTGTGGGACTCCCTGGGAGTCATGGCAGGGTTGGGGCAACTCTTCATTTATGCTCCAGAGCAGCCCAGAGGTTGTTGCGAATGTGGGTGAGTGGCAGTGGGGAGAGGCACTGCTTGCTTCTTGGGGAAGGCATCAGCAACTTTTAGGGTACTCCAGAGAGATTACTTCGCATGGGGTTTGTCTCTGGTTACTCTGTTGATGCGGTCCCTGCTTGATAGACATCTTCCAGCATAGGGGCTGGGTTGTACGGAGTGTGGGGCTGGTGTTGTAGGTCCCCTTGGTTGGATATTGGAGTTGGAGTGGGGGCCCCAGAGTCATGTTGCTAGAATCTGGAGTGGGTCAGAGGGGTGGATCAGGGCAGCTTCAAGTCGGCACAGGGTTATTTGGATCATCAGTCCTGGCAGGGGAGTTCTCCACGGATGTCGGAGTGTATGCTCTTGAGATCGTCAGGATGTTCAAGTGGGTTGATCGACAGTCTCTGGGATGATGGTGGGGCTTCTCCCTCCCTTATGTGAACAGGTCAGTGATTTTAGAGTACTTTGGGAACTACTTCATATAGGGTCATTTTTTTTATAGTTAGTTCAGGGTAACTCCTATGCTGGGGTCTACTTCATGGGAGGTGGCGGAGTCTGGTGGTAGAGTTTATATCTGGGGGTGGTGTGTGAGGAGGGTTGGCATTGAGGGTCTTTAACGTCAGAGGTTCCGGATCATATGGGAGAAGGTGTTGAGGTAGTAGGCAGGTGCTGAAGTAGTGGGTGGGGGTCCAGAGTTGTTCTTCATTGAGAGTCGGGGTGCCATGGTTCTCCTCATTAACTTTGGGCTGTGCTTCAAGCAGCAGGTGGGGGTGCGTAGCCATTCCTTTCTTGACCGCCTAGAAGCTTGGGGATTTCTTGGTCTTGTTCTGGGGTTGTTGGGGTTGGGTTGGAGGCATCGGGGCTCCTTCATTTGTTGGTAGAGGTGATGGCTGAGTCGACCGGGGGGTCCTAACTGATCCCGGAAGTGTGTTCTGTAATTGGGGGGTGGCGTGGGTCTTGGAATCTTGCATTATTGTGGGTGGGGTTGCTGGGTTGGGTTTGATTCCAGTCAGTGGCGGGGCTAGCTTCGAAGGGTGGACTTTCTTGGGGATGGGTGTGAAAGTCGGATGATCGGGTGGCAGGGTTCTGCTATTGGGGTTGTGGGCAGACTCGATATTGTTGGGAACCCGCTGGGTCTGTTCCTGATGGCGTATGGGGCTGCTGTGGGTCAGAGGGTCCAAAGGCAGGTTTGGGGGCATGCATTCTTGGAGGTCTTGTTGTTGTCTTGAGTGAGGTTGGCGATTGGTCTTTCATGTGGTGAGCAACTTTCCATGGTGGGGCTTTTGCTATTGTTGTTGGAGGGGTGAGGGTGCGGTGTCGGAAAAGTTGTTGAGCACTGGGTCAAATTGTTGCCAGGGTTTTGGGTGAAGCTTCGGTGATGTCGGGGTCGGCCTCTGTGAGGGGCAGAGCTGGCGGAGATGGTGGGGGAGTGTGGGAGCTGTAAGAGGGTGTCCATGGATAGAGCTGTTGTATGGATGTAACTGGGGTGGAAGGGACATTTTGTGTCAGATCCGTGACTCAATGTGCCTTGGCAAATTGGGCGCGGCAATATGAATCATAGTGGTTTCCAGGCATGGGCCGGTTGTAGACATCAGGGTGTTTGTCAGATGTGTGTGCAGGGTTAGTGCGGACATCATGAGTGGGGTAAGGGAGAGTCTCGAGATTATGTCAGGTTCCGCTGACCATGGGGGCTCAGCTACACTAGGTGAGTCCTTACTAGGCAGACATGATTCTCTGCACTAGCAACCGGGCACTCAGATGTGTTTCAAACATTGGGGACTTGTGAGGATAGCCAGGGGAAATTGATCCGAGCAAGTCTGGGGAGGTCCAGGGGAGTAGAGGACGAGTTGCAGAGGAGGGGGACAGGCTTGGCAGGGTTCAGGCATAAGTCTGTGTGTGAGTATTGCGGGTGCGAAGGAGGTGGAGGCTATGCAGATAACAGGAGTGGAGCTGGCATTCTGATGGGGGATCAACAGGGATTGATGGGGTTTGGAGCCGAGTGTATAGCAGGGTCCGGGGTTGGTAATGAGTGTTGGAGGTTTGTAATTGTAATTGCGGAGTTTGTGAGGACGTTATGGTCAAGAGGACTTGAACACAATAGACAGAATCAAACAGGATGAGACGGAGTCGAACAAAATGAGACAAAGACAAGATGAGAATGAGAATAGATTCAGGCAGAGACATGGAATGATAACAAAAAGATAATGGAACAGAGATGAGATAAGACTGGGAGACTGAGAATAAGGAAAACGAGATGTGGGACACAAAACACGAGAAGAAACGATCAGAAACACATCAGGTAAGGTAGGTAGATAATCTCAAGACTAGAGTATGAGGAGCTACTCTATGTCTTATATACTGACTACTGAAGAGCTCTGGGGATGTCGGCTGTGGTGGCAGGGCTTGGTGGAGCTCAACAGAGTTGCTGGGTGTTGGTTATGACTAGAGGGCAGGCCATGTTGATATGTTGATGGGATCAATTGCAATGTGGTCTGTTCCAAGGTTGTTGTAATACCCCAGGGTAAGTTGGGGGAGCCAGGGTGTCAAGTTGATGACATGTAATGGGGTCAGGCATGGTGGGGAGTGGTCCCAGGGGCTCAGAAAGTCCAGGGGAAGTGCCAGTGGCTGCAGGGAAGATGTCGGAGTTGGCCAGGGGGCCGTTGGAGTTAGCTGAGAATGTGTTGGAGTTAGCCAGAGTTGGCGCAGAGTGCTGGGGAAGTTTGACAAAGTGTCAGGGGGGGGATTCCGGGGGAGCGGGAGTTTGTCGGGTGGTGTACGGAGCTTCAGGGAACAGGTCGTGACAGTGAAGCTGAGTATGTTGTGAGAGATCTTGGTCCATCCCATAAGTAGCATCACAAGTTGAGGGCACCAAAAAAAGCCTAGAAGGTCATTAGGTTGTGAGAGGAAGAGTGGATCAAGCACTCATTATAGCCACCACAGAGATTGAGCATAGTATCACAGATGTGGCCAGCAAAAGATTTAGTGATGTGGTCTGGAAATGGCAATACTCTAGAATGTTAGATAGTAATATGGTTTAGCAGTTCTAGACTGTGCACAAGTCAGAGCTTACCATTCTTTTTGAGAATGCAGAACTAGTGGAAGCAGTGGGCTGAGTTGGAGGGTTCATAAACACCAGTATTGATCTTGTCACAGATGATTTTGCAAACTTTCTTTTCAAGGCCAGTGTCAGGGTTCTGCTGACCATGGGGGCTCAGCTTAACTGGGCAAGTCCTTACTAGTGGATGCAATGTCCTGCACTTATAACCTAGTGTTCTGAGGAGGTCTGGACTTCAGATACTTGTGATGATAAGCTAAGGAGAGTGGTCCAAACAAGTCTGGGGTGGTCTGGGGAAGTCTAAGACAAGGATGAGGGGAGTTGGGCTTAGGGATGCATCAGGCACAAGTCCAGAGGTGTGTATTGAGTGTGTGGGGCAAGATGAGGCCACGCAAGTGATGGGAGCAGGGCTGGAGATTGATGGGGGATCAATCAGTGTTGATGGGTTCTGGGGCCAAGTGTAGGGCAAGGTCTGGTGTTAATTATGAATGTATGGGGTCATAAATGTATGAACAAAGATATGCACAGAGTTTGTAATAGAGTTAGAGTTGAAAGGAATTCAGGCAACAATAAAGGAAACTGAAGTAGGCAAGATAAGACAGAGTCAAGACAAGACAGAGACACAAACAAAATAGATTGAGAGAATAATACAAGATGAGAACAAAACAAAAGATAGAAGCAGAGACAAAACTGAGAAATGTAACTGTTACAACCCATTCCCAAAACCCCCCTCTCCCCAAGCCACCTCTCTTCCCTGGAGTTCCCCCTTCAACTCCCCCAACCTTTGTTCACTCATGACACTTACTCTACCTAACTCCAACACTTCCCTGGCAAATCCTGATAGCTCCCTGGCTAACTCTGACATATTTCCCTGCAGACCTTGATGCTTCCCCTTCCTCTTCTGAGCCCCTGAAACCCTCCCCCACTGTTCCTGATGCTAGTGTACATCACTAGCTTGTCACCCTGACTTATCTGACCAGCTCCAGAGCATCACAATAACCCCAGGATGGCCTGCATCTTCAGCTGATCCCATCATGATCCCATCAGTATATTACCACAGCCCACCCCCCGATCACAACCAACACTCATTAGCTCTGCATGACCCCAACAAGCCCCACCATCAGACCTGCTATCCCTGGAGCTGTCCCAGTAGTTAGTATATAAGTTGTAGAGTAACATCCTGTACCCTGGTCTTGATATGACCTGCTTTACCTGATGTGTTTCTGATTGTTTGTCTCTTGTGTTTTGTGTCTTGTGTTACATTTTCCCTTCTCTCAGCCTCCCAGTCTTATCTCAGTCTCCTGGCCTTGTCTTGTCTCTATCTCCATTATTGTCTCATTATTGTTTCATATCTCTGCTTGAATCTATTTTCATTCTCATCTCAATCTCACCTCAACTCTGTCTCATCTTGCTTGTCTATATTTCCTTTGTTGTGTCCAAGTCCCCTTCAACTATAACACTGTTATGAGCTCCATGCTTATGATCACAACTCCTAAAACATTCTTAACCAACTCCAGACCTCACTATTCACTTGGCTCTAACACCCATCAACATCCATTGATCTTCCATAAAACTCCAGCCCCACTCCCATCACTTGTGTAGCCTCTGTTTGCCCCACATCACCAATACTCACCCCCAGACTTGTACCTGGAACTTCCCCAAGCCCAACCTTTCCTTGTACCTTATTTAAGACCTCTCCAGACCACTTTGTACTCACTCAAACCACTCCCCCTTGACTTGCCCTTACAAGTATCTGAAGTCCAGACCTCCCCAAAGTGCCAGGTTATCAGTGCAGGACATTGCATCTGCCTAGTAAGGACTCACCCAGTTAAGCTGAGCCCCTGTGGTCAGCAGAACCTGACAGTAACAAACACAGATGTAAGTAGGTAATATTAAGACTACTGTAGCAGATATTACTCTATAACTTAAATACTGACTACTAGAGCTCTTCTAGGAATAGTAGGTCTGGCAGCAGGGTTTGCTGGAGCTGTGCTGGGTCAATAGGTGTTGGTTTTGATCAGTTGGTGGGCTGCAGTAATATCCTGATGGGAGCATGGGCTGCACCATGGTCAATGAAATGTTCTGGAGTAGTTGGGCAGGCCATGGTGATACATTGGAGGGGGTCTGCAGCATGTGTAGGAGTTTCTGGGGAGTGTTGGAGATAGCTGGGGGCTCAGAAGGGAATGGGAAAGTGATGGGGTTTGCCAGGGGGGCTGTTGGGGTTTGCCAGGGAAGCATCAGAGTTATCTGGAGCAGGTGTCATGAGTGGACAAAGGCTGGGATGAGTCAAGGGGGTGTTGGTGGGGACTCCAGGGGGGCAGAGTTGCTTGGGAAGATGTCTGGAAGCCTGAGAGTGTGTCATGACAGCCAGGAGAGATAGGTCAGTTGTACTGGACCTAAGTGATGTGGAGGATGGTCAAGATGCATACTGGAGAGAAGAAGTCAGGTCACAAGCTACCATGCTTGGAGTCATCACAAGCAGCAGCTTGATTTTTGCTTAGTGACAAGGTTGACCAATATGTTGAATTTGTTGCTAGTGAGGAAGCTGGTATTGTGTTCACTCATAAAGGTTGCTTTGCATTTGTCAGTCAAGCATCTGGTTGGTACAAAGGGTGGTAGGATTAGAGCCAAGGGGTGGTGTCATTTGCAAGGAAGTTGCTAACAATTTTGCATTTGATGCAAAAGTCTTCTGAAACTTGACTGGCAACAAGTTTGGTTTTCAAAGCAATGAGTTTGTATTTCTTTTTGACCTGGACACCTTTTTGTTTATTTTCATTAGCAATGTGAATGGCAGGAAACAGATATTGAACAAAGATGTCTGTAGCAACATTGGTAGAACTGGAGTTGAGAGTGGTTGTAACTAGTCCAAGACTTTGGGGATTAGAAATGTCTGCAGATATAATGTAAGAATTGGCAGGTAGCAGGCAATTGGAAAGAAAAGGAGCAGTAGCATAGAGGTAGGCAAGAGCAGGGCTTTCTGGGTTTTCTGTAAGTATAGAGTCTGTAGAAAAGATATCATTGTTAAATTCAGCATAGGAAACAATAAAAACTTGTCCAGTCTGATGAGCATTTTTGATTGCTAGTGCCAAGTTGCTAGCACCATTTGCTAATCATGGTGGTGGTGGTTGCACCTTTGGTGGGGTGTGTCATTGTTGTTGTAGCAAGACTGCTGGCAAGGTCACTTGGGCTTGCCTTTGGGAAACATTAGTATGATGTGCCAAAAGCCAGTGTTAGGGTCAGTGATTGTTAGCACCATTTCTTGGTCTTTAAGGATCTTAACAACACTGAGTCAAAACATAAAAGGGTGGCTGGGAGAATGTCATAGCCTGGGGAATGGAGAATGTGAATAGTGATGTTGCAATGGTGCAAGGAACATTGTGTACTATGCTTAGCAACTAATCTATAGTGCTGTTTGTGCCCTGAATGTTGAGAACAACACTCAGATCATAAGTTAGCAACAATTTGCTGGCAAATCCAGCCAACATAAAGATGATTTTGGGACCCACTATTCACAATGCACTTGATTTCTTCACAATTATTGATGAGCATGATAATAGACCAAATAAATTGAGCTTTCTTAGTGCAAGTGAGTACAACAGGATCTTGACCAGGCAGTACCAACTTGATGTAGGCTTCAACTAGATTGATGGAGGTGACAGGTGCTAGGTTTTCTAGGAGACCTTGGAAGGTAGCAACATTTGAGGACAGACTGAAGATGGCATCATTGTAAGCAAAGGTTGGCAGAATCTCCTCAATTGAAGCATCATGTTCCAGAGGTTCTAAGTTGTTGGTGGCAGTGACATTGGTGACCAGATTGCACTTGGCAGTGATGGTATTGCAAAACTGATTGTGAATGTTGGAGGAGAGGAAGCAGAGTTAACCAACAGAGACAGTAACCTTGGTTTGAAGTACACAGTCAAAAACAGCCTTGGGTTGTTCAATGTCATAGATTGGGGGCATTGTTTAGTAGGTGCCATCCTGTTCTATGTTGGGAGCAGCAAAGGTGCAAGTATTGGGGGGGTATCAGGATCTCTTGACTCTAGGGGGGCTCCTACAGAGTAAAAGAACCATTTGGGCAGACTTGATAGCCAACAAGTATGTGGTTGAGTTGAGAAATAAGAGAACTGGAAAGTATAAACCTAGAAACTGATAGATTGAAGAGAAAGAGACAGGAGGATGAATACAAATAAAAAGCAGACACAATGGGTAATCTCAAGACTGGAGTGTAGCTACAGACTAGGGGACCTTATATAGCTGTAGGACACTACCAAAAGGGGAAGCTGGAAGTGATCTAAGTCAGGTGGGAGTGATCTAACACAAGTGGAAGTGATCTAAGTCAGGTGGAAGTAATCTGAGTCAGGTGAAAGTGATCTAAGTCATAGCAAGAAGTGATCTAAGTCATGAGGAAGTGATCTGGAACAAGGGAAGCAATCCTGGAAGTGATCTGGGACAGGTGAAAGTGATCTGGGACAGGTGAAAGTGATCTGGGCCTGTGGAAATGATTTGGAACAGGAAAAGCAGTCCTAGGGGTGGCTATAACCTGGATGTGGTTGAAACAGGACTGTGGCTGAGATCTGGGGGTGTGGCTGAGATCCAGAGAGGAACTGTGTAGAATCTGAGGTTGGATAATGGTGAAGGGAAGGGAGAAATGGTATGGGTCCTGACAGGAGGGGACATAGTGATTGAGGATACTTGAGAATGAATGCAGAAGTGGCTGAGAGTTAGGAGCACTAGCAATCAGAATGGATGTGGCTGAGCAAGAGGCTGACTCAGATGTTTTGCCTTTGTCACTAGTGGAGGTGGTGATGTGCTCCTATGCTGCCTAGCTGCCATGATGGAAAAAAAAAGAAAGCCCAAGCCATGAGTGTCACAACCCGTTCCCTGAAGCCCCATACACCACTCAACAAACCCCTGCTCCCCTGGAACCCCCCAACGCTTCGTCAAACTTCCCCAGCACTCCATGCCTACTCCGGCTAACTCCGGCACCTTCTCAGCTAACTCCAATGGCCCCCTGGCCAACTCCAACATCTTCCTCACAGCTGCTGGCACTTCCCCTGGACTTCCTGAGCCCCTGGGACCACTCCCCCACTGTGCCTGACCCCATCAACTCAACACCCTGGCTTCCCCGACTTATCCTGGAGTATCATGACAGCCTCGGAACAGACCGTGTTGCAATTGATCCCATCAACATATCAATGTGGCCTGCCCTCTGATCATAACTGACACCCATCAACTCTGTCGAGCTCCGCCAAGCCCCACCACCATGGCCGACATCCCCGGAGCTCTTCAGTAGTCAATATATAAGATGTAGAGTAGCTCCTCATACTCTAGTCTTGAGATTACTTATCTATCTACCCACCTTTCTGATGTGTTTCTGATTGTTTCTTCTTGTGTTTTGTGTCCCATGTCTTGTTTTCCTTACTCTCAGTCTTCTGGTCTTATCTTGTTTCTGTTCCGTTATCCTTTCATTATTGTTCTGTGTCTCCACCTGAATCTATTCTCGTTCTCATCTCATCTTTGTCTCGTTTCATTTGACTCCATATTGCTCCGTTTGATTCTGTCTATTGTGTTCAAGTCCTCTTGACCATAATGTACTCACAAACTCTGCAATTACAATTATGAACCTCCAACGCTCGTTACCACCCCTGGACCCTGCTATACACTTGGCTCCAAACCCCATCAATCCCTGTTGATCCCCCATCAGAACTCTGGCTCTGCTCCTGTCATCCGCGTAGCCTCCGCCTCCTCTGCACCTGCAATACTCACACACAGACTTATGCCTGAACCCTGCCAAGCCTGCCCCCCTCCCCTGCAACTTGTCCTCTACTCCTCCAGACCTCCCCGGACTTGCTTGGATCAATCTCCCCTGGCTATCCTCACAAGTCCCCAGTGCTTGGAATGCCCCTGAGTGCTTGGTTGTTAGTGCAGGGAATCATGTTTGCTTAGTAAGGACTTGCCCAGTGTAGCTGAGCCCCCATGGTCAGTGGAACCTGACATAATCTCAAGACTCTCCCTTACCCTGCTTGTGATGTCCGCACTAACCCCACACACACATCCGACAAACACCCCGGTGTCTACAACTGGCCAATGCCTGGAAACCACTATGATTCATATTGCCCCGCCCAATTTGCCAAGGCACATTGAGTCACGGATCTGACACAAAATGTCCCTTCCACCCCAGTTACATCCATACAATGGCTCCATCCATGGACACCCTCTTATAGCTCCCACACCCCGCACCATCTCCACCAGCTCCACCCCTCACAGAGGCTGACCCTGACATCACCCAAGCTTCACCCAAAACCCTGGCAACAATTCAACCCTGTCACAACCTGTCCCCTGAACCCCCGCACATTGCCCATCAACCCCCCGAACCCCCAAAAAACCCCCGACGCTCCGCCAAACTTCCGCCCATGCCCCACGCCTATTTCAGCTAACTCCGATGCCTCCCCGGCTAACTCCGATGGCGCCCTGGCCAACTTCGGTGCCTTCCCCGCAGCCACTGACACTTACCCTGGATCTCCCGAACCCCAAGAACCACCCCCGCTGTTCCCGATCTTTGCCACCCATCATCAACTCAACACCCTGGTTCCTCCGACCTATTCCGGAGTATCACAACAACCTTGGGGCGACCCGCGTTCCCCAATAATCCCATCAATGTATCAGCGTGGCCCAATCCTCGATCGCAACTGACACCCGCCCACTCCGGTGAGCTCCGCCAAGCCCCACCGCCACAGCCGACGTACCCCAAAGTCCTCCGGTAGTCAGTATATAAGCCGTCGAGTAGCTCTTTGTACTCTAGTCTTGATATTGCTTAACGCTACCTATGGTCTGATTATTTCCTTCTCGTGTTTTGTGTTTCATGTTCCATGTCTCATTTTCTTATCTCAGTCTCCCGGTCTTATCTCAGTCTCCCAGTCTTATCTCAGTCTCCCGGTCTTGTCTCATCTCCATTCCGTTATCGTTATCGTTCTCGTTATTGTTTTGTACCTCCACTCAAATCTACTCTTGTTCCATATCATTTCGTCTGACGCTGTCTCGGTGACTCCATCCGACCGTTGTGCCCAAGTCTTCATCAACCTTAACAACCTTACGAACTCCGCAGTTATGATTAGAAACCCCGACACTCCTTCACCAGGTCCAAACCTCACTCTTCGCTCGGTCCCAGACTCCATCAACTCCAAATGATCTCCCATCAAACCCCGGCTCCGTTCCCATTGATCACACAGCCGCCTACTCCTTTGCTTCCGCAAATCTCCCGTATGGTCTTCTGCCTGAACCCCGCCAAGACTGTCTTGTTTCCTCACAATCCAACTTCTCTGGACCTCCCCAGATCTGTCTGGATCACATCCCCCCAACTATCCGCACAAGCCATCAGTGCCCGGAACGTCTTTGAGTGTTCAGTTACTAGTGCAAGGGGATCACACCCGCCTAGTAAGGACTTGCCCAGTGCAGCTGAGCCCCCGAGGTCAGCGGAACCTGACATAATATCAAGACTCTACCTTACCCCGTCCGTGATGCCCGCATTATCTCTGCACACACGATCAAATAACTCCAATGTCTATGGTCTACCCGTGCCTGGAAACCCTTATGATTCGTACGGCCCTGCCCAATTTGCCGAGGCACATTGAGTTGCAGATCTGACACCAAACGTCCCCTCCGCTCTGGTTACATTTATACAATGGCTCCCCCCATGGGCACCCTCCCCAACTCACACCCAACCTCCAACCCCTTGCGCAAACCATCAAATCATCTCCCACCCCACTCTTACCCTCTCCGCCAACTCCGTTCTCTCGCACAAAGTTGACCCCGACATCACCCAAAGAACAGCATTCTAAAACCTGGCGACCATCTGACCAAATGAGCAACAACGTCTCCAGCACCACGCCAACCCTCCGACCAACAATAATGCCAACCCGCCGCGGAACAGTCACCCACTGCGTGAGGATCGCCAGCTACAAAGAGACCACTGAGAACGCACTTCTTCAAAGCACGCCTGTGGATCTGCCGACCCACTAGCAACTCCGCAGACTGACAAATGCGACTAAACGTCGACAACATCACCGAACCCTACTATTGACCCCCGACCCTCACCCCGACCCCCCCCCTTTCCGAGGAACTAAACCCTCCGACAACTAGCCCCGAAACCACCGAAATCAAGCTCGACCCAACAACCCCACTGAGAACGTGCTTCTTCAAAGCACGCCTGTGGATCTGCCGACCCACTAGCAACTCCGCAGACCAACGAATGCAACTAAATGTCAACAACATCACCGAACCCTACTATCGACCCCTGACCCTCACCCTGACCCCCCCCCCTTTCCAAGGAACTAAACCCTCCGACAACTAGCCCCGAAACCACCGAAATCAAGCTCGACCCAACAACCCCAACCACAGAACAAGAACCTCAGACCTAGGCTATGCTCCAACCCCAGGACCTGCTTCCTGACCTTGATTGATTCGGCCGTCACCTCCGCCCAACAAATGAAGGGGCTGCGACACCTCCGACCCGACCCCGACAACCCCAGAACAAGACCAAAACATCCCCGAGCCTCTAGACGTTAATAAGGAGAACCATGGCACCCCACTCCCGACAAGGGACAACTCCAGACCATGCCGCCATTTCACCACCCTCCCCCACACAATCCGGAGCCCCCAACAATGAGGACCCTGGATGCCAAAACCCCCCCCGCATGCCACCCCCGAGCCTAAACTCCACCACCAGACTCCGCCACCTCCCACAAAGGAATTCCCAGCATAGGAGCCACCCCAAACTAACTATAGGAAAAAGGACCCTATACGAAGTAGTTCCCTAAGTACTCTAAATTTGCTGACATGTTCATATAAGGGAGGGAGAAGCCCCACCCTCACCCAGAAAACGACGATCGGCCAATTAAGCGACCTGACGACCCAAAGGGCACACGCTCCGATATCCTCAAAGGACCTCCCCCACCTGGCTCGATGACCCAAACAACCCCGCACCAGCCCAAAACTGCCCGACCCAGACCCCTCCAAACCCTTCAACACAGCTCCGGACCCTGGCGACACGACTCCAGGGCCTCTGCTCCGACCACAACATTTGATCAAGAGAACCCACGGCGCCAGCTCGACAATGATGCCCTGGTAGCCCCAACTCCGCAACATAAATCACCACCCACTCCAAATCCCACTCCTACGCCGGAATATGTCCGCCGAACAGGGACCACATCATCGGAGCATCCAGAAAAGCGAGCGGTGCCTCTCTCCACTGCCACCCCCACACTTGCAACAATCTCTGGGCTGCTCTGGGAACACGAATGAAGAATGCCTTGACCCTGCCACGACTCCCAGGGAGCCCCACTCCAGTGCCTCCCCGTTGCCGACCTCCCCGCCGCCCCAACAACCGTGAACAACCAACAAAACCCCCACTGAGTGACCCTTGTGTCGACTCCGGGACCACCCACTCCTTCCCCAATGAAGGAACCACTGACCCCCAGACCTCCGAACTCAAGGAAGTATCAGAAATATGTAAGACTCCTCTGTCCGTCTCGGGACTTACCTTTGGTCAGGAAAGCAATGTCACGTAGATGATCTGGAACCTCAAATTTCGGCCCCAGACCCAAAGGAACTGGTCGGGACTGATCACCCCGCATCCTGCCCCCTCGGTCATCGACACTCCAGAGCACACCAAAGCACCACTTGAAACATGCCCGCCCACAGATGCAACACTCCGGAACACAACCCCGACCTGGACCAACTATGCCACGAGGACGAACCTCGCCTCACCGAACCCCGCCAATGAAGAAGGCCCCGCCGCCCTCGCCACCAGTGCCAGCATAAGGGCCAGACCATGGGAAGACCTCCATTACCCCCCCGCCAACCGCACTGCCAAGACAACCAAAGCCCCGAACCCGCTGGGCACCGTGAAAGATTCGAAGGCCCACCCTCTGATACCAATACGGCGCACGTCCCCGCCACAGACAAAAGAAAACCCCTACACCCCCAGTCGGAATTTCCGAGAATTGAACTCAATAACACTGCCTGAAATGCCGCAGAACCCCACTGGAGAACTCCCACCACCCCCACCGGACCTTGGGAGCCCTCCCTGCGATGCCCCGCCCCGTCCCGACAAACCCCGGGACTAGCCAGCACAGACGGCACTAGAGGGCGTAACCCCCGCCTCTGGATTTCACTAGGGATTCAACTCCCTCTCACACCCCTGCGTGTTTCGCTTACTTCGCCCTCATACAAAACTAAAACCTCACTTCACATGCCCAGGGACCAAGAAAAGGGCATGTTTGCATACAAAAAAAATTATCTACAACCAGGCGAGGGAGGCAGCAAGTCCGAGAGCAACAAGAAACGAGGCCCACACCCATCTCACTCCCTCCCCAGACCCCCCGGCAACCCAACCCCCAGGTTGACTTCCATTTGGGCCCGCACCACCGCTAAGATCTCCGCCAACCCCAGCAATGCCTCCCCTGCGTCAGCCGCCACCTCCCACCATGATCCCGGGGCCACTGCATTGCGTTGCCGATGCCCCGCCAACAACCTCTCCAATCGCACCATCCCCTGCTGCAACTCTGGAGGCTGAACTGCGGACCCCTGCGTCAACCCATCCTGAATCGACGTGAACGCCGCGGAGGCACTGTCCAAGAGGACCCGATGCTCCCGCACCCAGCCTAAACCCAGAAAATGAACCATCAGTAACAAACGGAGGAATGGGAGACAACTCACGAAGGATCCCCGCACGCCCTGAAGCGGCCTCGTTGGCCAACCAATCCTCCCTCCACCTCGCTGCCTCCAGCTCTGCCCACAATGCATCCCCCTCTGGAACTTGTCCCCGCCCCTCCACCTCCCCCGTGGGCTGCCCCTCCATCTGCGCCAGACACTCCCGCAAGCCCCGCACCTCTAACGCTCGCTCCGTCGCCATGCACACTGAAGTGTTCCTCTCCCGCTCCATCGCTTCTTTCTTCGTCCGCGCCGTGTCACAACCCTCCCTCACCCATCAGAGCTCACCCTCCCGTACTGCCAATGACGTCGTCAAAGCCTCCACCTGCTTGTGAAGAAAGACCTCCGTAATCAAAGAAATAGGCACGGGGGGACTTGACAACCGTTCCGAGGGAACGCCCAGGTTAGAAGAAAAAAGGGAAGACTCCGGAGGCCCCACCAATGGCTTGCGCCCACGCGGCCTCTTGCTGGGTCCTGCCCCCAAGGGCGGGGAGGCTTGACGCTTCCCCCAAATCACTGCCGAAGACGCCCCCTTTCCCTTCGGCAACACGGGACAAAACTTGGTCCATTTTGGAACCTCCGGAAAATCCACCACCACCACCACGGACGACTCTACAAAAGCCCCATCAATCATCCTGAAAAGACAAGTCGACACCACTTACGACTCCGGTCCCTGACGCTAGCACGGCGCCAATGCTCAAACTCCTCCCCCCCACTGTTGTACACCACCACCTCGTCCAAATCAGCGGGAGGGACTACTGGAATGCTGGGGGAAGACATGATGAATTTTAGAAAACCCCGGGGACGAATTTTGGAAAACCCCAGGGTACGTCCAAAGCTTTTAATTGATTGAGGAGAACCCTGATGAAGCGGCGGCCGCGCTTCAACTTTGTCTCCCACGCCGCTATCACTCGCTGCAGATTGATCAATATTGCTCGGCTTCAACTCCCATGCCCCGCCAATCCCCGTCCTGCCCCGCGTCTCGAAGGGTCTCGATGCTGAAGGAGGGGTGATGTCACAACCCGTCCCCTGAACCCCCGCACATCACCCATCAACCCCCCAAACCCCCAAAAAACCCCCGACGCTCCGCCGAACTTCTGCCCATGCCCTGCGCCTATTTCGGCTAACTCCGACGCCTCCCTGGCTAACTCCGACGGCCCCCTGGCCAACTTTGGTGCCTTCCCCGCAGCCACTGACACTTACCCTGGATCTCCTGAACCCCGAGAACCACCCCCGCTGTTCCCAATCTTCGCCACCCATCATCAACTCAACACCCTGGTTCCTCCGACCTATTCCAGAGTATCACAACAACCTCGGGGCGACCCGCGTTCCCCAATGATCCCATCAACGTATCAGCGTGGCCCAATCCTCAATTGCAACCAACACCTGCCCACTCCGTTGAGCTCCGCCAAGCCCCGCCGCCGCAGCCGACGTACCCCAAAGTCCTCCAGTAGTCAGTATATAAGCTGTCGAGTAGCTCTTTGTACTCTAGTCTTGATATTGCTTAACGCTACCTATGGTCTGATTATTTCCTTCTTGTGTTTTGTGTTTCATGTTTCATGTCTTGTTTTCTTATCTCAGTCTCCCGGTCTTATCTCAGTCTCCCGGTCTTATCTCAGTCTCACGGTCTTGTCTCATCTCCATTCCGTTATCGTTCTCGTTATTGTTTTGTACCTCCACTCAAATCTACTCTTGTTCCATATCATTTCGTCTGACGCTGTCTCGGTGACTCCATCCGACTGTTGTGCCCAAGTCTTCATCAACCTTAACAACCTTACGAACTCCGCAGTTATGATTACAAACCCCGACACTCCTTCACCAGGTCCAAACCTCGCTCTTCGCTTGGTCCCGGACTCCATCAACTCCAAATGATCTCCCATCAAACCCCGACTCCATTCCCATTGATCACACAGCTGCCTACTCCTTTGCTTCCGCAAATCTCCCATACAGTCTTCTGCCTGAACCCCACCAAGACCGTCTCATTTCCTCACAATCCAACTTCTCCGGACCTCCCCAGATCTGTCTGGATCACATCCCCCCAACTATCCGCACAAGCCATCAGTGCCCGGAACGTCTTTGAGTGTTCGGTTACCAGTGCAAGGGGATCACACCCGCCTAGTAAGGACTTGCCCAGTGCAGCTGAGCCCCTGAGGTCAGTGGAACCTGACAAACCCAGTGCTCAACAACTTCTCCAACACCGCACCCTCACCCCTCCAACAACAGTAGCAAAGGCCCCGTCGGGGAAAGCTGTTCACCACATGAAAGACCAATCGCCAACCTTCCCCAAGACAACAATGAGACCTCCAAGAATGTGTTCCCCCGAACCCCGCCATTGGACCCTCCAACCCACTGCAGCCCTGTGCACCATCAGGAACAGACCCAGCGGGTTCCTGACAATATCAAGTCTGTCCACAACCCCAATAGCAGAACCCCACCACCAGATCATCCGACCTTCACACCCATCCCTGAGAAGGTCCACCCTCCAAACTAGCCCCGCCACTGACTGGAATTAAACCCAACCCAGCAACCCCATCCACAATGACACAAGATTCCGAGACCAACGCTAACCCCCAATTACAGAACCCACTTCCGGGATCAGTTAGGAACCCCCGGTTGACTTGGCCATCACCTCTGCCAACAAATGAAGGGGCCCCAACACCTCCGACTTGACCCCAACAACCCCAGAACAAGACCAAGGAACCTCTGAGCTTCTAGGAATGGCTATGCACCCCTGCCCCGCTGCTTGAAGCACAGCCCAGAGTTCATGAGGAGAACCCCGGCACCCTGACCTCAATGAAGAACAACTCTGGACCCCCACCCACTACTTCAGCACCTGCCTACTACCTTGACCACCCTCTCCTGTACAATCTGGAACCCCCGACGTTAAAGACCATCGATGCCGACCCTCCCTGCACACCACCCCCCAATGTAAACTCCACTACCAGACTCTGCCACCTCCCATGAAGTAGACCCCAGCACCGGAGTTACCCCAAACTAACTACAGGAAAAATGGCCCTACACAAAGCAGCTCCCAAAGTACTCTAGAATTGCTGACCTGTTCACATAAGGGAGGGAGAA
This sequence comes from Termitomyces sp. 'cryptogamus', assembly GCA_020091625.1. NCBI lineage: Eukaryota > Fungi > Basidiomycota > Agaricomycetes > Agaricales > Lyophyllaceae > Termitomyces > Termitomyces sp. 'cryptogamus'. The sequence continues at coordinate 4,849,209 of JAGYZC010000006.1, read as the reverse complement.
GCCCCACCATCATCCCAGAGATGGCCAATCAACCCACTCAAACATCCTGACAATCCAAGAGCATACACTCCAACATCTGGGAGGGACTCTCCTGCCAGGACCAACAACCCAAATAACCCTGCGCCGACTCGAAGCTGCCCAATCCACCCCCCTGACCCACTCTGGATTCTAGCAACACGACTCCAGTGTCACGACCTGTCCCCCGGACCCCTGCACATTGTCCAGCAACCTCCTGTTCCCCAAAACCCCGACGCTCCACTGAACTTCCGCCCATGCCCCGCGCCTATTTTGGTTAGCCCCGACACACCCTCGGCTAACTCCGACACCTCCCTGGCTAACTTCGACGGCCCCCTGGCCAACTTCAACGCCTTCCCTGCAACCACTGACACTTACCCTGGATCTCCCAAACCCCAAGAACCACCCCCACTGTTCCCGATCTTCGCCACCCATCATCAACTCAACACCCTGGCTCCTCTGATCCATTCTGGAGTATCATGACAACCTTGGGGCGACCCGCGTTCCCAAATAAATCCCATCAACATATCAATGCGGCCCGACCCTTGATTGCAACCGACACTCGCCAACTCCGTCGAGCTCCACCAAGCCCCGCCACCACAGCCAACTTACTCTGAAGTTCTCCAGTAGTCAGTATATAAGATGTCGAGTAGCTCTTTGTACCCTAGTCTTGATATTACCTACCTATTGTTAACGTTACCTATGGTCTGATTGTTTTCTTTCTCGTGTTCCGTGTTCCGTGTCTTGTTTTCCTTACTCTCAGTCTCCCAGTCTTATCTCAGTCTCCTGGTCTTATCTCAGTCTCCTGGTCTTGTCTTGTCTCCATTTCATTATCATTCTCGTCATCGTTTTGTATCTCCACTCAAACCTATTCTTGTTCCATCTCGACTCCATTTCATTCTGTCTGACGCTGTCTCAGTGACTCCGTCCAGCCGTTGTGCCCAAGTCTTCCTCAACCTTAACGATCTTATGAACTCTGCAATTACAATTACAAATCCCGACACTCTTTCACCAGGTCTGAACCTTGCTCTTCGCTCAGTTCCGGACTCCATCAATCCCAATTGATCTTCCATCAAACCCTGGCTCCTCTCCCATTGATCATGTAGCCTCCTACCCCTTTGTGTCCGCAAATCTCCCATATGGTCTTCTGCCTGAACCCTGCCAAGCCTGTCCTGTTTCCTCGCAATCCAACTTCTCCGGACCTCCCCGGACCTGTTTGGATCACATCCCACCAACTATCCACACAAGCAATCAGTGTCCAGAATGCTTTCGAGTGTCTGGTTGCCAGTGCAAGGGGATCACGCCTGCTTAGTAAGGACTCGCCCAGTGCAGCTGAGCCCCTGGGGTCAGCGGAACCTGACATCCAGGGCCCCCACTCCGACTCCAATATCCAACCAAGGGGACCTACAACGCCAGCCCCACACCCCGTACAACCCTGCCCCTATGCCAGAAGATGTCTATTGAGCAGGGACTGCATCAATGGAGTAACCCAAAACAAACCCCATGTGAAGTAATCTCCCGGAGTACCCTAAAAGTTGCTGATGCCTTCCCCAAGAAGCGAGCAGTGCCTCTCCCCACTGCCACCCCCACATTCGCAACAACCTCCGGGCTGCTCCAGAACACAAATGAAGAGTTGCCTCAACCCTGCTATGACTCCCGGGAAGTCCCACTCCAGTGCCTCCCTGCGACCAACTTCCCTGCCGCCCCCAACAATCGTGAACAACCATCTTCCCCCATCCAAGCTCAGCTCCAGGAGCCACCGCCACTCCTACACGACAACTCCACTGCTCCGCAAAAAACCCCCCACTCCAGAGCTTCCCCTCCGATTTGCGACACAACCCCAAGACCCAACCCCAACCCCCACATCGACCCCAGACCCCTGGTACTCGCACTTGGAACTGCGGACCAACAAAATGCACCTCAGACCCCTTCCTCCACCCGCACCTCCCCCAAAGCCAACACAACCAACAAACCCCCACCAAGTGACTCTTGTGTTGACTCCGGGACTGCCCACTTCTTCCCCAATGAAGGTACCACTGACCCCCAGAAGGAACAACCCTCGGAATGAGCCCCGAAGCATCTCTGCTGAGGCGAGCCATTTCCCAACCAACCCCCATGCTGCCCCTGCCCAAAAGAAACATCCACCAATACAACTCTAACAGACCTCCAAACTCAAGGGAGTGTCAGAAATACATAAGACCCCTCTGTCTGTCTCTGGACTTACCCTTGGTCAGGAAAGCAATGTCACATAGATGACCCAGAACCTCAAATTTGGGCTCCGGACCCAAAGGAACTGGTTGGGACTGATCACCCCGCACCCTGCTCCCTCAGTCATTGACACTCCAGAGCACACCAAAGCACCACCCAAACATGCCCGCCCACAGACACAATACTCCAGAGCATGACCTCGACCCAGACCAACACCCCAGAGCACAGCAAGCCAATCCCAAGTGCCCTTCACCAAGCACAATACTCTGGAGCTTGCCCCGCACAACCCCACCAAATGAAAATCTCCAGGCATCCTCAACCCAGAAATTGTAACCCTAAGGGAGTACCACCACCCCTATGCTGACCAATCCCACAGCACAGATGACACAGAAACCAGTCCCCTGCAAACTTACTACAGGGACCACTACCCCAGGAGCTCCGCCACTAGGCCACTAGGGACTCCCTCCTCTGATCAACTGCGCCCTAAGGACAAACCTCACCCCACCACCCCCACCATTGTCAAAAAGGACCCCTGCCACCCTGCCACCCATGTCGGCACAACGGCTGGACTGCCAGAAGACCCTGCTCCTCCTGCCAGCCGCACCAACAAAAGATCAAAGCCCCGACCACCCCAAACACACGTTGGAGACCCAGAGGTCCACCCCCCTTGAACCAGCACAACACACGTCTCTGCCGCAGACTGGGGAAAACCCCTACACCCTGGGTCTGAGACCCTGAGAATCAAACCCAGCAACACCACCAAAAAGCACCCCGGAACTCCACAGGAAGACTCCCAACACCCCCGCCGAGCCCTGAAACTCTTCCTACGGCGCTCCGCCCCACCCCGACAACCTCGGAGCTAGCTGACACAGATGGCACTAGTGGGCCTAACCCCTGCCTCTGGATCCACTAGGGATTCAACTCCCACCAGCACCCCTGTGTGTTTCGCTTACCCCACCCTTACACAAATTAAAGTCTCACTTTGCACACCCAGAAACAATGAAGAAGTATTGAAAAGTACAAGAAATATATGATACAAGGCGGAACGGGGTGGCAAACTCAAAGATGACAAGAAGTGGGACCTGGCCGCCCCCTCACTCCTCCCCCGGGACCCCTGCCATCCCTACCCCCAAATCAATCTCCATCTGGGCCCGCACCACTGCCAAGACCTCCACCAGCCCGGGCAAAGCCTCCCCCACATCTGCCGCCACTTCCCACCATGACCCCAGGGCCACTGCATTATGCCATCGATGCCCCACCAGCAACCTCCCCACCCTCACCATCCTCTGCTGCAACTCCAGAGGCTGACCCACGGGCATCTGCGCCAACCTGTCTTGAATTGACGCGAACGCCACGGAGGCACCATCCAAGAGAACCTGGTGCTCCCGCACCCAACCTGGCCCCAAACACAATCCATTTAGTAACAGGCAGAGAATTGGGAGCAACACTTATGAAGGATCCCTGCATGCCCTGAAGTGGCCTTGTTGGCCAGCCAATCCTCCCTCCACCTTGCTACCTCCAACTCCGCCCATAGCAGACCAGCCTTTGGCACCATTTCTCGCTCCTCCGCCTCCTCCATGGGCTGCCCCTCCTGCTGTGTTGGACACTCCCACAAGCCCCATACCTCCAGCACTCGCTCTGGCACCCCCCGCACCAAGGTGTTCCACGCCCGCTCCAATGCCCCCTTCTCTGCCTGTGCCGCATCTCAATCCTCCCTCACCCATCAAAGCTCCCTCTCCCACACTGTCAATGCCACCATTAGCACCTCCACCCACTTGCAAAGGAAGACCTCCATAATTGAAGGTGGGGGCTCTGGAGAACTGGATACCCATCCCAAGGCCGTGTCTGGGGTGGGAGAGTGAATGTGAAACCCCAGAAAACTTGCCATCAGCTCATACCCCTGCAGCCTCTTGCTGGGCCCCACCCCTGATGGCAGGGAAGCTCTCCGCTTCCTGCGGTCTGCCGCTGAGGATGCCCCCTCCCTCTGCCCACCCCGCAGAGGCCCCACCTGCCCCGCAGACCACCCTGAGCTCGCCTCCTCCGACATCCAGGTCCTCCGCACCTTGCCCAGCTGACTCTGCACCCAGTCCTCATCCCACCCCTGCTCTGTGGCAACGCACGCTGCTCGCCACTCCAATGAGACTGAGCACTTCTCATGGTTTGTGCAACACGGAAGGCAAACAGAAGTATCACACTGCGAACCCATGGAGGGCGCATCAAAGACACAGGCCTTGCCCCACCGCGCACAGAGAACACACTGAGAACAACGGATCAGCGCATGCAACAAAAGGGAACTCAAAGACTCACTGGGGCCTCGTTTTGGCACCATTTCAGCATCAGGGGGCCCCGAGCCCACACCAACACCCTTGCAAACTCCTCCACCATCACCTCCGCCTGAGGGATTTGCTGCAGCAGAGGGACCCCTTCCGCATCCCCTGCCACCAATCGGGGCACCACGGGACGAAATTTGGCCCGCCTAGAGGCCCCTGGAGAACCCACCACCACTGCGGACAACTCTGTAGAACTCTGTCAGCCACCCCAAAGAAACAGGTCAATGCTGCTCACAACTCCGGTACATTGTACCAGCTCAGTGCCGATGCTCAAACTCCTCCCCCTCGCTGTTGTACACGATCACCACATCCGCATCTGAAATCAATGGGGCAGGGGAAGCGGCTGAATAACTGGGAGGGGACATGACAAAGAATTTGAGGGAGCCCCAGGGTATGTCCAAGGCCTTTTAATTGATTAGGAAGAACCCCCTGATGCAGTGGCGGCCACACTTTGACTTTGCCTCCCATGCTGCCGTCACTCGCTGCAGATTGATCAATATTACTGGGCTTTGACTCTCATGCCCCACTGATCCCTGACCCACCTCCCCGCGTCTTGAGGGTCTCAATGCTGAAGGGGGGGTGATGTCACAACCCGTTCCCTGAAGCCCCGTACACCACCCAACAAACCCCTGCTCCCCTGGAACCCCCCAACGCTTCGTCAAACTTCCCCAGCACTCCGCACCTACTCTGGCTAACTCCGGCACCTTCTTGGCTAACTCCGATGGCCCCCTGGCCAACTCCAACATCTTCCCCACAGCTGCCAGCACTTCCCCTGGACTTCCTGAGCCCCTGGGACCACTCCCCCACCGTGCCTGACCCCATCAACTCAACACCCTGGCTTCCCCGACTTATCCTGGAGTATCACGACAGCCTCGGAACAGACCGTGTCGCAATTGATCCCATCAACATATCAGCATGGCCCGCCCTCTGATCATAACTGACACCCATCAACTCTGTTGAGCTCCACCAAGCCCCACCACCATGGCCGACATCCCCGGAGCTCTTCAGTAGTCAGTATATAAGATGTAGAGTAGCTCCTCATACTCTAGTCTTGAGATTACTTATCTATCTACCCACCTTTCTGATGTGTTTCTGATTGTTTCTTCTTGTGTTTTGTGTCCCATGTCTTGTTTTCCTTACTCTCAGTCTTCCGGTCTTATCTTGTTTCTGTTCCGTTATCCTTTCATTATTGTTCTGTGTCTCCACCTGAATCTATTCTCATTCTCATCTCATCTTTGTCTCGTTTCATTCGACTCCATATTGCTCCATTTGATTCTGTCTATTGTGTTCAAGTCCTCTCGACCATAATGTACTCACAAACTCTGCAATTACAATTATGAACCTCCGATGCTTGTTACCACCCCCGGACCCTGCTATACACTTGGCTCCAAACCCCATCAATCCCTGTTGATCCCCCATCAGAACTCTGGCTCTGCTCCTGTCATCCGCGTAGCCTCCGCCTCCTCTGCACCTGCAATACTCACACACGGATTTATGCCTGAACCCTGCCAAGTCCTTCCCCCTCCCCTGCAACTTGTCCTCTACTCCTCCGGACCTCCCCGGACTTGCTTGGATCAATCTCCCCTGGCTATCCTCACAAGTCCCCAGTGCTTGGAACGCCCCCGAGTGCTTGGTTGTCAGTGCAGGGGATCATGTTTGCTTAGTAAGGACTCGCCCAGTGTAGCTGAGCCCCCATGGTCAGTGGAACCTGACAATGAGCAACCAGACAGAGTAGCTGGCAATAGGAAGTAATGGGGGCAAGATGGTAAGCATCCCTAAAAACAAGAGCTAATGGATGTAGGAGACATGTGAGAAATGTCACTATTACTAGCCTAAATTGCTAGACAATAATGCAGGGTTGCTAGTGGAAATTGCTAAAAAGAGGGGAAGGAAATAAGTTGGTTAAGGGGTGGACTAAGTAATTTAACAATGGAGGTGGTAGAAATGCAAACATTGTTCAGGAAGAGAGATAAAAGGGATAGGGATGCAAAAGAAATTGCTAAGAACTAGGGTGATAAAGAAGATTGCCAAGAGTGGTAAGGGCACAGTCTGGTTGCTAGCTGCAATTGTTAGTGTCACTAAGTTGCAACACACTAAAGAGTATCTGCAGTTGGTACTCATGCTAAAGCAAATATGAGGTTGTTGAGACTTGTTACTAAATTCTTAATGATGATGAGAGAGAGCAAATAAGAAGAGGTTTGAAGCCTAAAAGAGAGCTGAGGGATACTATGAGGGAATGATACTATGTTGGATTCTCTGTATGTACAGGCAATAGTTATACTGTTTGTAAGTATGGTATTCAGAAAGGAAAGATAGTCACTGCCAGCAACAGCATCTGCCAAAGTGTCCCAGATACATACTGGATGTCAGTATGGTAACCAAGTGTATGTATGCAATGTCAAAAAGATGCATAATAGGTGTCAGTAAAAAAAGAGCATACTTAACATCAATATTTGAAGTGTAGACACCAGTGAGGTATGTTGGTAAGCAAGACAAGAGAAATGATAAGTAAGGGGTCACATGGTCTTTAATATCCATTTTGAGGAGAAGTATCATTGTCACTAAGTAACGTTGCTAGCAATCATTGCTAAGGAAAGGCCTTGACCTTGTTGTTCTAAATCCAAAGACTAGGCTCCTTATGATGAGGCTCATAATCTAGAAGTCTCATGTTTGCTAGAATGCCATGAAAATGGCTATGTAATTCTAGACCTTGGGGCTAGACCACACATAATAAGTCACATGACTCATATGAGACTGTGTTGTGTCCAAGTTAGGTGCTGTCCAGATAAGATAGTTTGGAGATGTTGGTAACAGTGCTCAGCAACAAATGGGTCTTATCAGTGGTAGAGACAGCAAGAGTGGGATTGGTTACAGCAGCTGGAGCTGGGGCAGATGGAGGAACAGGGCAATAACATTTAGTGTGGGGGACTTCCATGCCACCAAAGACCTTGGGGCATTACAAAGCATACAATTCTCCCTCTAGCAACTTGATGTATTCTTTGCAAGAAAGGGGCCTGGAACAAGTGCTATCCAAATGTAAAAACTTGTGAATCAGTGTCTGCTAGGAGGCCTATTTGTTATCTGGGTTCATGTTTTCTGCCAAGTATCCTGTGACCATTTGTCTGGGGTGCAAGCAGTGCCATTCCATGTACAAGCACTTGCTGGTATAGTCCAGAATCATGGTGCTAGAGGTGATGTGCTCCTATGCTAGCTAGTGCCATGCAGGAAACCAAAAAGAAAGACCTAAGCACTAGCAACTAGATAGGGTAGCTGGTAATAGGAAGTTAATAGGGGCAAGTCAGTAACCATCCCAGAAAATGAGAGCTAATGGGTGTGGAGTGAACAAGTGAAAAGTATTGCTATTGCTAGCCTAAGTCACTAGTTGGTAACAGATGGGTCACTGGGTAAAGGAAGGGGAAAAGAATGAAGGTGAAAGAGTTGCTGAGAAAGGGGGAAACTAAACAATAAAGAGGGAGTTGGGGGACAAATGCAAACCAGTCACTAGCCATAGTCACTAGCATTGCTAAGTCAAAATAATGACAAAGGTACCTGCAGTTGGCACCACACTAAGTTGTAATCAAGATCATCAAGACTGTTGCTAAGTTATTGGTGATGACAAGAAAGCAATAAAATGTCCTGGGCTGGTAAGCTTAGAGCTAGTGAGGGGGAAACAGTACTCTGTTTGTTGTTTTGTCTCTATGTACAGTCAGTATTTATACTGTTTATAGGTATAATATTAGAAAGGAAATAGTGGTTGCTGCCAGCAATGGTGTCTGCCAAAGTTTTTATGATATATACTGAGTGTCAGTTTGGTAACCAAGTAAAAGTATGCAATGTCAATATAATGCATAAGATTTTTCAATCACAAAAAAAGAGCATTTCCAATGTCAATACCTGAAGTGTAGATGCTGTTCAAGTATGTTTGTAAGCTCAACAAGAAAAATAATAAGTAAGAAATCACACAACTGTGAATATATCCCTTTTTAGAGAGAAGGCAGTGTTGTCACCAGTAAATGTTGCTAGTGGTTGTTGCTAAGAAAGGTCTCAGCCTTGTTGTTCTAGATCCAGAGTCTAGACTCCACATGATGCAGCTTGTGATTCATAGGTCTCATGGTTGCTAAAATTCTGTGCAAAGGCTACATCATTCCAGACCTTGGGGCTAGACCTCATGTGCTGAGTGTTGTGACTTGTGCAAGGTCATGTACAATATAGTCAGTTGCTGTCCAATCAGAAGTGCTGAAAACAGTGCTCAGTGACAATTGGGTCTTATCAGAGGGCAGCACCACTTTGCTTTTGTGATGACACTTGCCTTGCTAGATGTAGAGCTTAAGTTGGAGGCAGCAACCATAGACCATGGTATGACTAGATTTGTCACAGTATTGGTATTCATCAGAAAAAGTACAAGGATGATTAGCAGCACTGGTGCTCAGTAAAGCATCCAAGCAGAGAGCACTAACAATGATGACAGTAGTGGCATGCTCAGTGGCTTCATGCCCAATGACATGAGCAGATGTAGTGACCAGAAGCAGCAGAGACAAGCCCAGGCTTGGCAACAGAGGTGCTAGCAACAGACTTCAAAGTGCTAGTAATGGTGTTGGTACCTTTCAACACCCATTTGGTGCCCTTGAAGATGTTCTTGACTTTAGATGAGTCAAGAGGCATTAGCAGCAAAAGAGGAGTACTAAGCAAACTCAGAATGTGACTTCTGGAAAAGAGAGCTAAGGTCACTAGCAAAATGTCAGGCTGACAAAGGAGGCTTTAGAAGCTAGTAAAGGCATTAGCAAAAGAGATAATAGTGAACTGGAACTAGCCATAGGTGCTAATGTAAAAAACTGAGACTTGGCAAAATAGTAACTTAGGTAGTACTAGCAAAACAATGATAGCAAAGGTCACTAGCCTAAAGATGCTAGGGAAGCACTAAAGTGAAGAAAGAAAGCTTGAGTGTTGAAAACTTGACAAGATCTGAAATCTTGATCTATAATGGCATATATATCTTCAATGATGTATAGAAAACATGACAGTATTGATAGTCAGTAAAGCAAATGAGACCAAAAAGAGATGGTAACAGTAAGTAATAAGGTAATAAGTCAAATAGTTGGGGCATGGTGGCTCAGCTGGCACCATCATGTCCTTAGAGATTACCTAAGCTCTCCTGAGTAGGATCACAGAGTTGTTAGTTCAATTTTCATGTGTAACATGGCCTTTGGCAGAAAACACTCTAGACACCACACCTGGCTTATTTAATAAGCCACTGCTCACCATGTAATATTAGGAAGGCTTTGTAGGTCAGGCTGTTGAGAATATTCCAACACCATTATCACATGCCTCAATGACACAATGTCACCACTGTTCTCATGTCCATTCCAGAAAAGAAAGTGGTTCTCTAGTGTGGCAAATAGGGAGGGGCAAAAACTGTAGCTCCATCAAATCTGTTGTGCCATAGCATGGGTAGGTCCAAAAAAAGGAAGCTTCAAGATGTGTTGAACCTGGTTGCTAATGTACTGAGTGATCTGTCTCTGGTGATCCAACCTTTGGGTGGGCTGGAATGATGTCAGTTCAGTGATCTCAAGAAGCCAGTTGATTGTGTGTCCAGCATTGTGCCAAACAAGTGTAGGGTCTGGAAACAGGGATAGGAGTTGTGACACATGCTGGTTGGGGAGCTGATCTAGCAAGCATTGCTTAGTGGTGAAAGTGGGTATTAGTAGGGACAGAATGTTAACAACAGATAGTCATGGGCTTATGTGAGGGCTATATGAACACCAAAAGGATCAAACTGTAGTAAAGTGGCTATGGAGCATAACTGGCAGGCTTGAAAAGGCTTCAGACCAGAGTACCTTAGGTAGTGTCTGTAAATCACACCATGTACATACTGCAGGGAAGGACATATAGCAAGGCCATAGCACTTCCTTGAAAAATAATAGGAATGAAAAAAAAGTCAAATAGTTGTTAGCAACCTAAGCAAGTCAGGTTCAATGCAATCAAAAAAAGTATAGCTAAAGGTAACCCCATGATATGACAGCTGATATGATGGTCATAATGTTGTCAGTATTGATATGCCAGTTTCAACAATGAGATTGGCAGAGAGAAAAGCCGAAATAAAGTATATTACAAAAACAATATACTTAATTCATAAAAACTGCTGAAAACTGTAATCCTACCCTTTCTCTGACCAACCAACTTGACCAAACAGCCCTGAAGTTCACAATGATGGAGGATCTGCAGGCAGGAGAGGACAAAGAGAGAGAAAAAGGGCAGACCAGAGATTGGCTTAGGCCTTGGCATGATCAAACCTGAACAGCTGATGCCAAAAATAAGTGTATTCTAAGGCCTGAACTATGTGGCCCAACCTACCAACCAGCTAACTACACTCCTGGATGACAACAAAAACATGCAGAAAAGTCATGGTCTGTGCACAGACTGAGGGGTATAAAAAGAGGGAATTTTTGAGCTTATCAGACAAGCAAAGTACTAGCTATGGCTTGGAAATCCCCAGGGAGTGGGTTTCTTAGGCTAATAAACTATTATTTTCTTCAGGCTTAAAATTTATTATATTTTGCTTGAGCCTTGTGATCAGACTTGACCCAGTTGAGTTTGTAATCTAAACCAATTAAAATCTACTTTGTACAACAGTTTGAAAGTGAGCTACATGAAACAAAGTCCCAAACACCTTTTTGAATTGGAGTTTTGAGCTGAGTTTGAGAACTAAGCCAATTTTGCTGATTTTGCATCAGTGTGCCAAGATAATCCAAGTAAATGAAACAAACTCAATGATACCAAAAGAAATCATCAAATGCTTAGTGAGGTACTACAGTGTCACTTGTGACCTCTACAGGGAGATTTCCTTTGGGTCAAGAATCTAGGCTGCATGTGACAAAGCCACATGATCATTGCATCATGTAGAAACCAGACATAGGAAAAGACAGAAATCAGTGCTTAGCAATAATATGGTCTTATCAATGCATGTGAGAATTATGGCAGGTACAAGAGTGAGAAATAAATTGTGGAGTTCTTGGATTTTCTGTTGTTCCCAGAATAAACCAGTCCAGAATTATTTTCTGAGAAGAGGAAACTATTTTCCCACAAATAAAGGTGTTAAGGAACCAAGATCAAAGCCATAAATCACAAAAAGAAGGAGAGCAAGAGAAGCATGAAGAGGAAATTGGTCAAATAGAAGGCATAAGTAATGCAAAAACATGCCAAATCACCAAGACAATCAGGAGAGAGTTCCAAAGTGATATGTTTTAATGTTTGAAAGCCCTCTTCTATCAGTGAAGTATTCAGAATAAATATCATCTTCTTCAACAAAGCAATGAAGTAAAGCAAACATGACTTCCTTTTCTATTGCATCTCTGAAAGAAACAACTGAGTCATGTCATCCCTTGCTACTCTAAAATGAAATGATTAGTAGTATAGAAAAATTAGTATGAACACACCTCTGAAACTCTCTGTTAGGATGAGAATTATGGCAAAATCCTTTTCTTTAACAGTTAGATTGATCAGACAAAGGAGGCAGTCAACCACAGACTTGATAGTGATTGCTTTGTATTTTGAGAGTGCCTGCAGGATGAGGATAATGCCATTGGCTTTTTGCAAAATCTGATCTTTCATATTTTGAAGATTGCAAATTCCTCTTGGACATGAAATGGGAATTAGAAGAGGTCCAAGGCCTACTAGGGTCTCAGATGTGTGATGGTAAAGATGTATCTATAGGAGTAGATAATGAAGTGTGGACTAGAAGTTCAGAATTACCAGAAGAACCAGGAGCTTGAAAAAGATGATAAGGATTAGACAATTGAGAAGGATGATAAGAGAAAGTAGATAATGAAGCACAAAGTTTGGAAGTACCAGAAGGATGAAAGAATTAAGGAGGGCTATGAGATGCTCTTTGTTGAATGGCCAGATTCTCCTCATCTGAATCACAAGAGGTGGTAGACTGATAAAAATGATTAAAAACAATAGAAATCTAATATTAAGAGAAAGATATACTCCTTCATCTCCTTCCATATGAATACCAAGAAGCATTATTTTGGCCATTTTGGCCTTGAACTGTGTCTTGAGGGTGAAGATATAAGAGTCTTGTTGCTTGACATCTATGAAAATGTCCATCTTGATGATGAAGCAAAGGACTTCTAGCAACAGCTAAAAAAGTATAAGACATTGTGCTAGGCAGAAAGAGAAATAAAATGAACATACTCAAATTGATGATAAGATGACTGTCACTTGGATCAATGCATTGTTGACAAGAGAATTGGAACCTATCAATAGCCAAATTCTCTAATGTACAGTTGGAGGAAAATTGAAAAGGAAGAAGTCAAACGTGTTGATCAGAAGATCCAGGCTGTCTTCTGTTAGCACATGCTAAAAGATGAAAATAGCTAGCAGAAGTCAACTGTCCTGTTAGAGGAGCAAATAGATAGAATGGAAAATTAGAAGTCATAGCAGTGTGATGATGATGATGTATCTAATATATTTTAAGAAGTTATTTTTACTTGGAATACTTCATGAGCAAACTGTGTCCTAGCTCCCACAGTACATTGGTAATTACAGACACATCTGGTAGCTACTCTAGCCCAATGCCTTTTCAAGCATGCTGGTTATGCCTCATAGCCACTTTTACTACAATTTGATCCTATTTGGAGTTCATACTACTGCCCACACTAAGTCCTGGGCCATCTGCTGCTAACATACCTTCCCAATTTCTAAACCCAGCTACTCTCCACAATGCTTGCCAAACTTCCCATGTACCAGATCTTTCAGCAAGCCAAGTCATCTAGCCAAGGTCCCATGACTCTAAACCTTCCCCACACTCAAACAGTATTTTTCAGAGTTTGAGAATCCCCTCTTATCATCAGGATAGCAAATTTGGCCAGTGTGAACAATTTTAGGCCTAGACTGTGGCAATGACAGTGCTGAGTAAATCATGCTGCACCCAAGACCCTGCCTCTTGTCATGACCCATTCCCAGAACCCTCCTCTCCCTAGAGTTCCCCTTCAACTCCCTCAACCTTTGTTCACCCACAATGCTTTCCTCAGCTAACTCCAACACTTCTCCAGCAAACCCTGACAGCTTTCCAGCTAACTCTGATGTGTTTTCCCACTGACCTCAATGCTTCTCCTTCCTCTTCTGAGCCCCTGGAACCCTCCCCCACTGTTTCTGATGCTGGCATATGTCACTAGTTTGTCACCCTGACTTACCCAACCAGCTCCAGAGCATTACAATGACCCTGGAGCAGCCTGCATTCCCATCTGATCCCATCAGTATATCACTGCAGCCTGCCCTCTGATCACAACTGACACCCATTGACTCCATGTGGCCCCAACAAGCCCCACCACCAGACTTGCTACTCCTGGAGCTGCCCAGTAGTTAGTATATAAGTCATAGAGTAGCATCCTGTACTCTAGTCTTGATATAACCTGCATTACCTGATGTGTTTCTGATTGTCTGTTCATCTCTTTTCAGGTCTCTTGTTACATTTTCTCTTCTCTCAGTCCCCCAGTCTTATCTCAGTCTCCTGGTCTTATCTTGTCTCTATCTTTGTTATCATCCCATTACTGTTTTATATCTCTGCTTGAATCTATTTCCATTCTCATCCCAATCTTGCCTTGACTCTGTCTTGTCTTGCTTGTCTATATTTCCTTTGTCATGTTCAAGTCCCCTTCAACTCTAAAACTGCTTACAAACTCTGTGCTTACAATCATTACCCCCCAAACATTCTTAACCAACTCTGAACCTCATTATTTGCTCAGCTCCAAAGCCCATCAACATCCATTGACCTCCTAATAAACTCCAGCCCCACTCCCATCACTCACATAGCATCCATTTGCCCCACATCACCAATACTTGCCCCTGGACTTGTACCTGGAACTTCCCCAAGCCCAACCCTTCCTCATACCTCATCTTAGACCTCCCCAGACCACTTCAGACTTGCTTGGACCACTTCCTTTGACTGACCCTCACAAGCATCTGAAAAGTCTGGACCTCTTTAAAGCACTAAGTTATCAGTGCAGGACATCACATCTACCTAGTAAGGACTTGTCCAGTTAAGCTGACTCCTAGCTCAACACTAGTGCTGTACCAAATCACCAGATCACACATTGCCTTAGCAATCATTCCCCCACTATACCCTATTCTTCCTGCCTACTTGTACCACAGCCCACTTGGTTTATGAGGTCACCCTCTTCCAAATCCACTGCACTAGGGAGCCCTTTTTTTCCAATTGGACATGAGCATGGTGGTCACATTGCTTCTTCAAGTCATGTGCTGATTAGTTGCTCACTTTTGGCCTGCACAAACAAAGCCTTTCTAGTCAGCACATGAGTGTGGTGACTGCTTGGTAGCATTAAATAAGCCATGTGGTGTCTAAAGTGTTTTTCACACAGACACACTCAGCCAGGAGTTGAAGCCCTGACTTTGCAACTGGAAGATCATGTGACCCCCCCTAAGTGCACAATGGTGCCAGCTGAGCCACTGTGCCCCTCATAGCAGCATGAATAATCTCCATGACTGATAAGGCTAGAGCATTCAAAGGTAGAGAATAAGTGAACAAGAAGTTGGCATCTTGTAAAGTAAGACAGTATTTGGCAGAAGAAATATTGAACAGAAATCAAGGTCCATTCCCTCCTGTCTCCTAGAAGCTTCATATTGATAGAATTAAGAAAAACCTTGAAAAAAACTTACAATTGTGCAGTAGACTCTAACTTGAATCCAGATATATGTATTTTATTGTTCCTATAATTTGTCATGGATGTTGAGAAGATGAGGTAAGTTGCACTGTTATAGTTGGCCTAGAGCTCCTCAAATAGACATGGGCCCTCTACTTCTGTTGGCTCCTCAACAGGCAAGAGTGGGTCTTGAAGAAAGAAAAAAAGCTGCAGCATGGGCTAATCTAGCCTGATTGGCATTGGAAACAGCTGGAGAACCTTGCATTGAAGTGGTAAGAACTGGAAAAAGCCAATGAAGGAGCTCCAGTGCTAACACTGGGCTGCAGCATAGGGTACAAAACAGCCAGAGTATGAGCACTGGGGTAGACTTTGAATGGGATGATGGTGTAGTGATCAAAAAAGAAGGCAAAGATGAAGATGAAGAAGACAATGGAGTAGCCACAATCTGAGACAAGGGCAGTCTAGAGGCAGAACCTGATTGAGGCAACTCTAAAAGACTGAGTAACAGATGAGGAGGAAGTGGTGGCACTATACTGAGTAATGGATGTGGAGGGAGAGGTAGCCATAGCTAGAACAACAATAGTCTTCAGAAAAGTATATTTGACTGTAATACAATGTCAAATACATACCAAATGATTTTAAAAAGCTTAAAAAATGCTGAAGCATTTCAGCATCATTGAGATTCTAAGATACATGAGAGACATAAGATTAGAGAAAAACAAATCAGATTGAGAAATATGATGAAACAAACTGGTGAGGTCACATTAAAAGTGAATTTGAAAGGTCTGGATAGTAAAGACACAAGAGGCAATGAGAATGGCAGAGACAGTGATAGGCTTAGAGAGAGGATAGGATTGGATAGCAATGAGCTTAGATAGAATGCACACCAAATACATGTATGCTTCTATCATTCAACAGCATGCTCTTTTTATAGTTTACTTGTGTTCCAATATGGAAAAGGTCACTGTTCATCTGATAGGATAAAAGTATAGACATTGAGATTTATAAGTTCATAAATTTAGAAAAAGGCCACTGCCCATTGATGGCTGACTCGGAGAATATGACTCAGAGAATATACATACAAGCATTGAAATCTGCAAGTCCATAAGTCATGTAAAAGAAGAGAGATCTACAAGTTGATAAGTTATGTATGTACAAATATTTTTGTCTTTGCTTTTATGGCATCATGATTGTTAGTGAAATAGCTGGGAGATCTTGTGAGATCATTCATTTATACCTTGACATAGCAAACCTGATGAAATCAAAGGTGCCTGGTGCTTGTATGATCTATTCTACAAGTGAGTCCATAAAATCTCTCTTATTTTGGAAAAGTTAAATTCTTCACAGATATTTTCAAAGGTCCAGTGATGCTGATTGAAAACTTGCAGTGATGCTTATTGGAAACTTGTAAGAAGTCAAGCTCTTCTTTTATATCTTTCAGAAGTTCAGCAACTCTTTGTTATGAACTTCTGAACCTCTAGATCAGAAGTTTGACAAACCTTTGTTGTGAACTTCTCGGAGGCTTTGTTGGGAACTTTTGGAAGCATGACATCATTGGATGCCTTATTCTTTTCCAGTGATCCTTGCTTGTAAACTTCTGAAAAGTCTTGTGATGCTTTGTTACTGACCTTCAGAGAAGTCTGGTGAATCTTTTTTGTGAACTTCTATCATGTTGCTGCTTTATTTCAACGGAACAAATTCCATGATACGTGTCTGACTTGGTAGTAGCATCTAAATTCCATTCAAATTCTATCATTTGAGAAGCAAAGTTGAATGGCACATTGGACTATGTCTAAATTTGCAAATTCTATCACTCAAGGAGTAGAGAATTGTGTGCTGGACAATATCTAAATTCTATCAAATGGAAGAGAACTGCATATTGTACTACGTCTGAATCCTATCCATCTACAAGCATCAAGTAAGGAGTGAAAAGTTGAATAAGTAAAATGCTCATAAAGATTCTTGGGTCAGAAAATAGATCCCCTTCAAATTAAGTTCATCAGTAAATCATCAGTAAGTAACATGTATAAAGAGCAAAGAGCTCAAGTTAAGTAGAAAGAGTAAAGAGTCAGCAGAGAAGACGTGTAGAGATTCGAGATAGAGTAAAAATTTAGTAATCAAAGCCATCCGAGTAAAAAGTAAAGAGTTGAATAAATAACGATCAATAATGTCATACAATTAGATCGGTCTTCTTATGCAAACATGTCGTGCTCATTCATCTTTGTCACCAGATTGTGGGTCTTTTGGCTCCCACTCAATCAAACTCTAAATCGATTTTCCCATACCTCGCTCTAGCCTAACGGGACATATTGAGCCTATGCAGACAATTCCCAGGAATATGGCCACTGAATCTTTTAAATATAACAGGTGGAGAGAAGCGATACTATCATTCGAGTATCAAACCTCATGAGTGGACATCAGAATCTCGACGTCCTCATTGTGGGTGCAGGATTCAGCGGTGTCTATCAGCTGCACAAACTGCGCAAGGCTGGATTCTCTGTCAAGCTCTTCGAAGCTGGTAACGGTTTGGGTGGCATCTGGCATTGGAACTGCTATCCCGGCGCACGCGTAGACTCCGACTTCTCAGTTTACCAGCTCTCCCTTGAAGAGTTGTGGAAGGACTGGAACTGGGTAGAGAAGTATCCAGGTCGACAGGAAATTATCAAGTACTTTAATTACGTTGACAGAAAGCTCGGCGTGAGCCGGGACATCTCCTTCAACACTCGAGTAACTTCCGCCTCCTTTAACACCACCACAAACCGCTGGTCCGTCTTCACCGACACCGGAATTACTGTCAACCCCCACTTCCTCATCCTTTGTACCGGCTTCGCATCTAAACCTCTCTTTCCCAACATACCAGGACTCGACAACTTCCAAGGCACCGTGCACCATACCTCCTTATGGCCCCAAGCTGGGGTTGATATGGCTGGAAAACGTGTCGGTATTATTGGAACGGGTGCCAGTGGTGTACAAGTGATACAGGAAGTTGGGCCTATCGCGGCTCATCTCATCGTGTTTCAACGTACTCCCAATCTCGCATTGCCGATGAATCAGTCCCCTGTCAGTGTAGCTACTCAGACGAAAATGAAGGAAGAAATGTATCCCATCCTATTCAAACGCCGTTTCCAAACCACCAATGGGTTTCATTATGACCAATTAGATCGCGGTGCGTCTGATCTATCCCCAGAGGAACGATATCTCCTGTTCAATGACCTGTGGTCCAAGGGAGGGTTTCGCTATATCATCAACTCATGCAATGATATCACCAGTAATGAGAAGGTGAACGCTGAGATGTATGCATTTTGGAGGAAGAGGGTGCTCGAGCGGATTCGGGACCCCGAGATGCAGCGCAAGCTCGCGCCGGAAAAGCCACCGCATCCGTTTGGTGTGAAGCGACATAGTCTGGAGCAATCATATTACGAAGTGTTCAATCAGTCCAACGTTGCTCTTATCGACCTCAACGAAAACCCAATCATTGAGGTCGTTCCAAATGGGGTGAAGACACGGGATGGGGTGGTGCATGAGTTTGATGTGCTCGTGCTCGCTACGGGTTTTGATGCAGTAACGGGGAGTATCTCTCAAATTGACATCAAGGGAACAGATGGCGTCTCTATTGGTGACAAGTGGAAAAAGGGCCTCTCGACTTATTTAGGAATGTCAGTCGCAGGCTATCCGAATATGTTCTTCCCATACGGTCCCCATGGTCCCACAGCGTTCTGCAACGGGCCTACATGCGTTGTGAGTTTATGTTTCAGCAACACATAATTCTCAAACCCTGACTGTTCATAGGAGCTCCAAGGTGACTGGATCATCGATTGTATCACCTACCTTCGTCAACACAACTATGCCCGCATCGATCCAACGCAGGAAGCCTCAGAAGACTGGGTCCAGCGCGTGACCGACCTCTTTTCCCAAGGCCTCTATCTACACGCGAAGTCATGGTACACAGGCGCGAATGTGCCGGGGAAGCGCATTGAAGCTCTCAACTTTGTGGGTGGTCTCCCACTATACACGACCCTGATTCAAGAGAGTGCTCGGGGCGGGTATGCAGGCTTTACACTTACTCCAGACACAAGTATACAAGCTAAGCTCTAGCGAGTGTGTGTAACGATATCTAGATTGTATTGACAAAGATACAGATACCTGAATATCTACACAGTCATGTCCTGTAACTTGATAAGACGATACTATTGACAGCCAGGGTCTCAAGTTTTTTGACGGAATGCAATGAACGTAAACATCTTTGAGTTCCTATTGCATCTCGTTCACACATTTCCAAAGAGTGAATGTATATTCTTCAGTTTCCTACAGTAGCTGCTCATTGTGGCTTAGTTCCCCTGTGAATCACCGAGCAGTCCTCAAGCCTCCGCGAAAACCGGTACAAAAGACGATGACAGGATTGAAACTTGCAAGACTGTCTTCCGCAATAAGCGCCTCATCATCCCTTTTGGGTCAGGCTTAAACTAAGCACTAGTAAGCACTAGTTCAACAAGCATCGGTCCTCCACTTCTCATCACTGCATATTATCCAACAGCCCTACTGCACAAGCAACGACATCCGCCTCAGAAATCGATCAAGACGATCCCACCTCAGCGATTATAGGTGCTCTGGGTTTGAGGAAACTGACAATCCTCTGTATTCGCCGGTGTTCACTTTCTCTCCCTCACAATTTCAAACCCTCCTTCGCGAATATTCACATCTGGTCTCAGCGGTAATCTTGTGGAGATGTGCTCACAGCACGAACGATAGTTCTACGACACTACAGGTGAGTGAGCCCAAGGCTCAGTACTCAGTAGTGGCGTGAAGGGAATTCGAGCACAAATGATAACAAACAACATTTTCTAGGGTTACTCATCTGTTGTTGTATGGTTCATATTCATGAAATCTATCAATACCGCATGACTGACAGCATCTTTTGATCATGACTTACCTGACTTTCCTACGACAGTATCGGAACAACGCTTTGGACTCTACAGAGATGTCACGAGCAGTGGAGTACCTCGTCCGGGAAAAGGCTATCTTAAGAGGTACTGACGTCGCCACGACCGGAGGATCGCCTCCGCATTGTCATCTGCACTCCTATACACCCACACCCGTCCTACAACCGGCTGCTTGGCAGTTTCAGGAAGACTGATCATCCTTCGTAATACAACGGCCAGCCACAGCCGACTTAGGATTATATTCAATCTCAGAGAGAACCGTAAGCTGACCACATTCGTCTATCAGAGGATATACGCCTGCATAAGAGGGCACGTGCCCACTGATTCCGCTGTCGGCGATAGACTTTTAGAAGTAAACTTGAAGTCTAGGGATGTTGATCACAATCCCTGAATCTGGCACCAACTCTTTTAGTGTTCCCAACACTTAGGCTAAGTCTGTTTCAACCCATCAAGTGAAATGAAATGACATATCATAACATACCCATACTCTTGAAGCAGCAATGCTTAGTTACAACTGGCTTCTACAATGTCATTAAAACACGAGTATCATGGACTTTTCTATGTGCATCAACATGTTACTAACTTGGAGCTCTGTTACTCTGGAGCTCCTTTCTACAGAATGCGATACGACCGTTGGATCAAAAATATTGATGATCATCTATCTCCACACCGACCAGATTGGCGATGGTTGTAATTTGTTAAATCAATATCTCGGCCGTTATCGACCCGTTCTTATTTGCATCACTGTCTTAAAGGGATTCGAAAATGCTCACACACTGACTCGAGTTCATCATGTCCCCTCACCGCGGGACAGGTGTGAATATCTTACAATTGTGCGTTAACATTCTTAAGATTTCGTCTGCAGTATTTGACATTCCTTCTTCAGATGTTGTCTCTCGTTATTGTCCGTTGTCGAGGCTTTTGAACTCTTAAACCCTTCTTTCACTTTTCCTGGCGATTCTCTTGAAATTTCTTGGATCTCTTCGCAGGATGATCCGACAAATTTTGACCTGGAAGTCGGCTTTTGCAGCGAAGGCTTCAGTGGTCCTTTCCTTTTCAATCCAGCAACCATCAACACACAAGCATCTAGTTCGCGTCGTGCTTCAATATCAAAGGCACTCCCCAGCGGATTGGAACTCCCGCACGTAGTACTAATGAACACCTCATTCTATGATTGACACAATTACAGTGTGACGTGCTCCGTCCGGGCTCTTGACTCGTGAGTTGTGCCGCGAATGCATGATGTCCAGCTGAAGACAATTGCTAGAGCAACAGGAGAACTTATCGCTTCTAACCCGGTTGAACTCGAAAAACCCCCAGTTACTTCGTCGTCCACAAAAACATTGCTTAAACAAACAACAATACCAACTTCCATTCGTCAGGAATCGGAAACTGTGAAAATCACAACGTAGGCAGTTGATGGATGCATCGTTGCACAACCGACAAAACTCACATGTTTGAAGTAGTCAAACTCGAACTACAGCCACTACAGATTCATCCGCTACTACGCACATTCCCATTCCCACAGAGTCCCCATCTACGAGGCTCTCTCCACCTCCGATCTCATCTAAATTTACAGGATCCACCTCTTCGCCACTTACCTCCCTTCCTTCTGTATCCACAAGTACCAAATTAAATCTATCAACTACTTCAGAATCTACCGCTACAATAGCCACTGCAATCACTCCAACCCACACCTCCAGTTCCGAGCATACTGAAAGACACAAAGGATCTCTTTTGGGGGAGGTGCTTGGAAGCGTCTTCGCCTTCCTGATACTGTCGTCCATCTTCATCGCCTCGTGGATTTGGTGCCGCCGGCGCCGCCACCGAAGAGAACTTAGGAACGCAAACCCATTTATCTCGGATGAGGGATATCTTCAGCCAATAAGCAAACAAGGTGCGTCTGGAAACCCATCTTACTTTTTTCGATTTCAACCGCTTCATTTGAATCAGAGGAATTTCAGCACGAGAGGGCAGCTGACGGGACAAGCGGCACCCGGGTCATAGAGTTGACTCGACAGTCGGTTGTCGCTCTAGCAATGGATCAGAAGTTGGATCTGGAAAGAGGTGACTCTGTAAACAGTCTAAGGGCGGGGACAGGGACAGGGAAGAGGATGAGGGCGGGAACAGGGAAGAAGAAGGGGGCAAGGACGAGGACGAGGACGGGAACTAGGACAGGGATGGAAATGGGGGTGGAAACGGGAACGAGGATGGAGACGGGGACGGGGATAAGGACGGGGACGGTGGAAGAAGAGGTGACAATGCTGAGAGAACGATTGGTGGCACTGGAAGACCAACACAGGGAGCTCACGGGTGAATTGCGTAGCGCCATCATTATTCCACCACAATATTCGCGATGAACATCATCATAGTATGCAACAGTCGAGCGATAGCATCGATACTATATATCTTGTATGTGCAACGGGACGTATGATAGTTTATATCAAATAGTCTAGTAAACATTTTTACTTGGGATTCTGGACAACAATCCAATTCATGGGTATTTGCTATTGCTTGCGGACGATTACAATTGCAAGATGGAGGTATGCGGATCTCCCACACCGGGCACCGATTTCCGCGGTAGGGCGGTTGCCACGCTGTCGCTCTAAGTTCATCAAAGATAGATTGTCATCCACTTCACCACAATCGCCACCGAGAACTGATATATGATTGAGCATGCATAAGTATCAGAGCGTTGAGATGATGGCCTACCCAGTGCTTGGATAGAATCAAACTTGGAAGGCAAACAAGTTCTTTTACTTGTTTTATTTGAGTATCTCTTGTTCATGTAGGAAGTCGATGTTCTTGTCAGAATCAAGGATGACGTTCCAATATTATCATGTATGAGACAAGGAGAGCCACGGGTCAGAGATTACGACGGAGACTCCGATAGGTTGCATCGTAGATGACGAAAGCGTGGAGGACCACGGCAACGTGGTCCGTGTTTCCATCCAAATCATGATCAAAATGTGGAAACGAAAACTGAGCCAAGCCTGATTCAAGAAAGTGCGGGTCCATAGATAACGCCATCCGAGTAGTCCCCATGGAAAATTCCGCTATCAGCGTTTCTCATAATAAATACGTATGGAGTGTATTTCTAGGGATATGACAACTCCGTTATCCTCCCATCCAGCAACTTCAACATTGTGTTCAATCCCAGCAGGACGCCTTCATCGGGACCCAACCCGCGACCGACACGAGTATGCGCAAAGTCCACGATTTTGACGAGGTATGGAAGACGCCGGACCCCAGACTCTCTGTGCTCATCCAATGGCTGTAACGAGTGTCGCCTGAGACCTTCTTCAGCTAGACACCAATCTGCCTCGTACATGATCACCAGGCTCCCACCAACTATTCGCATTTCGAGGGAAGAGTATATCTCGCGGATGCGTGCTACTGATTCTCGTATTCCACGGAGGATAGGTACTAGAAGCCTTCGTGGAAGGCCGAGCGTGGACGACGACGGTTCGCCATAGACTGGGAAGCACTGTGCGAAACCTTTGGCTAATTCTGATTCCTTGATCGCCTTGCCGTACGACTTTGGCGTGCAGACAGGCTGTGATGTCTTGGTGTCGTACACCTAGTAAAACCCTTTCAATTGGCACCGCCCCCGACATATACGGATGTGATTAATCATCTCACGTACTTGGAACTCTGTGAGTCGAACCCCCGTCCTCAGTGACGTCGTCTCGCGCGATGTCCTCTGCATCCTAAGCACCTTCGCTGGATCTGTCTTGTCATCGTGGAATACGGTGCCGAGCTTGATATCTAGAGTATTTGGTTTGCTGAACGCATTGCAAAGATTCTCTAGGATTACGAATTCCGTCCTTCCAGGTGGTATGCTGATTCCGCTCAGTTGTGCAGCGTCGTCTGCCAGGCCTGAGTTTTCTGGCAGTGTTCCAAGGAATCGGGGTACGAATGGGCGCATTGGTGCAATGTATGGATCCATCATGAGAGTCTCGTAAAAGCGAAGTTCGGCGGGGAAAGAAGGCTTGATGATAAGCGATCCATCAGGGGTCGTGCGCATTCCAGCATGACCAATGACTCTAAATGGATGAGGTTGGGAGGCAGAGGTCGCATTCGTGTTCATGTTGGCTTGTGGATGAGACCAAGCGCCCCAGCACAGCGTATGTTCTCGTTGATGTCGAGCGGCGACAGCTGATGGACAGCGGATCATAAAAGCGTAACCTATGTGTGTACTAGCGCGTTGTCAGCGAAAGATGTGGATTGTACCTCGTGGATCGTTTTACCTGACTGTTTATAAGTTCTGTCAAAGTGTATGTATGTGCTAAGAGAAAGCGAATGTTTACCAGTTCGTGGCATGTGCAATTTTAGAGAAGTTTAAATTGACAACTCGATTCCTTCTTGAGCGGTCACCGGTGTAGTTGATAAGCGATATTTTGAAAAATCAAGTTATGGGGATTCAAAGTAGCAGGAAGTTTTACGAAAAAGATATGGCAGTGCGTAGCAATTGCAAATTGTCTGAGACTCGGAAAAACCATCTGATGTAATGGCGTTCGGTTCCAGTGCTCGATTCACGAGTCCTTTCGATTCGGGAACAGATAAAGCCATATGAGTCGATGGTGATGGTGATAGACACTAAACAAGAGAGGAAGGTCTGAATTATCTTAATATGCAATTCAATCGTGCTCAGGGGACCACGTGTGAAGAAGCTTGGCACACTATCACTCTTTCGGAAGTGCAGCACACAAAGTGGCACACGACTTGCGATTGCTTACAGCTTCACTGTTGTAGTACGTGTGTGTGCGGCTAGATGCTATATCTGCAACACCTTGAACACGAAGTGTCCGCTTAGGTTTTGGTAAACAACGCCAAGTAAATGATGTCGCGGCGTTACATGGCTCTTTTGGTGCTGCTTCGAGGAATGACCTTGTCTTCTCCAATCTCGTGTGATACTAGCAGACAGCGGCCGCAGGCATCGACCTGCAGCATGACCAGGCTCGCCTTAGGCCTGAGTTCTGGTTTCATGTAACCTTGAGCACTGTCCTCGTTCTTCTCGGAGGTACATGCTTATGCTTGGATACCCCAATCAGAATCGAAATGACTTTGGGAGCGTCGAGTTTTTCTGTACCGACGTTGATGAAACCGATGTAGGTCCTTTAACTTCAAATTTGACTGTATAATCACCATTTCTGAATGATCACAGGATGATCATTTTGCATACCAATACCATCTTTGCCCTGGTGTGAACCTTGATAGTCATGGTTGGAAGGTCGCTCAGCTCGTTGGCATGCCTGTTGCTGCTGTGAACGTCGCAAAAGACACACTGACATTATTGAAAACAAGAGAAGCTGAAAGCCACAGAATCACTTGTGATGGGCGTTGATTCACATTGAAAAAGGTATACCCGAATTCTAGCTATATCTGGGAACGAATATAATATAAAGCGGAACCGGCCTCTAGCCATTTAAGTTGGTCGCTTGACATTGTATGGTTGGTTTCAATATCGAATACTTCCCCATCAAGTTTGGTAACCCTAATTTTAATGGAGGCATCTGAAACTCTACAAATTGTGTCCGCAAGACCAACAGTCTCAATGACGAATTATAACAAGCTCACTTTGAGATTTGTCTCGTGAATACATGCGAATGACCGTGCAAGGATCAGTGCACATCCTTAAGAAAGAGTGTCAATACTCTAATGGCACATGCAAAGTGAGGTCCACTACATACCGTAAAACCTAGGTTGCAATGCTGCGTGCTCCCGCACGCTGCCCTCGCCATAGTTCTCATCAACAATCAGAGCCCAAGGCTGCTGACGAGCTTCGAAACCCCGAGCAATTGCAGGGATCATTCCAGATACTTCCATGTTGTGATCAAAAGCCTTGTTAACATCTCTGCCTTTGTGATTGACGGCCTAATCAAGCTAATTCAGAGCCATTCCTTTTCAAGTTCATGCACAATTACCGTGATCACTGGAACAATATCAAACTCAAAATTCGCCCTATGGTGCGGAAACGAGAAGCTTACAGAAATTTTGCAATATATTAGTGAAGTGACCCTCGTATTTCAACCATGTACCCTGCAACAAGATCTAGACAATGGCAGAGAGCAAAATCTGTTACATGCTGCAGCCGAAATATGACCTGTTGTGCACTTGCCACGGACCCACATCAATACCTTTAGAGGAGGAAGTTCCAGCCCCCTAGGATTATTTTCACCGAAGTGGCTAGGGAACAGTTCCAAAAGTTCCAAACGTTGCGAATTCAGGTTTGACGACAACCGGTCCATCTCTATGAACTCTGGAGAGAAAGTGCCGGTGAAGAAGGTACAAAAATGTCGTCTTGCCCAGAGCGTTCTCCACCAAGGAATCAGCTGATCAAGGAGACCAACCTTGTGCTGGGTTTGATGAAAAGCATTGATGTGTGAATTTGAAGCAGAATGAAGCAATCGAGGATTCCAAATGAATGGCAGTTCGAGCTTAAATTAAGTTGCATGTGAAAAGTGAAAGTCGATGTTGATTAGGATCATTTTGTCCAAGGGCCCGGTATACCTCATACCGATCGGCTGGAAAGAGATCTCATCAGATTCTTGCAATTATACTTCGAATCATGTTTGAGCTCCAGCTAAAGATACGGAAAGTAGATTAGATAAGCATTCGTTCGAACGAACAGGACAATATTCGCATGTTACACGAAGGTTCCCTGTTCGAACATTGTCCTGGTTCGCATGTACCTGAGAAACGAATGTCTGTACGTACGGATATTGTCCTGTTCGAACATTGTCCTGGTTCGCACGTACCTGAGAAACGAATGTCTGTACGTACGGATATTGTCCTGTTCGAACATTGTCCTGGTTCGCACGTACCTGAGGAACGAATATCTGTACGTGCGGATATTGTCCTGTTCAAACATTGTCCTGGTTTGCACGTACCTGAGGAACGAATGTCTGTACGTGCAGATATTGTCCTGTTCAAACATTGTCCTGGTTCGCACGTACCTGAGGAACGAATGTCTGTATGTGCGAATATTGTCCTGTTCGAACATTGTCCTGGTTCGTTCCGATCGTCTGTACGTACATATTGATCTTCCGGAAAGCTCAACTTTAAAGATAACGACTCAGGGCGGTTTTCATCCAATCGTGCAGCCCGCTACTCGCCAAATGTTTTGTCTATGTACAGTTGTGGACAAGCGAACTCGACAACTTTGATATCTCGCCCAGACAAATTTTTGTACAATGCTGAGTACACCAAACTTTGTGTCTTAATAGGTTGATTGGGGACAAAGTTATGGCTATCACAATGCCGGGACGTCTGTAACCATGTATCATAACGCGCCGTATTTGCAATGGTCATGTGATTGCAGTAATCTTAACCCCATCTCATCTGATAACTTGTATGGTAACTTGCCCTGCCGTACGGCCAAGTTGTGCCAAGTGGCTTCTCCAATCGGGAAACTTAAAGCACGACTACATCAACCAAAGCTGGCTTCGATTTGAGACCCTGACTAAGATGCTACTGTGGTTTCCGTCTCTTCAGATACATATTTACATCGAAGAAACTGGGAAATAAGAGTACTTTGACCCTGTCGATAAGTGATAGAATCCAAATCAAGATTGAAGAACACCCGTCTCGGTGTTCTACCAGATCACAACGCTATCCTTGCTCTCTCTTTGGTATTCGCTCTTATGGACAACTCGAGGACATACCGTACTAACGCGTCAGTTCCTATCTTGGTCAGACTACTGTCTGTCCGCCAATGAAGTCACATCTTGCTCGATTCCTGTTATCTGTCATGCCTAGACGTACTTGCTCCTTGTGTATCTTCGCCAACTACGGATAGTTGAGCTGCGGGTACATATCAATATGAATTTGACCATACTTCAATCTTATCACGGACTGCATCAATTTCCTTCGAATATCTCCTTAATGCGAGAGTATTTCTTATGAAGAAGAGACAAAGTTCTTTCCAAACAGATGATGCCAGGATTGCCTCCTCTTGGAAGGCGAGCATGCGCAATTGTAAACTGTATGTGCAATACGTGGTCTGATCCAGGGCACAAACCTCAACAGAGGATAATTGACTTACTGCATCAATTTCCTTCGAATATCTCCTTAATGCGAGAGTATTTCTTATGAAGAAGAGACAAAGTTCTTTCCAAACAGATGATGCCAGGATTGCCTCCTCTTGGAAGGCGAGCATGCGCAATTGTAAACTGTATGTGCAATACGTGGTCTGATCCAGGGCACAAACCTCAACAGAGGACAATTGACTTACTCATTGAGGAAGGTCCTTATTTCCTGTACTTCGCGCGCGTCGCAGGTGTGTTGAATGCTATAGAACAGATCGATGACGTTCCTCAGGGATTCCTCAATGCGTAGTGTTGCCTTCGTAGGTCGTACAACGTTGTTGATGTCTTGTAGAAAACACGAGACAAGAATCAGGCTGCAGACTATGCCTAGCACACGAGCAGGTATGATTGAAGTGAGAGCAGGCAAAAGCACCGGAGAGTCGATCAGGACTCGGAAGAAAGTAAGCATGGCTGGCGGTTCAAGTACCAGTATCCTCCCGTAGGGTAATCTTATGTAACTTTATAGTATGTTGCATCATAGCCATCAAGTTATCATTTCATTTCTATTTCCGTACACAGCCAATCTCATTTAGGTAGGTTGATATCCCCCCTTGTTCCGGGCCTTTGGGAAACTGATGACCCCCTCCCTCCCTTCCCTATACATTCGCGAAAACAAGGGAAGCCCAATCATTGGTAAATTCCATGGGCAGTTACACGAATTGGCCACATTGGCTGAAAAACGAACCCGACGATCATTGCAAGGCTACCAGGAGAATGGCGAAAACCGGGACAGACTAGCGAACCCCTCCCCCCTCTGCCATCGAGGAAGACGTCGAGCAGGAGAACCAAAAGAAAGCTGAGCCAGCTTGAGAGGTGGCACAACTGACGTACAGACCGATCGCAGGTGAGAGAATCGATCCCTTTGTTGCACCGCCGTGGCGAAATACGACAGAAAGATTTGGGCAGAGACTAACAATCACAGGCGCTCCGAAGAAGGCGAAGAAGAAAGAAGAAGCGAAGAGACACAATGAGAGGATGCAGGAGTTGGAGAGGGACCGGACTCACGTCGTGGTTTACTCTGATGGATCAATGAGGTCGTGGTTTACTCTGATGGATCAATGAGGTCGTGTTTTACTCTGATGGATCAATGAGGTTGTGTTTTACTCTGATGGATCAATGAGGTCGTGGTTTACTCTGATGGATCAATGAGGTCGTGGTTTACTCTGATGGATCAATGAGAGAGGAGGAGCCAGACGAACCCAGGAAGGTGGGTTGGGGTGTTGTAGGGTACCACATGGAGAGGGAAGTATTTGTGGAGAGGGGAAGTCTGGGAAGCCGGGCAGAGGTTTACGACGCAGAGCTACCAGGAATAGTGAAGGCAGTAAGCGCGGCAACGAGACATTCAAGGAGAAGGGACTCCGTCAAGCACGTTCACATTTTTGCGGACAACACGGAGGCGATAACCTCAGCATTGTTAGAAAACAGACCCTAAGAACAAACGTAAGTTTACTCCCTCAGTCCGGTATAATTGACTGATATAAACTGTACCTAAGAACAAACGTAAGTTTACTCTATGGGCACAATCAGTTTGTAAGTAATTCGATGGTAAGTGTAGTTACTCACCCCTCAGTCCGGTATAATTGACTGAGGGGATCGTCTAATGTAGCTGAATATATATACGTATCATGAACAATGAGAATGTGGCACAAAGCACCAGCGGCCATGGCCAATGCCAGTGGGCCCCTGTGTGATGGTTAGTGTGATTGTGATAAGCGGCTGGTGTGATATCGTGACAATGGAAATGCTAACACTCCTCCTCACCCAGACGCTTCTCCTCGCATGGGACCATGGAGTTCATCGAAGACCGAGACGTGGACGCAGATATATGAACGCCGGTGTAGGAAGGGCCTTTGTGAAGATATCCGCGGTATTGTCCTTGGAAGGGACACGAAGTAGAATTATTTCGTTAGATTGAACCTGTTTGCGGAGAAAATGATACTTGATGTCCACATGTTTTACTCGTGCATGTAAAAGAGGGTCTTTGGATAGAGCAATTGCAGAGTCATTGTCACAGAACATTTGAGTTGGCTGGCTTGTGAGGTCGAGTCCGATACCTTTTAATAAGGCCTGAAGCCAGATACATTCCTGCGCGCACTCGAAGGCAGCCATGTATTCTGCCTCACACGATGAGGCAGCCACTGTGCGCTGCTTCCTGATGGCCCATGATATTGCGCCAGTCCCAAGACTCCACATGGATCCCCCAAGACTGCGTCGTGAGTTGGGACAGCTAGCCCAATCGGAATCAGTAAATCCATTGAGTTTAATGTTGGGGTTCCGGCCTCCAAGATGGAGCTTTAGGTTGCGTGTTCCTTTCAAGTAACGAACAAGGCATATTGCCGCGTTCCAGTGAGGGATTGCATATGAGTCTAGATATTGAGTGAGCTGTTGAACGCCGAAGGCGATATTGGGTCGAGTTGATATGGCGACGTAGAGCAGACACCCTACTAGCTGGTGATAAGGGAATTTTTCTACAGCTCGATGCTCCTCCAAAGATAGTGATTCTTGATCGACACGTCTCAACTTTGTGTTAGGATCCATCGGAAGAGATAAGGGCATAGCGTCTTTCTGTCCAAATTGAGAGATGATTTTATTGATGAGCCCTGTCTACAATAGCTTCACACAGTTGTTGGAACGATCCCACTCCACTGCAATCCCTACCACAAAACGCAGGACTCCCAGGTCAGAAATTGTCCATACTTGACGCATCTGTGCCTTGAAGCAATTGTTCTCCTCCTTGCTGCTTGCTATAGGAAGGAAATCATCAACGTGGAGGGCTGCAATGATAGTGCTGCGATTAGTGGTTCGATAGAAAATACAAGACTTGCTTGCCAGGCATTGAAATCCCCAAGATGCCATGTTGTTGTTCATGGCCTGATTCCAAATCCTGCCAGCTTGTTTCATGCCATATAGTCCTCTCACCAGCATCCAGACCCAATCCTTCTTACCCTCCTCCTCAAATCCTTTAGGCTGCCTCATATATTGTACTTTGTCTTTGGGGAGAGTGCCATATAAGAATGCTGTTTTCATGTCGATCTGGGTAGCATCCCAGCCTTTTGCAGCTGCTAGGTGGAGTAGAATTCTCCATGATTCCATGTGTGCTGTGGGTGATGTAGTTTTAGTGAAATCTCGACCATATACTTGCTCATGACCTCTGAATACCAGTCTGACTTTGAACCTGACTGTGTTTCTGTGCTCATCTCATTTGATTTTGAAGACAGGATGCCCCGTTCTAATCTTTTGACCAGCTGGTACTGCAGATCAAGGCACAAGCTGATATACACCCATGTCCCTTAGTGAGCATAGTTTGTCCCAGTATGCAGCCTCCCAGTGACTGGCATTGCCGGATAGTTGTCATGACCCACTCCCTGGACCCCCAACCTTGTTTTCCAACCTGCTCACTCCCTTGAGTCTTTCCCAATACCCTGCCAAACTCCCCCAACCCTTGCCCACCCTCCGCGCCCACTCCGGGTAACTCTGATGCATCCCTGGCAAACCCTGATGATCCCCTGACCAACTCTGATGCCTTCTCTGCAGCCATCCACACTTTCCCTGAGCCCCTGGAACCCTCTCCCACCATTCCTGACCTTGTTATACATCTCCAACTCACTAGCCCAGTTCACCTGACCTGCTCCAGAGTATCACAACAACCCTGGAGCAGCCCATGCCCCCAACTGATCCCATCAGAATATCACTGCAGCACGCCCCTTAATTGTACCCAACACCCATCAACTCCAGCAGCTCTGTTGAACTCCGCTGCCATGCCCACTGTCCTCTGGAGCTATCCAGTAGTTAGTATATAAGTCATAGAGTAGCTCCTCATACTTTAGTCTTGATATTACTTGCGTTTACTGGTTTCTTATGTCTTGTGTTTTGTTCTGTCTCCATTTCTATTTCTAGTCTCAAATCTACCTTTTCTGTCTGTCTCATCTCATCTCATCTCCATCTCATCTTGATTGTCTCCTTCTCCTTTATTTTCCTAAGTTCTTCCCATCTCTGATGTCAGTACAAACTCTGCGCACATGCCACGACCCCTGAAACATTCTTACAACAACTCTGGACCTTGCTCTCCGCTTGGCCCTGAACCCATCAAGTCTTACTTGATCTCCCCATCAGACTCCAGCTCCACCCCCAACCCTAGTGAAGCCCCCGTCTACCCTGCAGTCTATTTACATGCCTACGAACTTGTCCCTGATGCTGCCCAAGCCCAATGTTAATATACTTGGTCTTAGACTTCCCCAGACCACTCTGGACTTGCTTGGACCACTTCCCATAGCTTCCCCTTGCAAGTCTCACCCCTCTGCACCACCTCCAGAGTGCTAGGTTATAAGCACAGGACATCGCATCTGCCTAGTAAGGATTTGCCAGTGTAGCTGAGCCCCTGTTGTCAGCGGAACCTGACATAATATCAAGACTCCCCCTTACCCTGTTCTTAATGTCTGCGTATAACCCTGCATACAACCCTGCTGGCTACCTAACCAATGTCTATGGTTGGCCAGTCCCTGAAAATCCCTATGCCCCATTCTACCCAGGCCCCCCTATGGATCAGTAGGTCCCCCACCACTGGACTCCCAATCCCAACCAGGCATTCTACACACCTTCCATCAGCCAGGGAATCTCTCCGGGCTAGTGCCACCCCCTAGCATTTCCCACCAATGGTAACAATCCCTGCATGTACCCTAGAGAATACTCTGCAGCACCCCCCAACCCTGCCTACCTTCCCCCCACCCATTACTATGCATACCTGGTTCCCGCTGCAGCTCCAGTCCCTCCAAAGCACCCAGATAATTATTCTCCCTCTTGTCTGCCATTCTCTGCTCAAGTTCTCTCCTCCCCCAGACAGCAAAGGGTCAAAGCCTATGTCCAACAATGCAATGAGGTCCTCCACTTCCTTTGCCTCTCTTCTGCAGAGTTCGCAAGATGTGCTTGCACCCTCCTCATCAATCTAGGCTACCCTGACACCTCCGCAACTCTGGAAGTTTGGGCAGATTGACTCCTCGACTTCCACAAGTGCTACCTGCAAGGGAACCTCACAGAAACTACACAAGGCACCCTGGGCATTGACACTAATTTATGAAATGAGCTCCATGGATTGGTTGAAGAAATCCACACCAGTCCAAACCCCCACCCCTTTGAAGATCCACTGGACCCCACCTGCTCCCTCCATGTGCAATGCAAGGAACCCATTGGGACAAGAAGTGAAGCCCTGCTTCCCATCCCCCACCAGCAGGAAGAACTCAATGTGGCCTCCAGCATCTTAAGAAACCTCAACCCCGCAGAGGGACTGTTTGACCAACTTGCCACCCACACTTTGGCCCTCTCTGCCCATCCCTGGGCCAACTCTGTTCCCAGTACCTTTCAAACATGGGATCAGCCTGCCATCCCCAAATCCCACTCCCAACAACCACCTCTGCATGTTGATGATGATAATCAGACTCTTTCCTACATTGACAAACCTGGCAACCCTGCCAACAAGCCCACCCCATGCAATGGCCCTCCATGGGACAGACCTCCCCACTTTGACCTCTGCACCCCCTGTGTCAATGCCCCTCCACCCTGTCCCAATGTCCTGGCTTCCCTGAGGCAGCCTACAGGCCCTGGGGCACCTTGACTGTCCTTTCCCACCAACCCCCCATGCCTCCTGCCTGTTCCGATGCCTAACCCTCCCACCGATGCAAATTACTTTGGACTCTCCACTCCCAGAGGACCCCCTCTCCCTTGATGGGCCCCAGGGCCTCCCTTGAGCAACGTGGGCCAACCTCCCAGTGGAGGACCACTCAACAGTGGACCCCCTGGAGGATGGGGCCTGGCCATGGACAACTTCCTCCCCCAATGTGGAAACAGAAACAATTATTATTACTACTACAATGCTGGACCCCCACTCCAAACTCAAAACCCACAGGACAATACTTGCAATGCACTCGCTCAGGAAGGTAAACTCGACATTCAAAAACTCAAACCCTTCACTGGCTGTGACCCCTGGAAATGGCATATCTTCCTAACTCAGTGTTTAACTATGTTCCAAGCTAAGCCCATTACCTTCCAACTTGAGAGCTCACAAGTAGCATTTGCCACGTTGTATTTGCAGGGTATTGCCTTTGACCACTATACAGCACTACTTTGGTTTGACCCCAACAACTCTGTCCTCTTAAATTGGCTTGCTTTCACCCAGGAATTCTTGAGTAAGTTTGGCGTCTTTGACACTGTCATGGAGGCAGAGGAAAATCTCTTCAACCTCTGAATGCACAACAACAAATGCTTCATGACCTTCATCATACAATTTGAGCAAGAAGCCTACAAAACCAGGTGGAACTACAATGCCCTTTGCTTTGCCCTCCATTGTGCCCTGCCTCAAAGGATCAAGGATGTCCTTTGACTCGCACCCAAGCAAACCACCTACGATGGGTACAAGGTGCTTGTTACCCAGGTTGACCAATGCTACTGGGAAGATCACAGTGAAAACATGGCACCCCAGACCTCATGGAACACCTCTGGTAACACCAACTGGCAGGCCAGAGCAACCAACGGCATCTGATCCTCAATCTCCACCAACCCCGCCAACCCTGCACCCCATTTCCCTCTGGGCTGAGGAACCTCCAATGCCAATCAACCCCCAGGACAACATCCACCTGCCCAGCTCAATGCCGCTGACCTCCACAGGACCCCAGAGCCCCTGGACGCTGACCTCAATGATCATGATGACGTTCCAGACTCTGCTGAGAACCAAGAAGCCCTATGCATGAACAAGATTTGGGATAGGCCATGGATCGATGTACTGGAGGAGACTCAGGAGAAATGATGGAAGGAGGGCACATGCATCCTATGTGGTGAGCAGGGGCACTTTATTTGCAGTTGTCCTAAATGACAGGTGATGGGACACGCTGTCTGGACGATTGACAGAGAAGACTGCGATTACCAGTTTATGGAAAACAAGTCAGCAGTTTAGGTCTTGAAGATGCACTAGACTGCGGACCAGACCCCAATGTCTTCTCTGCCCCAGCCACACTTTTCCACACAATGGTACTTGCCCCGGACAATCTCTCAGCACACCTCCTCTCTCACTCCTCCACTACCCTTCTCCTCCACACTACTCTCCCCTTCTCCAACAACTCCATCCCCACACTAGTCAACAGCAGTGCCACAGATAACTTCATCAATGAATCCTTGGTGGCACTCGCTCCCCACCTCCTCTGATGCCTCCCCACTCTGATCCCCCTCAAGCTCTTTGATGGCAACCCCACCCCCACCAGAGACATCACACACTGCCTGGAAATGACCATGACCTTTGCCAATTGACAACAGCAAGGACTCTGACTGCTTGTCACTAAGCTACACCCCTCTGCCCTTATCATCTTAGGCTTCTCCTGGCTCTGCTCCACCAACCCCTGCATCAACTGGCCCAGCCTCACCCTCTGCCTTGACCAGGACAACCCCACTGACTCCAGACTGGTACCCTTCAATGTCTCACCCTCCTCTGAGAACTCTGAGACCACGATTGACTCCTGTCAGGTTCCGCTGACGACGGTGGCTCAGTACACTGGCGAGTCCTTACTAGGCGGACGCGATGTCCTGCGTTTATAACCAGGCGCCCGGAGTTGGAGCGGAGGTGGGGAAGGCTTGCGAGGGGCCCCTAGGGATAGCGGCCCGAGTAGGTCCGGAGTGATTCAGAGGGGTCTAAGACCGGAGGTACTGGTCGTTGACCCGGGGTGGGTGTCGGAGCTCGTTAGCGGACGCACGAGGGGATTGCGGGGTAGGCGGAGGCTTCTCGGCTGTCGGGGGGCGGGGTCGGTTGGATAGGGGATTACCGGGGCTTGATGGGTTCCGGGGTGAGCGGGTAGTGAGCCCCGGGGTTGTCGTTAGGAATGTTCAGGTCGTGGCGCGTGCGCGGAGTTCGTACTGATGTAGGGAGCAAGGGAACTTCGGGGGAACAAAGGAAATATGTACAGTCGAGACGAGACGGAGACGAGACGAGACTGAGAAAAGATAGATTCGAAACCTAGGAACAGAAATACAGACGAGACGAGAGACGAAACATAGGAAACCGGTAAAATGTAATATCAAGACTAGGGTCCGAGGAGTCATTCTATGACTTATATACCAACTACTGGGTGCCTCCAAGGGCGGCGGATGTGATGGCGGGGGTCGACGGGGCTGTGCTGAGTCGACGGGTGTCGGGTACAACCCAAGTTCGGGCTGCGGCGGTATTCTGATGGGATCAGTTGGGGGCGCGGCCGCTCCGGGGCGTCGTGGCACTCCGGGATGGGTCGGGTGAACTAGTGTAGGGGGTCGGGGACGTATGACGTGTCCAGGAACGGTGGGGGAAGGTTTCAAGGGGGTGTTGATGGCTACGGATAGGGAGTTGCCGTCGGGGTTTGCCGGAGAAGCGTCGGAGTTGCCCAGTGTGGGCGTCGAAAGTGTGGGCAGGGTTCCGGGGAGTTATCGGGAGGGGTTGGGGGCCGTGTCTAGGGATCTAGGGAGCGGGTCGTGACATCACCCCCCCTTCAGCGTCGAGACCCTTGAGACGCGGGGAGCGAGTCGGGCATCGGTAGGGCGTGGGAATCGAAGTTGATCAATATTGATCAAACTGCAGCGAGCGGCGGCGGCGTGGGGAAGGAAGTCGAGGTGCGGCCGCCGTTCGTCAGGGGCCCCTTCTTGATTCATTAAAAAGGGGTGGACGCACCCAGGAGCCCGCCAGCTTGTTGCGATGTCTTCTTCAGCTTATTCTCCCACAGCATCTAGGTCGCCGTCCCCACCTTCCCAGCCGTCGTCCTCCGAAGATTCAGAGGGTCGCCGAGATCGCCGTCGGGTCGAGGCGATGTACCGTAGTCGTGAGTGCGGCCCGTTCTATGTATCCCAGAACACTGATTGTCCCCTCGCAGAGTTGTCCGCGGCCGTGGCTGGTTCCTCAGGGCCACCGTCTGGTGCGGATGCGACGCAGCCCCCGGCGGGCGTGGTTACTTCTACGCGTTCCAAGCCTGGCATTCGCCCGGGGGTGGTTCGACTTGTTCCAGAGGGTTCGAGGGTGGTGCAGGCGGAGGTGACGCCGGAGCAGTTTGCCGAGGCGGTGGGTCGGGCGAGGGGTCCCCCCACCCTCAAGTGGTGTCAGTCGGCGGCCCCGGTGAGTGGCCACTTAGTTTCGTGTCTCCCGGACCAACATGCCCTTGCAGTGCGCGTCTTGTACCCGACGGGGGGAGCAGTGTGAGTTTGAGGAACCGGCATCGGGGGTGCGGCGGGACACGTCGGTGTGCCTCCCGTGCCGTTCGCGGCACGAGAAGTGTTCCGTCACCCTGAGTTGGCGGGCCGTTTGCGTCGCGGCGGAGCAAGGGTGGGATCAGGGTTGGGTCGCAGCACAGCTGGAGGAGGGACGGAAGGGCAGGGTGTCGGGGAGGGGCTCCGGGGCTGGGGAGGGGGAACGGGTTAGCGCGTCTGTCATGAAGGTGGGCCCTCCGCGGGGTGGGCGGAAGGAGGGGGCCCCTTCCAGGCAGGAGAAGGGGAAACGGAGGGCGTCCCCTTCACCCGAGGCGGGTCCCAGTAAGCGGGCGCGGGGCGAGCAGGTAATGGGGGGCCCCCCCGGTTCCGCGGTGTATTCCCCTACGTCCGGAGTCCCCGTTGAGCAGTCCGCGGACGGGTCGTGGTCGGTTGCGGAGGCCTATCTGCGGCGTTGGGTAGAGGGCTTGGAACGGTTGTTGGTCGCACGCGAGGGGGAGATTCAGGGGGTACGGGAGGAGAGGGACGGGGCTCGACGGGAGTTAGACGGGGTTCGGAGGGAACGGGACCTGGCGCGGAAGGACAAGGACATCGCCGTCGGGACTGCCACGGAGCGATTATCGCGTCTGCAGGAGTTGGAGGTGCGGACGGTGCATTTGCAGGCGCGGGCAGAAGCGGCGGAAGTGGCGGCGCAGCAGGCAGGGGGCCCAGGGGCGCGGGAGACTCGGCAGGATTCCGGCGCTGGGGAAGTCCGGGCGGCGGCGGAGAGGGCGCGACGGCGGGAGGAGTGGCTCGCCAACGAGGCGGCCTCGGGCCGGCGAGGAGTGCTTCGTGAGTGGTTGTCCCGCCTTCTTTTCCCTAGCGTTGACTCGGGTTCCACAGACTGGGCCCGGGAGCATCGCATCCTTCTCGACGGGGCGTCGGCAGCGCTGGGGTCCATCCACGATGGGTTGGCGAGGATGCCCGGGGACCTTCCGCCGGAGTTGGGCCAAGGGGTAACGCAGATGGGGCGTCTGTTGGCAGGGCATCGGCGGAGGGCGACGGCAGACCCCGGGGCGTGGTGGGAGATAGCGACGGACGTGGGGGAACCGCTCCCCGGGCAACCCGAGGTTCTGGCGGCGGTAGTGGCACAGTTGGAGGTGGTCATGGTGGGAAGGGTAGCGGGGTTAGGGTCGGAGGAGGAGGGAGAGTGAGGGGAATTCGGACCCCGTCGCTGACTTGTTCCCTGCCCCTTTCTTGTTCAAGTATATACCTGTACATCGTTTGTGCCTATACAGTCTTTGGACCCTCTGCTGAGTGTGAGGAGTTTCAGATAGAGCGAGGAGAGGAGTAAGTGGAAACACGTAGGAGAGTATTGGTGGGAGTTGAATCCCTGGTGAACCCAGAGGCGGGGGTTACGCCCACTATTGCCATCGGTGTTGGGTCAGTCCCGGGGGTTCCGGGGCTTGGCGGGATTCCGTCGGTGGAAGTCCCGGATTTCGTCGGGGGCTCTGTCGAGGTTCCTTTGGGGCTCCCACGTATCGTCCTCAGGCCCGTAGCCCTTCCATCGGACCAAGTACTGGAGTCGGCCGCGAACTACCCGGGAGTCGAGGATCTCGTCGACCTCATAGTGGTACTCGTCCTCGACTTCGACGGGGGGCGGTCGGCTGGGGCATTGGCCGGGGAAGGGGTCCGGAGCGTGCCTTTCAAGGAGTCGAACGTGGAATACAGGGTGGAGACCCTTTAGACCCGGAGGCAGGTCGAGTTTGTAAGCGTGGGTGGAGACCTTCCGGAGGATCTTGAATGGACCGAGGCGTTTGTGGTCGAGTTTGATAGAGGGCCTCCGGGTCTTAAGATTTTGTCGGTCGAGCCAGACCAAGGTGCCGGGGGGCCAGTCGGGGGTCGGCTGGCGGCGGGCGTCGGCATGCTTGGAGTAGGCTTGGTTGGCGGTGTCGATCTCGTCCCGGAGGAATTGGTGGAGGGACCGGAGGTCCTCGGCGACTTCGTGGGCAACGTGGGAGGGGATGTCCTTGAGGGACAGTGTGAGTCGGGGATTGTAGCCCTTGTTGGCGTAAAAGGGGGAAACTCCGGTGGCGGAATGAGGCGTGTTGTTGTAGGTGAATTCGGCGAGGGGGAGCTCCGCGCGCCAGTCATTCTGTAAATAGTTAACGTAGAGGCGAAGGTACTGTTCTAACGTCTGGTTTACGCGCTCGGTTTGCCCGTCGGTTTCCGGGTGATAGGCGGTAGAGAGGCTGGTCTTGATCTCGAGCGCCTTGCACAGCGATTTCCAGAAATGAGACACAAATAGGGGCCCACGGTCGGAGACGATGTCGTCGGGAAGCCCGTGTTTGGAGAATACGTGTTCTAAAAATAGTTTGGCGAAATCCGGGGCGGTGTCAGTGGTGTGGCAGGGAATAAAGAGGGCTTGCTTGGTAAGGCGGCAGACGACGACGAGGATCGCGTCGAAACCTTCGGAATCGGGGAGTTCGACGATATGATCCATTGATATCGAAGACCAGGGGCGGCGACCAACGGGGAGGGGTTTCAGTAGTCCGTGGGGGCGATGGCGGGGGACTTTGGCCCGTAGGCAGGGCTCGCAGGCCCTCACGTATCGCGTGACGTCCTTCTTCATTCCTGGCCAAAAATAAGTCCGGGAGATGAGTTGAAGGGTCTTACGAATTCCTGGGTGCCCCCGGAGCTTGTGATCGTGGTGCTGCCGGAGTATGTCGAGGCGAATGGACTTGTGGTCCGGGGCGTAGATTTGTCCACTTCGGAGCAGCAGGCGGTGGTCCGGGGATAGCGAAAAGGGGTTGTCTACGCTCGACTCGTCGGGGTTGTTGCGGGGGTCGTGCTGGTTGAAGAAGGGGTCCAGGGGTGAATTCCTGATTTGCTGGAGGATTCCTTCTTCGTTTAAAATCAGCACGGCATGTAGATGTTCAGGTGGGATTACCACTCGATGGTTGAATGCATTTCGTTTGGTTTCGAACGATTTCTTCGGATACACGTCGGGTCTTCGAGTGAGGGCGTCGGGCTTTGCGCCGAGTCGCCCGGGGCGGTAGTGAATGGTAAAATCGTACTCCGAAAGGGTTTCGGACCATCGAGCCTGGCGGCGGCTGAGCTGTTTCGTGGTCGTGAAATATTGCAGGTTGTTGTGGTCGGAGTAGACTTGGATGCGGTGCGGGGACCCCTCGAGGTAGGCCCGCCACTGACGGAAGGCTTCGACGATTGCGAGGAGTTCCTTGTCGTAAATGTCGTAGTTGAGTTCCGCGGGGATCATTGATCGGGTGTAGAATGCGACGGGGCGGAGATCCTTGCCCTCCGAGTTCGACTGGGAGAGTATCCCGGCGATAGCGTAGTCGGAGGCGTCACATTTGAGCACGATCGGTAGGGAGGGGTCGAAATGGCGGAGGACCGGAGCGGAGGTGAAGGCCTTCTTCAGGAGGAGGAATACGCTCTGGCACTTGCTGTCCCAATCCCAAGGGGTGTCCTTCCTTGTGAGCCGGTTGAGGGGCTTGGTAATTCCGGAGTAGTTGTCGATGAAGCGGCGATAGAAGTTAGCAAACCCCAAGAATGACTGTACCTCCTTGACGTTCCGCGGGGAGGGCCAGTTGAGTATTGCGTCGACCTTGGCGGGATCCATGCGCACACCGTCGGGGGTGACGATGACCCCGAGATATTCGACTTCCGCTGTGTGGAATGAGCACTTTTCGGGTTTAGCATGAAGGTGATACTCTCGGAGCCGTTCCAGGACACGGCGGACGTGCTCCGAATGCTCCGCGGGCGAATTCGAATAGATCAGGATATCGTCCAAATACACGATGACAAAGACGTCGTTCATGTCGTGGAAGATGTCGTTCATGAAGTACTGGAAGGTGGCGGGGGAGTTAGTCATTCCGAAGGGCATTACAAGATACTCAAAGAGGCCGTAGCGGGTGCGAAAGGCGGTCTTCCATTCATGCCCCGGAGCGATCCGGACATTGTTGTAGCCGGAGCAAAGGTCGATTTTCGTGTAAATCTTGGCGCTGCGAAGGCGATCAACAAGGTCTCCGATTAAGGGGAGGGGGTACCGGTTCTTCTTGGTGACTTTGTTGAGTCCCCGATAATCCACACAGAGTCGGAGGGATCCGTCTTTTTTCTTGGCGAACAGGACCGGGGCGCCAGCCGCGGAGATCGAGGGACGTATGAAACCTTTGCCGAGCATGTCGTCGAGGTACTCCTTCAGGGCCCGGAGCTCGACTTCGGACATGTTGTAGATCTTGCCAAACGGGGGTGAGGTGCCTTCTTCGAGGTCGATCTGGTGGTCGTAGGAGCGGTGCGGAGGGAGTTCCTTGGCACTTCCTTCGGAGAACACGTCAGCGAATTCATGATACTCTGGGGGAACTACTTCGGATAGGATCTGTTCCTCCGTCTTCCTTTCTGGCGTGATAGTCCCTGCGCGGAGGTATTTCTCCGGTAGGGCCGGCGTGACTTGCAACTGGAAGGCGGGGGTGCCTTCCCGTAGGAGGCGCGCAAAGGGGACGGCGCCGATGATTTTAATGTCGAGGTTTCCGGAGTCGACGGGGTCAGGTCCTGTGGATGTAGCAGTCGGATCCGGGGTGGTGTCGGGGTCCGGGATAGGCTGGAAGCGGAGGTGGATGGCGGCTGCTAACCTTGCTTCGGGGCCGGGGAATTGCATGGTAAGGTTCTTCCAGTTGATGTCGGGGTTGACGTCTCGCAGCCACGGGAGTCCGAGCACGATCGGGGTCGACGGGGGTAGCTGGGTAACGAGGAGTCGGGCCTGGAACTGCAGGTCGTTGTCGAGGGTGAGGGTGTCGTCGTGGTACTGCGTGATTCTTGTCGTGGCGGGGCTCCCATCGAAGAGTTGGAGCTCGAGGGGTTTGTCGAGGTCGTTGCGTCGGAGGTCGAGTTGATTGCTGACGAAGACACCGGAGGCGCCGCTGTCTATGAGGGCGGGCGGGAAGCTCCTTGAGCGAGCCGCCAAGTCGGACATAGATGACGAATGATCGCGCAGATCTAGAGCAAAGTTGCGGCAGGGTCCGGGGTTGGTTGATCGTGGCCTCGGAGCTCTCGGAGGGGGGTGGGACATGGAAGGGTACCAGCCCAGAATCGGCGGGGTTGTCCCGGTCGAGGCGTAGGGTGAGACTGGGCCAATCGACGCGGGGGTTGGTGGAGCGGAGCCATGAGAACCCTAAGACGACGGGGGCGGAGGGGTGTAATTTTGTGACGAGTAGCCGGAGTTCTTGCCGTTGTCCGTCGGCGAAGGTCAGGGTCGTTTCTAGGCAATGAGTGATATCTCCCGCTGGGGTAGAGTCTCCGTCAAAGAGTTTGAGGGGGATCGGGGCGGGGAGACGGCGGAGGGGTTGTGGGGCAAGCGACGCCAGGGATTCGTCAACAAAGTTATCGGTGGCACCGCTGTCGACTAGTGTGGGGACGGGCTTGTCGGTGAAGGGGAGAGTGGTGCGGAGGAGGAGGTTTGTGGAGGAGTGGGAGGGGAGGTGTGCTGGGGGGTTGTCCGGGGCGAGCATCGTTGCACGGAGAAGTGTGGCTGGGGCGGAGAAGACGTCGGAATGTGGTCCGCGGTCTAGTGCGTCTTCCAGACCTAAACCGCCGACTCGTTTTCCGTGAACTGGTAGTTACAGTCTTCTCCGTCGATCGTCCACACGGCGCGTCCCATCACCTGTCGTTTAGGGCAATTGCGAATAAAATGTCCCTGCTCACCACATAGGATGCACGCGCCCTCCTTCCGTCGTTTCTCCTGCGTTTCTTCCGGCACGTCAATCCACTGACTGTCCTGGATCCTGTTTGCGCATAGGGCTTCCTGATCGTTGGCGGGGTCCAGGCTGTCGTCGCGGTCGTCGGGATTGGTATCCGGAGGTACTGGGGTGTCGTGGAGGTCGGCGGCGTTGAGCTGGGCGGGTGGTCGCTGTCCCGGGGGCCGATTTGTGTTGGGGACTCCTCGGCCCGGGGGGAAGCGGGGTGCGGGGTTAGCAGGGCTAGCGGGGATGGAGGGTCGGATGCCATTGGTTGCTCCGGTCTGCCAGTTGGTGTTACCGGAAGTATTCCACGAGGTCCGGGGCGCCGTGTTTTCGCTGCGATTGTCACGACCCGTTCCCCAAAGCCCCGCACATCGTCCATCAAACCCCCGAACCCCCAAAAGGACCCCCAACGCTCCGCCGAACTTCCGCCCATGCCCACGCCTACTTCGGCTAACTCCGACACATCCCCGGCTAACTCCGACGGCCCCCTGGCCAACTTCGATGCCTGCCCCGCAGCCACTGACACTTACCCTGGGCTTCCCAAACCCCGAGAACCACCCCCGCTATTCCTGATCTTCGCCCACCCATCATCAACTCGACACCCTGCTTCCTCCGACCTATTCCGGAATATCACGACAACCTCGGAACAACCCGCGATCCCATCAACGTATCAGCGCGGCACGACCTGCGATCACAACCGACACCCGCCCACTCCGTCAAGCCCCGCCAAGCCCCGCC
Organism: Termitomyces sp. 'cryptogamus'; assembly: GCA_020091625.1. Classification (NCBI taxonomy): domain Eukaryota; kingdom Fungi; phylum Basidiomycota; class Agaricomycetes; order Agaricales; family Lyophyllaceae; genus Termitomyces; species Termitomyces sp. 'cryptogamus'. Next base: position 4,805,288 of record JAGYZC010000006.1, on the reverse strand, counting down.
GCCACAGCCGACGTACCCCGAAGTCCTCCGGTAGTCAGTATATAAGTCATCGAGTAGCTCTTCGTACTCCGGTCTTGATATTGCTTAACGTTACCTATGGTCTGATTGTTTCCTCTTTGTGTTTCGTGTTCGTTTTCGTATCTCTTTCTCCTTACTCTCAGTTTCCCGGTCTTATCTCAGTCTCCCGGTCTTATCTCAGTCTCCCGGTCTTATCTCAGTCTCCCGGTCTTGTCTCGTCCCCTTTTCGTTATCGCTCTCGTTATCGTTTCGTACCTCCACTCGAATCTACTCTTGTTCCATATTGTCTCGTCTGACGCCGTCTCGGTGACGTCGTCTGACCCTTGTGCCCAATTCTTCATCAACCCTAACGACCTCACGAACTCCGCGATTATAATTACGAACCCCGACACTCCTTACCAGGTCCGAACCTCACTCTTCGCTCGGTCCCGGACTCCATCAACTCCAAATGATCTCCCATCAAACCCCGGCTCCGCCCCCATTGATCACACAGCCACCTACTCCCTTGCTTCCGCAAATCTCCCGTACGGCCTTCTGCCTGAACCCCGCCAAGACCGTCTCATTTCCCCACAATCCGACTTCTCCGGACCTTCCCGGACCTGTCTGGATCACATCTCCCCAATTACCCGTGCAAACCCCCAGGACCCAGAATGTCTTTGAGTGTCCGGTCACCAATGCAGGGGGATCACGCCCGCCTAGTAAGGACTCGCCCAGTGCAGCTGCGCCCCCGAGGTCAGCGGACCCTGACATAATATCAAGACCCGACCTTACCCCGTCCGTGATGCCCGCATTATCTCCGCACACACAATCAAATAACTCCGATGTCTATGGTCTACCCGTGCCGGGGAACCCTTATGATTCATACGGCCCTGCCCAATTTGCCGAGGCACATTGAGTTGTGGATCCGACACCAAACGTCCCCTCTGCTCCAGTTACTTTCATACAACGGCTCCCCCCACGGACACCTTCCCCAACTCACACCCAACTCCCAACCCCTCGCGCAAACCGTCAAATCATCTTCCACCCCGCCCCTACACTCCCCGCCAACTCCGCCCTCTCGCACAAAGTCGACCCCGACATCACCCAAAGAATAACATCCTAAAGCCTGGCGACCACCCGATCGAATGAGTAACAAGGTCTCCGGCACCGCGCCAGCCCTCCGACCCACAATAATGCCAACCTGCCATGGAACAGTCACCCACAGCGCGAGGATCGCCAGCTACAAAGAAACCACTGAGAACGCGCTTCCCCGAAGCCCGCCTGTGGATCCACCGGCCCCCCAGCAACCCCGCAGACCGACGAACGCGACTAATCACCAACAACATCACCAAACCCTATTATCGACCCCCTCCAAGGAAATAAACCCTCCGACAGCTAACCCCGAAACCATCGAAATCAAGCTCGAATCCACCACAGGACAAGAACCTCAGACCTAGGCTATGCTCCAACCCCGTGACCTGCTTCCGGACCTCGATCGATCGGCCGTCACCTCCGCCCAACAAATGAAGGGGCCCCGACTTCCCCGATCCGACCCTGACAACCCCGGAACAGGACCAAGACATCCCCGAGCTTACACTCCGCCACCAGACTACGCCACCTCCCACGAAGGAAATCCCCAGCATAGGGGCCACCCCGAACTAACTATAGGGAAAAAGGACCCTATACGAAGTAGTTCCCTAAGTGCTCTAAATTCGCTGACATGTTCATATAAGGGAGGGAGAAGCCCCACCATCATCCAGAAAACAACGATCGGCCATTTAAGCGACCCGACAACCCCAAGGGCACGCGCTCCCATATCCTCAAAAGACCTCCCCCATCTGGCTCGACGACCCAAAACGACCCCGCGCCAGCCCGAAACAGTCCCACCCAGACCCCTCCTAACCCATCAACCCAGCTCCGGACCCTGGCGACACGACTCCAGGGCCTCCGCTCCGACCCCGACATCTGACCAAGAGGACTCACAGCGCCGGCTTGACAACGATGCCCTGGTAGCCCCAACTCCGCAACAGAAATCACCACCCCCTCCGAACCCCGCCCCTACACCGGAATATGTCCGCCCAAACAGGGACCACATCACCGGGGCCTCCAGACAAGCTGGCAGTGCCTCCCCCCACTATCACCCCTGCACTTGCACAATCTCCGGACCGCTCCGGAACACGAACGAAGAGTAAATCCGACCCTGCCGCATCTCCCGGGGAGCCCCACTCCAGTGCCCTCCCGCGGCCGACCTTCCGCCGCCCCAACAACCATGAACAACCAACAAACCCCCACCAAGTGACCCTTGAGTCGACTCCGGGACCACCCACTTCTTCCCGATGAAGGAACCACCGACCCCCGAACCTCCGAACTCGAGGAAGTATCAGAAACACGTAAGACCCCCTTTGTCCGCCGCGGGCTTACCTTTGGTCAGGAGAGCAATATCACGTAGATGACCCGGAACCCCAAATTGGGCCCCGGACCCGAAGGAACTGGTTGGGACTGATCACCCCGCATCCTACCCCCTCGGTCATCGACACTCCGGAGCACACCAAAGCGCCACCCGAAGCAGGCCCGCCCACAGACGCAGCACTCCAAAACACAACCCCGACCCGGACCGACTATACTGCGAAGACGAACCCCGCCTCACCCAACCCCGCCAATAAAAAAGGGCCCGCCCGCCTTCACCACCAATACCGACGTAAGGGCTAGACCATGGGAAGACCCCCATTACCCCCCGCCCACCACACCGCCAAGACAACCAAAGCCCCGAACCCGTTGGGCGCCGTACAAAATTCAAAGGCCACCCTCTACTACCAAAAACGGCGCACGCCCCCTACACCCCCAGTCGGAGAAGCGAACTCAACGACACCGCCCGAAATGCCGGGGACCCCACCGGAGAACTCCCACCAACCCCGACAGACCCCGGGAGCCCTCCTGCGATGCCCCGCCCCGTCCCGACAAACCCCGGGACTAGCCAGCGCAGACGGCACTAGCGGGCGTAACCCCCGCCTCTGAACTCACTAGACAAAACTAAAAATCTCACTTCACACGCCCAGGGACCAAGAAGTGACATGTTCGCGTACAAAAAAATCATATATACAATAGGCGGGAAGGCAGCAAGTCCAAGAGCGACAAGAAACGAGGCCCACACCCACCTCACTCCCTCCCCGAACCTCCCGGAAACCCAACCCCTAGGTCGACCTCCATCTGGGCCCGCACCACCGCTAGGATCTCCGCCAACCCCGGCAATGCCTCCCCCGCGTCGGCCGCCACCTCCCACCACGACCCCGGGGCCACCGCATTGCGTCGCCGATGCCCCGCCAGCAACCTCTCCAACCGCGCCATTCCCTGCTGCAACTCCGGAGGCTGGACCGCGGACCCCTGCGTCAACCCGTCCTGAATCGACGCGAACGCCGCGGAGGCACCGTCCAAGAGGACCCGATGCTCCCGCACCCAGCCTAAACTCCGAAAATGAACCGTCAATAACGAACGAAGGAACGGGAGACAACTCACGAAGAATCCCCGCGCGACCCGAGGCGGCCTCGTTGGCCAACCAATCCTCCCTCCGCCTCGCCGCCTCCAGCTCCGCCCACAACGCATCCCCCTCCGGAACTCGTCCCCGCCCCTCCGCTTCCCCCGCGGGTTGCCCCTCCACCTGCGCCAGACGCTCCCGCAGACCCCGCACCTCTAGCGCCCGCTCCGTCGCCACGCGCACCGAAGTATTCCTCTCCCGCTCCATCGCTTCCTTCTCCGTCCGCGCCGCGTCACGATCCTCCCTCGCCCGGCGGAGCTCCCCCTCCCGTACTGCCAACGACGTCGTCAGGGCCTCCACCTGCTTACGAAGGAAGACCTCCGTGATTGAAGGAATCGGCGCGGAGGGACTCGACGACCGCTCCGAGGGAACGCCAGGGACAGGGGAAAAGAGGGAAGACTCGGGTGGCCCCGCCGACAACTCGCGCCCACGCGGCCTCTTGCTGGGTCCCGCCCCCGAGGGTGGGGAAGCTCGACGCTTTCCCCGAACCACCACCGAAGACGCCCCCTTCCCCTTTGGCACCGCGGGACGAAACTTGGTCCGCTTCGGAACCCCCGGAAAGTCCACCACTACTACTACGGACGACTCTACCGGAACCCCGTTAACCATCCCGAAAGGAAAATTCGACAACACTTACGACTCCGGTCCCTAACGCTACCCCGGCGCCGACGCTCGAACTCCTCACCCCCACTGTCATACACCACCACCTCGTCTAAATCGGCGGGAGAAACCACTGGAACGCTGGGAGAAGACATGACGAAATTTGGGAAACCCCGGGGCACGCCCAAAGCTTTAAATTGAGTGAGGAGGACCCTGACGAAACGGCGGCCGCGCTTCGACTTCGCCTCCCACGCCGCTATCACTCGCTGCGGATTGATCAATATTGCTCGGCTTCGACTCCCACGCCCCGCCGATCCCCGTCCTGCCCCGCGTCTCGAAGGGTCTCGACGCTGAAAGGGGGGTGATGTCACGACCCGTTCCCCAAAGCCCCGCACATCGTCCATCAAACCCCCGAACCCCCAAAAGGACCCCCAACGCTCCGCCGAACTTCCGCCCATGCCCACGCCTACTTCGGCTAACTCCGACACATCCCCGGCTAACTCCGACGGCCCCCTGGCCAACTTCGATGCCTGCCCCGCAGCCACTGACACTTACCCTGGGCTTCCCAAACCCCGAGAACCACCCCCGCTATTCCTGATCTTCGCCCACCCATCATCAACTCGACACCCTGCTTCCTCCGACCTATTCCGGAATATCACGACAACCTCGGAACAACCCGCGATCCCATCAACGTATCAGCGCGGCACGACCTGCGATCACAACCGACACCCGCCCACTCCGTCAAGCCCCGCCAAGCCCCGCCGCCACAGCCGACGTACCCCGAAGTCCTCCGGTAGTCAGTATATAAGTCATCGAGTAGCTCTTCGTACTCCGGTCTTGATATTGCTTAACGTTACCTATGGTCTGATTGTTTCCTCTTTGTGTTTCGTGTTCGTTTTCGTATCTCTTTCTCCTTACTCTCAGTTTCCCGGTCTTATCTCAGTCTCCCGGTCTTATCTCAGTCTCCCGGTCTTATCTCAGTCTCCCGGTCTTGTCTCGTCCCCTTTTCGTTATCGCTCTCGTTATCGTTTCGTACCTCCACTCGAATCTACTCTTGTTCCATATTGTCTCGTCTGACGCCGTCTCGGTGACGTCGTCTGACCCTTGTGCCCAATTCTTCATCAACCCTAACGACCTCACGAACTCCGCGATTATAATTACGAACCCCGACACTCCTTACCAGGTCCGAACCTCACTCTTCGCTCGGTCCCGGACTCCATCAACTCCAAATGATCTCCCATCAAACCCCGGCTCCGCCCCCATTGATCACACAGCCACCTACTCCCTTGCTTCCGCAAATCTCCCGTACGGCCTTCTGCCTGAACCCCGCCAAGACCGTCTCATTTCCCCACAATCCGACTTCTCCGGACCTTCCCGGACCTGTCTGGATCACATCTCCCCAATTACCCGTGCAAACCCCCAGGACCCAGAATGTCTTTGAGTGTCCGGTCACCAATGCAGGGGGATCACGCCCGCCTAGTAAGGACTCGCCCAGTGCAGCTGCGCCCCCGAGGTCAGCGGACCCTGACACCATCCCCATCCCCATCCCCATCCCCATCTCCGCCTCACTACTACCTACTTCTTGATTGATTTGGTTAGCTACTCCAGCCTGAGGGACTGCCAACTGCCGATTAGACTGCAGATTCTGAATGTCACCTCTCTCATCAGCTGTTGTTCCTTCACTCTTATATTCATCTATTGTAAATTGAGTAAAGTGATCGAATATGAAGAAAAGTTAACCGTTTCTCGGACTGACCCCTTTTATTAGCACGCTGAACATATGTTTCGTTCGAGATAAGTGGTTCTGCACTCCTAAGCTGACGGTGGCGTTGGCGACGGCGACGGCGACGGCAAATCCACCAGGTGATGAAACCAGATAACAGTACTAGGAATGCAACGACACCTCCAAGTGCCTCTCCCACGAGGGGTCCAATGGGTCTCCTGACACCTTCTGATGCTGCAGAGCTGTGGGCTGCTGAGGTCGTGGAGGTGGATGGAGAAATATTTACGCTTGCAGAAGTGAAGAAAACTGTATCAGATCAGATAGATGAAGGACCTTGGCCCTCGAGCAGAATCGAGTTTGAAGTAATAAGATCTCCAGTAGATCTAAGAAAATGTCTTCAGACAGACATCATGCATTTGCTGCCCAAAACTCACGAATCAAAAGCCTGGACGAAACATGCCACACTAGGATTGTATCAGTCATAAAAATAAGTAAGATAGGTTCATTTTTACCACTTACGGGAACTCCAATTCGGGAGATAGTGCCTTTGGTATTGAAATATTCCGTGAGTTGGACGCTTGCGCATCGATAGCTGGTTCGTCCGAAAGGAAAGGACCGGACTCAAATTGTTCCGAGTCAGCGCAAGAACCGATATCCAGGTCAAATTTTGTTGGATCATCCTGCGACAAAGTCCAAAAAATTACAAATGAAACGCCAGGGAAAGTAAAAGAAGGGTGTGAAAGCTCGAAAGCCTCGACAACGGACAGTAACGAGAGACAAGATCTGAAGAGGGACTGTCAGATATTATAGGCAATATTTTGAGGTATTAACGCACAGTTGTAGGACACTCATGCCTGTCAGTGTCCCAAAGTGTGGGGGCATACTATCTAGATATAGTGTGTGGGTATGTAACAGGAATTCACCCCTTTAAGAGAAAAAATGGGTAACAACCAACATATTAAGGGACAACCATCGCTGTGCTGCAAAGGTCCTCTATCAAGATCCCTTGTTGAGATCGGCCGAAGTCTCCCTTCCAAAAAGTCATCTGAAGACCTATGACACTAAACTCTAGCTTCAATTTTGGCACAAGAGAACATCTGATACTTACCGCTAGCTTACTGACCCAATAACGGAAAACCTGCCAGATTAGCAGATGATCCTGACTTTGGTCTAACAGTCATGATTGGAAAATTGTGCCCTTACAGTGAACAGGGACATACGATATGTTTACACGTATTCAAGAATCAAGATCGTAGGGTCAAAGCGGATTCAACATGTGTACTACTAGAAGAGCCGGCGGCGAGTCCAGCGATGTGTGCTGATTTGCCGTGTCCCAGGGGGCTCCGGCCAGAATACATTGTACCGGAGAACTTACATGGTATAAGTATCCTGGAAACGAAATGAGTACCGAACGTTTTGACAGATCAATGAGAAAGACAACTGGCTATTTGGAGGGTCGAGCATCATTGGTCAGGAAAGAAGCCGGAAAGGTTGCCACGGCTCTTTGCGTGATAGGAAGACGACATCAATGCGGAGAATCATGTGTTCCTAAAACAACCAAATCATGGATTAAAACATGACTGTACAGGAGGTTGAATAACGATGAAGAGGCAATTCAATTTGTGACTATGTCAGTGGCTTAGGACACAGTTTTTGGATTGGTGTATAGTCCAGAAATGTTGTTCCGAGACTACAGAAAGTCGGGGAAATCATGATTGAACTATTGTGACTGTAAGAGAGTCATTGGTCAATGATTCAAATTGATTACGTTCAACACAGATGTACATCACAGAACTGATGATGAATTCGAGTAACTAGGAGGTGGTTGTTCGCCATACAACTGATATTCGAGATCGCGTTGCTGAACAGCGAGTTCGAGCATACGTTGCCGTACAGCTGCCAGCTGTTGTTCTAGTGGCCCACTCCCGGCGGAAGTATCATTGAAGCCGGACAGCCCGTTGTGGGCACTCTCACGCAGGGATATTGTATCCTGCAGTTGGTCATGCTGTCGCTGAGCAGCTTCCCTCTCGCGAGTGATTTGTGCGAGCTGACCTTCATAGAGGCATGAGTGGTATGGCTTTGATGAGAAAACGATAATAACTTACTGTTCTTGTCCAATGGTTGAATGTAACTTGGATCATAAGGGAGGGGAACGGGAGTAGGGCAGGGAGGCGATAGTGTACGCCTTCGGCGAAAGCAAATGAAGATAATAATCAGTATCCCCAAACCAACCAAAGCACCAACTACAACCCCTACGATCAGTCCGGTGGGAGTCGCAGATGTTTTTGTAGACCCAGAAGCTGCTGTTATACTCTGAGAAATAGAGGACATAGTTGGGATCACATTTCTACTTTACATCTCAGTTGGCTCAACCAATCTAGGAACAGTTGGAGGCTTACTCAAAGGATAAAGAGGATGAAGCATCCGTTGGACTCGTCGTAAATGGCAAAGTAGGTGTAGGTGTGAGCTGCATAGACACAGACGCGGACGTTGTTGAGTCTGACTCCGGCGTAGTTAGGCTTTTCCTTCACACGTGCTTCAGTAAAATCAATCGATTAAGGAAAAGATGGGAAACATACTCGGATGATATCGACGTAGGTTCACGCAGGGGGGCCAAGATTGTGAAGGTGGCAGTTGTAATTGTCTCCAAGGGGTCATGAGGATCTGAACTATTCATTCTGTCCAGCTGGTCCTCTCGAACCAAGACAGCCAAACTTACTTGGTATTCGCGAGCAAATGACACTCAGTTCTGAATAAGTATCTGTTAATCCTGGCCTGCAAGGTTTGGTGAACTTTCACATACGGTAGTTGGAACTGAGGGGCTTCATCGGGGATATCAAAGTGAAATGAAGAAGCAGCCGTTTGAACAACCTCTGGATTGAGTAAAGGTATGGACATGGTATCACAATTTATGCCGAGCTCAAACAAATCGGCATCGCCAGAAGAAAAATTCCATGACACGACCAGCATCTGACTTAAAAAGATTGAGATAGGTGAAACATTAAAGTCAAGAGCACCAGCCCCAGTTAAGAAGCTAAAGATCCTGTACGTCCGAGGGACAAGGTTGGGCGTCATGACACACCAAAATCAATAGGAGAAGGAGGCGTACATCGTAGACTTGAGCACGCTCGAAGCTCGTGAAGGCATCTTGCTGGGAGGAAACTTGACACACAGTCATTGTTTCCTAGTAGTATAAAAGGAAACGAGGATATGCATTGATTAGAAAAAGTGATGAACAGAGAAGCTAAGATGTTCATCATCGAAGAAAAAACAACAGGAGTGGTTGGCCTTCGCCGTCGTTGTTTCTTTTTCCCTCTTGGTACTTCACTGCAATGCAGTGTAAGGTGTGTTCGTAAGAGCAACACAAGCGTCAAGTCAAAATACAAACTCACCAGGTTGTGCTAATCGAAGAAAATACCATGTTATTCAGAGAAGTTCCTTAAATGGTTGTTGGACTCCATACCAAATCTGTTCGTCGCTACATCACGAGGGAAAACTATATAATCCGTGCACATCTCGTTTGTGATGAAAAGTCTCCTAGTCGGCTTGGTAAAATAGTGATGGGTAAGAAAATATCCTGCCATTCCAGGTTGATCAGAATGTGGAAGACTTCAATCATGATTCTATGATGATGTCCTCTGTCAGTTGTGCGAATCCTGGCCAGGAATTATGATCATGCTTCAAATAGCTAAGGAGTCCATTACAAAGCAAAAGTTGTTGGTTGTTTAGGACAGGTGTATAGAGTACTAGTGTCGTTCTGATAACATCGTAAAAAGGTCAGGAAAGTCACGATTGAAGGGTTGAGCGTCAAGTAAGTATGTAGGGGCAATCCTCGAGTTGGGTGGGAACCAGCTGCACTTGTATCTGAGCATCATCCAATCAACCTGACGATTCCTGTGGTAGACCTTCTAGAAAATCGCCGCAGCAGAACAAAATCTGGAATCCACTCGAGGACGCGTAGTTGTGAAGCACGCAACACAAGAGAAGAACACAGCAATGCAGTTCCAAATCTTCCAAAAAGTTCTCTTTCTGGCATCTGCTGTTGGGTCGATTAAGTACATATCGTTGCGCGCGCGTTCGTGAGCGTGCTGAGCTGAGCTGGGACCGGCCCGGAGAAGCTGTGTTATCAATGTCATCCGGGGATTCCAAACGACCCAAGCCTCTGGTCCTCCGGTCTCCAATCCCGGTCCCATCAATCGGTCACTTCTTCCGCCCAAGCTCCGTTCTCAGAAAGAAGTCTTCTGGGATCTATCTGATTACGTGTCCAGGGACCGCTGAGTGTAACTGCACGGGGCCCAAGCGCTAATGGTCCTGCTTTCCTCTTTCACATTCTTCTTATTTGCGCGACGCAGACTGCTACCCGGCATGTAAGTATATCAATTCATCAACATCGTTTTTCATAATGAAGAATATTCTGATGGTACGACGGCCCTACGCAACTGGTTTTCCAATGCATTCACTCGCTCCCTCAGTCTTGTCACTTCTTCCTGCACCGGACCCGATCCTGTCCTCAAACCTGTCTCCGTCTCAGTGCGAGAACTCCCTCCAGAATTACCTACTTCATTGTTAGTTGCTACAAGAAGTGTCGGCTGCTGATTTGACTGCAGGGTCTGTATTACAACTCTGTCGTCAGCTGCTCTTTCATCCTTGAATTCCTCTATGTAATTTGAGTGATTGAAAAGTCAAATCGTTTCTTGCACTTACCCCATTTGTTAGCGCGCTGAACATATGTCTCGTCTGGGACGAATGGTTCTGCACTTCTAGACTGGTGCTCGCGCTGCCGGCGCCGCCAATTGCACAGGACTATGAAGGATAATAATACTAGGAGAGCGAAGACACCCCGAAGCACTCCCCCCACGAGGGGTCCAATGGGTTTTCTGGCAGTTGATGAAGTAACAGATGTCTTCATGGTGCTTGTTCTGGCGGTGGATGAAGTCTTCATAATGCTTGTTTTGGCGGTGGATGAAGGAACAGATGTCTTTATGGTTCTTGTAGAAGTGGATAAAACAATAGCAAATGGCATCGACGAATTAGATGTGGCCATGATTTCAATTGGATTAGAATCAATAACAACTTCTGTGTCTCTAGGAAACATGTTTGGCTTGACATCAAGCATTTGTCGTGTAAAACTCACGAGTCAAGAGCCTGGATCAAGCATGCCGCACTGGGATTGTGTCAATTATAACAAAATAAGACAAGTTCATTTGCATCACTTACGGTAGTTTCATTCTTTTATCGAGTGCCTTTTCTATCCGAGCATGCTGAGAAGATTGTTGTATGTAGATGGCTGGATCATGATAAAAGAAACTTGCATCGGACCCGCTACCAGTGGATCCGGAGTTGTTGCATAAACCGATTCTCAAGTTGAAAACTCGTGGGTCATCCGGTGAAAAAGTCCAATTAATTGTGAATGATTGGCCAGGGAGAACGGAAGGAGGATTTGAAAGCTTGAGGGCCTCTGATATTGCAAGTAACGAAAGAAAGGATCTGAGGAAGGAATATCAGGACTCAAAGGCATTGTTGGCGGCAGATTTGGAACGTCGACATACAATGGAAGGATACTCAATCCTGATCCATCGGGGTGTGAGCGCATGATAACGAGCTAGTAACGTGGGCATATTAGGGTCTCTTCAAGCTTTGAGCAAGGAAAGGATTGATATCGGCAACACAGCCAACACATTGATTTAGTACTAACTGACAACCATCGCCAACTTGGGTGCTGCGAACACGCTTCATGTAAATGATTTGTTGAGACTTGCCGAAACCGCCATTCCATGTCATCCCTAGTGCTACAACACTGGATAGCTTCGATTTTGGCGCGTGGTAACACCGGATATTCCACCGACTAGCAATGTTAAAAGAGGTGAAAACTTACCAGTTTGTAACTAAGTTGATGATGCTGATTTCATTCTAACAGTCCATGATCGGAAGATTGTGTCCTCGCAGTGGTCAGGCATGAGATACGGTGTGGGCACGCATTCACGATCGTAGGGTCTTGAAAACGGATCCAGCATGTCAGTCCAGAGCCAGGGGCGAATTCAGTGATGTGTTCTGATTCGCCATGTCCCAGAGGACATTCCACCGAGAAACTTACTTGGTATATCCTGGAAACTAAACAAGTGCTGCACGCTTTGACCGATCAATGGGGGTGACAACTAGCTGTTTTGAGAGCCAAGCATACTTTGTCAGGAAAGAGAGCTCAAGAGGTTGCCATGATTGAGGCTTTGTATGACAGGAAGATAATATTAGTGCAGAGAATCATCAGTAGCCCTGAGACACAAATCACGGATTATTACAAGGTGGATATGATGTGGCTTTAGGCAGCTGTACGGGATGTTGAACAATGATGCAGAGACAGTCCTCAATCTGTGACTATGTCAGTGGCTTGACTGTTCTTACAGTCGAGCCAGTGTTAGGATTTCTGTCAAGTCCAAAGTGTTGTTCCAATACCTTCATACAAAATCGGGGGAAATCACGATTCAACTATTGCGACTGTAAGAAGATCATCTGTCAATCATTCGAATTGGGTACGTTCACACGTAAGAATAGATAAACATCACAGAGTAGATGATGAATTTGAGTAAGTAGGAGGTGGTTGTTCACCATACAACTGATTTGCGAGATCGCGTTGCTGAGCGGCGAGTTCGAGCACACGTTGTCGTACAGCTTCCATTTGTTGTTCTAGTTGTCTACTTCCGGGAGGGGTATCATTAAGACCGACGCCGTTGTGGGCATTCTCACGCAGGGATATTGTCTCCTGCAGTTGGTCATGCTGTCGTTGAGCAGCTTCCCTCTTGCTGTTGATTTGTGGGAGCTGACCTTGGTAAACTTATAAGTGGCATGGGTTTGATAGGCAAGCAACAATGACCTACTCTTGTCCAACGGTTGAATGTAATCCGGATCGTAAGGGAGGGGAACGGGGGTAGAGAAAGGGTGCGATGGTGTATGCCTTCGGCGAAAGCAGATGATAAAGGGAATTATCAGTATTCCCAAACCAATCAAACCGCCAACTACACCCCCTATAATCAGTCCGGGAGGCGTCGTAGATGTCCGTGTGGACTCGGAAGTTGTTTCTGTATGATTGGAGGTAGATGTTCGTGTAGACTCGGAAGTTGTTGCTGTAGGTGAGATAATTACGATTGGACTTTCCAGTTACACCTCAGTTGGTCCAACCAATCTAAGTACACGGGAAGGCTTACTCAGAAGGAGAGGATGGAGCATCCATTGACCTGGTTGCAACTGACAAAGCAGATTTGGACGCAGAGCCTAAGCTTGAGTTTGATGACGTAGCTGGGTTTCCTCTTCGCAAGTGCTTCAGTTAAATCTCAGTTAAGAAAAAATGAAAGACCTACTTAACAGTTACAGATGTGGCAGTTGAATTCTTCACAGGTGGCGAAGTCGATGAAAATGGTGTGGACTCGGACGCGGAGCTCCTTGAGTTGGGTTCTGGCGTAGTCGGGCTTCCTCTCCACGAGGGCTTTAGTTAGATTAATCAGTCGAGAAAAGATGGGAGACATACTGAGAAGTTACAGGAGATGAGGCATCAGTGGGATCAGTTGTAGATATAACTGTAGGATCAGACAAGGAATTCAATATTGTAAAGGTGGCAGTTGGAATTGTTTCCAAGAGGTCAGGAGGTTCTGAACTAGTCATCTTGTCAAGTTGGTCCTCTCAAAGCAAGACAGCCAAACTTACTTGACATCCGCGAGCAAACTGCACTGAGTTCTGAATATTTCTTAATTCTGGCTCGCAAGGCTTGTTGAACACCTACGGTAGCTGGAACTGAGGGTATATATCGGGAATTAAAAATTGAAATAAAGAAGTGATCGTTTGGACATTCTCTGGATATAGTAGAGGTACGTCCATAGTATCACAATTGATGCTGAGCGCAAGCGAGTTTAAGTTATCGACGCCAGGAGGGGGAGTCCATGATATGCTCAGCGTTTGTAGTGGAGAGATCGAGATAGGTGAAACCATGAAATCAAGAGCACCAGCCTGAGCTAGGGAGCTCAGGATCCTGTATAATCAAGGGACGAGGTTGAGTGTCATGACACACTCAAAAAAGTAGGAAAGGGAGGCGTACATTGTGGATTTGAGCACGCGCGAGGCTCGTGGAGGCATCTTGCTGGAGCAGCTTCACACGCAATCATCGTTTCCTAGCAGTATAAAAGGAAACGAGGATATGCATTGATTCAGAAAATTGATGAACAGTGAAGCTAAGGTGTTGTTCATCATCCACAAGAGCGGTTGGCTGGCGTCGTCCTCGTCTTCTTTGCTGTTTCACTGCAATACAGTAAGTAGATAAGAGCAACACAACACAATCGCAACACAGTGGTCTGCCTCAAATCAAAATAAACTCACCAGGTTATACTAACCGTAGGCAATTACCATGTACATGGAATCCAAGTTCGCTGTCGTAGTTACCGAATCTGTTCGTTGCTACACCACGAAAGAAACTATAGATAAGCCGAACACATCTTGCTCGTGATGTCAAGTTTCTGAGGTCAGGTTGGTGAAAATAGTGATGATAAGAAGCAAGTACAGAGGACTCGAAATGATTGATTAATCAATTATAATTTTTACTTACGGTAATTTCCTTCCTCGCCGAGAATTATCATGATGCTTCAACCAACTAAGCAGTCCAGTACTAAGCGAAAGTTGTCGGTTGTTGGATAGCTATATAGAGTAATAGTTCCGACACCGTCGTAGAAGGGTCAGGAAAGTCACATTTGAAAGATTGCATAATACAGACGAGAAATTTGGTACCTTAAGGCAACTCCACAAGAAGCGAATCTGTCAGCCACACATGTTAAGATACATAATGGTACGGTTGATCAATCTAAATAGCTAGGTGGCGGTTGTTCACCGTACAGCTGATGTTCAAAATTCCGTTGCTGAACCTCGAGCCCAAGGATACGATATTGTAGAGATTCTACCTGTCGTCCTAGGGGTTCACATGCGGAAGAAGTGTCACTGAGAGCAGATGGACTGCTGTGAGTAATCCTCTCCACTTCAGTTTGTGATTGGCCACGCTGCCATTGGTCGACTTGTCTCTCATTGATGATCTTTGAAAGTCGGTCTGCAGAAAAAAATGTGAATTCCACGCTCATATCCGACAAATGATGATAGCTGACTACTCTTTTCAGATGGTTGGATGTAATTCTGATCGTAAGCGAAAGGAACGGGAGCAAGGGCTGATGGTGAATACCGCCGGCGAATGCAGATCAAGAGAATTGTCAATATCCCTAAAACAACCAACCCGCCGACGACACCCCCAACGATTGCTCCAAGGGGGATCATAGATTTCTGTGTAGACTCGGATGTGAAGGCCGTATTATGGGAGGTGGACGTTGTAACTAGACTTGGGTTTCTACTTAACAAGAATTTTAGTTGAGCCAACTAGAAACCGATGAGAGTCGTACTCAAAAGATGTAGAAAATGAAACATTGGTCGGCTTAGTCGTGCTACCTAACAAAGCAGATGTCTGCGTAGACTCGAATGCGGAGGTTGTGTGACGAGAGGCAGATGATGTAGATGAGTTTTCCCTTCGTAGGTGTTTCAGTCGAGTCAATTAGATCAATGAGCGATAGGAGATTTACTTGGGTGTGACCGTCGATGTTGAAGAAGTGGAATTGGACGACGTTTCCCTTCACATGTTTCAATTGAGTCAAGTAGGTTAAGAAACGGAAGGATATATACTTGGGTCCAATCGTCGACGTTGAGGTGGACGACGTAGTCAAATTTTCCCTTCACAAATATCTCAATTGAATTGACTGGTCAATAAGCAATAGAAGACATACTTGGGTATAACCACTGGCGATGTCATCGTCTGCAAGGCACTGGGTTTGACGATAAGCCTGACTTCATCAAGTAGCGAACCATCCCTTTGAATTCAGTCATTAATATGAACTTGAAAAAGATGGATATAACGTACAGTGTTTCAGCCCTGAGAGTGCACTGACTTGAATCAACTTGAAAGTCAGTTTATTTTCTACTTGATAGAATCGTGTCCGGACACACAGGGGCAAATTTAGACCGTCACGGTCTGGTGGTGATGGCATGGTGACAAAGCTGGATTCGGCGGCTGTCGAGACGGAAGAAGCGATCTTGTTGAGAAAACGGCCGCCATTGCACCTCATGTAGAGGTCCATTCTACCAGGATCGGCAGATGAAGAGGTCCACGAAATCCTTGTGGTCTGACCAAGAACGACATTAGAAGGAACGTCAAGTGTGAGACCCCGGCTCAGAGATTGAAGAAATAGACAGGTCCTGTGATTCACAGTCAAATGAACGAGGTCAAAACAGCAGCGAGTAGACGTACACTATGGTACCCGACCTACGAAGCGGGGCCATTGTGAATAAAAGGCAAAGGACAAACTTAAGACAGTGCGCATGACGAACTGGCGGAGAGTTATGAGCAAGGATAGCTTAAGATGATGTATAATGAGATTGGCAGGTACAATGAATCAGATCATAGTGAGCCTTCTGGTTGGTTGCTAATGATTTAGGCGGTGACAAACATTGGACCCAAACCAACCGATCCTTATGACTCGTGCATGATTACTCATAGCTCGTGTATAAGCTCCAAGCGTGACAAAAGCCGCCGCCGCCAGCTCATCTCCTGGCCTAGGGCCAAAGTCAATCTTTGAGACGAAAAACTTCATAACAAACTTTATATGACTGTCTTCATCAAGTTCGAATCAAAAGTGGGAAAGATGTCAAGAATTGTGTCAGTCAGACGTGAGAGTTATCTAGTATCCAGGTCAACGTTGAACAATATGTGCGTCGAAAGATTCTGAGACTTCTACGCAAAAGTGGCCCGGGTATGATTCTATGTGTATCGATATGCAAAGATGATGGGACTTCTGAAGCAGAATGCCATGACGGCCGTGAATCCCGGAAGTAAGTATGCTAAAAGAGCGTCGGTAACGAGAGATATTAGACGGACATTTATAATATGATTTCAGTAAATCAGTGACGCGAGATGATTAGGATTATCCGAAACGCGGGTATGTGCTAGTTGGGTACTTGTTTCTAGACACGAAAGGGCTTGATTTCACAAAAGTTGGGATCATCAACGCCTATCACCGACAAGGAAGATCTCCTATGCCTGCAAGTCGCGATGACCTGGAGAAAAACCAGCTCCGGTCGCTACCGAAACTAAGACGCCTTTTGTTGGTCAAAACCCCGCGGTCTTCGCAACGGACATTGACAGGCAGATCCATCGCGAGAGTGAACTCGTCCTCTGCGCATTTACCGAATCCACCGTACCCAGAGACGTCCACCTGGCTAAGGTTCAGGTTAACATCGGCTTCTGTGTAGACTGATGGCGAAAGGTCATCTTGGTTTGGAGCGTGCCCAATAGATAACAAGGGCTGACATAGGATCGATGATGCCGCGAGCTGTGATAGTGGTTGTTCCGGCTCCAGTCCAGCTGACGGCGATACATGGAGACGATTCTTGTGTATGCTGCTGGTACGTACTCGAGGTCGCAGCTGGGGTCTCTCAATTTCAAAAGACAGAGGCAAAGCCATAACCGGTTCATTATGTGATGACTCGTCGGAATCTGTCCATCGTATCCCCGTTTCCAGGTCAACTTCGAAGTCTTCGAAGTCAAGCTCGAGCTCTCGTGCATCACGAACAGTGTCAACATCCTCGCCGTCCTCCTCGCTGACGGGGAAAAGCTTCGGAGTTATCATGCATCGTTGGCTTCGCTTCATTCTTAGACGAACTTTATCGTATTCGTCGTACGGCTGTCGCCGCTGGAGAGAATGTACGAGCTCCTCGGGCACATATTCGTACTCTTCACTGGACCATGAATGTTGTGCTAAAGGGGAACTATCGAAGACGGTGGACATTCCCAGGTCGACATGCTGGCTACGAACACCACCAATTAGTGTCTTATTCAACCAAGCGCGACGTCGACTCTGGATTTCTAGCAGACAATGATGATGCTTGAGTTCCTCGGCCTCCTGTTCTTGGCGGTCTTGGTCGATCATTACAAGCCTACGCAAACGGCCTACCAGAGCTGCATGCTGAGCGTACAGAGCATAATTGCTTCCCGAGAGAAGACGTCGAGGCGATCGAGAGACATAGCTATGGCGCCTCGCAGGAACTGGTGAAAATTGCGCATGGAGAGATGTTGGGGTATGTACTGAGCTTCCATCGGTATCTGTTAGGATAGTCTCGCCATCATCATCGCACACAGACGGTGTTGGGGGCAATGAGTCTGGAGTAGCGGGAGAAAACTCGGTCCCGTCGCGGTGGAGAAAACCAGACTCTGAGTCGTTTGGGCCACCGACCTCATTTATGACACGTTCCATGGCTTCCGTAGCTCTCCGAAGCATGCTTTGGATGATCCATGTGGTGTAACCGCCACGAGGAAACCGCTTGGACAGTTCGCTGAAAATATATAGGCGAAAAGCATCTACTAAGGCCGACCGAGCTCGTCTTCGACGCACACGAGGTGAAATAGTTGGAGACGGCTTCTTCTCGCTGATGGGTGTTGGGGGCGGCGATGGCAGGCGAGAGTTGGAGGGAGAGTAAAGAGGAATTATAGACCTGCAATTTCAATAGTAAGCCTGAGAAACATGATATTCATTTTTTTTGCAATACGAACGCGACTAGGGTCCTAAGCAGAGACCGCTGCTTTTTGTGGCGTGAAGCCTTCGCTGGCGGAGGGGGCAGCGGCGCCTCGAAACGTTTTCGTTCCCGTTGTTTATCCCCCATTTGCTGTTCAAGAACAAATGATGACTCATTGACGTCCTGTACAACCCTGTTCAATGTGTTGATGCACTGTTGTCCCACAAGAGGCCATTGCTCCATGGACCCGTCCACGAAGTGACACGAAATAGTCCTCGCCGAAAGGTCAAATGTGACTTCTTCCAAGAGACATATGATCCCAATGGACTTGTCCAAAGCATGGAGTAGTGCAGGAACCTCAAGTTCGTCGAGTCGTAAATTGTGTAGATGCGTTGTCCAGGTTGAGGGGGTCACAACGGGGTCCAAGTCCTCGAAGACGATTGAAAATACAACGGCGGCCAGCTGTACATTTGTGGTCAGAGGTACGACATTTACGAGCATACTGCTTCTCTGCGAGTCGACGAAGGACTCGTAAAGAATGAACCACAGTAGCCAACAACCAACTGGCAGTCAAGGATTGATCCTAAACTTGACAGCTCAAAGCGAGAATTTGCCAGTCGGCAGCAACCTGGACAACGAGCTGTTGCGGTCGGAGAAGGAAAGAAAGAGGGGAAGTATTGTAGGTCCCTGAGGAAAGCATACCTAAACCAGGGCTGAATAAAGCAAACTAATCAAAACTAATAATATCGTCGATTTCGCGGAGCTAACAAACGTTAACGGAGCTATTCCATAAATTGCAAAATTCCGATCTCCGCTGTCAAATCATACGTTCTTAGTCTTTCAACTACTTACAAGCTGTTACTTATAATACGACATCTGTTGCTTTTTCTTGTGTCAAACCATGTCTGGACTCAAGAGGACGATCTCGACGCGTACAACACGATTGACAGCGCGCGCGAGCCCATATAACGCAGGAGTGACTCTCTTCGAGTCCGAGACGGTGACATCGCCGCGACAGTCAAAGCGTGTCAAAGCGGAGACAAAAGTCGAGGAGCTTACCGAGGGTGATTTTGAAGAGAAGCGCCCATCCAATGCTTCTGTGCCGTCCGGTTCTACCCCAAAAAGAAAGGGAAGCGCGAATAAGTCTCCACGAAAACCAAAACCTATACCGCAATCACTTGCCATTCCACACCCTGCACCAGAGAAATGGAAAGAGACATACGATACAATAAAGCAAATGAGGTCCCATATAACCGCTCCTGTAGATACGATGGGATGTGACCAGGCACAGTTCAAAGAAACAGACCCAAGAGTGCGTCGCGTCGGTCGCGCAGCATTTTGTAATTTACTAACTCGTCGGGATTTCTCAGAGTCAGCGCTTTGCTACCCTTATATCCTTGATGCTGTCTTCACAAACGAAAGATGAGGTAACCGATGCCGCCGTTTCAAAACTTAGAGCTGCCCTCGGAGGTAGTCTGAGTGTAGACGGCCTGATAGCTGCTGACGATGCGACAATTTCGGATGCTATTGGAAAGGTTGGCTTCTGGCGCCGAAAGACAGAGTGAGCAGGATCATGTTCGACGTTCATTAGCCTTACAGTACACAGGTACATCAAGAAAGCTGCCCAACGTCTTCGAGACGAGTTTGACTCCGACGTGCCAAAGACTGTGGATGAACTGTGCTCTTTGCCAGGTGTGGGTCCAAAGATGGCATTTCTGGCTTTGCAGGTTGCTTGGAACTTGTAAGAGAACAAAGCTCCGCTATATACCCATGCTTGACATAAGTTTCAGGAATGTAGGAATCGGCGTCGATGTGCATGTCCATAGGATCACAAATCGACTTGGTTGGCATAAACCTCCGACAAAGAATCCGGAAGAAACGAGGTAGTTTTGGCCATTACCAGCATCATTGCAGCGTTGCAAACGTCCACATCCCTAGGTTGAATTTACAATCATGGCTTCCAACGGAGCTTCATCCTCATATCAACCACATGCTTGTCGGTTTTGGTCAGGTATTTCGATCCTCTCGAAGTAATTCCTCTCGATATTGAAAACTTATTAGGTTATCTGTACTCCTGTCGGTCCAAGATGCGACCTGTGCGAGTTGAGTACCAAAGGTCTCTGTCCCAGTGTACAAAAAACCGCAAAATCAAAGACACGCAAAGCAGTCACTCTAGCTTCAGAAGCTTCTACATCTGTTAGTGGATCCCTACCAAAAGTAGAGATCGAGATCAAAGCAGAGGAAGAAAACACTGTCCTCTACACTATACCTGATAATTCATTACATTCTGAGGTAAAGAATGAGGAGGCGTGGTAGTCGAGACACGTTGCGCCATCTATGATCATCCCATTTTCGCTAATGAACGAATACAAGGACTCCTGACATTGTACTTTTTGGGAATAAGTGCACCTAGTTCGAGACGCTTTCTGGAGTATGATGGACAGCTCAAATGCAAATCGAAACAGAGGAAGAGAACATTGTCATTGATGGTCCATGACATTCTGAGGTAAGGAACAAGAAGTTGTAATGTTTGAGACACTGGGTGGGCTCTGACGATAGAACGGGTGACAGACACTTTCTAGTGCATCATGCATTATGGGCGGCAGGTATCAGTGTGCAGGTCAGGACCTCTTACGTGACCTAGAAAGAGAAACTTCCATTCCCTTTTGCCAAGTCTGAATGCCTCCTTGACTTCTACTCACTGTCTTGAAGCTTTGAAGTCTTGAATATTTAGAGACTGTAACAATCCATAGATTGACAGATCATGAAGACCTTTTTGCCACGAAATGAGTGATCCAAATTTCAACGCAACATACTTACTATGTAATATTACATTCCTTCCTCCAAGCAAGCACCCAGAGAACGGACAGGGGACACAATTGATGGGGGTATTGGACCTACAACCCGCGAATACACCCCTTACACATACTTGGATCAAGCACAATCTACATATGTGACGCCTTGATACGTATCCACTGTTTGAAGACCACATATACGAGTCTCAGGCCCACGGTGCCCTCATCTTGTCCCATTCGCTTCAGGTGGGGCCGAGACCATCGCCTCCAGGTTTTTCTGGTATGAGGAACATTTACAGAGCTTCCGTTGTAACTTTAGACAGAAACACCAAGTTGGAGCAGTCGGAGTCTGGGGCGGGAACCTCTTGAAGTACCTTTGGAGGAGGCTCGTTTGAGGTTGAGCGAGATAATGTCACTCTCGGAAATTGCCGAAATTCAACGTTCAATAGTCATCTTTCATTGATAATATAAGGTTATCAATTTTATTTAATGTGAGATTGCTATCAGTCCTCCGTCATACCATGTGTGCTGCCAGTACTAATACTGCACGATCTGTATTGACGATAGCTGGTTCAGACTCTTCAGGCGGCGCTGGAATCCAGGTAAGTCTTGAGCCTGAAGAAAATTCTAGTTTTGACTTTGCACAGGCTGATCTCAAGACGATCGCTGCACACGGATGCTATGGTGCTAGTGTAATAACTGCACTGACGGCCCAGAACACCACAGGTGTACAAGGAGTACAGCCCACACCTCCAGCGTTTGTAGAGAAGCAGGTGAGATTCAAGTAAATGTGTGTATTTTCCCAGTCCTTATGATTACAGATCATCTCGGTTCTGCACGACATCGAGACGCATGCCATCAAGACAGGTATGCTGTACGATGCCGAATGCATACGAGCGGTCGTCAGAGCCCTTATGACACAGTCTTCTGGATCGACCCTCCCAATCATTTGTGATCCCGTGTGTGTGTCGACCTCAGGTCACAGTCTCTTAGATCCCACTGCAATACAAGTTTTGATTGAAGAGTTCTTTCCTCTTACTACGCTCATCACTCCCAATAAATTTGAGGCTGAGCGTCTCCTATCATTGAAAGGAGAATCTTCAGAGATACACAACCTTCAGGACATGGTTGTCGCAGCAAAAGACCTTCTTCGTTATGGTTCGCACGCTGTTCTATTGAAGGGAGGGCATTTGATCACGTCGATGGGGGATGTGAAGGATCTTTTGCATCAATTCCCGGACATTGATGCTATCTTTTCAGGACTTCTCTCCTCGAACATGGAAATACTACAAGGAGACAGCACTCGTGACCCGAAACTCGTTGTAGACGTTTTCTCGGAAGGCGATCAGATTGCTATCTTTGCCCGTCCACACATCAATTCTAAGAGTACGCATGGAACTGGCTGTACACTGAGCGCGGCAATTGCGAGCTGTCTTGCACGTGGGTCTAACTGTGCGTTGGCTTTTTTATCATTATCGAGCGTTCGTGGACCTATCTTCCAGTAAAAGAGGCAGTAAAAGATGCTACTATATACACGCATCTCGCGATACAGATGGCTGAACCTATAGGTCACGGGCACGGACCATTAAACCATTTCCATGCAGTGGCGCCAAGACTCATACCGCGGTATGGCTCGTTTCTGGTAATCACGATTGATCTGACTCGTTGGTCCCACATAGCGCTTCGCCATCTGATCCCTACCCACTCACGCGACTACTGATAGAAGGAAACTTGTCAGACTGGAAGGAATACGTCGAACACGATTTTGTCAAGCTTTTGGGGCTCGGAACGCTGTCGCGCGAAACTTTTTTACATTTTATGGTGTGAGTGGATGACGTTTTGTGGCATCGAAACCAACTGACGATGTGCGGTTTACAGGCAAGATTATCACTACTTAAAATATTACGCACGTGCATATGGGTGAGTAAATGTCTCATCATTCAGTTTGAAACGACTAATGCGAAGCAGACTCCTTGCTGCCAAGTCGACATCTTTCAAGGCGATAGAAAGCGCCGCTCAGATCATTTTTAACATTGTCTCTGAAATTGATACGCACAAGAGTTACTGTGCCAAATTTGGTCTCTCCAAGGACGAAGTGGAAAACATGCCCGAGAGTGCTGCTTGCACTTCGTACGGCGCTTACCTCCTTGATATTGGTTTGCAGGGTAAGCAAAGAAGCTGAAACTGGTCAAAATATTTTGTTCAAATGAATAACCGCACAGGAGATACCACAAAACTACTGATGGCTCTGCTTGCTTGTCTTCTTGGATATGGCGAAGTGGGTCTTTGGCTGAAGAAGGAAGCGGCACTCTTGGACAGCTGGGTCGTCACCGATGGCAACCCATATAAGAAGTGGATGGACGATTATGGTGGGAATAGATACCAGAATGCTGTCAAAGCTGGACTTGGTAAATCTTGACAACACTTCAAATTTTATTTGAAGGTAATTTCTAATCGATGCTGTATAGACCTTATCGAAGCCCGAGCTGTAAATGATCCGCCATCGCCTGCGCGGCTTGCAGAATGGATGCAGGTATGGCAGCGGTGTACTAAGTTTGAGAGAGGATTTTGGGATGCTGCGATGGCTGCAGCATGAGGAAGTTGGATCCCCGGATTTTAAGGACTTAGGCCTCGAGGAATTAATCAGATATATATAAATTTCGATATGGTTGTCATATCATACGATGCTTTGTGACAGTTAGAATAAATATACCTCTACTGGAGCATCATAGACTGATAACTCAGCTGCTGTTGAGCGGTGCCACTGCACTCTTCACTCAGATGAGACCAAAATGTGACAAGTCAACTATCAAGTGTTGGAGTAGTACAACATTGGACACAGACTGTACGCTACGCTATACTACGGAATCCACATCATTGACTTTGCCTTGTCTATTCCAACAGGTCCTTTCTTATGTCTGACTGAACAGGTTCCATAGAGAAACAGGAGAAGGTATCACTTCTAATCCAGTGGAACTTGTAGCCAGCAATTCTACATTTTTTATGTTCACAATCCCCCTACTTGCCCTCTACAGCCTTGTTTAAGAAGGTCATTTTCAAATCAAGAATGCTCCTTATTCCAAGTAATCACATGTATCAGGAAATAACGACCGCAACTATGAGGGGACTCATTAGACAATATTATCGATTCCCGCTACTTTAGTAGTGGGTTTCTGTCCGTCCAGGGAAAATATCGACTAACCCTCTTTTTTTTTCTCATCACGTGTGCTTCCTACGCCCCCCATCCTTCATCTACAAAATAGTCAGTCGTATGTATTGTTTATAAAACAAAATATATGACGTACCTGAGTCTACCTGAGCTACCTGCGAGGTAGTACACAGTACATAGTGTGGTAAATGGACCTGTAATGGTGAATTGTAAGCTACCTGTCAGGTAGGCCTCATATATGAGCCCACCTGGCTGGTTTGAGTACTGTAACGGTACATCTTATATGATGCAGATGACATACATGCCAAATACCTGAGCATGTCTGATTTTATATATTTGCTTTCTATTATACAGGTATTTCCTTACAGACGAATACATTTTTCAATCAAATTTATTGATTAGTACATACTACAGCAGTCAATAGCAACAGTGATGATACACGCGACACGAGCAACAAATCTGCAAGACAAGCGTAATTGATCGAACCATCTTATTTCTTCTTCTTGGACTTTCGCAAAGAATCGCCGTCCTCAGGGCCAGGGCGAGAGAGGCGCTTGAATTTGAGCTTCGGAGGATCATTGAAAGGTTGATCATATTTGCTGCCGTCATCGTTAGTGACATTGGTGACTTTCAGGGTTGATTTTCTGGAGCGACGATGCTGAAAAACAGCTCGTGGGGGTGGTGACTCCGACAAAGTACTGCCATGGTGGTTGCGAGGCGATGAAGAAGACTCCCGTGACGGTGGCTGGTGCTGGTGCTTGAAGCGGACAGTAGGACCTGTTTGGAAAGAACAGTCAAATAAAGGTACAGAGATAAGGGAGCAGCTAAGGTATGCAAACTCCTTTCAGACCTTGATAACATTCAAATGCATTGTTACGGTGAGGAGAGCGCTGAATAAGGTTGCAGACAGTTCCAGGTCCAGATTCCCGTGCATCCTCAGGTTTGTCGCTTCTGTATTCAGGGTCGCCTTCACTTCCATCTTCATCTTCGTTCTCTTCAGAGATATTGCCGGAATGACGATCTTTGTCAGATTGACTTGCTGTTGACAGAGTGGACTGACCGGTGAGGAGAGCACTGAATAAGGTTGCAGGCAGTTCCAGGTCCAGATTCCCGTGCATCCTCAGGTTTATCGCTTCTGTATCCAGGGTCGCCTTCACTTCCATCTTCATCTTCGTTCTCTTCAGAAATATTGCCGGAATGACGATCTTTGTCAGATTGACTTGCTGTTGACAGAGTGGACTGACAGCACAAATGAGAAGAGAAAACAGTTTGGACAAAACATACCTCTTGTCTTTTGAGACGTGATAAGACATCCAAGGCACCCTCATCATCGCTGCTTTCCTGCTGATCCACAGCCCTCCTTCAGCGTCTCTTTGTAGTCGGGTCTAAGTCTGGTAGCTGCCTATCAAACCATAAATGCAGTTAAATCAGTTTTCACATGAATGAGATTAACCGTACTCCTTCCACCATTCAAGTGTCTCCCGTACCCATGTGTTATTCGGTTCTGCCTCAAAAGCCGTAACAATATTTTTGAAGAAGCGCAGCTGATTGAATGATCCATCCTTGGGCCTCCATTTCTCACAGGAGGAGAGGGCAAAGCGTGCTTTTAACATACCTAATGGGTAGTAAACGATGACAAAATAGGAGAATATATACCTGGACAGCTGCATATCCAAGTGTTCACCCCGTTGGCTTTGTTAAACCATGAATGTGGGCCTTGGCTGGTTTTGTCGCATTGCGAGTTCCGGACATTGCAGAAGATGGGCCAGTAAATATGTGTCGGAAGACCTAAATGGAATAAGGTGACTCTGAGATTAAATTCAGACATTCAATGACTGATGCAAACAAGGACTTTTCCCCGCATGAATCCCTTCAATGGATCATTGGGGTCGATAATCCCAGTGTCATAAAGAAAGGCTGGCCACTCTCCTGCCTTTATCATGTACTTTCCTTCACTCACGTTATTCATAAATAATCTGATATGGTGTTGTCAAAGTGGATACAAGAATAGTTATAAATGACTCACTCAGGATCAGCATCAAACTCAGCTAGCTGCTTCATTGGGCACAATAGATGTGCAGAACATTGATTTCTGAAGCCTCAGGAAGATTTGTTTTTGGGCAACATTATTGTGTTGTTGGGGTCCTCCTTGACATATTGAGAGATAGCAGATTTGAGAGAAGAGGTATCATTGGTCTTTGCAGAATTGATAGTTTTTTTGAGCTATGACAATGTTATTGAATCAAAATCAGACTGACAAATGTGCATATACAAACTTACATGTTTAATAAACCGCTGCAATTCACTTGGATCCTCACTGAGTGCCTCTAGAACATCTTCAAGCTTGGGCTGAATGGAAATAATCATATTGTATAAGCCCCATGTTGCATCATCGCAACTATGCACAAATGAGAATGTCGAGCTGAAATAAGAATAAGGCAACACATAATCATCATTCTGATCAATTCCTGCAAGTAGCACATAGCCAATGTCAATGAAAGGATCAACTGAAAGTGGTATCCCCTGTGCCAAGTTAGTATAAACCTCAAGCCCATCTCCATTCTTGTTCTTCTTGCTTCATGGGTGGTGGAGATTAGGAAAGTTCATTCAAAGATTTTGAAGGAATACCTATTAGATGTTCCATTTCTCAAGTCACTGATGACTCTATCAGCGTGGTCAGTAGACTGATGGGAGGGCATGGTGGAAGAGAGCAAAGATTGATGCATTCACTCACATGAGTGATTTCCATTTTTGGTCACTATTGATGGTCATCAAACTTCCCTCCTTTATTTCTCTACCACTCCTCAATGCCTCAATGTCCTGGATGCAATACTAAATTTGAGAATTCTATTGCAATCTCTACTCATCAACAATACTGTAACTCTCTAAAAGTCAAAACTGCTCAGGTTCTGCAAGGATTCCATGACCAAGGTCCTGAAGACAGGAAATGCCATTGCAGGAATGATTCAAGGGATAGAGAAGTAGAAGGAGAAGGAGGGGTGGAGAATGAAATTGGGCCAATGGTATGTCAGTGCAACTGCTCATATTGGCTGTATAATCTCAAGGACTTGTATATTTCTAGATTATCAGGCTCAACAAAGTGTATCATTGCCTCTGCCTGAACTGAGATTACTTGCACCTCAACCTGTCCAGTCTAGAACACCTTCACCCCCTCCTCAGCCTACTGGTAGACCCTCTCACACAATAAGACTCCCAAAGTGCTATAGAGATATCATTCCACTGCCACCTCCTGTTATTCACAGTGAACCTTTGCTTATGTGAACTCCATCTCCTAATTTGCTCCCAGTTACATCAGTTTCCAATAAATCTGTCACGACCCGTTCCCCAAAACCCCGCACATCGTCCATCAAACCCCCAAACCCCCAAAAGGACCCCCAACGCTCCGCCGAACTTCCGCCCATGCCCACGCCTACTTCGGCTAACTCCGACACCTCCCCGGCTAACTCCGACGGCCCCCTGGCCAACTTCGGTGCCTGCCCCGCAGCCACTGACACTTACCCTGGGCTTCCCAAACCCCAAGAACCACCCCCGCTATTCCTGATCTTCGCCCACCCATCATTAACTCAACACCCTGCTTCCTCCGACCTATTCCAGAATATCACGACAACCTCGGAACAACCCGCGATCCCATCAACGTATCAGCGCGGCACGATCTTCGATCACAACCGACACCCGCCCACTCCGTCAAGCCCCGCCAAGCCCCGCCGCCACAGCCGATGTACCCCGAAGTCCTCCGGTAGTCAGTATATAAGTCATCGAGTAGCTCTTCGTACTCCAGTCTTGATATTGCTTAACGTTACCTATGGTCTGATTGTTTCCTCTTTGTGTTTCGTGTTTGTTTTCATATCTCTTTCTCCTTACTCTCAGTTTCCCGGTCTTATCTCAGTCTCCCGGTCTTATCTCAGTCTCCCGGTCTTATCTCAGTCTCCCGGTCTTGTCTCGTCCCCTTTTCGTTATCGCTCTCGTTATCGTTTCGTACCTCCACTCAAATCTACTCTTGTTCCATAATGTCTCGTCCAACGCCGTCTCGGTGACGTCGTCTGACCCTTGTGCCCAATTCCTCATCAACCCTAACGACCTCACGAATTCCGCGATTATAATTACGAACCCCGACACTCCTTACCAGGTCCGAACCTCACTCTTCGCTCGGTCCCGGACTCCATCAACTCCAAATGATCTCCCATCAAACCCCGGCTCCGCCCCCATTGATCACACAGCCACCTACTCCCTTGCTTCCGCAAATCTCCCGTACGGCCTTCTGCCTGAACCCCGCCAAGACCGTCTCATTTCCCCACAATCCGACTTCTCTGGACCTTCCCGGACCTGTCTGGATCACATCTCCCCAATTACCCGTGCAAACCCCCAGGACCCAGAATGTCTTTGAGTGTCCGGTCACCAATGCAGGGGAATCACGCCCGCCTAGTAAGGACTCGCCCAGTGCAGCTGCGCCCCCGAGGTCAGCGGACCCTGACATAATATCAAGACTCGACCTTACCCCGTCCGTGATGCCCGCATTATCTCCGCACACACAATCAAATAACTCCGATGTCTATGGTCTACCCGCGCCGGGGAACCCTTATGATTCATACGGCCCTGCCCAATTTGCCGAGGCACATTGAGTCGTGGATCCGACACCAAACGTCCCCTCCGCTCCAGTTACTTTCATACAACGGCTCCCCCCACGGACACCTTCCCCAGCTCACACCCAACTCCCAACCCTGTCACGACCCGTTCCCCAAAACCCCGCACATCGTCCATCAAACCCCCAAACCCCCAAAAGGACCCCCAACGCTCCGCCGAACTTCCGCCCATGCCCACGCCTACCTCGGCTAACTCTGACACCTCCCCGGCTAACTCCGACGGCCCCCTGGCCAACTTCGGTGCCTGCCCCGCAGCACTGACACTTACCCTGGGCTTCCCAAACCCCGAGAACCACCCCCGCTATTCCTGATCTTCGCCCACCCATCATTAACTCAACACCCTGCTTCCTCCGACCTATTCCGGAATATCACGACAACCTCGGAACAACCCGCGATCCCATCAACGTATCAGCGTGGCACGATCTTCGATCACAACCGACACCCGCCCGCTCCGTCAAGCCCCGCCAAGCCCCGCCGCCACAGCCGACGTACCCCGAAGTCCTCCGGTAGTCAGTATATAAGTCATCGAGTAGCTCTTTGTACTCCAGTCTTGATATTGCTTAACGTTACCTATGGTCTGATTGTTTCCTTTTTGTGTTTCGTGTTCGTTTTCGTGTCTTCTTCTCCTTACTCTCAGTTTCCCGGTCTTATCTCAGTCTCCCGATCTTATCTCAGTCTCCCGGTCTTATCTCAGTCTCCCGGTCTTGTCTCGTCCCCCGTTTTCGTTTCGTTCTCGTTATCGTTTCGTACCTCCACTCGAATCTACTCTTGTTCCATAATGTCTCGTCCAACGCCGTCTCGGTGACGTTGTCTGACCCTTGCGCCCAATTCTTCATCAACCCTAACGACCTCACGAACTCCGCGATTATAATTACGAACCCCGACACCCCTTACCAGGTCCGAACCTCACTCTTCGCTCGGTCCCGGACTCCATCAACTCCAAATGATCTCCCATCAAACCCCGGCTCCGCCCCCATTGATCACACAGCCACCTACTCCCTTGCTTCCGCAAATCTCCCGTACGGCCTTCTGCCTGAACCCCGCCAAGACCGTCTCACTTCCCCACAATCCGACTTCTCCGGACCTTCCCGGATCTGTCTGGATCACATCTCCCCAATTACCCGCGCAAACCACCAGGACCCAGAATGTCTTTGAGTGTCCGGTCACCAATGCAGGGGAATCACGCCCGCCTAGTAAGGACTCGCCCAGTGCAGCTGCGCCCCCGAGGTCAGCGGACCCTGACATAATATCAAGACTCGACCTTACCCCGTCCGTGATGCCCGCATTATCTCCGCACACACAATCAAATAACTCCGATGTCTATGGTCTACCCGCGCTGGGGAACCCTTATGATTCATACGGCCCTGCCCAATTTGCCGAGGCACATTGAGTCGTGGATCCGACACCAAACGTCCCCTCCGCTCCAGTTACTTTCATACAACGGCTCCCCCCACGGACACCCTCCCCAACTCACACCCAACTCCCAACCCCTCGCGCAAACCGTCAAATCGTCTTCCACCGGCCCCCCAGCAACCCCGCAGACCGACGAACGCGACTAATCACCAACAACATCACCAAGCCCTATTATCGACCCCCTCCAAGGAAATAAACCCTCCGACAACTAACCCCGAAACCATCGAAATCAAGCTCGAATCCACCACAGGACAAGACCTCAGACCTAGGCTATGCTCCAACCCCGTGACCAGCTTCCGGACCTCGATCGATCGGCCGTCACCTCCGCCCAACAAATGAAGGGGCCCCGACTTCCCCGACCCGACCCTGACAACCCCGGAACAGGACCAAAACATCCCCGAGCTTACACTCCGCCACCAGACTACGCCACCTCCCACGAAGGGATCCCCAGCATAGGGGCCACCCCGAACCAACTATAGGAAAAAGGACCCTATACGAAGTAATTCCCCAAGTGCTCTAAATTCGCTGACATGTTCATATAAGGGAGGGAGAAGCCCCACCATCATCCAGAAAACAACGATCGGCCATTTAAGCGACCCGACAACCCCCAGGGGCACGCGCTCCCATATCCTCAAAAGACTTCCCCCATATGGCTCGACGACCCAAAACGACCCCGCGCCAGCCCGAAACAGTCCCACCCAGACCCCTCCGAACCCATCAACCCGGCTCCGGACCCTGGCAACACGACTCCAGGGCCTCCACTCCGACCCCGACATCTGACCAAGAAAACTCACAGCGCCGGCTCGACAACGATGCCCTGGTAGCCCCAACTCCGCAACAGAAATCGCCACCCACTCCGAACCCCGCCCCTACACCGAAATATGTCCGCCCGAACAGGGGCCACATCACCGGGGCCTCCAGACAAGCTGGCAGTGCCTCCCCCCACTATCACCCCTGCACTTGCACAATCTCCGGACCGCTCCGGAACACGAATGAAGAGTAAATCCGACCCTGCCGCATCCCCCGGGGAGCCCCACTCCAGTGCCCTCCCGCGGCCGACCTTCCCGCCGCCCCAACAACCATGAACAACCAACAAACCCCCACCGAGTGACCCTTGAGTCGACTCCGGGACCACCCACTTCTTCCCGATGAAGGGACCACAGACCCCCAAACCTCCGAACTCGAGGAAGTATCAGAAATACGTAAGACCCCCTTTGTCCGCCGCGGGCTTACCTTTGGTCAGGAGAGCAATATCACGTAGATGACCCGGAACCCCAAATTGGGCCCCGGACCCGAAGGAACTGGTTGGGACTGATCACCCCGCATCCTACCCCCTCGGTCATCAACACTCCGGAGCACACCAAAGCGCCACCCGAAGCAGGCCCGCCCACAGACGCAGCACTCCAGAACACAACCCCGACCCGGACCAACTATACTGTGAAGACGAACCCCGCCTCACCCAACCCCGCCAATAAATAAAAAAAAAAAAGGGCCCGCCCGCCTTCACCACCAATACCGACGTAAGGGCTAGACCATGGGAAGACCCCCATTACCCCCCGCCCACCGCACCGCCAAGACAACCAAAGCCCCGAACCCGTTGGGCGCCGTACAAAATTCAAAGGCCACCCTCTACTACCAAAACGGCGCACGTCCCCTACACCCCCAGTCGAAAATTTCCGAGAAACGAATTCAACGACACCGCCCGAAATGCCGGGGACCCCACCGGAGAACTCCCACCAACCCCGACAGGCCCCGGGAGCCCTCCTGCGATGCCCCGCCCCGTCCCGACCAACCCCGGGACTAGCCAGCGCAGACGGCACTAGCGGGCGTAACCCCCGCCTCTGGACTCACTAGGGATTCAACTCCCTCTCACACCCCTGCGTGTTTCGCTTACTTTGCCCTCCGACAAAACTAAAAATCTCACTTCACACGCCCAGGGACCAAGAAATGACATGTTCGCGTACAAAAGATCATATATACATTAGGCGGGGAAGGCAGCAAGTCCGAGAGCGACAAGAAACGAGGCCCACGCCCATCTCACTCCCTCCCCGGACCTCCCGGAAGCCCAACCCCCAGGTCGACCTCCATCTGGGCCCGCACCACCGCTAGGATCTCCGCCAACCCCGGCAATGCCTCCCCCGCATCGGCCGCCACCTCCCACCACAACCCCGGGGCCACCACATTGCGTCGCCGATGCCCCGCCAGCAACCTCTCCAACCGCGCCATTCCCTGCTGCAACTCCGGAGGCTGGACCGCGGACCCCTGCGTCAACCTGTCCTGAATCGACGCGAACGCCGCGGAGGCACCGTCCAAGAGGACCCGATGCTCCCGCACCCAGCCTAAACTCCGAAAATGAACCGTCAATAACGAACGGAGGAACGGGAGACAACTCACGAAGAATCCCCGCGCAACCCGAGGCGGCCTTGTTGGCCAACCAATCCTCCCTCCGCCTCGCCGCCTCCAGCTCCGCCCACAACGCATCCCCTCCGGAACTCGTCCCCGCCCCTCCGCTTCCCCCGCGGGTTGCCCCTCCACCTGCGCCAGACGCTCCCGCAGACCCCGCACCTCTAGCGCCCGCTCCGTCGCCCCGCGCACCGAAGTATTCCTCTCCCGCTCCATCGCTTCCTTCTCCGTCCGCGCCGCGTCACGATCCTCCCTCGTAGGCGGAGCTCCCCCTCCCGTACTGCCAACGACGTCGTCAAGGCCTCCACCTGCTTGCGAAGGAAGACCTCCATGATTGAAGGAATCGGCGCGGAGGGACTCGACGACCGCTCCGAGGGAACGCCAGGGACAGGGGAAAAGAGGGAAGACTCGGGAGGCCCCGCCGACAACTCGCGCCCACGCGGCCTCTTGCTGGGTCCCGCCCCCGAGGGTGGGGAAGCTCGACGCTTTCCCCGAACCACCACCGAAGACGCCCCCTTCCCCTTTGGCACCGCGGGACGAAACTTGGTCCGCTTCGGAACCCCCGGAAAGTCCACCACTACTACTACGGACGACTCTACTGGAACCCCGTCAACCATCCCGAAAGAAAAATTCGACAACACTTACGACTCCGGTCCCTAACGCTACCCCAGCGCCGACGCTCGAACTCCTCACCCCCACTGTCATACACCACCACCTCGTCTAAATCGGCGGGAGAAACCACTGGAACGCTGGGGGAAGACATGACGAAATTTGGGAAACCCCGGGGCACGCCCAAAGCTTTAAATTGAGTGAGGAGGACCCTGACAAAACGGCGGCCGCGCTTCGACTTCGCCTCCCACGCCGCTATCACTCGCTGCGGATTGATCAATATTGCTCGGCTTCGACTCCCACGCCCCGCCGATCCCCGTCCTGCCCCGCATCTCGAAGGGTCTCGACGCTGAAAGGGGGGTGATGTCACGACCCGTTCCCCAAAACCCCGCACATCGTCCATCAAACCCCCAAACCCCCAAAAGGACCCCCAACGCTCCGCCGAACTTCCGCCCATGCCCACGCCTACTTCGGCTAACTCCGACACCTCCCCAGCTAACTCCGACGGCCCCCTGGCCAACTTCGGTGCCTGCCCCGCAGCCACTGACACTTACCCTGGGCTTCCCAAACCCCGAGAACCACCCCCGCTATTCCTGATCTTCGCCCACCCATCATTAACTCAACACCCTGCTTCCTCCGACCTATTCCGGAATATCACGACAACCTCGGAACAACCCGCGATCCCATCAAC
The DNA here is from genome assembly GCA_020091625.1 of Termitomyces sp. 'cryptogamus'. NCBI lineage: Eukaryota > Fungi > Basidiomycota > Agaricomycetes > Agaricales > Lyophyllaceae > Termitomyces > Termitomyces sp. 'cryptogamus'. The sequence continues at coordinate 4,771,113 of JAGYZC010000006.1, read as the reverse complement.
GTATCAGCGCGGCACGATCTTCGATCACAACCGACACCCGCCCACTCCGTCAAGCCCCGCCAAGCCCCGCCGCCACAGCCGACGTACCCCGAAGTCCTCCGGTAGTCAGTATATAAGTCATCGAGTAGCTCTTTGTACTCCAGTCTTGATATTGCTTAACGTTACCTATGGTCTGATTGTTTCCTTTTTGTGTTTCGTGTTCGTTTTCGTGTCTTCTTCTCCTTACTCTCAGTTTCCCGGTCTTATCTCAGTCTCCCGATCTTATCTCAGTCTCCCGGTCTTATCTCAGTCTCCCGGTCTTGTCTCGTCCCCTTTTCGTTATCGTTCTCGTTATCGTTTCGTACCTCCACTCGAATCTACTCTTGTTCCATAATGTCTCGTCCAACGCCGTCTCGGTGACGTTGTCTGACCCTTGCGCCCAATTCTTCATCAACCCTAACGACCTCACGAACTCCGCGATTATAATTACGAACCCCGACACCCCTTACCAGGTCCGAACCTCACTCTTCGCTCGGTCCCGGACTCCATCAACTCCAAATGATCTCCCATCAAACCCCGGCTCCGCCCCCATTGATCACACAGCCACCTACTCCCTTGCTTCCGCAAATCTCCCGTACGGCCTTCTGCCTGAACCCCGCCAAGACCGTCTCACTTCCCCACAATCCGACTTCTCCGGACCTTCCCGGATCTGTCTGGATCACATCTCCCCAATTACCCGCGCAAACCACCAGGACCCAGAATGTCTTTGAGTGTCCGGTCACCAATGCAGGGGAATCACGCCCGCCTAGTAAGGACTCGCCCAGTGCAGCTGCGCCCCCGAGGTCAGCGGACCCTGACAAAATCCTACACTACTGAGCCAAATAGTTTTGGTGTATACTATTCATATCCTGATGGATGACCCTCTTTCACACCAGACAAATCATACTCCATTTCACACATTGCAGATTCTCCCAATTTTGCTAAGACTTTGGATGTTGATAACAGGCCCTGCACCATTCAAGAATGCAACAGTCTTTTTGTTGAAACACTGGCAGACCAGTGGTTCAAACCTTAAATCTGATGCTGAGATTGGTCAGCTTGTTCATGACTATATTCTTCAAGATGACTGGAACAAGGATGACCTTTGAGGCTTCAGCTCAGGACATGAGAGCAAACACCTTGATGACTTTGTTCATTCATTATCATCTCTTGATTTATCATTTGAGGTAAATGATGGCTAGAAACACCCATCACTCAAGATCTCAGTTCCCACCACTGGCTATAAGCATGCTTCTGGATCTGCTGCACCCATTTTTGAGGTACCTGGCTTTGTTCATTGCTCCCTGAAAGAGACCATCTTTGGCGTCATCCAGAGTCCAGCTGCATCTAGTTTTGTCATCCATCCATATCAATCTTTCTGGTGCCCAACTCCCAATTTTGAGCCTCAATGTGTCATATCAGATTCTTTCATGGCAGACTTCTTTATTCAAGAGTTTGAAAAGGTCCAACAATTATTCTAGGTGGATGGAATTGAAAATGTCATGCTTGGAATTTCTTTGTGGTCTGACTCAACTCACCTAACCAACTTTGGCAAGGCCTCAATTTGGCCAATTTATTGGTCCCCTGCCAATCAATGGAAGGGCATTCATGGAAAGCCTTCCTCATTTTCAGAAAATTATCTTGCTTATATTCCAAAGGTACTGGAGTATTTCTGTACATCACTTTTAAGTGTTCTGATTTATTTCAAGCTTCCTGACTCATTTCAAGACTGGTATATTGAGACATATGGAGTCCCTGCATCAGCCTATATTCTCAGGTTAGTTTGCTGGGAGATAATGATGGCTGCATGGCTATGCATCCTAGATCCTGACTTTATTGAGATCTATGTCCATGGGCTTCTTGCACAATGTACAGACTCTGTCCTCTGGTGATAGTTTCCTAGATTTACAACATATTCAATGGATTACCCTGAAAAGTACATTGATTTTGCATTTACTTTGCTTTGATGCTCCTTGCTCATAATTCACAGGATCCTTATTATTTGTATTCAGTATCTAGCCTGGTATCCATGCTCACAGTGTTGGATTCAGATTGATGAGATACCTCAGCTTGGTGGAAAACTTGATCAAAGACACTGAGTGACTAGATTTAGAGTTGATGATACCTCAAGAAGGGAGCATGTTGAGAGGGCTTGTCAATTGATTTTTGTCAAAGGATATGGTGCTGAGTCTGAAGCAATCAAAACTCTGTTAAAGGAAGGATCATTGACATCATCATGGGTATGGAAGTTCATTGATGATTTGTGCTTATATATATGTCATTTTTTCCTTTCTAAAATGCATTTTCAGTTTGATTCAGTGACTATGGGTTCAATTTCCATTCCATGTTAATATCTGACATCCTTCATGAGTTTGAGCTTGGAGTTTCTTGGCTGTTTTCAAGCATGTCCCTCATATTCTATATGCCACTGGTAATGATTCAATACAAGAACTCAATAAATGGTCAGATACTCTCTTTGATTATTTTTCAGTCATTGAACTCTTTATTCATTAGATTCTGAAATACACGAACTTTTGGATGCAACACAATTCAAAAATTTTCTGATGATACTGCAGCAATGAAGAAATTGGCTGCACAAGATTATGAAGACATTCTTCAAGTACTGTTTCAACAAGATTACTTACTGAGACAGTATATTCATTCTTCATTGCAGTGCACTATTCCTGCATTTGAAGGATCACTTCCTGAACCTCACAACACTATTCTCCTTGAACTCTTATTTGAACTGGCAACATGGCATGGTCTGGCAAAGTTAAAAATGCATACTGAATCAACACTCAAAGATCTTGGTCATTCACTGACACGTCTTGGTAATGATCTTTGCCATTTCAAGAAGACAACATGTGCTGCCTATATCACTCACAATCTTCCCAGTGAGGTTGCTGCATGTGGCCAAAGGACTGCTGCATTGGCTGCAACTAACACTGCACAGAGCAGTTCAAAAACTGGCACTTCATTGTTGAAGCAGTTTCAGGGGCAGGGGCATGATACAAAGGCTAAGAAGTTGTCAAAGTTAGCATGGAAACAAAGAAAAGAATTGAACAACCAACCATCAGCTCTGCCAAAACAACAAAACTTCAATCTCAAAACAAGCAAACTACACACTTTAGGTGATTATGTCAACTCAATCAGGCAGCATGGTACAACTGATAATTACTCCATACAAATTGTAAGTACACCTTCTGCTACTCAAAATGTTGTTTAAAATTTTACAGGGTAAACTTGCTCATCAACAAGTAAAACAAATGTTTCCAGTAGTTCAAAAGAGCTCCTATACAATGGGAATTGCAAAGTATGAGCAGCACCAACAAATTCTCAACAAGATACATGACCATGCTCTTGAAAACTCCACATGTCAGAAGCACAAGAAAGGCAAGTCAGGATCACCTCCTAAAGTACCATAGTTGCAATTTGAGGATGACAAAAAATTACCACCGGGATCTCTACATGATCACCATTCAATGAGCCATGAAATCTGGCATAGTCTAGTCCTCTCTGACTGGCTTGAAGAGAATGAAGATGATCCAGCACTCAAAGTATGCTTTTTTGTACTGTATAGCCCCTTACTTACACTGCTGAAGGGGTTTCTCATGAAACTCAAAGACCATTGTCTGGCACAATTTCTTAATCAAGATTACAATGGCAATGTCCTTCAATATACACCTACTCAACATCAAAATATTGTCATTGTTGGTGACAAAATATATTGTTACAAGTGCCTATGAGTGAATTATACAACTTATAACTGCCACTGTGCTCAGGACACTCTCAACCCATGCACACATGCCAATGGTATGGTATTGTCACATGAAGATGATGAAGATGGACAGAAGCTCTTTCCATATTGGTTCTGCAGGCTCATTGGAATCTTTCATGCAATGATCCAACATATTGGCCCTAATTCAATGTCTCAAGACCCCCAACTAATTGAGCTTCTCTGGGTCTGATGGTATGAACATGATTTGAATTTGGAAGGTGGTTGGAAGAGCCAGAGGCTACACCAGGTTGGGTTTGTGGATAGCAAGGACAATGCAGCATTCAGATTCCTGGATCCTGAATACATTATACATGATGTCCATCTCATTCCCTCTTTTGAACATGAGATCTTCCTCCCAGTGAGATTGCTTGGAGTTCTGTTGATGAAGATGCAAATTACTGTTGATGAAGATGCAGATTATTGACTATTCTATGTTACAATGTAAATTTTGATCACACTTATTGATCTCAAATCTCAATCTCTCAAGGTTTATGGACAGGGATATGCTTATGAGATTCCAGGGCAGCAGCATTGGTCATAAGAATGTCCATGAAGCAACTGATGTATTTCATGATGACAGGCATCCAACTGATATACTACTTCAAGATAATAACTTCAATGACAGAGAAACTCCTGCTGAGCTTTGTAAAGATGATAGTAAAGAAATTGATGATCCTGAGCCAGAAGTCAAGGAGGAAGAGGATTATGGGTATGTAAACTCAATGGAACAAGACACCTTCTCTGAGGATGAGGCACCTGGTGACATGGACAATGATGAATGGAAGAATGAGTCTGAGCTTGACATACTGGGTCCTGAGGATGGAGATGAGTGTCTCAATAATCTTGATGATCTTCTAGGATACACAGATGATTGATTTTTAACTTTGTCAATGATCTCATAAGCAATAATACAGAAGTAGTTGCACTTTATTAATTCTAATCAACAGTTAGTTAAGGTTTCCCTGTGAGATATTACATATTGTATCTACATGATGATATTCTGCTATGTCATTTGCATTCAATTAACAGTGCAAAACATCTACAAACAACTTTGTCAGTGGTGACAATCTCAAGAAAGTCACAAGCAATGTTATACATTGATACCCTACCTAGACAGTACTACATTACATAGTCTCTATCTAGAACTGTATAAAGATACATTGGGCTGCATGACAGCCAGAACACTACATTATATGTACCCTTATGGCACCTCCCCACATGGATTATACCTGGAAGGCACCACCATACCTGTTTGGCACCTGCCAGGTATGCTGTACTGGACAATATATGGTCCTGACTATTTTGTAGATGTTTCTCTGTATGATTAGCTATTCTTTCTACTCTTTTTCCTTGTGATCCATTGTGAATACAAACACAGGCCTGTGATGGCACTTTGTATTATTGATTGTCCCCTATTGAGGTCTCAGTTCTCCTAAATACCTTTAAACTTTTGTCAATTTCAATTGCTTTCTCCATCTTTCTTTGTCTTTGTCCATGGATACAATACCACCTCACACATCAATGACAATAGTATTCTGGCCCCAATCTTGCCTAGTCATTCTCCAGTCTTGTTTGCAGATGGTGATTTAATGCTTGCAGCTGGTAACTTACATTGAGTAGTTCACTCTGGTATTCTCTGTCTGTATTCCCATATCTTCTGTGATATAAGGGCAAACTGCCCTATATCTTATACTACCTATAAAGTGGTTGTGCTTATGGGCATTTGACATTGCATAGCTGGCTGGTGCTTTGTATTAAGAATAGGGGAATAATAATTAGTCTTGTACTTCTATGAATTTAAGGGGATGAAGGGTGAGTGGCTAACAGGTAGAAGAATAGTACATTGTAAGCTGAGCTGCAAGCATGTATAGTAGCTAGGAATGATTGTCTGTATTTAGAAAGAAAGAGGAGGAGGTTGGATATTTACATGACAAGTAGCAGGCTGTACAGTTGAGCTGAACTGTCCTGTCTAAGGAGGTCTTAACCCCCATTTTTTTGGCTAAAGCTTATCTATTAAGTACAGAGGTTAATAACACTTAATTCTAAGGGGTTATTAAGACTACAACCAAAAATAGAATGTCTAAGTCACTCCTCAAAATCATCACTGGATCCTTCTAATTCTCCATTGTCAAGTATCCTCTCTTAATCATTTTCCTCATTTGCTAATAGCTCCATCAAGTGAGCCTCCTCTATGTACACCTCTCTTCTTCTGACCTGCCTAATATTCTCATCAATATCAGTTTCTTTTTGCCCACCAAACAAGAGATTCTAGGGATCATGGGAGCCATTTGGAATGTTGTTGGCTATAAACAGCATCAAGTAACCCATCATCTGATTCATCATCACTTTGTTCCTGCACCTTTTGCACCCATTTTGCCATTTCCTTATGCCAATTGTTACTAGATTGGATAAGGCTCAACCTGGATTTATTCATGCTATTGTTTGAGCCACCATCATCATTACCACCCTCTTGAAGCAGATCAGCATAGCATGGCACTGCTAGAAGTCCTGCTGCCTTCTCTTGTTTATGGTACTGGTGCTTTCCTCAATCTTGAACAAGGCCAGAATTGTTCTGCAAGGCTCAAATATCAGCACTGACCTGTATTTAGGAAACATAAGTATAACTGTAAGTTCAACTTGCTGTCTCATGGACCTTTGCCATCTTCTCAAGCCATGGCAATGTTAGGCAATTTTGCAGTCAAGTTTTTTTAATCTTGAGGTCAAAGACACTATCAAGCTCTGCAACTTCTCCATTGGGGTGGCACTTTTCCAAATAGCCAAGGCAGTGTGTGTGGAGGTGGGAGCCATTTTGCTTTGCACTGGAAAGAAAGAGCTGCCAGATTTGAGATTTTGTAGGAGGCATTGTAATGGTTTATGCAAGTAGTAGGATTACAAGTTGTTCATTAAAGATTTTTGCACTGCCAAAATTTCTGATTAATTGTTGTTCTTATGAGTTATATTTGTATTTAAGGGTTAACTAAGAGTTATGAACCTTTGCTATTTATATTAACCTTTAGTCTTAGAAACAATTTAAGGCTTAAACCTTATTAACCTGTAACCCTTAGAGCCAACACTGGTTATTTCTGAATTGCAGTAAATTTTTAACTTTGGATTATGATTTTTGATACTGCATCACATGTCTGGTTTTAAAAACAAATGTTGATTTCAATTCTAACGTTGATACTCTAATTTGAATGTTGATACTACAATTTGACTTTGACTTGCCATTTTGCTCCAGACTCTTCAGTTGTAAGAAGCAATATTTTTGACAACCACATGACCACCTGCCCCAATGAGAAGACTTGATAAGAGAATACATTACTATCTTCTATTTTCAACCATTGCATGTGCTATCATCACCCATTATGTGCAGGCAACTAGAGGTAGTTCTACATGGACCTTGCACCAAGGGATCAATGCACACATCCACAGTGCCATGGGTGTGCTTTCTTTGAGTAAAGAGAGGTCAGTATTGATTTTTTTGCCCAAAAAAAATGATGGTGACTGACTGACATTTCTAGGCACACATATGTTGGTGTAGTCACACCTATGATGGCCATGTTAATCCTCCTCCCAAAGGAGGCAGAGAAAACTCATGTTAACATTTCCAAGAAGTATATTCTTTTAGTAAAAATACAATACATCAATTGAATACTCTGTAGCTGTCTGCAAACTATATGCCAGAATCTCTATGTATGTCATATAGTGGGACTTGGCTTGTCCATGAACATAACTCCTTTATATGTTCCAGTTTATTTCTCAATTTTTATGCTGAATTTTTATTGTTCAAGACAATCACCTTTGTTAATGAACACATTTTCCCTTTCTGTCCAAGCATTGACTGCATCACCTATCACACCATTCTTTCCTCCTCAGATGGTAGCCTCTGGCTCAACTACCAATGAACATTGTAGGAATCATGCAGCTTGACAAACTGCTGCTACTCAGGCTGCATATTCAGTTTCTCAAGGCCCTGCATGGATAAGCATTCCACAGGGATCAAATCATTGTCATCATCCTGTATCTGTACCTTATACTGGGACTAGCCCATTTTCTGCATTTTCAAGTGCTTTTATTGCTGGTGTCAGGTTCTGCTAACTATGGGGGCTCAGCTACACTGGGCAAGTTCTTACTAAGTGGATGCAATGTCCTGCACTTATAACTTAGCACTTTAGGGGTAGTGCAGACTATAGGGACTTGTGAGGGGAAGCTAATGGGAGTGGTCCAAGCAGGTCTGAAGTGGTTTGAGGAAGTCTAAGACCAAGTATATTAAACATTGGGCTTGGGTGGGCATCAGGAACAAGTCTGTAGGCACATAAATGGACTGCAGGGCAAGCAGAGGCTTTGCAAGTGATGGGAGTGGAGCCAGAGTTTGATGGGGGATCAATCAAGACTGATGGGTTCTGGGGCTGAGCATAGAGAAAGGTCCAGAGTTGTTATAAGAATGTTTAAGAGTTGTAGTGTATGCATGGAGTTTGTAATGATGTCAGAGATGAAAGGGACTTAGGGAAGATAAAGAAAACAAAGACAGTCAAGACAAGATGGAGACAAGACAAGATGGAACTGAGAACAGAAATAGATTTAAGGCTGAAAATAAAAATGGGGAAGAAATAGAGAGAAACATGAGACACAAGTAACTAGTTAATGCAATATCAAGACTAAGGTAGCAAATGTTACTCTACATCTTTATATACTGACTACTGGACTTTCTCTGGGGGTTGGTGGTGCAATGGCAAGGCTTGTTGGAGCTGCACAGAGTCAACAGGTGTTGGCTCTGATTGGGGGGTAGGCCATGGTGACATTCTAATGGGAATGCAGTCCATCCCACAGTTATTGGAGAACTCCAGAGGGTTGTGTAGGTCATGGAAGTGGTTGGGTGATGTACATCTGGGTCAGGAGAAGTGTCAGAGAGGTGTGAGTGCCTCATAAATGAGAGGGGGAGCTAAGGAGGCTCACAGAGAATGTATTGGGGTTTGCCAGAGGACCATTGGAGTTTGCTGAGGAAGCATTGGAGTTGGCCAGGACATGTGCTGTGAGTTGACAAAGGCTAGGGGAATGTGGGGGGAAGCTCCAGGGAGGCAGGGTGTCCTAGAGAGAGGTCCAGATGTGTGGGAGTGGGTCATGACAGCTGGACCAAGTTATGGAGGTGTTGATCAGCAGTTCTATATTGTTCTATTGCTGTATGGAGTATGTCACTTTCATATGATCTTTTACATACCTATGATAATGTTTTGAAGCCCACAATGTACTTTGATGACAATGACCTTATATGCAAGCAACCTGAAATATGTATTCATTCAGAACATCTTTCAGACTTACTTGAACAATTAGAAAAGTTTAATCTACTGTTGCTGTTCACATTCACTAATGTCATGACCCGTTCCCCGAAACCCCGCACATCGTCCATCAAACCCCTGAACCCCCAAAGGGACCCCCAACGCTCCGCCAAACTTCCACCCATGCCCTGCGCCTACTTCGGCTAACTCTGACGCCTCCCCGGCTAACTCCGACGGCCCCCTGGCCAACTTTGGTGCCTGCCCCGCAGCCACTGGCACTTACCCTGGACCTCCCGAACCCCAAGAACCACCCCCGCTGTTCCCGATCTTTGCCCCACCCATCATCAACTCAACACCTGGTTCCTCCGACCTATTTCGGAGTATCACGACAACCTCGGGGCAACCCGCATTCTCCAATGATCCCATCAACGTATCAGCGCAGCACGATCCTCGATCACAACCAACACCCGCCCCCTCCGTCGAGCTCCGCCAAGCCCCGCCGCCACAGCTGACGTACCCCGAAGTCCTCTGGTAGTCAGTATATAAGTCATCGAGTAGCTCTTTGTACCCTAGTCTTGATATTGCTTAATGTTACCTATGGTCTGATTGTTTCCTTCTCGTGTCTTGTGTCTCGTTTCCTTATCTCAGTCTCCCGGTCTTATCTCAGTCTCCCGGTCTTGTCTCATCTCCATTTCGTTATCGTTCCCGTTATCGTTTCATATCTCTATTCGAATCTACTCTTGTCCTATATCAACCCCGTCCCATTTCGTCTGACGCTGTCTTGGTGACTCCGTCCGACCATTGTGCCCAAGTCTTCATTGATCTTAACGACTTCACGAACTCCGCGATTACGATTATGGACCCCGACACTCCTTTATCAGGTCTGAACCTCACTCTTCGCTCGGTCCTGGACCCCATCAGTTCCAAATGATCTCCCATCAAACCCCGGCTCCATTCCCATTGATTACACAGCCACCTACTCCCTTGCTCCCGCAAATCTCCCATATGGCCTTCTGCCTGAAACCCCACCAAGACCGTCTCGTCTCCCCACAATCCGACTTCTCCGGACCTTCCCGGATCTGTCTGGATCACATTCCCCCAACTACCCGCACGAGCCACCAGGGCCCGGAACGTCTTCGAGTGTTCGGTTACCAGTGCAAGGGGATCACACCCGCCTAGTAAGGACTCGCCCAGTGCAGCTGAGCCCCCGAGGTCAGCGGAACCTGACAACTAATGGGCCTCAAGATTTGCTTTGGAAAGAAATTCACAATCACTTAGTTGATCAGGCAACCACTCATCATTTTTTTATCACCCAATATTGACTCAAACATGTTGCTAGTACATTAATTTATGAAAAATTGCTATCTGCTCTTGCTATATTGACTCAAACATGTTGCTAGTACATTAATTTATGAAAAATTGCTATTTGCTCTTGCTGTTGCAGTACAAATGCAATATCTGGTCAAAAGCTCAAGGTTTCTGATATCATATCAAATCAAATAACTCCTACATAACTTGGCAAACTCACAAAGAAGATTAAACATCTAACCAGTTCAATTTCATTACTTTTTTATTGTCAGCCTCTTTACATCCTTCATACACCTGATCTAATATGTCAGTTAAATTGTGAAGACTCTTATATGGGCCAATTGCATCAAACACTACAAATTCTCATCCCTGTCTTGTAGATTATTTCTTCAATGTCTTATGGACCAGAGATCCTCATAAACTTCAAAGTCAAAATATTATATGTCTTGCACATTGCCCAGGCCTTATATGTAGACCTTGAGGAATGATTTTGCTTGCTCCTGCACCTATGCTTATGTTGCCCCAAATTAAAGCAACTTTCTCTGATATTATTGACAATGACAACAGCAATGGTGGTAAAGATGACAATAACAATGATGACAATGTAAGTGTTGTGATTAATACCATTTTTATTATTTTTAATTGTAAACATTTGTTTAGCCTTCTAAAGTTTCTCAGCTATTTGCATATACTCCTAATATTGTGCAATCTCCAGTACAAACTTGATGAACTTGGAACACCACCACCATCAACTACATTTCCACCTGATTCTGGTTCAACCTGTGTTTTGTAAACTCAATTCTTCTCTTTTATTTATAACTGTCCTTCCTTTCTTATGCACTCTGCTTCACTACCATCTAACTCATTGCTTCTTTCTTTTTTTAGTGCTACTGCCAGGTCACTACCTAGGCATTGCAATATCTATAAATGGCTGTCAGGGTCCGCTGACCTCGGGGGCGCAGCTGCACTGGGCAAGTCCTTACTAGGCGGGCGTGATTCCCCTGCATTGGTGACCGGACACTCGAAGACGTTCTGGGTCCTGGTGGTTTGCGCGGGTAATTGGGAGATGTGATCCAGACAGGTCCGGGAAGGTCCGGAGAAGTCGGATTGTGGGGAAATGAGACGGTCTTGGCGGGGTTCAGGCAGAAGGCCGTACGGGAGATTTGCGGAAGCAAGGGAGTAGGTGGCTGTGTGATCAATGGGGGCGGAGCCGGGGTTTGATGGGAGATCATTTGGAGTTGATGGAGTCCGGGACCGAGCGAAGAGTGAGGTTCGGACCTGGTAAGGAGTGTCGGGGTTCGTAATTATAATCGCGGAGTTCGTGAGGTCGTTAGGGTTGATGAAGAATTGGGCACAAGGGTCAGACGACGTCACCGAGACGGCGTTGGACAAGACAATATGGAACAAGAGTAGATTCGAGTGGAGGTATGAAACGATAACGAGAACGATAACGAAAAGGGGACGAGACAAGACCGGGAGACTGAGATAAGACCAGGAGACTGAGATAAGATCGGGAGACTGAGATAAGACCGGGAAACTGAGAGTAAGGAGAAAAAAGACACGAAAACGAACACGAAACACAAAAGGGAAGCAATCAGACCATATGTAACGTTAAGCAATATCAAGACTGGAGTACGAAGAGCTACTCGATGACTTATATACTGACTACCGGAGGACTTCGGGGTACGTCGGCTGTGGCGGCGGGGCTTGGCGGGGCTTGACGGAGCAGGCGGGTGTCGGTTGTGATCGAAGATCGTGCCGCGCTGATACGTTGATGGGATCGCGGGTTGTTCCGAGGTTGTCGTGATATTCCGGAATAGGTCGGAGGAAGCAGGGTGTTGAGTTAATGATGGGTGGGCGAAGATCAGGAATAGCGGGGGTGGTTCTCGGGGTTTGGGAAGCCCAGGGTAAGTGTCAGTGGCTGTGGGGCAGGCACCGAAGTTGGCCAGGGGGCCGTCGGAGTTAGCCGGGGAGGTGTCGGAGTTAGCCGAAGTAGGCGTGGGCATGGGCGGAAGTTCGGCGGAGCGTTGGGGGTCCTTTTGGGGGTTTGGGGGTTTGATGGACGATGTGCGGGGTTTTGGGGAACGGGTCGTGACATCACCCCCCTTTCAGCGTCGAGACCCTTCCAGACGCGGGGCAGGACGGGGATCGGCGGGGCGTGGGAGTCGAAGCCGAGCAATATTGATCAATCCGCAGCGAGTGATAGCGGCGTGGGAGGCGAAGTCGAAGCGCGGCCGCCGTTTCGTCAGGGTCCTCCTCACTCAATTTAAAGCTTTGGGCGTGCCCCGGGGTTTCCCAAATTTCGTCATGTCTTCCCCCAGCGTTCCAGTGGTTTCTCCCGCCGATTTAGACGAGGTGGTGGTGTATGACAGTGGGGGTGAGGAGTTCGAGCGTCGGCGCTGGGGTAGCGTTAGGGACCGGAGTCGTAAGTGTTGTCGAATTTTTCTTTCGGGATGGTTGACGGGGTTCCGGTAGAGTCGTCCGTAGTAGTAGTGGTGGACTTTCCGGGGGTTCCGAAGCGGACCAAGTTTCGTCCCGCGGTGCCAAAGGGGAAGGGGGCGTCTTCGGTGGTGGTTCGGGGAAAGCGTCGAGCTTCCCCACCCTCGGGGGCGGGACCCAGCAAGAGGCCGTGTGGGCGCGAGTTGTCGGCGGGGCCTCCCGAGTCTTCCCTCTTTTCCCCTGTCCCTGGCGTTCCCTCGGAGCGGTCGTCGAGTCCCTCCGCGCCGATTCCTTCAATCACGGAGGTCTTCCTTCGCAAGCAGGTGGAGGCCCTGACGACGTCGTTGGCAGTACGGGAGGGGGAGCTCCGCCGGGCGAGGGAGGATCGTGACGCGGCGCGGACGGAGAAGGAAGCGATGGAGCGGGAGAGGAATACTCCGGTGCGCGGGGCGACGGAGCGGGCGCTAGAGGTGCGGGGTCTGCGGGAGCGTCTGGCGCAGGTGGAGGGGCAACCCGCGGGGGAAGCGGAGGGGCGGGGACGAGTTCCGGAGGGGATGCGTTGTGGGCGGAGCTGGAGGCGGCGAGGCGGAGGGAGGATTGGTTGGCCAACGAGGCCGCCTCGGGTTGCGCGGGGATTCTTCGTGAGTTGTCTCCCGTTCCTCCGTTCGTTATTGACGGTTCATTTTCGGAGTTTAGGCTGGGTGCGGGAGCATCGGGTCCTCTTGGACGGTGCCTCCGCGGCGTTCGCGTCGATTCAGGACAGGTTGACGCAGGGGTCCGCGGTCCAGCCTCCGGAGTTGCAGCAGGGAATGGCGCGGTTGGAGAGGTTGCTGGCGGGGCATCGGCGACGCAATGTGGTGGCCCCGGGGTTGTGGTGGGAGGTGGCGGCCGATGCGGGGGAGGCATTGCCGGGGTTGGCGGAGATCCTAGCGGTGGTGCGGGCCCAGATGGAGGTCGACCTGGGGGTTGGGCTTCCGGGAGGTCCGGGGAGGGAGTGAGATGGGCGTGGGCCTCGTTTCTTGTCGCTCTCGGACTTGCTGCCTTCCCCGCCTAATGTATATATGATCTTTTGTACGCGAACATGTCATTTCTTGGTCCCTGGGCGTGTGAAGTGAGATTTTTAGTTTTGTCGGAGGGCAAAGTAAGCGAAACACGCAGGGGTGTGAGAGGGAGTTGAATCCCTAGTGAGTCCAGAGGCGGGGGTTACGCCCGCTAGTGCCGTCTGCGCTGGCTAGTCCCGGGGTTGGTCGGGACGGGGCGGGGCATCGCAGGAGGGCTCCCGGGGCCTGTCGGGGTTGGTGGGAGTTCTCCGGTGGGGTCCCCGGCATTTCGGGCGGTGTCGTTGAATTCGTTTCTCGGAAATTTTCGACTGGGGGTGTAGGGGACGTGCGCCGTTTTGGTAGTAGAGGGTGGCCTTTGAATTTTGTACGGCGCCCAACGGGTTCGGGGCTTTGGTTGTCTTGGCGGTGCGGTGGGCGGGGGGTAATGGGGGTCTTCCCATGGTCTAGCCCTTACGTCGGTATTGGTGGTGAAGGCGGGCGGGCCCTTTTTTTTTTTATTTATTGGCGGGGTTGGGTGAGGCGGGGTTCGTCTTCACAGTATAGTTGGTCCGGGTCGGGGTTGTGTTCTGGAGTGCTGCGTCTGTGGGCGGGCCTGCTTCGGGTGGCGCTTTGGTGTGCTCCGGAGTGTTGATGACCGAGGGGGTAGGATGCGGGGTGATCAGTCCCAACCAGTTCCTTCGGGTCCGGGGCCCAATTTGGGGTTCCGGGTCATCTACGTGATATTGCTCTCCTGACCAAAGGTAAGCCCGCGGCGGACAAAGGGGGTCTTACGTATTTCTGATACTTCCTCGAGTTCGGAGGTTTGGGGGTCTGTGGTCCCTTCATCGGGAAGAAGTGGGTGGTCCCGGAGTCGACTCAAGGGTCACTCGGTGGGGGTTTGTTGGTTGTTCATGGTTGTTGGGGCGGCGGGAAGGTCGGCCGCGGGAGGGCACTGGAGTGGGGCTCCCCGGGGGATGCGGCAGGGTCGGATTTACTCTTCATTCGTGTTCCGGAGCGGTCCGGAGATTGTGCAAGTGCAGGGGTGATAGTGGGGGGAGGCACTGCCAGCTTGTCTGGAGGCCCTGGTGATGTGGCCCCTGTTCGGGCGGACATATTCCGGTGTAGGGGCGGGGTTCGGAGTGGGTGGTGATTTCTGTTGCGGAGTTGGGGCTACCAGGGCATCATTGTCGAGCCGGCGCTGTGAGTTTTCTTGGTCAGATGTCGGGGTCGGAGTGGAGGCCCTGGAGTCGTGTCGCCAGGGTCCGGAGCCGGGTTGATGGGTTCGGAGGGGTCTGGGTGGGACTGTTTCGGGCTGGCGCGGGGTCGTTTTGGGTCGTCGAGCCATATGGGGGAAGTCTTTTGAGGATATGGGAGCGCGTGCCCCTGGGGGTTGTCGGGTCGCTTAAATGGCCAATCGTTGTTTTCTGGATGATGGTGGGGCTTTTCGTATAGGGTCCTTTTTCCTATAGTTGGTTCGGGGTGGCCCCTATGCTGGGGATTCCTTCGTGGGAGGTGGCGTAGTCTGGTGGCGGAGTGTAAGCTCGGGGATGTTTTGGTCCTGTTCCGGGGTTGTCAGGGTCGGGTCGGGGAAGTCGGGGCCCCTTCATTTGTTGGGCGGAGGTGACGGCCGATCGATCGAGGTCCGGAAGCAGGTCACGGGGTTGGAGCATAGCCTAGGTCTGAGGTTCTTGTCCTGTAGTGGATTCGAGCTTGATTTCGATGGTTTCGGGGTTAGTTGTCGGAGGGTTTATTTCCTTGGAGGGGGTCGATAATAGGGTTTGGTGATGTTGTTGGTGATTAGTCGCGTTCGTCGGTCTGCGGGGTTGCTGGGGGGCTGGTGGATCCACAGGCGGGCTTCGGGGAAGCGCGTTCTCAGTGGTTTCTTTGTAGCTGGCGATCCTCGCGCTGTGGGTGACTGTTCCATGGCAGGTTGGCATTATTGTGGGTCGGAGGGCTGGCGCGGTGCCGGAGACCTTGTTACTCATTCGATCGGATGGTCGCCAGGCTTTAGGATGTTATTCTTTGGGTGATGTCGGGGTCGACTTTGTGCGAGAGAGCGGAGTTGGCGGGGAGTGTAGGGGTGGGGTGGAAGATGAGTTGACGGTTTGCGCGAGGGGTTGGGAGTTGGGTGTGAGTTGGGGAAGGTGTCCGTGGGGGGAGCCGTTGTATGAAAGTAACTGGAGCGGAGGGGACGTTTGGTGTCAGATCCACGACTCAATGTGCCTCGGCAAATTGGGCAGGGCCGTATGAATCATAAGGGTTCCCCGGCGCGGGTAGACCATAGACATCGGAGTTATTTGATTGTGTGTGCGGAGATAATGCGGGCATCACGGACGGGGTAAGGTCGAGTCTTGATATTATGTCAGGGTCCGCTGACCTCGGGGGCGCAGCTGCACTGGGCGAGTCCTTACTAGGCGGGCGTGATTCCCCTGCATTGGTGACCGGACACTCGAAGACATTCTGGGTCCTGGTGGTTTGCGCGGGTAATTGGGAGATGTGATCCAGACAGGTCCGGGAAGGTCCGGAGAAGTCGGATTGTGGGGAAATGAGACGGTCTTGGCGGGGTTCAGGCAGAAGGCCGTACGGGAGATTTGCGGAAGCAAGGGAGTAGGTGGCTGTGTGATCAATGGGGGCGGAGCCGGGGTTTGATGGGAGATCATTTGGAGTTGATGGAGTCCGGGACCGAGCGAAGAGTGAGGTTCGGACCTGGTAAAGGAGTGTCAGGGTTCATAATCATAATCGCGGAGTTCGTGAGGTCGTTAGGGTTGATGAAGACTTGGGCACAATGGTCTGACGGAGTCACCAAGACAGCGTCGGACGAGACAATATGGAACAGGAGTAGATTCGAGTGGAGGTACGAAACGATAACGAGAACGATAATGAAAAGGGGACGAGACAAGACCGGGAGACTGAGATAAGACCGGGAGACTGAGATAAGATCGGGAGACTGAGATAAGACCGGGAAACTGAGAGTAAGGAGAAAAAAGACACGAAAATGAACACGAAACACAAAAGGGAAGCAATCAGACCATATGTAACGTTAAGCAATATCAAGACTGGAGTACGAAGAGCTACTCGATGACTTATATACTGACTACCGGAGGACTTCGGGGTACGTCGGCTGTGGCGGCGGGGCTTGGCGGGGCTTGACGGAGCAGGCGGGTGTCGGTTGTGATCGAAGATCGTGCCGCGCTGATACGTTGATGGGATCGCGGGTTGTTCCGAGGTTGTCGTGATATTCCGGAATAGGTCGGAGGAAGCAGGGTGTTGAGTTAATGATGGGTGGGCGAAGATCAGGAATAGCGGGGGTGGTTCTCGGGGTTTGGGAAGCCCAGGGTAAGTGTCAGTGGCTGCGGGGCAGGCACCGAAGTTGGCCAGGGGGCCGTCGGAGTTAGCCACGGAGGTGTCGGAGTTAGCCGAAGTAGGCGTGGGCATGGGCAGAAGTTCGGCGGAGCATTGGGGGTCCTTTTGGGGGTTCGGGGGTTTGATGGACGATGTGCGGGGTTTTGGGGAACGGGTCGTGACAATGGCTAAATAATATTCATCTTCAAGCAATTTGCTATATATGATTTACATACAAAGAGAATCCTTATGCAGAAGAAGTTCTTAATATTGGATCACTAATTGACATAGCAGCTGCCAAAATCTTTGTCAAACATTTTATCAGGCATTTCAGTGGACATAATCCCATCATAGACATAGACAGTAATACCACTGTTCACACATTTTCTCTCAAGGGTTTTTTTATAGAAATGCATACATGGAAAATGTATGTTTTCTCACTCATATCTTTTCACAACATCTTTTAACTATATTATTTAGAGGACAAGCTACTGGTAATAGGGTTAAATAATCAGTTTTTTGAGCAGCTCTTAAGTATATTACTTTCAATGGTCACTATTGGAAGCAACTGGATGACTTTGGCCACTATACACTTTACTTCAGCTTTAGAGGTATATCCAATGACTATATTGCTCAATTTAAAGCTTATTATAGCTGCTTTGCAACAATACATTTCTATTGGGCTAAATTGTCCCTATTTTCAATGTCACTCTGGCTGATGACTGTAATTATTCTTGGCAAATTAACTGTAGAAGATATAAATTTTATTTTGAATATCAATCTTAAACTAGCATCAAAGCTTCAACATTGGTGTCAGGTTCCGCTGACCCCGGGGGCTCAGCTGCACTGGGCGAGTCCTTACTAGGCGGGCGTGATTCCCCTGCATTGGTAACCAAACACTCGAAGACGTTCCGGGTCCGGGTGGGTTGCACGGGTAGTTGGGGAGATGTGATCCAGACAGATCCAGGAAGGCCCGGAGAAGTCGGATCGTGGGGAAACGAGACGGTCTTGGCGGGGTTCAGGCAGAAGGCCGTACGGGAGATTTGCGGAAGCAAGGGAGTAGGTGGCTGTGTGATCAATGGGGATGGAGCCGGGGTTTGATAGGAGATCATTTGGAGCTGATGAAGTCCGGGACCGAGCGAAGAGTGAGGCTCGGACCTGGTAAAGGAGTGTCAGGGTTCATAATCATAATCGCGGAGTTCGTGAGGTCGTTAGGGTTGATGAAGACTTGGGCACAATGGTCTGACGGAGTCACCAAGACAGCGTCGGACGAGACAATATGGAACAGGAGTAGATTCGAGTGGAGATACAAAACGATAACGAGAACAATAACAAAATGGAGACAAGACAAGACCGGGAGACTGAGATAAGACCGGGAGACTGAGAGTAAGGAGACTGGGACACGAAACACGAAACACGAAAAGGAAACAATCAGACCATAGGTAACGTTAAGCAATATCAAGACTGGAGTATGAAGAGCTACTCGATGACTTATATACTGACTACTGGAGGACTTCGGGGTACGTCGGCTGTGGCGGCGGGGCTTGGTGGGGCTTGACGGAGTGGGCGGGTGTCGGTTGTGATCGAAGATTGTGCCGCGCTGATACGTTGATGGGATCATTGGAGAACGCGGGTTGCCCTGAGGTTGTCGTGATACTCCGGAATAGGTCGGAGGAAGCAGGGTGTTGAGTTAATGATGGGTGGCGAAGATCGGGAATCGCAGGGGTGGTTCTCGGGGTTTGGGAAGCCCAGGGTAAGTGTCAGTGGCTGCGGGGCAGGCACCGAAGTTGGCCAGGGGGCCGTCGGAGTTAGCCGGGGAGGCATCGGAGTTAGCTGAAGTAGGCGCGGGGCATGGGCGGAAGTTCGGTGGAGCGTTGGGGGTCCTTTTGGGGGTTCAGGGGTTTGATGGACGATGTGCGGGGTTTCGGGGAACGGGTCGTGACAATTGGTCTCTTGACTTTGATATACTTTTTGATATCAGCAATATTCACTCAATCATCTCACAATTAATTTTTAATCATCTTGGTCCAACTATGGTATGCAACTTATTCTCTCTTGCTTTTTAATCACTAATTAAAAAATAGCCTGCTGAATTACACAAGTTAACAGGCAATGCACACCAGTATTATATTTAGGCACTGTTTAACAGCATATTTTTTCTTGCATTTACTAATCAAACTAAAATTGGCACTTTTTCTGAAATCAATGCTTTTTATTCTGGCTTTGATCTCCAAGTGTTATCTTCTTTGAACTTAATATAAGTGAGCATGATTACTCAATTTATATGAATTACTTTCAATATTAAATATAGTCACTTGAAGGTGCATTGGTAACTAGAAAAATAATTTATAAATTAGTCTCCACTAGAGTGCAGTCTGTTGAGAATGTTATTAAGCATATCATCATTCATCCAACAGTTGATGATCCTTAGCTTCATTGTCATTTATTCAAAGCCTTGGATCATTACCTTAAAGACATTGAAAATCTTCAAAATTTCTTAGGAGGCAATGATATTGTTATCATTAAAATGTGTTCCAATCTGCTTGTGAAAAATTTATTGTACAGAGTCAAAAAAATTTTATATATGGTAACAGATAGTGAGATTCTTTTATTTGGTGAGATTGATAAGCCATTGTAAGTTTTTATAATTTTTGCTACTTCAACTTTTCTAGTTTTATTTGATAAAAGATCTACCTCTACATCTTGAGCATGATGTTGGTGGATCAAACAATAATGGCAACTACAATGAATCCATAAGATACCTGTTGATTATTCCTATTGATTATTTCATTCAGCATGAAAACTAGATACTTTGTATTTTTCATACATGCACCCAGGAAGTTTAGACTCTTAATAATGGCTTTCTTTGTTCATGTTTATTACATCCAGTTCCTACTAACCATTCAATTATGATGGCATTTGACATTGCAATCTACTCATGCTTTGTGATTTTTGAAAGTGCTTCTGAATCATACACTACTGTTTGAATGTTACTGTTGTTCAATTAATGATACTTTAAATTCCTGTATTAACATATAAATAGTCTAGTGTTTATCATAGCAATTAATGTACAAAAAGTTCATTACACATTTGTAATGCACTAATTTCAAGTAATTAACAAGAGTTTATATTTTGTGCATGAAAAAAAAAGATTATAGATATGTGTAGAAAAAGCATTCATGGTCACAATATTAAAAGAACTTGTAGGCTCTTCAACCTTAATGTGTGACATATAAAGGAGTAAATGAATCTAGAAAAGATTATTCATATTATGATCTGCAGCATTATAAGTAGAGTGATGATCATGATAAATAAGATTTTTATAATCTTCTCAGTCAATTCTATAGCTATTTGCATCAATATTGTCATTCATTTACAGAATTTTTTGTAACATCATATAGATCACACATAGACTCCAAATATATAAACTTCTTTTAACACCTCTCATTTCTTCCATATATTAAGCTATTAAGAGGTTTTCTGTGCTGTGATCCTTATGTGTATCATTAAGTATGCCATAAATTGCAATGACATTAAAAAAGACTTGAAGAACAGTACTTGCACAATTGTTATTATTAGCTTAAATAGCTGTGATTAAGCAAGAATAACTATTGATGAAGGCATGAAAAACAATCTTTCAGCATATGAGACCTGTACTGATAATTTGTTAAACATGTATAAGATATATAATAATATAACACTAATCATGTTGCTCATCATGATGCCAAAAATAATTTGAACTAGGTACATTAAACATGACATTCAATCTGACATGTTTCAAAGATATTTGAAGGAGCATCTTGAACATGATTTTATGATGCTTAGAGACAAGTATAAAAAATGCAATGGTCAAAGTGTTTAAAATATCCATTAATCATATGTTGATTAAAAGTGGGAAAACATGTAAGAATGTAGGAAATAATCTAATCAAGTTCTTTCTTAAAGATACCGAAATTTGTAGTAGTAAGAATGTAGGAAACAATCTCATCAAGTTCTTTCTTAAAGATACTGAAATTTGTAGTAGTAAGAATGTAGGAAACAATCTCATCAAGTTCTTTCTTAAAGATACTGAAATTTGTAGTAGAAAAATGATATATGTGAAACACTGTTCCATCTTTGGCTTTTTAATTAATATAAATGAGATGGTCAGATTTTATCCATCCATATTCAAGCACACAATAATGAATTGATTGAGAATAACAGTTAAAAATGGATGCAAAGTAAGTGGATTCACATAATTTCAAAGCAACATTAAATAGCTCAGAATTGATGTTAATTTGTAAATGACTAAGAAAACTAGTGAATATCTGAGTTGTGGTAGGTTCAAAGTCAAAGTTTGCAAAATCAGAGGATTGGTGAGTAAATTCTTCAAGACAAGCAATCATGCATTGTACACTGTTTTAAAGTGTTGAAAACTCATTACATTCAAAGATACCTTCATACTGTTCAATATGTGAGAAGAATAAATGATATTCAATAGCACAACTCACTTGATAAGCAAGATGCAATAATTGCAGGCATTTATTGCAATGTTCTTTTAAACAAGCAGCATCTCCTTGCTGAGTTAACAATGCAACATGAACACAATGCTCAAGTTTGGCATAGGCAGTATGCAGAGTGTCCAAAGAAATGGAAATGATATTCATAAACAATGTATTTTATAAGGAAATAGTTGGTGAAAGTACATCAAAAGTAAATATACTATACATCATTTGTCTAAAACAAATTCTGGCAGTCTTAAGAACAATACAAGCTATAAACACCAGTGCCACATCTAGATCCCAGGGCTGCCAGATTCTGGGTATTATGCCAGAGATACCTCTGTGGAGGCTATTTTAAAGCACTAGAAAACAAGGAAAAAAAGAGGTAGGCTCATTTTTTTATACTCTGAAATGTGTAAAATGATTAAAAAATAAATAATTAAAGAGTAAATGATCAGAGCAAACTTTGAGCAATGAACACAATAGGAATGTCATGTAAGTGTCAACCTCACCAATCCTCAAGATTTATATAAGCTGGCTGGATTGGCCACAAAACTATGTTAATAACTAATGTAAATGCTCTTATTTGCATTATACATTCCTAAGCCTCAAGCCAGCACCCAAAAGTGAGGACAAATACAGTCTTCTTAACTCTTTAAGTTCAACTGGTTGAATAGACATTTAGTTATGTACATATATAGAATAGAATTGAAAGCTACTATGAGAATACAATATAATTACTTAGACAGGATACAATGCTACAATTGTTGAGATTTATAAATTGTTTGTATGTATGCACATTCTTTAAGATGACATCATAAGCTAATCTGTGGCCATGAGCAGTAGGTGATTTAGCAAAGATGTTGCATATATATTTTGGACTTTGCTTTGGCTGAGCAGAGTGAGTTCAAGAAGATTTGTTGTTGTTAATGAGGCTATTTTAACATGGTAATGATGATTGGCATATATTTGAAAGAGATAGAGGAACAATCATATGTAGAGCATTCTTAAAAGACACTTCTGGACTCATATTATCTTATTGACAAAGCAACAATTGTTTTTCTGCAACTTGCCAGACATCTTTGTGTGTACAAATACCTTTATACAACTTGCACAAGGCACAGTGAACCTTTAAGGCATTTTTTTTATTTTAAACAATCTTACTCAGTTGAGCATCAGACTTATCTTATTTTATCAAATATGTTTGTTTACACAATTTTTTTTGGTTTTGCTCCCTCTCTCATTAAACATGTTTGGTACTCAACAAGCTTTTTTGTTGTCAAGAAAATGCTTTTTAACTCTCTGTGCCTGTTGCTCATTCCCCATGCTGCCAGAACACAACAAGCACATCCAGGAGTTTGTGTTGTTTCAGACATGTTGAGAGGTGCCAGGAGACCCAGGCAGCAGGACACCATAAGTATGTGAGCTAGAATCTATTAAGTTAAATCTACTCATGTTATACATGTCATGCAGTCATTATCAGCATCTTTTGTGCTCCAACAGCACAGTAGTATGACTTTTAGCATTTTTGGCTCTACCCTCACTTTCTCACCCTCAATTCAACCTAAAACAACTTTCTTTGTGCTAAAAGCCCTTTCAGGCATAGTCTCTCAGCATGGGGCATGTCTATTACATGCTACATCTACACTTGAGCAGACTTGCAACAACTTGCAAACAATCCCACATGCTGTCTCCCAGGACAATTCTTTATATGCTATGTTCTCATGCAAGAGGCTACTTCTGGTATGTACCTTACCTTTATTCATTCATCATGTTAGTAACACTCTTTATATAATACATAGTTCTAATTTTTAAAGTCAATTTTCTGGATTTGCCACCATTGTCATCACTGATACACTCTTGCTCATCCACTTTCTACCTGTCCATTATGTCCAACAATGACTTTGACTATGTACTACTAACCCTCCACATATCATTTTTGATGCAGGAAGGGTTTTTGTACTGCTGTGTCATCATAGTAAGCCTACAAATATTGTGTTTATGAGAAATAGCCTCATTGACAGTATGTGGCCTGTCTATTTTCACTTTTCACTTCACTGATGATATTCTACAGGTTGCTGTTACCCTTTTATGCTCTAGTCCACCCATCTCCTTGTGAACAAAACAACATCATCAACATCTCATCATGCTCTTTCTGGCACAGCCTGCTCAGCTCATCAACACTTCTTAGTTCCCTGCATGGTTGAATACTTAGTAAGTCTTATTTAAATATGGTTTCTCACAAAGATTGCTAAACTATCTCTACAGCTACATTTGATGTGCTGCCCACCTGCACAACACTTTGTGCATGTGCAAAAGCTATCAGTGGAAGGGCTTAAGTAACTTAATCAGAGTTTGTAGCTCTCCT
Source organism: Termitomyces sp. 'cryptogamus' (assembly GCA_020091625.1). Classification (NCBI taxonomy): domain Eukaryota; kingdom Fungi; phylum Basidiomycota; class Agaricomycetes; order Agaricales; family Lyophyllaceae; genus Termitomyces; species Termitomyces sp. 'cryptogamus'. Next base: position 4,747,063 of record JAGYZC010000006.1, on the reverse strand, counting down.
ACATCATGTACCACTAGTTAGAACAAATTTATATTATTCCCTGCATTTGCCTCTTTCGGGGATCAGACTCATGAGTTTGTGCAAGGCTCTATCACTTAAACAGCAAGGTATGTCCATTGCTGAATATATTTCATTAGTTCTGCTGAGGTTCTAATTGTATTGGAAGCTGTAGGCCCTGCCCCAGTTTTTCCATGAGCTTGCAAGCATCATGACAAATTCATGAGTCCTTTCCTTTGCTTCTACAATTTCATTGTTTCTGAGTTTGTTTGTTGACATACACTCTTGTTTTCTCTCATTATTATTCTCCTCTCTACACCTTATTTGAGCATGTTCTTCACCAAACAATAGCTTCTATTAATGAGGGGGGAATGCTTACTTATCTTATCTTCACACTGTTTGCTCCTCATGGCAACAGGAGATGACAAGTATGTGCAGGAGTGCTTTAACATGGTTTTTTTGATGTGTTAAGAGGCACTGAGAGACCCAATCAGCAGGAAAACTACTAGGTATGTAGCAAGGAGATATTCTAATATATCTACTAATGTTATACATTTTTCTCATAGTTGTTGGCACTGTCCTGTCCACTCTACCAGCCAAATACTACAACTTATATCATTTTAAACTCTACCTCTGTTTTCTTGCTCTTGACTTGATCAGAACCAACTTTTTTCATGTCAAAAATTTTCCCAAGCATAGCCAACAAGTGTGAGACATTATAGATAAGCATCATGTTGCAAGTTCTATGGCTGCAGTGAAATGTTTATGATAGCTGTAGTTGTAGTTGAGGTGCTTGTGCACCACCTGCTAGTTTTCCATGTCAGATGGTGGTTTTTATAGCATTCACAAAGATTTACCATATTACAGATAATTATTTGATGTTTCATGAGCAACTTTTTTTAGAAAATATAATGATGTTGTGAAGTGAAATATTTTCAGTGAAAGGATAACTGTTAATCAACCAGATAACTAATATCTGAAGTGTTCATATAAAGCTATTGATATAATGTCAGAATAAAACAGTAGTGGATAGAATTACAAAGCACAATCAATATTATCTTAAGATTATAAGATAGATTGGTTGAAGGCACAAGGTGCAATTGTCAACAACTAAATATATATTTTTTGAACAAAAATTACATGAAGCAAGTGTATATAAATTGATACTGATTTTTATTCAATCTACTCAGTATTATTTGTACAAATTGTAGTGGTGGCACACTTGTTGGTACTGCTTGGCCTTTATAATATCACATTTTCTGCATGTTTTATGAGCACCTTTGCTCTATGGAAGATAGCAAAATTGAACTTATCTGGAAGACAATCCTTAAAATATTGCATACGGACTGAAATTCTTTAGTCATAATCAATATGCTGGGGGCTCATATAATTGGTGCAAACAAACAAGTTGCTGCTATTAGAGCTAAGTCAATTTAGGAAATCACTTCCATTATCTTTCTCACTTTCTTGTATAATTTCTTTGATCAGAGAGCAGTGCATTGTCTCTGCCAAACTGGTGAGAATATCAGCTGCTTAAAAGCAAGTCAGGTCTGCAACTTCAAATTAATAAGGTTATTACCTCTGCATGCTGAAATATGGCATGAATCTCATCATTTGTTCCTGCATCTATGCTTGATACTCAGCATAGCCATCACTAGCCCTTTTATTCTGTGGTTGTCAAGATCCAATTGCATGCATCTCTCTATATCTCCAGGCTTTATAGCTTTGCTCATGCTTGAGTGCTTTGAGATGAAATACAGCATTGTGATGATTGAGCAAATGCCCAAGTGACTTCTTTCCTGCAGCCTCAAATTCTACAGCTCCAATCTGTTCTGAAATTTAAGAGTAGAACAAATAATCAAAAGTAAAAAATTCATCATTTGTGAAGTGTTGTTTGCATTGATTAGAATAATAATATTCTTTGCACACCATTTATGCACCTCTGGTTGATGTGAAATTTCAGCCAAGCCAAGTTCTTCAGATGTAAAATATTGATGCTTAGAGACAATTTTTTTCCCATTTTAAATAAAATCAGTTTAATAAATAAAAATCAAGAAAAACATATAATGATACATACAAAAGCAGGTAAGTGATCATTTAGAGGTGTACATGTCAAGACATGGCCTTAGAAGTGCAATAAATCATCTCTCTCTTTTACAAACATAGGCATGATGCATTTCTCTTCTGGAGGTAATCCAGCACACTTTTTATAATCATTGGAGATCAAAGATGTGATTGGTATATCAATATCTATATTATTTTCAGAAGCAAGAAATAAGCTAGTACTAGAGATAGGAAAACTAAGTTGAAGAGATGAAGCATAAGGTGTAAATGAAAAAGAGCCTTTAGTAGGATGTAACAAGGAACTTTTAGTGCTTGATAGATGAGAAGACTTCTTTTCAGATTTGAACTTGATCTTTGAAAGATTAAAAGATAAATGATTTTAAAGAGGTTTTTGTTTGACAATTTTTGTCTGATAACAGGGTGACTAAGTAAGCTTCATCAAAGCTAGGCATGAATGTATTCTAGAATATTTGTCAGGTTTGATACCACAAAGTTCTTTGTGAGCAAGTTGGGTATCTCAATAGCAAGCCTAGTATGCACATTATATGGCCAAAGTAACCAATAAAATCTAGAACCTACAAAGATTCTCTACTTCACAAGATTTGGTAGCAGCCATGTCACCCAAACATCATTAAAATTGTCAAGAAAAACACAAAAGAAAATTGAAGAGAGTCATGACATATTTTGAATGATACAGTCATGACTGCTCAGTCTCTGAATTAAAGTATCTTTGCTATAGGATGTGTGAAACTGATGACAATTCTGTGTGAGGTCTAATAAAATGATATTTACTGCAAGAAAAAAATTTACCTTTTTAGATGTTTTAAGTTGGTTATATACCTAAAAAAGTGTTCACTGATCAAAAACAAGTCCAAATGACTCTTTCCATGTGTAATTTCAAAAGCTATAAGCAATGTATGGTGCAGACCTTTCAAGCTTTGTGTCTGGATCACAGATCTGAGAAACTATAGCTGAAAAACTTGACTCTTGAACTAAGCTTGCCTAAGAAGCATATTTATAGATTTTTGGTGAAATCCCTTGCATTTTTCTCAAGGCATTCACAATTTGAACAGGACTGTCAATGAACTGCTTATAATATGAGAGTTTGATGAATGAAATAGATTAATGTTCTCACCTCCTCTTTAGTCACATCAAGCCTAAAGAAGCACTTCAAATCTTGTGTCTAGTCAATACACAAGTTTTTTTGTTCTGTTTGAAATCTTTTATAGAATGAATTCCATTCACCATGAGTTCTAGGCTGTGAAGAGAGGTGGAAAAAATTGTAGCTCATTCACTTGAGCATGTGTTCTGATAGAAAAGAGCTGAATAAGTTTCTCATCCTCTTCATTATTGGAGTCAGGATTAATAATCATTATGTTATTTTTGGGCAGAGGCTGAAAACTTTTTAGTAGGGATTATTTTAGATGAAATACTTAAGACTAACCAAGTTCATGTAAACCTCTTGTTCAAGGTGTAAAATCTCCAGAGCTGTTTCAGACTAGTTCAGACTCTGGTACCAGAGTACATTGATGAATAAAAAAGCAGCCTGTTCAGCAGATATATTGATGCCACAACTGTGTTGAGCTCAGTCAGAAAGAAGATTTTGCTTATCAAGTATGTTGAAAACACTTCATTTACAGATCTTTTGAAACATACTTAAAAATCTATTGAAACAAGTGTATTCTGAAGTTCCTATACCAATAAAAAGAAAGTTTTGGAAAATTGTTGAGGGGAGTTGAGCTTTTAATTATTCCAATTCAGAAATGAAGCATTTAGGAGTGGATTATCAAGATAAGCAGAATTGTTGTCAAGCAATTTAGAAGGATCTAAAAACACAATCAATCTAAGATCAGAAGAGATCAGACCCAAGTTCAAATAATAGAAGCAAAAGTGGTATCTCAGAAAGAGTTCCTCAGGTAGGATAGACCATAAATCAAGCAGATAATAGTAAAGGACAAGTAGTAAAGATACAATAATGGAATATCATATAGATCACATGTTGTCTGATTAAATTCAATCATATAGTAACACAATCAAATTGGTTTTTGGATACATTATGTATTGTTGTGTGTACTGTACAATTTACATTGTGAGAGTGTCTGTTTTGCATAGAGGTAGGGCAGGCTTTGTCATGATTCATCTAGTAGAATGTCAAAGTCCTAAGAGAAACAGGGCATGGTTGTGTTGTTTTGTGAGAGGATGTGATGGCAACAATGTGACATGAGAATGTTGATGCAATGATTGTGTGGCATGGTTGGATCACATGTGTAAAGTTGAAAATCAAAAGTTGATTTGAAAATTCATATAAAAAATTCCAAATGTAAATTGTAAAATTGATATCAAAATTGACAAATCCATCCTATAACTCAGGAAATCCAAGTTGAAAGTGGGTTCAATACTTTTTGCCCAGTACCATCTGTATGGTGTGCCTGACTGGACAAAATTTTATGAGGCAGATTTAGATTTTGGACTTGATTTTCACCAGTTGTTTTAATTTAGTAATCAAATTTTGGCTCATAATTTCCACTGAGGACTTTGCTGGCTGTTTTTATTTTCATCCATTGCTTTTCACTTTGGACTTGGTAATCTTGGTCCTGTTTTGTATTTTCATTTGGTTCATGCATGTACACTCAGCCTTAGTCCACAATAATACATAATATTCTCTGCATCCCACATCCATGGCCATAACCTCAGATAACTTTCAAATAGCTTATGAGGAGCTGGAATGCAATGTAGAAGTTGCACTGAGGACTTAACTAGGTAATGCAGCTCATCTGAAAGAACAGAAGCAGCTCTGTTTGCAGTTCTATAGGGACCTCCACCAGATGAATGCCATATCCTTTCTAATATACTACAATCACTTACACTGATGTAATAACTAAAGCATGCCCACTTACTTCAACCTGAGAACTATCAAATTGTACAGCAGAGTCTTGATTGCATGATAGCCTCTCTTGATGATGCCACTTTGCTGTCTGCCAATTATCCCAATGCCCCTGCTCTCTCATTGGGCACTAGTACTGTATTGAATGGGCAACCTTAAAATAGATATTCAACCAGATGACCTTGCTCACTTCACTTCAGGACATGCTATTCACAAGCAAATTGCAGCTCTTTATAAATGCAGTGCCAGGACAATCTGTCATAGACTCATTGAATATGGACTTTCATACCCCAGTCTGCCTGTATATACTCAACATGTACAATCTGATAGATCAATACAGCATCAATATGCTCCTGGTGTTTCCACTGATTTGTCTCAGCTTTCCAATGAAGAACTTAATGCTTTCATACTCAACATTTATGAGCAATTCCCCTCTTTTGGGCACCACATGATTAATGGTTTCTTCTTCTCTCATAGTGAACATATCCTGCACCAATGTATAATTGACTCTTATAGTCAAGTCATTGGTCCTATAACATCAATATTTGCTCCTCATTACATCCAGCACTGTGTCTATTCTGTTCCTAAGCCAAACTCACTCTGGCATTATGATGGCCAACATGATAAGCATATTAATCAAAGAATAACAGGCTTTGACTTTCACAATGCACAGGTTTCATTCAATGGAAGATTGTAATTCATGCATTTATTGATGGTTTTTCATGGCTCTTACTGGGTATTTGTGCACACAACAACAATCAAGCACAAACTGTCATCCACTCTTTGAGGATATTGCTGCCATCTTTGGGTACCCAAGCCATGTTTGTGAGGATCATGGCACAGAGAACATTTTGGTTGCTGCCCAAATAGAGAAAGTTAGGGGAACAGGTTGTGGTTCATATATTTGAGGCAGGTCAGTCACATATCCATCTCTATGTGATGTGTCTAAATTCAAAATCAAGGAGTGTCCACAACATTTGTATTGAATGTTTGTGGGTTGATATTACCCATGGCACTGGGAAAAAGTGGAAAAACCTACTTTGCCACCTTAAGATACATGACAGACTTGATGCTGACAACAATGCACACATTTGGCTCCTGCATTATCTATTCCTCAATGCTATAAACACTGACCTTGAAGTATGGGCTGAAGTCTGGAACTACCTTGTTCTTGCCCATCAAAATGAGCACTATTGCTCCTCCAGTGACATGTTTGCATTTGGGATGCAGAAAAATGGATTACAAGAATTGCACCTTAATGAGACAATTGATGAGAATCTAGAAGGCTTTGGTATCAATTGGAATGACATTGACAATACTCAAATCAGAAACCACTATGATGCTCACAATGCCAATGATGGTAATGCTGCAAATCCATTCCTCTATCCTCCACCTGATCACCTCTCTCATACTGAGGTACTTGATCCTCAATGTCCATTTACAACTGAACAACTTGCACTTTTTGAACCATGTATTGCTGAACTTCCTATATTTAATATGCAAGATATGCAGTCACAACAATTATTCTGGATTGATTCCCTTTCAATAACCACAGACATTCTAAGTATCCAATAGACTGTATTTATGTTTGACTAATATAGTGCTTATGGATTTGCACCAGCACACTAATGCACATCATTGGAGAACAGATTCTGAACACAAATAATGAAGTGGCACTGAACCTTACTATTCCAATCAATTGAATGAGAAACAAAGGTATAAAGCTCAAGCACATGTCAAACTTGAACATTGAGATGGATCAAAATAGTAATCTCACCACTCATCTTCATAGCAAGATATCTGGCTAATGGCAATATGCAAAGTATGGTCATGATTGTGCTCCTCTAGTTTTGGAAGAAAGCACTGCAAAAGGTTCTACATTGACCTCTGATGACATCACCTTTAGCAATTTCAAGGTAGAAATTTGGTGTGATCCTGCCACTGACTCTTCAAAAGGCATTTTTGGCATTGGCAGCACAGTTGCTGCCACTTGTTGTCTTGCTCATGCTAAAGAGGAAGAGAAACTTTGAGTATAGTTGCAATAATTGCAATTGACTTGGTATTGGTACAATAGCAGCATTACTAAGTATGAAGTTTCTACACCATATTATAGTCCAAACTCAACACTAAATAAAACCACTTGTCAAATGGTGTTGTGAAGTGGGCCAGCTGAGCCAATGCATCCTCAGACAACAATGCACAGATTCCATCTGTCAAGATCACATCCATTGTTATGGTGCAGACATGAATGATGCAGTCCTGGAAAAGAATAAAGTCAGCTTTTAACAATATACCATTTTTTGAAACTGACTGTGTGAGGTCCATGTTGTCTTGAGGAGTGAGTGTTCAAGAATCAGAACTAACAAAGAAAGTCAGCAATGTTTTCAATGGATGATGCAGGACACACATAAAGTTTTGAGGATGCTAATTGAATGAACTCAGTTCCTGTCATTGCCATTAACAAATGCTGACTCCTATGTATAACATCTGTTGGGGAAGGCAATTCAGCAGTATAAGGTACATTATTGTCAGGTTTACCATGCCCTTGAAGGAAGCAAGAAACTTATTGTAAAAAGAGGGCTTCAAAAGCCTCTTTTTCCAAAGATGATTGCTCTTCAGATGACAATATGCTGAGGCAAGAGATAACTTGATTTGGGTCACTTATGAGAGAGGTGTTGTACATGTATTTGAAGGCAGAAATTGCTTTGTGCCTAGTTTGAAAGAACTTGAAAGGAGATTAGTCAATAAGCATTAAAAATGATATGTGGATTTCACTATCTTGGTTTTTGAAGTTGTAGGAAATACTCTGTCAAAGCCCTTTTGAACAGCAACCAAGACCAGGTGCTGCATTAAATCTTGTGGTGTACTGAGTGATTTACTGAATAACAGAACATTTTTCAGCTGATGAGAAATATGATCCATGATGGCATGTGATTGTTCTGAGGTTGTGCATATGTCTTGTATGAATGTAAGCTTGGATATTGTTAAGAGGTGTTTATCATGGAAATGCAACCCATACCTCAAGATTCACATAATCAATCAACATAATCATGGGTCTGTTGTCAACTTGGGATCTGCCACATTTGTGGGAGGCCATGTTTGAAGTCTTTTAAAAGCATTTGGGTACATTGTCAAAATGAGTGTTTCATGAACAGCTGTTTCAGAATTGCAAAGAAGCAAATGTAGAAGAGATGGATGTTTCCTCAATAACATTGCACCAAGAACAAACCCATAAATTTCAAAAAGTACAAAATCATCCTCAGACCAGGGTAAATCTTGAAGACAGAGAAAATAATAATCTCCAGAAGCAAGGAGCCAGTGCCTGGAATTTTTGACCATACATTCTACTAGGTTAGACCAAGCAGATTGCTCTGGGCCTTGGCTAATAGCTGATTCACTAAAATGATATTATGTATTGGATGAATTCACTAGAGGCAATTGTTTGACTTACATCTCAATATGAACAACAGAATTAGGGAGAGCATGTAAAGAACAATTTTGATCGATACACCTGGAATGACTGGTGTGGGTTTTGAATGAAGAGATGAATGGAGACAAGCAAATAGGGCCTCACCAGCTTTGGCCTCAGTGGGAGCTTTGAGGAGGAATTCATCTTCTGCAGCTAGGAGCTCAGCAAAATCCTACTGATGGTTATCATCAAAGAGAATATATTGGGCATAGTCTGCATCTGTAATGGAACTTTGCAGAGGTGGAGTTGAGGATGTCAGTGTAAAAGGTGCAGGAATGAGTGTGGGAGAGGTGGACATTGGTGTGATCATGGGCACAGGCATTGTGGACATCACAGGTACAGATAGAGTTGAGGTTGGCAACAATGTTGTGAGATTTGAGTTTGAAGATGTTTCTGGTATCAATGAGCAGTCATATGCCACACAAGACTTGCATCAAGATGGGGGGCTACTCAATCTCCAGAATGTGCACTAAGTGTCAAATCATAAGCTAGACTAAGATCCTTTGCCCGGCAAATAAAGCTGTTAATTTTCCATGGTGTCGGACATCTCATCTTCTTGAATATATTTCCACTATCAGTTTGAACAGACCCATAGACCTGAATTATGTATGATTAGCAGGCAAATCAAGCTTGAAAATGACATGCGCATACAAGTTCTGGGTGAATACAAACAACAAAATTATATGTGATAGGTCCAGACAAGTTGGAGGTATGTGATTGGAATGAAGGGGGACCTCCAACACTATGGCCTTGCAGATGATGTGCATTGGTACGAGGGCCACCAATAAGTGTTGGGTTGGATGACACTCCAAAAGTTTGTGAGGGGCCAAGCAAGTTGAGTGTGGGTTGAAATCGCACATATGATTGTACACGAGAGTTATTGACATTAGCTGCAAAAAATTCATAAGACAGAAGATGGAAAGGATAACATTTCACATACTAGCAGATCTGGAATTCTGGGATGCAGGAGGTGTCAGGTTCCGCTGACCTCGGGGGCTCAGCTGCACTGGGCGAGTCCTTACTAGGCGGGTGTGATTCCCCTGCATTGGTAACCAAACACTTGAAGACATTCCGGGCCCTGGTGGCTTGCGCGGGTAGCTGGGGAGATGTGATCCAGATGGATCCGGGAAGGTCCGGAGAAGTCGGATCGTGGGGAAACAAGACGGTCTTGGCAGGGTTCAGGCAGAAGGCCGTACGGGAGATTTGCAGAAGCAAGGGAGTAGGTGGCTGTGTGATCCATGGGGACGGAGCCGGGGTTTGATGGGAGGTCATTTGGAGCTGATGGAGTCCGGGACCGAGCAAAGAGTGGGGTTCGGACCTGGTAAAGGAGTGTCGGGGTTCGCAATCGTAATCGCGGAGTTTGTGAGGTCGTTAAGGTTGGTGAAGACTTGGGCACAATGGTCTGACGGAGTCACTGAGACAGCGTCGGACGAGACAATATGGAACAGGAGTAGATTCGAGTGGGGATACGAAACGATAACGAGAATGATAACGAAATGGAAACAAGACAAGACCGGGAGACTGAGATAAGACCGGGAGACTGAGATAAGACCGGGAGACTGAGATAAGAAGAATGGGACACGAAACACGAAACACGGAAAGGAAACAATCAGACCATAGGTAACGTTAAGCAATATCAAGACTAGAGTACGAAGAGCTACTCGATGACTTATATACTGACTACCGGAGGACTTTGGGGTACGTCGGCTGTGGCGGCGGGGCTTGGCGGGGCTTGACGGAGTGGGCGGGTGTTGGTTGTGATCGAAGATTGTGCCGCGCTGATATGTTGATGGGATCATTTGAGAACGCGGGTTGCCCCGAGGTCGTCGTGATACTCCGGAATAGGTCGGAGGAAGCAGGGTGTTGAGTTAATGATGGGGGGCGAAGATCAGGAACAGCGGGGGTGGTTCTCGGGGTTCGGGAAGCCCAGGGTAAGTGTCAGTGGCTGCAGGGCAGGCACCGAAGTTGGCCAGGGGGCCGTCAGAGTTAGCCGGGGGGGGCGTCGGAGTTAGCCGAAGTAGGCGCGGGGCATGGGCGGAAGTTCAGCGGAGCGTTGGGGGTCCTTTTGGGGGTTCGGGGGTTTGATGAACGATGTGCGGGGCTTCGGGGAACGGGTCATGACAGGAGGGTTCCATAATGGCATTGATGATGACGTTGAATTTGCAGATGTGATATTACTAGCAGCAGGGGAATTTGACAGTGAGAGCTCTAAAAGATGCGTAAAATATGGTGTCTGGCAATGAGCACATAGTGATTGAGGATCAACAGGGTTAGAAGATGTCTGTAGAGAATTTAGTTAGACAAAAAAAACATGAAAATCAAAACTTACGGCACTGAATTCATTATGAGATTGCTGACAAAACCGAACAGGAAGTCCATGCTGAGAGACTGGATGACTGCATGCGCACACAGTTCCAAAAGCAAAGAATGAGGTACATTGACAGCCTTGTGTGCTGCATGGTGGAGGATGGCCTGCTCCTGACATGGTGGCGTGGAGCTCAGGACAGCTTCTGCCCTCATTTTGGAGCTGAGGCAAAGGATTTGACAGATGTTGTGCTTAGCACCCACAATGACGCCAAGATTGCTGAAAAAAAAAATGAAGGACAAAACCAGGACATCACATCACACATCGAGTTTGAAATCAAGCATCGAAATCCAATCAGCCCATCGAGATTGAAATCAACCATCCAATCACAAGCGCAGGATATTGATCCAAAATTGTGCTCACAAAATGTACTTCCTAGGTCTTAATCAAACATCGAAATCAAAATAATCTTGTCCGGTGAGGTCCTTCATACACCCGGGATACACATCCTTTGCAAGTTTATATGTTTTTTGTTTCTTGTTGCTTGACAATTCTGTTCTCAGGCTCTAAGTTGAATCTTTTTTGTTTGTGTGGGCTGATTGACAATTCTGTTTTAGGAATGACATGTAATCTGACATATATTGGACTAAGTAATCGAATGAAATACACGTTGTGAATTTGACAAGAGATCACAATCAGATCGGCAAATACCGAAAGGGGGCTTGTAAAAAAAAGCTTATTTCAAGGAAATGGCCTTTCGAATTCCAACCGAGATAATATCCTGCATTCTTCGAGAAGCAACAGTCATTCCAGAGGCACTCGACACTTCTCCATCCATCTTTTTTGAAGACCGCGATGCCGTCATTGAACTTGTGTGCGATTCAATGACAACAAAAGCCTCTCTCTCCTTGGTTTCGAAGGCTTTTCATAATATCATGGAGATCTATCTCTATGAAATTGTGATGGTATTTCGTTTCGAAAATGTTCCAATGCTTCTTTCACGCTTGCGAACAACACCTCCAGGACTTCACATCCCTCGAGGTCACAGGTGTCGCCGTCTCGACCTCTATCTTGGCATTGGCGACATACTTTATGACGATGAAGCTTGGTACGAGGGTGGCCACACCCTATGGGGCTTGATACCAGCGTGCCCTAATCTGGAGATATTGATGGCTCGAGTCGTTTGCTCGATGGCTCGGTCCGATCATCACCACCTCACTCACAAGGCTTTGTGGATAACTATTGCAGGGTGCTGTGCTCAGACCATCCGGCGCCTTGAACTCTACGGCTTTCGGATCCGCACGGACCGTGTAGAGATGATGTTGCGTTATCTCACAAAACTCGAAGCATGTCGGATTATAGGTGTCAGAAAGTTCGATCCTTCTCAGGATACATATGATGATGAAGAACCAAAAGAATATTTCCTCAGGCTTGGAGATAGATCGATGCGACTCAAGGATTGTTGGGATTATTCAAAAATGTCTGGTTGGTTTGATGCATCTACGGTGAAAGAATTCGAGGCAGCAAAAAAGAATTCTCAATGGCCACCATTCGTCGCTCCAGCCTCATACACCCTTCCATGTTTACACACCTTGCGTATCGATACGCTCGATCTGAAGCGGTTTCATCAACTCAGTTTCCCGAATCTGCGCCATCTCGACATGACTTGCCTACCGGGTGACACCCTAGATCACTGTGCAACTCATGACAATTTTCCTACGTCTATTACTCATCTCATCTATGCTGGGGAAAACATCACATTTGCCCAATTCTTTCGATTCTTTCCTCACTTGAGGCAGCTGACAGTAGCCATCGAGTGCAGCGAGGTACCACCCTCGGAATACGAATACATAGCGCCTCACTTGAACCTTGAGGTTGTAGAAGTAGCTAGCTGGAATTGTCCACTTTCGCCACACTCACTGATTCAAGATATTCTCGCCGCTGTCCGCAGCAAAAAGTTACCAAGCCTGCGTAGGATCAAGCTTACACCCCCTTGGAAGTACAAGGAGTTGCCTTTCGAAGAGTGTGAGGCCTTGGGTATTACTTTGGAAGTGGCGATAAGGCCAGAATCTACCTTCTATAGAATGAGCAAACGGCACCATGCATGACCAAGTGCCTCTGTGACCTCAATGCATTTATTACACCTTTATCTTTTGCTCCGTGCAAACTTGAAAGATATGGCTGCTTTTTGTAAGATATTATTAGTGCTTATGCAGTAGAGCCCCCAGTTAGCTGTAAGCTTTATCTTAACCTCTGCCTCAAGAATCATCATCACGTTAGTTTCGCAGCTTCTACGTCTCCACTTTGTACTTTTGCTTATGGGGAACAAACACGTCCGTCGCCGAGTTCTCAATTGATATGGATCGCAGGGTGTGATTGGTATCGATGTCCCTATGGGGTCGTGGTCGTGAATGTCCGAGGTCTGTGGAAGAACGCGCATGTGGATAAAACTTGACCATTTTCCATAGTGACCAATAATATGTCGGGAGCAGAAGACAACTTATGTCCATGATGCAGAGAAAGATAGACATTGAGAAGAAGTTGTGGGCAACCAGAAAGGAAGAAAGAGGGTCGAGATAGCTCGAGAATTGTAGTATCATCATATACTATTTGAGCGACTGCCTCAAGTGTTTAAACAAGTCAAACAGTCTCCGCTATTCGGCTGTCAGGTGTTGAACAGAATACTCGTCCGAGTCGGTATAAATCATGTCGCGGTGGAAGAGGTTTATAAACAACAAACTTCAGTGACAATGAGCAAACGCGCTCAGAAGTGTCCGGACTATACTACGGTTCAAGTGCGGAAAGATTGGGTCATAGTACAATGTCTAGGACAACTCAAACGTTGTGAGTTGGAGGATACTACATGTTTTTTTAAGGTATGTATTCCCGAAGACCAGTGCGTGTGTACCAAAAATCCCGGCACAATGTTGTGATTGAACCATTTCCAACTCTAATTCGTTGTGAGTTGGAGGATACTACATGTTTTTTTAAGGTATGTATTCCCGAAGTCCAGTGCGTGTGTACCAAAAATCCCGGCACAATGTTGTGATTGAACCATTTCGATACGAACAGAATTGTCACCGCCGTCACTCAGCAGCATGGTCCTTAACTGAAATATCAATCAATGTTTCAACGGCAAAGACGCCAAATTTGTCAAGAAAATTCGTGGTAAATGATATTAGAAACACGACGACAGACATGTTTTGATACACCTAGACACAAATCCAGAGAACCAGTAAGACAGACTGAACACCGTTCAACGACAATGCTCCCGAACCTGTCTACTTGAAACCACAGAACGACTTGTCAACCTCCTGCGCTTCAACATCCGCCTTCCCAATACTAGCTGGACCCACTAGCTCCTTAAACGCCGACTCCGCAATATTGAACCCATCATTTGTTCGATCAACCACCGTAATATACACGCTCTTCTTCTGCTTGGTGTAAGTGAGTTTGTAGCACAGGCCGCACTTGTTCGAGTTCCAGCCTTCGACGGTGGAGGAACCTCCGATGAACGGGAAGTTGGGGATGGCCCCGAATGTTGTGAAACCGCGCGTTACTAGGCCGTTTGGACCGTCGGAGCAGGCGACGGTGTTGAGAGATGTGGAACCGAGATCGTAGGTTGAGTCGTGGGATACTGTTACACCGCGAGAGGACGAAATGAGGAGGGAGATTAAGACGGTGAGAGTGGTAAAGCTGAAGAACTGCATGTGTGCTGTGAGGATATCGTGCGAGATGAGGGATGCATTGGCATGTTGGGTGCCTTTTAAATGAAGCGAGGATTCCTCTTGAAGGTCTAGACTGAACGGAGAGGAACGCCGCTGATTCTGGAAGACCAGGAAGCGGCAAAGGTAGAATGCAAAGCAGGTCTTCAACACCGGAGTCGTTGCCCAAGCCTGGATCGTGAGTCTAACACTGACTCGAAAAGCCAAGCAGTTCACACCCAAGACGCTCATGAGATCCAAAGGTAGAATCCAGCTTTGTTGTTTCTATGCCAATCGAAGTACAGCAACAGACTCCACATGCGCCGTTTGCGGAAACAGATCGAATCCACGGACACTTTCCAAGACGTACTTCCTCCCCTTCTCCTCCCTCTCCGTCGCCTTCAAAATCTTCCCCACGTCCCTAGCCTGCGTATGCACATTACAGCTGACATACACCACCGTCTTACACTTAAAATCCAACAACTGTCGAATGAAATTATCGTCACACCCCTTTCTTGGCGGGTCGATGAGCAGCACCGTCTGTTCCGGGGGGAAATCTCCAACGGTAGCGAAGATGTCCGCGGCGTCGCCGGCGCGGAAGAATATTTTCTGTTTTGGAATCTTATTGAGCTCGGCATTGTTCTTGGCGGCTTTAATAGAATCTTCCGATAGCTCGATCCCAACTACAGTCTGAAAGTGTGGGGAAAGCGTGATGGCGAAGAGCCCCGCGCCGCAATAGGCATCGACGAGGTGGGTGGGTGGTTGTGCGTCGGGATCATTGGTGACTGAGCCGCTCGTGATAGTAGGAAAGATTGCATCACGAACGTAGTCCGTGAGAGGCACGAGGACGGAGTTGTTGTTCTGGAAGAACGATCCAGCTATGTATTCGAAGATGAAGTCGCCGACCTTCTCTCGGGCGGTCTCTTTATGATTTGTAACACAGACATGCTTTTCTAGGGACGTAGAGAGCGCAGCGACAGAGTTGAGAGTCTTGCCAGTCTTGGATTTAGAAGGGACAGGCAATGAATCACGGTATAACAGCGACACGCCTTTCTTGTACGTATAGATATTTCTGGTTCGTTTTTCAAGTAAGACACGAGAACGCGGAGAACAAATGGGGCGTACTTCGCAATATTCTCTCGAGCGGAGTGATAAGCTTCGTTGATGACCGATGTGGCAATAGGACAGTCCTGGACGCAAAGAGATTAGTCAACCTGGACATCTGCATTGTAATATTTTTACCTCGATGTCCATCGTTTTCGAAGTACCCACACGATTGAAACCAATCTTCAGCCATTCTGGCTTTGTTTCTGAAGAAGCCGAATTGTTCCTAGCCGACTTTGGAGGGGCCTCAAAGTGAGGCGTCAATTTTGTACGGTATTCGTACTGTAATGGCGACCCAATTGTAGCCTGGATGAGCGGGACACTCGACTCAGAAAGACCTGTTGTTCGTGAACGCCAAGCGTTGAAACGAAAGGAAAGCAACCATACCAGAGAAATTTTTGTAAGCTTTGACTACAACATCCCGTTTCCAGTCTAATTGGGTCTCGTAAGAAAGCATCTACATATCCAACGGGTGAGATAAAGAACACAGAAATTTGCGGCATGAAGAACCTGATATTGGCACCCTCCACATGTCCCAAAATACTGACATCTGATGCGGCTGTTATCGCGGAGTGTGGTATTTGGTGTTATGACCTCCAGGAGATCAGCAAAAGAATGGAGTCTTGCGTTGCGGTATATTCGCGCTTTGATCTTCTCTCCAGGGAGTGCGAACGGAACAATGATTGCCCATGGTCGTGACTCGTCAGGTGAACGGGCAATAGCCTCGCCTGTAAAGAATGATCAATTGAATACATTCAAGAAATTCTCAAAATATATGGTACAGGTGACTTGGTATGATGAATGCTTGGAGTCAGAAGTCTCACGTACCATTGGAACAGACGCTCGACACCTCGAGTTCCAGTTCTTGATGATATTCAAATGGAGAGTCAGATTCTGTGCCGTCCTCCAGAGCTTGATCGACAACATCTTGTCCAAGTGCGGCTATGACATCTCGCCATAATACATCCTCCGCAGAGCAAGGCTCTGGAAGCCCGTTCTTCTCCTTGCGTTTTTTTGCGCGTTTGCTCTCCCTTTTCTGTGTTCCTCTGTTCGCTAACCTCGGCTTTTTCCCCAATGGCAATTCTAGCTCAACAGGCGGGAGCGCATGTACCTGTCCAGCCTTCGGAGAGTGTGTCATTCTGGTCTTATCAGCAAGATAATAATAAGCGCGAAAACGACGGATCCGGTATTGAGGGAAGTAGAGGGATTTGATAAGTCCACCAAGTCTGATTCGCCCACTTGACTGCATTAGAAATTTGGAAAAGTTGAGAGAAGGTCTTGGTAAACAACGCCAAGCGAATGATGTCGGTTCATTACATAAACCGGCTCGAAGTCCGCGGGCGACCCTTCATTTAAATATTCGTGAGCTGTCGCGCCGTTTTGAGCACGCCGATCGCGTTGACGATTCTTTCTACGATCTCGAATGAGGAACTTATGGCTCCTGGTGCTGCTTAGAGGTGTGGCATTGTCTTCCCCAATCCATGCGGCACTCGTAGACGGCGGCCGCAAGCATCGACCTGTAGCGGAGCCAGGCTCTCCTGAGTTCTGGTTTCATTTAACTGTGAGCGCTGTCCTCGTTCTTCTCGGAGGTGTATTTGCTGGGTATATGGTATACTTTGGTATATGATGTCCTGCTCACTATTGTTCAGGTTAACACTTGGTCTTATGGGACTCGACGACCTCCATCTACGTGTTTTGGCAACTTCGTCTGAGGATCCGTATGAACAACGGAACGCGAAGCAAGGTACAACATCGCCCTTTTAGACATTAATGTACATTCTAAACAGTTACATTCATAGTTTTGCAGCTCATGTCAAAA
Organism: Termitomyces sp. 'cryptogamus'; assembly: GCA_020091625.1. Lineage (NCBI taxonomy): Eukaryota > Fungi > Basidiomycota > Agaricomycetes > Agaricales > Lyophyllaceae > Termitomyces > Termitomyces sp. 'cryptogamus'. The sequence continues at coordinate 4,729,717 of JAGYZC010000006.1, read as the reverse complement.
GGACGTCATTGGATTCTCGTGGTAAGTACAGTAACACCTCGATCGCATCAATTCATACAATTTCGGTTAAGGTTCTGCTCCTGTGTAATGTGGTGAGTAGACTGACTAGCAGGAAATGAGACATAGATCCTCACCTTCCTGATAGGTCATCAATGAAAGTTTGCCCATCTTTCTGGACAGCGCCGTACGCTCTACCCTCCTGCTATACTTTTGCGGCTGAGATGTGCACGCTAGATTGGCGGAGGAATCGCCGCAGTGGCTATCTCTACAACAGCAATCGGTGAGTATTGATAATTCGTTGCCTTCCAGGTCATTCATACCTTGTACACTCGGCTAGTCATTTTTGGGTACGTGCTTGATGAAACTTCACTGTTCTAATGGGATATCCAAGTTTCATTCCAGAGAGTGCGTATGACAGTGCCCAACACGATTGCTTTGAACCTGACCGCGGTCCAGAATTATTCCGCAGGCAGTTTGCGTTCGCTATGGACTTGCCATTGGCGCAAAGTGTGCACCCTTTGTTCTCGCTCTAATGTGGATTCTCTGTCAGTACATTTCTCGCTTCACGCGTATTAGAGATAAACCTTCTGATGACGTCAAGACAGCCCCTATTGCATACCCGATAGCAAAGTTACTTGATTGGGTTCTCGGCGGCGAGGAACACAATACTTACAAAAAAGCGGAGCTTAAATCTTTCCTCCAATTCCATCGTACGGGCGAAGAGCCCCTTCGTGATGACGAGATCAACATTCTTAATGGTGTATTGGAGCTCAACACCAAGAAAGTGGAAACCATCATGACATGTATTGAGGTTCTTATGCTCTCGTCTGTCTCGATGGCACCGACTGACCTCGCAATAGGACACAGTCACATTGAGCTCGGATACCATTTTGGATCATGCCAAGGTGGATTCAATGTGCGTTCCGTGCGGCCGCCGGCTTGCCACCCAACTCGTGCTCATTCTTGATCATTCAGCCTATCTAGCGGCTACTCGCGTTTCCCTGTTCACACTCCCGAGGACCCGACTGCGTTCATCGGACTTCTTCTGATCAAGAAGGTGATTTCCGTCCATATTTCCATGCAGTCTTAATCCAAGCATGACCAGCTCTTGACATATGACCCCGCAAAAGCGCTCCCCGTGTCTGCCTTTCCGCTTTCCATTCTACCCGAGGCCTATCCTTCAATAAATTGTTTCCAAGCACTGGACTATTTGTAAGTACGCCTTTCGTTTTTCATCTGGAACGGTCTTGAATGGAAGTTTTTCTATAACCCTAGCCAGACGGGCCGTGCTCATTTATTGTTGATTAGCAGGACTCCTGGCCAGGCAGGAGGCGCCATCGGGGTGATCACTTTAGAAGGTATGTCTAATAGTGTCATACCATGACCCTTTTACTCAGCTGATTTTTTCACCAGATATCATTGAAGTGAATGAGTTATCAGCTTCGTGAATCTACCCGCTTACATTTTCATCTAGGAAATCATTTCTGAAGAGATTGTCGACGAAACTGACCGTTATGAAGACAATCAGAGTAAACGAAGCGCAAGGCGCGCCACGAGTGCCGCCATAATGAGAGGGTTTGTCCTTGTATCACATTCAAAACAGCTGACAACTGACAACTCCCCACCCTCAGTATTGTTGAACGACAAAAACGGCCAGACTCTATTCGCTCCGAATCTTCTCCCCTCCTGTTACCGAGTTCCAGGAATTACGATTCTATAAGCGTCGTGCCGGTTCTTCCGAAGAGTGCCCTTGGCCGGTCGCCCACCAATGCTGACCCATAGTGTTACAGCAAGGGGCAGTCATTGTCTTCGTTCTCTGTGTAAACTTGCCTCCAGTGCGCATGCTGTATCTTGTACTAAATACCTCGATCCTAGTTAACTTCCCTTATCTTTTGATGAATCTTCTATTCTTAATATTCATGAACTTTTTTGCCTGCAAAGGATGGTCACACGAATCGGGAATAAGTTCCGAGTCAAGCACCTGAAAAAATAACTGAGGATTCCTTCGATTGCCATTTTGGATTTATTTGTGAAGATACTTATCTGCCAGTTGCCGTGTTGCCTACCATGGAATACCCAGTGACAGGCGCCGCGATTTGTGGGTTGATCTGCTAACTTACTTCGGGTCAGCAGGCTGGCAAATATTAGGCGCTGCTGAACGAAAGGTATGTTTTTTGCACGTTGTATCGCTATGCTCATTCCTTCTGGGTGCGAACATATGCGCCCCTCGATTATGAACTTTGCATGGAATATGGGAGTATAATAACACGATTTCTATGTACGCGCGGTTTTCGGCTCGACCTTTCGCGTCATCAAGGGTGTTTGCTCAACCTTCTCCATGCCAAGTGGTGAATATCCTGATTGCTGGTAGGATAGATTGCCTAAAAATCCTCTGCATTGCGCTGCACCACTTTGCCCTGCTTATGTCTTCGTCTGGCTATGTGCAACATTTTTTCTAAACATCAATGTGAAATCGACTGATTTTTCTATGTTTGAATTTGGTAAGACTCGTCACCCGGCTTTTCATTCCCACTTCTTTCCATCCTTTCCGGAATCTACTGTCTACTCAGATAACGCTTACAGGATCAAAACTTATTACTCTTTGTCAGTATGTACTCTGTTTTTGCTGTGGTTTTGCTCTCTTTGAATATCTGTATCTTGACGGCATTGATATTGTCCAATAGACCCTTGCGCTCGTAGAGATCCACCGCAGTTAGCTCCTGATCTGAACGTAGAGACACGAATGAGTGCAAAGATATACTGGTCGCGGTCTATTATCCCTTTTGACATTTATATTGGCGTTATTTATGCACTATGACTGGTTGAGTGTCCAGATCCCTTTGCCCACAGTGTCGAGATATCACGAAATAGTAGCGCCATGGGCTACATTTCTGTTCAATCATGGACAAGTTCGTTCTTCACCATGTGTGAGATAAAGACTTCTGGGGTTTTTTCCGTCTTCTGATTCCTATATGCTCCTAGAACCAACAGCGTATGTTAATTTTAATCTTTGTAATTCTGTCCATTGGTTTTTGAGTTAACTTAATAAGTTGTTGATAGATTCATCCTCGACACTTTTTTGACCCGTAGTTGTGATACGAGCTGAGTGCTCCCATAAGGCTTGCAACATATCCGTCTTTCTATGGATCCGTTTCTACTCGAGAATTTCTCTTTCGCAAAATTCCAACAGTACATGCGAGACCCTCTTACCCCGTGTTCAACCTTTGTTAGTATTATTGATTTTGACTGCTTTGTCAAGTGACAAATCTTCCGCTCTTGAATCTATCGGTTCCTTTTTTTCAAATCATGTTACTCGAGAGGATGGAGTTCATTGATGGTGAATAATTTTAATGGATCTTCTCAAAATGTCACTGTCTAATTTATTCATATCGCAGCTCAAGACAAACTGAGACTTTTGATGGAAAATACCTGCAGATCCCGCCAGTAGTTATGCGCCTTTTCCTTGTCCTAAAAGTTGTGTTATATTTTTGATTTGAGCCTAACTAACATGGCAAGATGGCCGAGCGGTTAAGGCGTGTGACTCAAGCGTAGCTTACCTGCATTCGCGGGTTCTCATCATCGAATGATGGCGTGGGTTCAAGTCCCACTCTTGTCATCTTTTTACACCTTATTGTCACATCTTCTCTTGATCATGTTTTGTCCCAGTGCCCTAAATATATTACAATTACTGCTCGCTTTTTTCTGCTCAATTATTTGGCGATAGATATTGATATTACTGACAAAATTTTGTGTCAGGCTAGTTTATATATATATATATATTCATTACATCTATTATTCCCTAGAATTAAACACCTTGCCGGCGGCGCGCTAGTCAACATGTTTGAGCCAAGGATGATTCAACATCTGAGCCGCAGACCACCGCTCATTAGGATCTATGACTAACATGCGGGATAGAAAATGGGCAGTCTCGCGGACATCTTGAGCGGAATGACGAGCCCTACTCAATAGATCTTCCAGACTGATGGAATACTGGTCTGCACCATGTAGTAGAAAGCCTGACCAAAGATAGAGGAACCTAAATGAGAAAGTGCACTAAGAACTTGATATTGTTCACCTTGATCGTCAAAATACTGTCCTGACTTCTTGCCTCTTTTTAAAAGTTCAAGAGGGAAATTACCACATAGACCGACAATTTGAGCTAGATGAGTTTGGGGCGGGTTCAATCCGGATCCCTCGTTGTCCCAAAAGGGATCGGATAACTTGGATCCTCGGGCAAATTCATATATCTAGATATATGATGCGTCATGTATAGTCACATAGTTTCAAATGAAAAACCCACAATACAACCTAAGTTCCAGATGTCTGTTTTCGTGTCCCAATCTGCTCCGATGAGTACTTCGGGTGAGCGAAGACTGACCGGCTGGATCAATTCTGCGAAGCGATTGGACATCATGTTCGCTGAGAAACGTGGAATCAGGAATGTTCGACGTAGGTCGAGTTGGACCGATATAATCACCTGCACCAAAATCACTAAGCTTGAATGATGTCGACATGAGACTGTCAGTGCTCAGTTGTATATCGTCTTGCTCTTCCTCTGGCGGGACGCCAGCTATGAGTATATTGTCACCTTTGATGTCTAGAACAGGTCTGAAAAGGGTGATTCAATCGTCGTTAAAGGAAGGTGTTACCTGTGTGAATTATCTCGCACTCGTGCAGGTATTGTAGACCAAACAGAATGTGTCTGGAGAGACGTTTGAGCAACGGTATAGGCATGGCACCCGGAAGCGCTCGGTACACATCAAGAGCACTAAGGCTCATCGCTTCCATTACGAGACAAACGTGATTTCCATTTGGACCTTGGTGAGTAAAACTGTCTAGTAGTTGACACAAATGAGCATAGCCCTGGGACTTAGGATTGCATTCCCGGATGAGTTTCAGCAAACCAAGTTCATCCCAGCACCCACTTTTGCTGCGCATTGACAAGTCACTAATCAATATTTTGAGGGCAGCAAGGTTTTGTGTCCTTCATGGAACGTCAGTTTATCTTCGCAAACAAAAATGATCAACACAGACTGGATATCCCGGACCAGCCAGACAGTTGAGTATTGACCCCAGCCTAGCTTTCTGATTGCTTTGTATCGTTGATGGAGGACTTCTCCCGGGCTGAGGGGGTGATATCCGCCTTGTTCATAACGATGTTGAGGTTCTGGATTACTTTTCCGATGGATGATGACGGGCAGTGTGGACGCGGAGCAAGTTGAAAGATTGGCCGACTTCCTACCAAAAACGTTTCTCAAAGTGAGAAGAAGCTGCGACATTATTTTGCCCAGTAAACGCTATTGACCCAGCAGGTTCTTCGCAACATGAAACCTAGTGAACGCTCTTGACCGGAATTGAATCGACTTTTTGGAGCGATAACCAAATACCGTGACTTAGCACGTGACATTTTCAAATCTCATTGTTTACAGAAGCAGTAAGCCTTTGATTGACAGCACAAAAGAGTCTCTAAATGAGAACAATGGGTGCAATAACTCAGGGAAACCCCGTGGGTCGAGCGCCTTTTCTGCTTCCTTCTTTGTCCAGCGGCTTTAGCCACACTTTCTTTCTGAGTTTCTCTTTTCTTCGTTGACGAAGCCCGTAATGTTTTCACGTTTTATGCTCTTCTCTATTGCTTTGAGCGTACAGGCTCGTGAGTATCGCCCTTTTTCAAATCATGGCATCTACTTATCCCGCGTAGTTGCACAATCTTCTACTTCTGTTGTCTGTGTTGCAGGTCAATGTCTTCAGGGCCTGTCAAACATCACTCGCGAGTATATTTTCACTGCAACAAGGCTCTGAACTGACATGGTTCTGACAGTTGGTGCTAAGCTTGCCATACAAGGCGTTCCGGTCTCTATCCAACTTTTGCCAGGGCAATACACTTCAACAACAAATCCTCAGCTACTTCACAATTTCCTTACACATTCCTCAGCATCTTATTCGCCATCTGCTGGCTTTGGAAATTCAACTTCATTACCATCACTACCTCTTAATCTTGTTCTCGAACCAGGCCTTGCCATTTATTCAGATATACTTTATTCTGGTCAAGAAGGATTCTCTCAACTTCCCTCAACCCCTTCAAATAATTCATTCGCTCCACTTACCGCTGGTTCTCTCGCCATATCCAATAATCTCTGGGTCGTTGTCAGCACTGATTCAAAAGACCGCATAGTGCTATGGGATGCTATTCCCGATATATCCCAGCTCCCCGCTGCCGCGTCTTCAAGGTCTCTTTCCCTTCTTGACATGCAATCTTCGGCATGCTCTCCCTTTTGTGCGGGAGCTGGTATTTGTACGGCCTCGGGCACCTGCACGTGCCTTCCAGGGTTCACAGGTGCCACCTGCGAATCGTGTGCATCCGGATTTTTTGGGTCAACATGCCAACAATGTCCCTCTGACTGCGCAAAATGTGACGATGGAATCTCTGGCTCTGGAAGATGTTTGCAACCTCTTGTTGCCAACGCGCCTTCGACATGCAATTGCCTCAACGGCGAGTGTGGTTCGAACGGGCAATGTACTTGCAATGCAGGATGGACGACCGCGGATAATGGTACCGCCTGTGCCAAGTGTTTGCCCGGATTTTTCTTGACCTCCACAGGTGACTGCCAAGGTATGTCATTTTCCAGCCTATCTATCTGGATCAAATTGAGCTTACGGCGATCCCAGTATGTCAAGTGGGATGTACGCAATGTGCAGATGGAACTGGAGCTTGCACCTCTTGCAAGAAAGGCTTCACTTCAGACCTTAATGATAAGACTAAATGTAATTTCCCTCAGGGGTCCACTAGCACTGGCCAGCTTTGTCCTCCTGACAGTTTCAGTGACGGCACCCTGTGCAACTCTTGTTCTACCTCGTGCAAGACGTGTTCTGGTCCGTCGTCGAGTGATTGTATCCTCTGCGCGGAAGGCTCGTATTTGTTGAACGGAAAATGTGTTAGTGCAGATAGTAATGGCGTATGTGAAGGCTCGGGCCTGATAGCAGACAATAATAAGCATGAGTGTGATGGTGAGTGATTTTGTGAAGTCACTTGTCACGATTTTGCTTATCTTGCTTCTTAGCATGTGGCGCCAAGTGTACCTCATGTAAGATTCCAAACTTTGATGCTACATCGACAGTCAATCAGCGCCAGTGTACCGCCTGTCTGCCCGGATTTGTTCTCTCAAACGGCCAATGTGTTGAAAGCTGTCCCTCTGATACCTTTTTATCCCCCCAGGACAATTTGACTTGTACAGGCAAGTTGTATTACGTTGATCACGTCAGTATCTAATTAGGCGAATCATTCTAGCATGCGATTCCTCCTGTTCGACTTGTACGGGGTCATCCACTTTTTGCCTCACATGCTCAGGCAATCAACTCGCCTCGGATGGAAAGTGTGTCACCACCTGCCCATCAAGCACCTTGAACTCTTCCGGATCTTGTGTGGCATGCCACCCAGACTGTGCGAGCTGCACGGGGCCGTCATTCGACCAGTGCTCGCAGTGCCCCTCGGACCGTCCCGTACTCTCTAATGGCAGGTGCCTCCCAACATGCAGTCGATCACAATACTTTGATGCAACTTCCTCTGCATGTCAACCGTGCGACTCAAGTTGCTCGAGTTGCTCTGGTCCTGGACCAAGTAATTGCTTGGCTTGCTCGAGTTCAAGCCAAGTACTCCGCTCTGGGTCGTGTGTCTCCGCAAATTGTCAAGGTACTTCGAACGTTGTGACCGGTCTCGGAGTCTGTCTTTCCGACTTAGTTCAGGTCCCAACGGCCACTGGGACTAGTACAGCAAGTGTAATCCCTTCTATCACGGGCCTCACGAACCCTACAGTTGTAGACACTCGCCGCCCTTTGGAATGGTGGGAAATCCTCCTCATGGCGCTGGGATGTGCGTTCATCTTTTTGATGTTCCTATTGTGTTGGCGTCGACGCGCGCGTCGAAAGCGCGCGAAGCGCACAGCTATTTTCGCCTCAGCCAAGCGACTCGATCACAAGCTTACATGGCGCGGTCGGCTAGTACGCCTTGGCGAGCGCCTGTTCGGACAGAGTCCTAGCAGAACGGCCCTTCCCACACATACCCGGGAGAGCGAGGAAATGAAGTTGTTCAAAACGAAAGTTACCGAGGACGCCCGGAATTCGTCAGACCTCGACCAATTTATTGATGCATACGCCTACTCTAAGGAGGAATCAAGTTATAGTAAAGCATCGAACTTATCTCCACTTGACGACAGCCACCCTCCTTTTAAAATGCGTCGCAAACCACCTCCGAACCTTTCGAGCAAGCTGTCTGCCCATTCCATTTATTCTGAGGTAACGGGCCAGCCACGACACACACCGGAACCACGACAGCCCATTCGAAAGGGTTTCCTGTCTTCGCGTCTGTCGGCTACTACCCTGAATTCCTCGTTTTCGGTTAGATCACGAGAACGTGACCCTGTGGCTACGCGCGGGCAAACGGAGGCAGAGGCATATGCGTCCTCAGTGCGGGCCGCGCGCGTGGCGTCGCCACCGCTAAACTCTGAATCTCACAGAATAAGACCGATGAATACCGGCGGTTCGTCACACAATCCGTTCCGTCAGCTTACTTGAAAACTCCTCGGGGCCAACGGACTTGTTTTAGTGTATATACCGACATTGACTCGGACACATCCAATACACTATCCTGCATTATTCTAGACTTACATTTACCATGTACCATCGTTCCCTCGTGTACACCATATACGCTGTTACATTTATTAAGCTGCGGATAATTTGAGAACCGGGGCCGGAAGCGACGCATATCGGGTCGGCTGACCATGTTACGGCAAGATCAAAATACATGATAAGTGTGGTCCTCCAACGTGACTTCCCCAACCGATAGATGGATCTGCGGGGTGGGAAGTACTAACTGTTGTAAGTAACAGCAGCAGCGCCTCGCCGCTAAAGAGAGAATGCGATGGCGATGTCAATCACGTGTTTCATACATATATGGGATCCGAAAAAAAAGATCAATATTCGAGTTGTCGATATATATAACACATAACTTGTTCCGGTTTTATGATGTTCATGTCGTTTTAAAATCCACCTGTTCGGCTTTCCTTGTTTTTTTTACCTCCTCACTGGCGGACTGCCAGGACTCCCTTCACGACGTCGCTGCGTATTTTTGGGTCTAAGCTTGCAGACCACTTGTCCGGCTTCTGGACCAAATTGGTCATGCTGGTCGAGCGCACGTCCTACGACTGGGCTTACTCAGAGGACATTCCGGGCTCGAGGTGCGGGCCTGAGGATGGGCCATGGCCGCGATCGTACCAAGTTCTCAGTGAGCCAGAGCTGTGGCGGGAGTTGCGAGCGCTTGCCAAGCCACAAAGTACAGTTTTTGACGAACGACGAGGGTGGCGAGCAGACAGTCTCAACTTTCAGCCGTCGCCCAACACAAAGACTCAGGACCGGTACGTTGTTACACAGCTTGACATCCTTGGTCAACCATGGACTTTGACCGGAGTATTTGATGGCAAGCATGCACAGCTCCTTATTCCGTATGCTTGCTAATCTACCTTGGCATCTTAGGCCATCTCGGAGATGTCACGGTGGAACATGTCGCATACCATCTGCCAATCATCATTCGTGATTTCTTGCGCAAAGAGCTTGCAGATGACCCTTCTGCTTTTTCATCAGCAGCTCATGTTGCTGACCTCTTTTCGCGTTCAATACTTGCTTTCGACGATGCCATTGCTAATGACGTGCTGGAATTGTTTGGTGGACTCGAGGGGCTGGACAATTTCTCCGATGCAGAGATATGGAATATCATCAACGATCAACAATCGGGTGGTGCTAACTGGAAGAAAGCACGTCTCTGCATGTACGGTACTACTGCACTTGTCGCGCTTGTCGACCCGAACCATGAAAATCTTTGGGTAGCGAATCTTGGAGATTGCCAAGCGAGTGAGTATTCTCATCAAGCAGGGATCACGATGTTTGGCGCATATGTGAGCCGTCTATGTAAAGTTACTGATTTTTTCATTTTTTTGTTAGCGATAGTTTCACTGAACGACGCTGGCGATGACTGGATAGTCGAGCGCTTGACCACGGACCACAACGGAGACAACGACGCGGAAGTTGAGCGTGTCCGACTCGCTCACCCCGATGAACCAGAATGTGTAATTGACAAACGCGTTCTTGGAGCACTTGCCCCGTTTAGATGTGCGTAAAAGTTTCCAAAAATAACTTTGACTTGTCCCTGATTGATTCTTTTCCGCATCCGCTGAAAAACAAGGCCTGGGAGATATACCCTTCAAACAGCCACCAGCCTTCACACGGCGCATCCTCTACAACCTCTTCCCCGGCTTTCACAATACGTCTCCATGGGAAGAGTTTCTTGTGCGCAACCATACTCCTCCATACATAACAGCACAGCCTGAAGTTATTCACCGTCGGCTCGGTGGCTCTGCACGTGGCCCGCGGTTCCTGATTTTGGCGTCCGACGGCTTTGCGGACTTATGTTCCGGCGAAGGGCAAGAACGAATCGTCTCGACCTGGGTGAAGTCCATGGTAGACCAACCCTCTGAAGAACAGAAGGCTAGCGGCGGCGCTTTTCAAAACCGACGGGACAATATGGCCTTACGGTTATTGCGCCAAGCGCTTGGAGGCGACGACCGGTATAGTGTTTCGCGTGTGCTGACTCTGAATATGGATGTGGCGTGGATTGACGATACGTCCATCGTGGTACAGACATTGTGATTGACTCCTCTGGATTCCTTCTTGTCTCTCATCGCGCTCTGGTTCTCTTTGATTTGGGTGTTGTAATATTGTGCTTTCGTCAGGCTATATTTTCCGCTGTGCTCTCCTGCATTGCTCGTACATTACTGTAATAACTGCTATACTAGTGCTCTCCGTCTCCGTGGCACAACTCTTGTGCCCTTAATAATAGGCCATAATCCTTTTGTTCACAATTGTGTGAACACATGGTTCTTTCTTGATTCCAGCTCATCACTCGTCGATAACATACAAAGTGGTAGTACTAGGGGTTGTCTAGAGCACTCAGGCCTGCCTTCCGTCATATGTCATGGGATCAACCTTCGCATGTCTAGTATCCCCGTCTGCAATCTTGTGAGCCATGCATGGTGAAGTGAAGTGACCCCATGAGGCTAAAGTAGAAGGTACATCGAAGATTGTCATGAATATCGTACATACCTTGCGCAATCGGTCGGAGGTCGTTCTAACCAATTATGGCGTAGTCGAATCGTACCGAGTGGTGGCAACGCCAAAGAAGGTTGGTTAAGTAAATGCGACGCAGTCGGGTCGAAGCATCCTTGAGATTGGCTTTTACTACGGGCAGCTATAGTTAGTCGACACGAAAAGAGTATTCTCTGGAAATGCTTCGCTCCCACTTCTGCTCGTAAGGAAGACTTACAGGAAAGTCACATAGTGATCTAACAAATGGATATGGAGACGGTGTAAGCTTATTTATTATTTGCGTGGCCCGCCACAACATTGATATACATAGTTCCACAGAACATATGTTTTTAGTCCCCCCTTCATGACTTCTCGACCACTTAAGCTACATCCCTTCTTGTCATGATGTGACTGCGAAATACGCCCAACTTTGAAAATCCGCACTGCAGGACAAACTAAACGATATAGTTGATTTGAACGTAGGCTGCTCCCGAGACGGTTCAAGAGACTACGAATAATTTAAAAACTTTGCTCTGCGTGTACTTCCATTCCGCCAGTCGGGATCAATGAGTATTGGTTCTATATAAAAACAGAAGCGGGTCAATTTAATCGAGGCGTACCCACGTTACTTGATTGAACAGAGGTGCGTACAAAAAGAGAGAAAGGGATGATTGACAATATATACGAGTCCTTTAGAGATAAATACATACAACGTAGAGAGGGTATATGCATGCTTGAATTGAATAGTCTGAAAAAGAAATGATAGAATAATAACCAGTTGTATATATTACAATACTTCCACGAATTTGGTCCCTCCCTGCAGTGTCCGCATGATCATACCAGATGATCCAACGTACTCCCTACTACCAGTGTCAAATTGTACATTATTGACGATAGTTTCAGACGGCACAGTAAAACGAGTGTTTGAAGATCGGGGTGATGTCGATGGCGAGGAGAGCTGCGACTCAATACTCGGTAGAATCGAGCGCGGTAAGAACATCTGTGGAGAGAATAAACCGGAAGTCCCGTTTGGTTCAAGGTGAACACTTGATAGAGAACCTGACGTGCTCCGAGATATAGTAGACGAGGAATGAGAGAGATAAGTGTTCTGCAAAGACAAGGGGCCAGTACAGGCGATCTCTCGTACGCCCGGGCCTGATAGTCCGGGAACGCCAACACCAGTATTGACAGTTTCCTGATTGTCAGCCTGGACCCAACCTCGTTCCTTTCCTCTTCTCTTTTGGATGTGAAATTTGATCCTTTGACTAGCGCGACCAAAGAAGGTCGTGATTCGCCAGCTCCAGGTCGAACGGGCGGCAGTGATAGTAGAAAAGTGGGGCGTAGTTAGGGGTTGATCTCGCTTAGAACGGCGCGCCTGTTCTATATCGAAGGCTCTTTGATCGCGAAGTAGGCAGAGGATGAGCGTCCATGCGACGATTATGATGAAAACAAGACAGACAACGATCGCAATGAAAGCTGAGCGATTCTCAGCCTTTTTTATTCATACGATAGGGATTCGTTGACATACCGCCCGAGGAGCCGTTTACACGTGGTATGTCGCGTTTCGTCTGTAGAACTTTTTCTGGCTTAGAGCATTCTCCACATAGTGAAGCGTCACGAGCCATCCCGGCGGCCCAACGTTTAGCCTTCGCCGATTGTGATCCGTCTAACCCGGATAGGAGGCCTCTCCAAATGTTCCTTCTATGCTCTTCTCAGAGGTCACAGAAGATCGATACGGCCAGCAGCCCCTAAGGTAGACAAAGCACAGGAGAGGAGGATGCAACGAAAGATTACGGTAATTGGCATGGCAGTTCGAGCAGTCTTGATAGGTTCACACGTGTGTATCACGATCATCTTTGTGATGCCACTGTTCTCTGACTCGTCTTTCAAGCTAATTTCACCGTATGTTTTACCAGCCATATATAGCCCGCTATTTCAGCTTTTTTTCATACTGCCGGTTCAAGTCTTCGAACATTAATTTGGCAGCGCCCACGAATTGGTCAAACTCACCTCTAGAAGGTGAAACACTGCTCAAATCTTTTGTGTTTGATATCAAGGGAAGCAAAACATTTAAGTTCCGAGATCTTACAGGATCTTACCGGCGGCCTCTTCGTTGGCTCAGCAGTTAATCCGGCTTATGCGAAATACAAATCATGGTCATTATACATATATATATATATATGACTCGGCTACATGATGACGCGCATACGCTGATGTTGTTACGGGCTTGCTTTGTCGAAGTGTTTGCTTGGCCCTTCAAGTTGCTTTGTAGTGACTTGTGTCACTGAAGCATTCAAGTAGACCCTGTGTTTTATCTTTTTTTTGTTCTTTTACTACGACTGCTGACGCAAGTTGAGGTCTCTGGCCTGCATCATTTCGTCCTTTGTGATTCTTTGCAGAGGTGATGGAACGAAGTTTTCTCAAAACCGTCTAAATGATGCATTCACCAGACGTCATTGAAACCTGCGCTCTCCGCATCTTACCCCTATTCTCCTGGCTCCGCCCCCAGTGAAGATCGAACAGCTTGTGACTTGCGAGACATGCAATATGACCTGGTTCGCGGTTCCTTTGAGAATTTCAATTGGAAGAACAATGAGTGGTATGGAGACGGCCCATCGGACTGAAACTTGTCCATTTTAGGTGGTGCGGTTCGTTGAGCACTTCGGCGAAGTGCTCCAAACATTTTGAACTGGTATGTGTAGATGACCTCTTTGTTAAGGCCCCGACGGACAAAGAGGCCTCATTTGCAACAACCAGGTGATCAGTAAATTGTCTTTCAGCTTTATGGAAAGATGACCAAACTTACAGCTGTTCCACAGCTTACAAGTATTGTGCTCGCCAAGTTTCCAGCTCATCGATTGGATTCACCTTCTGCGCTGCCATAGTCAAACAAGATCGGCGAACCATTTGTATAGTTTTCTCGCTCGCGGAGAGTTTTGTGTTCGGAATCCCGTAGCAGTATTCTTGATTCTGAAATATCTGTGGTACTTTGACATAGTGCAAATTATGGTGGCGAATTCGCGTTCTCCTCAATTAGGATGAATCAAGTTTATACTTGTTTGTCCATGTTTTATCTGTTTTTCTCAACAGCACATCACTGGTTTCAAATAGATATTGCTCTAATATATCTAATCATCCATTTCACGAGGGCGAATTTAAGACACGGCTGTTAGCACTCTAATTTGTTAAGGAATTTCTGAAAGACGCGATATTGGCACTTCACAGATTCTGGATTGGATGATCGTTGCCTGGTTTTTTTTTCAAATCACTACAATCTTCGGTCAAGTATGTTATGCAGGCAGCAGGCTGGCAGCAATATACATCCGGGCCTGACGCGATGTTCTCCACTTGTACTGAAAAGCTCCTGAAAAAGAAGTCAGATACCTTCTCCACTTTGTCATGCCACCGATGCTTAATAACAGTCAATAACGCTTTGTCTGACAATGAACGCTGCATATACCAAGAACTTGTCTGGCCTGGACTGAAAAGGCCAAAGAGGCACTTCATTTTGACATATAAGCTTGTCTTCTGAACGTCACCGTCCCACTTAGAATCGACATGCCGACTTCAAACAATGAAGTGAAAGAAACGCTTGATGAACTTGCGGACACCCTACTTGTTCTGGTGTATGAACAATATCAAGTCATGGTGAGCTCAGCCTATATTTTCTCTTTTAGAATACGTTCCGATCTATCTACAGCCCAATGACGCAAAGCCTGAAGTTATTTGGACTATGCTGGCCGAAATGACAGACAAAATAATTGGAGTGTCCAAGCGGCTCGCGACGATGTCGGATCGCGTGTCACCTAATATAATCTTAGAGGGTACCTCGAACGGTGCGCGGGGCGAACCCGTAAGTATTTGCTAACCCGTGATTATCACCATTGATGTTTGAATACTCCAAAGGTGCGGGCGATGAGCATCATCAAGGGTGCGCAGCGCGTCAGCAGAGCTGACCGAAACGTTGTCTTTGATAACGAATGCCGTAACCTCCCACCCCCACGTAAGGATCTGAGTTCAGTAAGAGCACGAAATTATTTCTATTTCCTCGACCATTCTAACCCTGTCAACAGGAATGCACAGCTCGAATACTGCACGAGATGATATTTGTCGATTCGGATTGCTTCCTCAGTCTGAGCAGTATCCAACCAGGATCTCACGGTTGGATCATAGTCTTCCGCAATGAACTCAAAGATTGGCTGCTCTCGGCAGTGGAACCATTTCATGTATTGTACGAGGATCGAGACAGGAAGAAGACATATTTCGGAATATACACAGCTCGACTCCTTGCCAGAGCAAGCATGAATGGCGCGGAAATCGCTTGTCTAAACGACACTGTAAGGATATCACTCAAATAATCTTTGAATCGTCGTCTCATATTTCTCATCAGGTTCGTGAAATTATTGTCACGGCGATTTCTAAAAGCATATTAGGCTCAAAACCTTATAATGCAATGTTGAGCAAGTTGCTCATGTCGCTGGAGACTCTCCCATGCATTCTTTTGCAATGCACAGAATTCCTGCCTGTGATGTATCCCAATTTTATGGCTGATGTAACTCAGCTCGCACAATCGGTACCGAAGAGACTTGCTCCATCTCGGCCACCTGGACTTCACTCCCCAGTTTCAGCATCAGTCAAACAGGAAAGCTCAAAGCCGCCGAGTCAACCTCACGCAGAGCCCGTACCCCCATCTGTACAGTGCCAAGGAACTCAATCCTCACAGCAAGTCTCTTGGCCTACGGATATTGAGAAGACTCCAAAAGCTCAATGTACTTTATTGCAAGCCTATTATCATCCCTCATAATTAACACAGACGTTCCCCTTAGGTTCCACCCGCTCGACGTCAGTCAGGAAGTGCAACGGTGTCTCTGATAATACGCCTTCTTCTTACGGTGGCCGGTGGCACAATATTGGCGATCTCAACAACACCCCCAGAGGGTCGGGAGGGGCATTTTCGGGACATCACCAAAGCCATCAGAATAATAATTTGGTCAATGATTCGGATAGAATTTTGGTTCCGCTGCAACGCAATGGTCCGCAACCACCCCAATTCAGTGTGTATAGAAATTATCAGCCTCGTAATCCTCAATCAAACGCCAGCCTTGTCTCCTATCAAGGCGTGGGCCCAAATCCTCCAAATCCCGGACTTCGTTTGAAATCACAATCGCATTCCGCCACTTACGGCCCCGGGTTTACACGAGGCTATCAAGTCCAAAATCAGAACATTAACCCCATTTGTAATCCCCTTCTTATCAATAGTCCTAGTGGCTTGCCAGTGCACCGTGTACCTGATAGATCATTGCACTCTCGCGCTCCTGCCAGTCTATCATCACAAAACTTCCCCTTCCCTCAGCATGGGATGGCTGATCCCCGCTTCCGCGACTCTCAATCCTACCGCGCGCAAAAGATGAAGTAAATTGGACTTTTCAATTTTTAATCTTCCTAGTATTTTGCCTAGCTGGTACAGGACTTCGGTGTGTATTATACCATAGATATTTATGTAAACCAATAATCATGATTGTTTCAATATCCTTCCTCGCAATGGTTTGTGACGAGTTCTTTTCGTTTCCTATTCACGACAGAACAGAAAGATGAAAAGGTTATGGACAGATGTCCATTGTCCAGTATACGCATAAGGGAAAACTCGATATCGAAGAATCACATCATTCGCCACAGTCGCTAAAAGGTTAACCTTAAGTTGCATTGTGTCCCTTCTGAATAGAATATTGTGAGTTCTCTGTTTGCGCATTGTCCGGCACCCGGGCGAGAGCGAAACTCCGCGCAGAATTCGCGCAGAGAACGACACTGGCTCGGACTCGGAGGACAGATAATTTGGCCTCACATATGGGATAACCTGTCAAATTTCAAGATGACGATGAGTTGTTGAAAACAGTCTCTTCATAAGAATGTTTAGAGCCTTCGGACTTGCGGAGCCTGACGAGAAAGGCTGGGGCTTCAAGAGGACTAATAATGAACATTAACTGGATCGAGTGTCTCGTACGACAATTGAGGTGGTTTGTGAATCCATCAAGGCCAGGTTTGCTCGGTTCGAACATGCCATTATTGTGCTGCGGGTAATACTCGAGCCTTATCGAACCGCTCCAAAGATCCTCGCCCTTGATTTCATTCCTTTTAAGTTTGTCTTTCTATGAAGATCCTTCCTGTAATTAGAAAGTTCGGCTTGACCGATCATGATCGAGATCGCCATAAGAGATCTCGTGAAGTTCCCGTACAATGTAATCATCGTTTGTCGTCCGACATATAAGTATGCATCCTGGAAAAAATTGCTAGACCTCCCTCGTCAGTAATGTCGCGCACTTTCGATTGGAGTCCCGTCAATGACGAAAACGTCGAGGTCAACCCTCCACAGAACCCCTCTCGCCTACCACCTGGTATTCATACCTTTCAACTCGAATCAGCTAACTCTACAAGTATTAGCGCGTGCCAGTCGTTTCCCGAGGCATCTTCTCCGACGTCCAGCGAGTCTTCCTTTTCTCTCGAAAACAACTTTCCCTCAGAACCTGATATCGTTCGTCGCGGGGATCCCGCCCGGCCCCCTCGACCCCGAAACGCTTTTATTTTCTTCCGTTGTGACTACACCCGTATACATACGAAGCCGGGGAAACGAGTGCGGCGTCGTCCCGGTACTAATACTGAAAAGACTCTGTCTAAGCGCGCTGCAGAGGCCTGGCACCAGCTTCCGGAGGAAGAGAAGAATCACTGGAGGGAGCTGTCTGAGCGGGAGAAAGAGGAGCACGCTAGGCTGCATCCCAATTACCGCTTCTGTCCCGCGAAAAGGGGCACTGTCCAGAAGAAGAGGGGCGCTGTCCAGGAAAAGAAGCCCACTCCCCTCTCGAGGTCGGGCTCCCAACCCTTAATTCCGTCACTCACGACAGAGTACGTTGCAGAACCCATAGCCCTTCCGCAACCTTCGCAGGAACAAGGAGTGCCGACAACTCAGCCACCATCCCAACCGCCACAGCTTGTCCAGCCTCCCGTCGACATCGCCCTCGTTAAAGCCGGTCGTCGCCGATCCGCGTCTGTGCCCTTGCTTGCTATTGGTGGTTATCACCAATTTATGTCAGGCGAATGGGCTGCCGCCCAGCCTCCGAAGTCAAGAATGACTCGGAAACGCTCTAGGTCTGTCTTGGAAACCCGGCCTCCCTCTCTTTCTATGTCGAACACGGCCTCTCCTTACGAAGCTCAGTCTTTCGATTCGCGAATGGTAGAGGTGAGTCATCGTCAAGTCTTTTATTGCAAAGCCGTTTACATACCGACCTAGGTGGACCCGTCTTCGGGATATGTGGTTCCGGAGGCATCATTCGGTACCGTTCATGATAATACCTTTCAGGGGACGTTGCCCTACTCCTATGAGTACCATCCCTCGGAATCCATCACTACGGATATGAATTCTATCCATCTGCCTTCGTGGAATAACGAGATTCAGGCCCCAGAGGCAACGACTCCCTGGTCCTCTTCTCCTCCCTCAGAACTCCAACTTCTCCAATCCCAGGGCTCGTTCTCCGAGTCGGAGTACATCTGTGCCTCCTCGGACGCCTCCGGAATGAATGACATCATGGTCGACTATTCGCACGAAGACCAGTGGGCACCCACATACACCGAGTATCCATACTCGTCCGTACAAGCTTCGTTGGGGCTAGACAACTCTGGCATGCTCTTCTCGCCTAGGACAGTCTATAACAGCAACGTTGCCGCGGCTCCCTATGAGTCTAGCCAGGCGGTAGGTGCCTGCGCCACCATTGAAAATCAAATCCCCGAAGAGGCGATGTTCGCCCTCAACATCAACGACTACTTACACTATGCACAGTGATGGTCTCAGACAGCGAGTCCGTCATGATTTTTGCGCTTGATATTTTATCAGTATTTATGCCCGGTTTCTGTTTTGGACTTTTCTGGCTTCTCTGCCATGATCTAAGGACGAAGATCCCCTGCCGTCCAATACCATATACCCATAGCGAACTGTTCTTTGAAATTCGATTTTCTAACAGCTTCGCCTCCGTATCAGACTTACATTATGTATTCCCTGTGTATATCTTGTGTAATTGTTCGTAAACGTTCTAACAAAATACAATTTCCTTCCTTAGATCCTATAGTTGGTGGGAATGAGTTGTGCTCTTGCATGCATGCATGTCCAATGGTATTCAGCAACCATCGCTTCCTGAATTCAAGTGGCTTCATGAGAGGGGGGTATTCTGAATCCACCTTTCGAACAAATCCTAGAAGTATCACATTCAGCAACAAAACTGCAAGGAGCGTGCATTGGCTAGCTTGGGGCGACGTACTAAAGCTGATTCGGATTGGTCATATGGTACCATGTGCCTGATATGAAATTGTCGTTATATCCTGATCTATCACAGTGGAAACAAAAGATGCCTACTTACCCGGCTTCGAAAACTGTTACAAACGTGACGTTGCCTGCGGTAAATCCAGCTCCGCCGGCACTGCGTACCTCGCCAGCAATCTTGCCAGATTTCGAGGTGATCCAAGGAACGGCTTTGGTCGCCGAGAATTCTGGTAGAAATTTGGTCTCTAACTGTTCAACCCAACGTTCATTGCCCTAATTACGTGTCAGGTGAGCGGTCTAGGTTCTCTGCGGAAGAAAGAAGACAAACAATGAAGTTGCACATCATGTCTAATCGAAAAAGAATTTAGTGCAAGGTGTTCCGGTGGAGTAAACTGATGAACACACCAGCATTGCCGGCGTAGACAAGGAGCCTGACGCCATCATTGACGAGCTCTGGTAGAAGACGCGCACTGTTATGCATACCGTCACCTTGCATTGTAAAAGCGCGGTTGACCTCCATATTGCACGAGGCGAAGGTTTGGTCCGGATTGACACCAAGCGCGGCCTTGTTCTTGGGGTTGTTCATCCAAGTATCGATCCAGCTCATCTGCTTGTAGCACAGATCACCATCCTTCGTCCTGTCGCACTCGCGGCGGACATCATAAGGGTTGCGGCCCAGTTCTGAAAGAACGTTCAACTAGTGGATCATGATCAAAATGGCAGGACTTACGCATCAGAGAAGCAAAGACAGTGTTACAGTACAGGACAGACGGTACACAAGTGAATCTGGAATCGAAGTTGTAGCAAGCTTTGATCAGGCGCTGGCACGTCGGAATCTTCGCCCTCAAAGCCTGACATTCTGGGCCGTTGGGATCATCGTACAGAGGATACGGGCCTTCGCAAACATAATCCGGAATAGAGGCAAATTGAATATAAGGATCAGTCAGACCATTCGCAAGGACGACTGAAGCCAGGTTGATGTGCTTGAGCTGCGGAACAGGGGCAAAGTCGACTCGCTTGTTCTCCTTGTAGATGACGTTGGCGAAGTTAGGAGCGTAGGTGCCACCATAACTCTCCGCAGCGATGTGGAAAGGTTGAGTCGAGTACTCGGGGAATCGATTGAGGAATAGTTGCAGGAATGCATAGACATCTTTGCCTGCGACAGGACTGGTACTGACGGTGGTGCCATCATCGGCATAAGAGTAACCAACGTTGACAGGTTGATCGAGAAAGATGATGTTGGCGTTATTGTTCCAGCTGTGCGGGTTGAGAGTCGTGTTCTTTCCTTCGTTGGCGATGCTACAGGGCCCAAGCTCAAACAGCAGGCCAGTGGACGAGCTGCATCCTGGGCCGCCATTTAACCATAGCACGAGGGGAGCATGTGCTGGTGAAGAACGAGATTCGAAGAACCTGACAAACGATAAATACGGAGGTTAACGACTTTGGATAAGACATGAGTATCGAATGCACTCTAAGAGGACCCGAAATATGGAGATAGGATGTGGACCAATGCACTCACCAAAAGAATAGGTGCTTATCGTCGGCTACGTCGAGGTATCCTGAATATTGTTTGACAGAGGTATCACAAAGATTGGGCTCAGTAACTCTCAGCTGATGGCTCTCAAAGTGTGGGATAGTGACGATTTCATCTAATCAAACTTCAAGATGTTGTCGAGCGGTCTGTCGAGTATTCAACTCACACAACAATCCATGTTGCTTGATATATTCTCGTCCATCATGGAACCATTTCTCAAGATTGTGCTTTTCCTTGAGTATGGCTTTCTTGGCATCGCTCAGGAATCCCGATACAGACTCCAAGCCGCTCTCCAAGTCGGGGAACCCTCCTACCAGGGTAGGCTGTTTGCGATTGTCCCCTAGGACAACTTGGGCGGAATCCTGGGCTGGAATTGCTAGAACACGCTGCAGAGACACCGAAAGGCAGGAAATAAGTAGCAGACTGACAGTGATAGTTCTCATGGTGACTTAAGCAGACACACTGAGCCTCATCAACTATGAACCTTGCTCGATGGGTCCAGGATCACGTGAGCTTAATGAATTGAAAGAATCGGATTCAAAATAACTTGCCCCAAAGCTCGAAAAAAAACATCAGAAACTTCTGTCTTGAATGGGCATTCAAAAGAATTTTATACTAGGTATGTGTTGGCGTGTACTTGCTGAGCCGCTCGAATGTGTAGGGTTGACGTTCGGAAGGTCCCGATAGCTTGTAATAATTACATGATATAAATATCAGCAATTCGGAATAATGTAATTCTTGAAACTCTTCAGCTAGCTCCCCCATCGACAGCTAGCTCCTCCATCGACAGTGACTGGCAAGGATCCACTAAAGAGTTCTGATTCTCTTGTGACACATATTTCTTGCTTCTATGGCATAAGTCTTTCAACGATCTATTGCATCAAATCTTCTCTACCTGATTCGTACAAGACCGGACCAGCCTGTCATACTATGGCGCAAACTCTCGCAAACTGCTATATGAATAATCACATCTTAAGAATTCTCTCTTATCAACGCATGCCGCGATGACGAATTTGAATACCAAAATCCTTGATCATATTGTTCATTTGACGCCTCCTGGCTCGGTCGAAGAAACTTCGAAACAATTCCGGGAGCTTGGTTTCACGTAAGGATCTTGTTTGCAATTGAAAAATCGTCCATAAAAATTGCAGTGTTATACCTGGAGGTACTCATACTGACGGGCTAACGGCGAATGCTCTAGTGGTAAGTTGTCAGAATTCGCATCAGTGCAGCAAACCAAACTTTTCTTGAAGGTACTTGCTGACGGAGTCTATCTCGAACTCATCTCGTTCACTCACCCCGTCTCTTACTACCCACCGGGCTCTTCTGGACGTCAGGCACGCGAGTCCCACGCATGGGCGTCTAAGTCTCCCGGTTGGATCGATTTTGCCTTCCTCGGGAACGGTTTATTGACTGGCCCGAACCGTGTCTCGGACATCATTAATGACCGTGCAAAGAAAGAAGGCAGTGGTGTAGAATACAATTCTGAGATTCCTGGAGGGCGTGAGCGCCCGGATGGGAAGGTCCTGAAATGGGTGATAACTTCCCCAGGTTCCGGAGTTCGTGAGACATTGCCTTTCTTCTGCGGCGACGTGACTCCGCGAGAGTGGAGGGCAAGTACATCTTGGTCGTTTGCAGCTACCTATTGATTGACTTCTCTGTTTAGGTTCCTAGTAATCCCACATCTAACATTGAGCACCCATCGACAGCACAGGGTATCTCATATCTCCTGGTCCTTACATCACCAGGAACATTCTCTTCTCTCACTCGGCAGCTCACGACCGTGATCGGTACTCCTGCTCTTTCATCGAGGAACACAGAAGCGATTTGGCAACTGGAGGCCGTCCACAAAACGAAAGGTCCTAAATTCATATTAAGGATTTCTGAGACAGAAAGAGAGGTAAATTTTGTACAGGAAGTCGGAACTGGGATATTCGAGGTTGCTTTCTCAACTGAAGGCAAGGAGGGAAATGTGACCACCCCATATGGACGCATTGCTTGGATACCAGCATGATTTTGCTCCTCTTTGTCAATGACAAGAGATTGCAGCGCGATATATCAATAAATTTTGCTCCCATTTAAGCTTGATGAGAGTATAGATGGAGTTTCTATCGATGAAATTACTCATATGGATAGACTAGGCTGAAACAGAACTGGTTGGCGTGCGACCTGGAGCTATAAAATTGTAAGTCAGCAGATATGGTTTGGGCAAAATAAGGACCTGAAGGTCTGGATTGAAATAGTTGAGTGTTAGTCGTACAAAGTGTGAACCGTATCGGCTCATTCTGTCCGATGTCGCGTATGTACAGCTAGCGTTCAAGTAGAAGTGGTGAGATAGAGCGAAAGTAAGAGAGCTGATGAAAGACGGCGGGCGGTTGAAAAAGCAACGGTGTAGATATGTATATCAAAGGCGTGTTCACGGCGTACGCTGTGTAAGAAGATGACGAATGAAGCGATAAGGTAAAGTTCACTGTCAGTCTATTCACGATTAACTATAATCCGCAGGCACTATAAATCATGTTTCAGGTATGTCTAATGTCTGAGTATTTGAGACTTACCCCAAGGGGGTTATGCTAAGCGTTCAAATTTGTGTAGCCATATTAAAATCGAGATCAGGATAATATAGAAGGTCTTGTGTAAGAATTGGTTAAGAGGCGATAGTAGATACAAGGCGACAAGTCGTTGAATTGTGAGAACATCGCCCTTGGCATGAGATTTTCATCAACCACATAAGGATAAAGATGGCGCTTCGCTCTACCAGGCTGGCTGCTGGAGCCCGTTGATGTAATTTGGTGGAACCGGGACAAGAATGGCGCTGATCAATGATGTCAAAAATCCTATGAAGGATCTGTACACATGAGCATTGGAAGGAAAGCCGAACACATGTCTTCTGGTGGCATGTACAGGTATCGAGTGGAGGGACTGGTATACTGGACAGGAGTCTTTAGAGCATCAAAACTATCTATAGAAAGGCAGTGCTGCTCGACCCCCCCCGCCGCCTCATACAAGACGGTGATTGTCGCACGCACCGTAAAAGGTCCCATTTCAGTTCGTTCCGGATTTATTAGGGGAGCACGACCAAAACGGCAAAGGAACGCCGGCCCGCTCATTCTCCGCGTACGCGGGGTGGGTGTGGATTTTCGTGACTCTTGTAGCAATACAGTAGCACCGTGTAACATGACGCTATGCGCCAAGCACGTAATAAATGAATTCAAAAAAAAAATGTAGAAAGGCAATGCTAGCGCAGAGCAGCTTTGCGCAGCACATTGGTGAACGCTCCCTCCACCAAGAAAAGTTTCGGATGGAAACATTAGATCGATCCGAGATTCCAAAGTGAAGGAGTGCACAGGCCGTGGCACTATGCTGGTGCAGAGTGGTTTTCCAATGAGTAATGATTTATATTGCTCCGGTAGCCGAGATTCATTACTGGACCGCAACTATGTCTCAAGGGGAATTTGATGTGATAAATCCTCCCTCTGTAAGGCCACCAGCAGGAGGAATATGACGAGCCGTTAAGGTGGGCCAGTGACCTCATCTAAAAAAAAGGTGAAAAGCCCAGCAACAGATAACGCTCAACCTTCAGGTATATGTCGGTCCTCCGAAACGGTCCATTCAATTACTCAGTCAACTGATGAAATACTGCGCCGCAACACCGGGTTAGCGGAGTCTGCACAAATCTTCTTCTGTAACCTCACGTAGATTGCTGAGCAGACATTGACTAGTTTTGATGCTCTTGACCGGGGAGAAGTGATTGGATCTGGCGATGGGGACACATCCACCGCCATTTAGAACAGACTACCATCAAAAAAGTACTTTGAGAGTTGTTGGCAAATGAGCCAGATGTAGATATGATATCTGATTAGATTAGATCAAATTTTCGAGTCAACCCACGTTCTCCTTACCAGATTATCATAAAATCGGCGCGTGTTCGCTCATTCTTTACTCGTCACTTACTCATCTGTGTCGCAAAATGGCTCCTAAGGGAGGAAACGCGAAGAAAGAGAGCGGCCGTGCTAAGAAGGCGGAGAACGAAGCCAACAAGAGAGCGCAGGAAGCTGCAGACAAGGTTTGTAACGCCTTCGGCCATCCTCTCACCATCGACAGTCTCATTGTACGGGAATAGGAGAAGAAGGAAGCTGACAAGTGGAAAGATGGTGCAAAG
The DNA here is from genome assembly GCA_020091625.1 of Termitomyces sp. 'cryptogamus'. Lineage (NCBI taxonomy): Eukaryota > Fungi > Basidiomycota > Agaricomycetes > Agaricales > Lyophyllaceae > Termitomyces > Termitomyces sp. 'cryptogamus'. The sequence continues at coordinate 4,704,586 of JAGYZC010000006.1, read as the reverse complement.
ACCGCCAAAGCCACCAAGGTGGAAAAGGAGGAGAAGCGCCAGGCTGATCTTGCGCGGAAGGCTGAGAACGCACGGCTCCTTGCTGAAGAGGAGGCTACTGCGCCATCAAAAGCTAAATCCGCACCTAAGGCCGGTAAATCGAAATCAACCCCTAAACCGGCCGGTCCTGGTGCTATTGCTGCGGGTGGTGGCCTTGGCGCTGCGGGCTCCACGAAGGATAACGTTCCTGAGAAGGAAATCGAAAGCTATGCAGCGACAGGCATCGATAATGCGCTTGATTTGCTGGAAGTTGTGAATGCGAAGATGGACAAGGCGAGCATTGGACAGCAAGCTGCTGGTATCGAACGACATCCAGAGGTTTGTGCAACGATTTATCATTTCTACAACTGGACTAACCCGTTCACACTTCAATCTCTTAGCGGCGATTCAAGGTGACTTCACTGCCCCGTGATTTTTCAAGTTGTTCTCACGAAACACTATAATTAGGCTGCGTTCGAGGCATACCAAGAGCGCGAGCTGCCAAAGATCAAGATTGAGGTGCGGTGTTTGTAGTAGTTACTTACACTGGGCACGAAATATGCTGACAACGTTGTCATCTCATGTGCAGCATCCGGGCCTCCGGTTACAGCAATACAAGGTCAGTCGCGACGATGCTCCTATGCTAATTCCTGCACCTGCTGATGCGATGTTTGTATTCACTTCACAGGACTTGTTGTACAAGCAGTTTCAAAAGTCTCCGGAGAATCCGTAAGTCATAATATTAGTACTTCTATTGACACGTGGCTAATGCATGTACTGCAGTTTCAATCAAACAACAGTTGCATACGATGCCACAAAAGAGGAGAAGGTCAAGGCCCTCGGAGACAAGAGGGCTCAAGTGGAAGAACGACTCAAGGAAAAGGAGAAGTAGAAGGCTTCTTGTACTCCGAACGGACCATCCTACAAACTATCTGAACATTTGTATTTCTTCACACTGCAGCAACAGAACGTAATATGGTCCATGTTCGTTGTCGAGGCAATAGATCGATACCGATGCAAGTCTATATGCTAGTATATCTATAGTGTTCGATTCTGTCTTGCGTGAATCAGTATGACGCTTATGCTACGACTATGACATTTACACAGACTTCACCGGTCACCGCCGGAGTATATGTCATGAGTCCTGCAAGTGGACTGTGGGCGCGAGGCCGTGCCGGTCAAAATACCGACAGTACTGCAATTTCTCCGGATAAGTATTGGAAAGCGACAAAATGATGATTGTACAGCTTTGCTTATGTAACCCAATGCCAGAAAGTTTTAAAAGGGACAGTAGTTTGGTATGGCCACACATTCTTCGTTGGCTTTTCAACTTTCACTGCGCCCTCCCAACTACAAGCTCTCGTCGAGGATCAAAAAATGACTTTCTCAATATCTTTACCAGCGTCAAGACAATCGTCCCCGGCAGCTGAATATCCTCAGCGAACGAACACGGTTGCTGTGACCCAAGTCCCTAAAGAATTTTTTCATCCTGTCCTTCTCGATGTCTTGCGCGACCACTTTGGGTCATATGGCGAGATAAATCGCTGGGCTCCTCTCCCAGGTTTTGGTCGAATTATCGTGGTATACAGGTTCGAGGACAATGCAGAGTCTGCAAAACAGCATTGTGACCGAATTACCGTACAACGTTCACAAGATGGGTAGGAGTCCAAGTGTCGTTACTTCCATTTTTGCTTGCTAACACGTCACGATAGTTCTGAGGTCGAACTGCGCGTCTATCGTGCCGATCCTAATCCTCTGATTACGACGGACATGTTCGGCAACACAATACCAGAAGATAACTATCTTCGACCGCCAGCAATCGAGAAGAACTTCCTCATTTCACCTCCTGGTTCACCCCCTGTTGGCTGGGAGCAGATCCGGGAAGATCCACCGAATGCTAGCCCCTTAGCCGATGACCTCATACAGGCACTGCGGAAACTTCAGCTCCAAGAGCGCCGGTCCAGCCTTGAAGTTCTGTTGGACCCTCATGAAGGCTCTGGTGTTGGTGTTTACGTTGAGGATTGTGGCGACGATGACGAGGACGAAGTTGTTGACGATGCATGGATATATGGAGAAACAGCACCCGCAAGGTCCAGGTGGGCACCAACTGCGATGCCACCTCTTCGTGCGGCGATGATTGCTTAGATGTATCAACATCATACCTCGTAAGTTTCTTGAACCCTCCTTTCATCTTGTATACCACTTTTGTTCTCTCTTTACGGATGATAACCTATCAGACCTGTTCCAACTCTTCCGAGGATGCGGACAAACCGATATTGCCTTTTAAAAGCTGATCATTTCCCTTTTATACCTCTTTCTCTGTGGCCCATCGATCAGAACTGATCATCCTTATTGCAGTAGAGTCACTCGCGGTGTTTTCTTCGAATGTTTTTTTTTCTTCTGTATATTGTGAGTACACATCTATCCTCTTCCCTTCCCTCGTCATCAAAAGATGAACAACTTCAGACCTGTTCTGATTCTTGTGGAGACAACCATATATTGCCTATTTTTTTCTGATTTGAACCCTCTTTTCCTCTAATCACTACCGGTGAACTCGGCTGATCCTTCCTATCAGATGTTTCTTTTGCTCTCATTCATCATGCGCATACTACCTGTGCCCTACATCGTTGCATCACATATACCTATCTATTACATCAAACAGCTATCGTTACCCCACCATTGCATTGTTTAAATATTACATGTGTATTTTACTCATTATCACCATCATTATATCACATCATCTCCGTTGTCGTACTGAGGAATAGCATTATCATCGTCATTTGTAGCAGACTGCGATTGTTAAACAGTGATTTGGAGCCAGCTTAAATTCAAGGTCATGAGATGTTGAGATGCTGTGGAAATGCTGTAACGGCTATTGTTGCTGTGAAATCTATGTTCCGGGCCGTGTCTCCTTCGCGCGGTTTCGCCCTTTCGTACAAACGTCCAAGGGATGTTTTTAGGTCATATATAACTATCGGAGATCTGATCATTGATATGATCATACCTTAAGCGCGCACGACCAGACAAGTCGTCCATTTCTTACTTTTCATCTTCTACCACACTATGGATAAGGTCGGAAAATGGCGAGCAGGGACAGCTTGTAAGTAACTCGCAGGCTAACGCTCATATCTATTCCAATTTGTCACCCAGATGGGCCCGTTCTTAGCCAAACCGATCTCTACCTCCTGCACTGTGAACTCGAACTCAATCCTATACTCATGAATAAACATGCAAATTTCCACCTTGTCTTCAGTCTTGTCACTGGTGCGCTATCTCTCCTCAACTTTGAAGTATATTCATATCAGGCAAATGTAGGGCAAACCAGTGGCTTCAACCAGGAAGCGCGCGATCGTGATCTCTCGTTCACGCAAAAGGACGAGCCAGCGACGATGCCACGTGTCAAGCAACTCATTATCATCACGGAACACAGTCCATGGTGCACTATCGTGACGAACGAGAATGGTGTGACCCTGAATGATGTCTGTACACAGGTGTATAAGGAGTATGTCCATCTCACTTTCACTTTCACTCTAATCTTTCCGTCTTCCTTACGATGCCACCGTGTAGGTATACGAATACGATTACAGGCCCGGAGTTTACGTCGATTCCGGCGCGTGTGCAGGAACAGATCAAGAGGATCTCTGCACATAATCTGATGAATTCGCAAGGGGGAATGTGGCAGAATGGTTATTATCCAGCTACACCGATAGCTCCTATCTCTACGGACCAGCTCAAACGCTATGGTACGCTGAGTTTCATTCCTGAACATAATCTTGACTCAGGCCGATTATTTCTTCTAGACTGGCTCCGGGAGCGTGTGTTCTTCGAAGGACTACGGAAAGATGATAGTTATGCAGTTTCACGGCTTGGTTACAGTGCTTCGAATGTTTTCGTGATGGACCTGTCGAACTAAGCGGTTTTTCTACAACCGCGGCCCCGTGGTATGCAATCAGCATGTTTCCAATTAATATTGACGGCTATCCATTCCGCTATGCTCCGTGATTTTACAAATGATATGTATATGTAGCACTTACGTATACCCACATATGCATGGTTACAATTCCTAGTTCTCCACTACTGCTACCTTGATACGGTATACCAGCACAGCACAAAGCACACATCTGATCACAGGGTTCGGGCACGCGTTCTCCACGCAGAGTCTTATGAACAGCGCCTTATTAATTTCATTCGGATTGCTGTGCTTACTATCCACGTCAATTGCCGTGCACAGATTGGATACAGCCATAAAGCTCAGAAGATTTGAGTAATGTAAAATTTGTTCGATGGGGGAGATGTTGTGGATAAGGCTATCTATGATTTTGTAATGTAACCACGTGGTCGATCACATCATTGATTAGATCAATAGAATGCCTTTCGTTTGCCCGGTTTTGTTGGGCGAAAACGCGCTTCTTTCTTTCTCTTGACTCTGATCTACTTGAACCCTTTGCTCTATATACCCAGTCACGAACGTTACCCATTATTGATACGTGTATTGTTCGCGGACTTACGACCATCTTGACCATCTTGAATTGGATCTAAAGATTTCACTAGCACTGTTCCACGAATTGGGAGCTTCATCAACGCCAAAGGAGGACTGGACTCCGATTTCAGGGCTGTATACCTTTCTTTTTCCATTAGGTGAGTGTCACCCATTTACTCGTGCCACCCTTACACCCGATGAAGGTCCGGCTGAGGCTGTGAATCCTTTTGTCATTTGATCTAATGAAACGTTGAACTGTAGGATAATTCAGACAAAGGAACCAATTCCAGTGTCTGTAGGACGATCCATATAGACGAAATCGCTTCCTCTATCGTGATTGCGACTCTCTGAGCATTGTCGTTCCAGAAAGTTGCACAGTCGGGAGGCGTTGTATGCCCATTAAACCACGGACAACTCTTGCAAGTCTATTACGAGCACATCTATCCAGAGCTTTGCATCAAAATCGGGTCAGATTTCCCGATTGGTGAGTATTACAAAATAATGAGTCAAATTTTGCAAACTCATGTCACTTGCCTGCGCAAAGGAACCACAAATCCAACATAAAAACACGCGACTGACTCTTCAGAATGGGAGACCCATCACCTTTCATCCCCCCTCTTCCCGGTTTTTACGCGTCTCCAAGACAGCCAGCGCAGCCTGTTATCCCTGAAAATCCAGCAGAACCAGCTGCAAACCTCGGCTGGGGCGGCCAAGCTCAACATCCGGGAGCCTTCCCTATCTTACCTTCGTCCCCGTACACCCCAGGCTTCCAGCCTCATTTGGGTGCGACTCCCAACAACAATACTGGTCGTCTGCCTCCAACGGTAACTCAAGAATTCGTCGGTTACCCGGGAGCGCCGCCAGCCATTCACTTAGCGCCCCCGACACCCTACCCTGCCCCCGGCCAGCCTTGGCCAGGTATGCCGCGACAACAAGGACAGCCTTTCCTCCAACCACCAAATACCGGGGGACCCTTCCCAGGTTACGGAAATCCATACCCGCCACACCACGGCGCATGGCCTCAACAACCTCCCAATCCGTATGGAGCCTACTATGGAGGACCCGGCTGGGGAATGCCTATGAACACTCTAGCAGCACTGGCTACGCCAGGAGTAGCTCCTACACCGGGCTATGGTGCTTTCCTGAACTTTGATCCTGCTTGGAATTTTCCACCTGGCACTATTCCTGCTAGGGGAGTGCAGACTGGTCAACTTCCCCAGAACGAGCTACCAGAGCGTGTGCATGTCGGCCGGTCGAGTGCGCGTGTTGGTGACCGCGTCGATCAGTTCATGGCAGGTACTGGTTGTACGTTGCGTTTCTGAACCCATTGCGCTTAGGATCTTGTTAACATGATACCTTTTTGCAGATGGCCCTGTTCTGGATCCTTTCGAGGCTAAAATCCTCGGTGTTCATCCCAAAGTCAATCCGTTGCTTGAGCCATTAGCAGACACCGCTCCAGACCGGCCTCACCTGAAATGGAATATGCTCTTCCGATCAAATGACTGCACTCTTTCAACAGATGAATCACACGTATCATGGTCTAAAGGGCGCGACGAGCCCGCGACGTTTCCCCGCGTCACGAAGATGACCATAGTATCTGAAACCTTCCCGTGGTCCGTCCCTATCGAGGCAACGAACCCCGCAATTGGGGTGACATGCGGCGAAATCATCGACCAGCTCAGTGTACACTTCTATCGCCTCACTTCGAAACAAGACTTTGAGGTGCTCGATCAGAAACGGCAAGCTGATATTGCGCAGGTATATAGGCATAATCGTTCGCGTGAGCCAGGAGTGCCCGGAGGTACGCTCAAGGAAGGAATACGCAGATTGGATTATCTTGGGAAGGATATCATTTTTGGGGGCATCTATTGCAACGATCAGCTGGTGTTCAGGCTGATGGGGACGATTCCACCGTGTCATTATGTTCTGAAGTGTTTGAAGCAGTATGCGTTAACGGCGCAAGAGGCGAAGGAACATGAAGAGAGACGAAGAGAGCTTGAAGAGAAGGAGAGAGAGGAGAACAAAAGAGCGAGGAGGCAGGCGACCGTCGAGGATGATCGAGACAGTGAATGATGGTGGGTAATTTTTGATCTAGTTGCCTGATCTTTTGATTATTTCGTATCATTGGGACACGTCAACAATACCTCAATTCTTCCGCTTTATCTTTGCAAGGTAGTAAGTATGCCACTATGTACCAGTATCATGTACGACATCGTTATGATTTTCTGCTTTCATGTACGACATCGTTATGATTTTCCGCTTTCTCTCAATAGCATAATATTCATTTCATTTGGAGCTGAACGGCGCTGGGCTCGAACCAGCCTAAAAGTTGCGTGTCTCTTCGTTGGAGTGAGTGATGTGGTCGATTGGTCCTGGTGTTCGAAGTCGGACGTCCCGATCAGGTAGTTACTATGAGTATTGAGGTTATACTAACTCATATCCTTATGAATCCGAATATCTATCATGAGTGGCAGATAAGTTAACTCCAGTCGTTGGTGAAGGTAAGTCAGTTGTCAATTCGATCATCATGACTCTATTCTCGGAGTTATATCCCTTTACACTATCAATACCGCACAGCAAGCCCCTTACAAAGATCGGCTTCCGAGTCGTTTGACCCTTATAAATCGACCGATAATGGCCTTCGTGAGCCTTCTTCCGGGCCATCGGATGGGTCGTTATACTGAATGATAGAAAATGCATTACAATTGACCGTCTTGTTGCGCAAGCTCACAACAAATCATTACGCCAACCATGAACGATTCTAAGTCAGATAGAATCTTGCCTGTCATTCGAGTGCTGGTAAAAATCATGGATCATCAACGAAGCTCACTAATTACTGAATATAGATCCATTGGCTGATGTTACCAGCGTTCATCCACTCCGTGATTCCATATGACTCGTACTGTTGTCCGCCGACGGTGCCTCCAGTGTATTTCGCAGTCCAACGGTGGTAGACGCTGACACTAGGATTCACAGCGATGTTATCGGCATGGAACGAAATGTTCTTGGCATCAGGTAAAACAAAGGTTACGTCGAACGCAGTTGGCGCAATGACGTTGCTGTCGACGACCTGTCCACTTGGGGTGATGATGGAGATATCGGTAGATCGCTCTCCGATGATGTTACACTGGCTCGTTACGAATTCGCCCTCGTAGCTAAGATGGCCGGAGTTGATGAAGTTGGTACCGTTGATCGGGTTTCCGCTGAAAGTGACAAAGGACCACGGCCCGACCCGGGCAATAAGAACGTACCACGACATAATGAAATCATTCATGGCGTTCGGTCCCCAGTTAGAGTCCTTGTAACCTGCACCCTGGAATTGGACGGCTTTACCGCCGAGCACGACGTCAACGGTCGAAGGACCATCTAAGTATACGGTGATCAGCGGATGGAAACTTCCTTGTTCCTATCAAAGGAAAAACCGCTACATACCAGGGATGGTGATACGCCAACCGGTTTTCCGATAGAGGATAACCTCCGCAGCGGTAAGCTCGCGTCCGTCTGAAACCAGATCGCTGAAGAAGGGGGAATCGGTAAGACTGGTGCCGCCACAGCCAGTGCGAGCAGAACTGTCACTATTGATGATAATAGTACCGGTTGCATAGGTAGTGTTGAGGGAAACTGTGAATTTCTTGCGGTCCGGGTTAGCGATGAAGGTGATCTCCGAGTCGTTGGCACCCCAAATCCCAAAAGTGTCACCGGAGTCGGTGGAGCTAACTGAAGATGAATTGAACACAATGGTCTGTGCAAAAGGAAGGCCGTCTTGGTCGAACCCGTTAATGTCAACGGAATACAGCGGAGTATTGGAGGAACCGTATTGAAAAGTGTTGCCTAATAAATCGATCAGTTATAGCTGTTATACTCTGGAAAGGGCTGACTAACCGTGTTTAAGAGTTACTTCGATTGATGGAGGCACGCCATTCGGTGCGGGCGTAAGACTGATGACTTGGGTATACCACCAATCAATGGCGCGGTTTTCTGCGGTGACATCAATATGTGGTCCCTCCCAGTTGCTCAAGTTTGCCGACATGGCCAATTGAGGCACTGTGGAAGTAATTGACTATTAGTACGACAACGAGACCAATGCCTTGAACGTACGTAAGGACCAGAGGAGGCTAACGAGGGCGAAAGAACAGAACATCTGATGGCTTTTCGCAAGAAAGATGGGCGTTGTTTTGTGGCAGGTGACAGATGCACTTTTTATACATGTCCGGACGGCTAGTCACGGAAAGCAGTAGCGACGGACACGGTGGATGACGGAACCAGGTTGGACCGAGCACGAATGTCGAGCTGTGCATGTACCTGTAGGGAAAGAAAGATGCGAGTTACCGTCGTTCACGTGGTAAGTGATCGAGCCTCGGACGTTTCTCGAGACATGATTTTTTCCTTGAGACAGCACCAAAGCAGAAATGTTCCCATAGGACGAGTAGGTGAGACTCAACATACACCGCTGCCAAGCTTCTAGGCTGAGTTCCCAGCGTACCTGCAAAATTGAGAGGGGAAGAATCTTAACTTCACAAAGAGGTAATTGCAAAGCATCTCGTTTAAGAAGTTCTACGTAACCAGGTGGTTTCAAGTCCTTAACCTCAAATGAAAAGCGACATCCTGTGGTTCAGAGCAAATTTTAAACTTGCTTTCAATATGATCAACATGCATACCAAAGGAATGGGTGTACACTAGATTTAATATATGAAAACTGATTGAACCAGCTTGCGGCTCGAGTTTCTTGAGTTTGACGACCTACTGCCCGATATAAGACTACTCCAAGTTCCAGGGGCACCGAGAATCATACTGGAACGTCAACGAACAAATGGCCGGAAGGGTCGATGTATTTTCCGCCTGATTTACAGAAACAGTGTGGTTGTCGAGCGCAGCATTGGATGTTTTGAGAAGGTATGCTCAGATTTAACAGAGACACGTCGAATAAGAGAGCAAAATCAGCCATTGGTGTAAATTTTTGGACCTGACACTGCACATGAAACAACAGATCGAACCCAGTGTCTTCATGTTGCCTCCGTGCCAAGTTCAAAATCCAGTATGCAGGGTGTGAAGTCCAACTTTGCCGCTGACCATATCTGAATCAGATCGGACATTCAACAAGAGAGAGCTCTGGTAAACCGCACGAGCAACCTTGGAGGCTATGCCACTAAATACATGGACAGCATACCACAAGATTACAGCGGGCGTGGAGACTCAGTCAAACATATGAGGATCGAGATAGACTGTCAAGATGGATCGCTATACATAAATAAATGGATCTGTATAAAACCACACATGGCCAGCACGTGCACTGGACAAACAATTGAAAGTTTGGCTTTAAGGCTTTGCCGGTTGGTGGGTGGGAATTCATGCAATAGATTACCTGAGCATAAGCAGTGCATAGGCTTTGTTTGACAAAATCTGATATGAATCAGATGCTGTCAATGACATACACAGACTTTCCAGAGACCTCCTTAACGGCTAAGCGACTGAGACTCCACTAGAAGAAGGACGACATTTGGACTCCAGATTTCAAGGTGTCTGGTAGAAGATGGGTGTCATCGTGCTATTAATTGGGTCTTTATCCGCGACGATTGCTGCCTATGGCATTTGTCGGGCGCTGAAGCTTGTATACCATGAGATAACTTCTCCATTGCGCCATCTTCCTGGTCCAAAGAGCTCAAGCTTTATCTATGGCAATATGGCAGAGATTTGGGCAGCGGTATTTCCTCCAGTAAACCATCTTGTCACTTGTCTTATTAAATCTTGATCAGGAAAATTCGGTCCTTCACGAGAAATGGGTGGAAGAGTACGGCTCAACCATTCAATACAAGGGATTCTTTGGTGTAAGTTCAAGTCCACCTCAGGTCTTTCGAAATGGAGGTTCAAGATTTTGCAGTTTAGACGGCTTTACACTACGGATACCAAAGCCTTGAATCACATTCTTATGACTACTAGTGTATATCAAAAGCCGGAGGCTGCACGTCACAACCTTTCTCGAATCCTTGGGGAAGGTATGTGAAAATCATAATGTCGGGTTTTTGACTTTCTCTAACTGTGAATTGATAGGTGTACTTGTTGTTGAAGGAGAAAAACACAAGCAGCAGGTATGTATTTCTGGATTGCTGACCCAGAACGGATTTGCTTAACCATGTGGTTCTAGCGCAAAGTCATGGTAAGTACCCAGGCAACCAGTTTTTGTCAAACTTGAGGGTAGTCATCATAATTTTCTTAGAATCCTGCATTTGGACCCTCTCAAATCAGAGAACTTACAGAGATCTTCGTCTCCAAGGCGATTCAGGTGAGTTGTAATTGGCTTCTTTGATTATATTTTCGTTTTTGATCTTCGGTCCCTAGTTACGAGATGCGTGGGCATCGGAGAATGACAGAAAGGACGGCCAGGACTGGATTGATGCTCTGTCGTGGTTAAGCCGAACAACTCTTGATGTCATAGGATTAGCAGGTTTATTCTTTTGCTTTCCAACAGCGCTTACGCTCACGGGCTTGCATGCAGGATTCAACTACAAGTTTGACGCTCTCAGCGAAGATCCCAAAAAGAATGAACTTAATGCTGCGTTCGCACTCATGTTCAAGGCTGGGACTCGACTTTCTTTGATACCCATGATTCGAGCCTACTTCCCGTTTCTCCGTTTCTTAGTGAGTCTTCTCGTCGTTCCAGAATGATCCTATTATCTGACCACTTGGACCCAGAAAACTGAGCAAGATGTCAAAGCTGCTGAGGCGAGGAAGACAATGACGCGCATCAGCCACGAGCTGCTTCGTGGAAGCAAAAACTCTGTCCACGAGAAGGGGGAGAAACGAGATCTTCTTACTCTTTTGGTGAAATCGAACATGGATACGGATATTCCAGAACATCAGCGTATGTCCGATCAGGATGTCCTCGCCCGTATGCCGTCTCATATAGTTGACATTATCGAGTGGCTAATCGTTTCTGGTTTTTCCAGAGATTCCCACTTTTCTCGTTGCTGGCCATGAAACTACTAGGTATGCTGACATTGATCTATCTTTTTCATTCCCTTTTGTAACGCGCGATTTTAAGCACTGGAACTACCTGGGCTTTGTATGCTCTGACGCAGGACAAAGCTGTCCAGAATAAGCTTCGAGAGGAACTCTTCTCAGTTGACACAGACAATCCCACGATGGATCAACTCAACGCTCTGCCTTATCTTGACATGGTCGTCCGAGAGACTTTGCGTGTACACTCGCCGGTGCCATCCACTATCCGAATTGCTGTCAAGGACGATTTGTTACCACTTGGTCATCCCATCACTGATCGGAAGGGGGTCGTTCATAATTTCATCAAGTGAGGTCTTTTCCTCCAATCTCAGGTCCTTGTTGGATTTGACATTTTTCATCTTATGGTAGAGTAACTAAGGGGCAGATGTTGTTTATCCCGATCTTGGCCATTAACCGTGACAAGTCGATTTGGGGCGAAGATGCTGCAGAATTCAGGTATATCACACTATTATCTTACTATCTCTTTCTCATTCCATACTTCACCTAGACCTGAAAGATGGGAACATGTCCCAGAAGCTGCAGCCAATGTCCCTGGCGTGTGGGGGAACATGCTTACCTTCCTTGGTGGTCCTCGTGCATGCATTGGCTATCGTTTCTCTCTTGTCGAGTAAGCATATTTCTGTTAAATCTCGGTGTGCGACATGGAGGTTACTAATGCTCACACATCTTACCATAGAACGAAAGCCCTCCTATTTACTCTTGTTCGTGCATTTGAGTTTGATCTCGCCGTGCCCGCGAAGGATATCATCAAGAAATCTTCAATCGTTCAGCGGCCTGTGTTGGTGACGGATCCCGATGGGAGTAACAAGATGCCTTTGCTCATTCGGCCCATTGAGAGATCCTGATATCTATTTGACATGTGTTCTGTTCAACTGAATAATATAAATACTCGCTGGTCTCCCTTTACGGCTTCGGTACACAGACCCGGTGTCACAAAGCCTGATTGACAATTTTGGATCAATAGGAAACGGGAGTCCTTCCAACCCTCAGCTGCTCAAAAATGTCCTAACCAATAGTGACAATTTATGTTCCATCTTCAGCGAAATTAGAGTGGGGTTCGCATACCCATTGTTTATTTAATATGTATGTTTTTAGACGTTTATGACCAAACACGATAACATCATCCAAAACTTTGATGCGAGCCATCCATGGCCATATGCAAGTCTTTGGGGACGGGGACAAAGCGTGAACCCCACTGATTTCGCGAGGGTGTTCTTGTTTTCGCATACTCATGCCACTAGCCACAATTGTTAGACTCCTGGGATCTCTGACTGCAACGCTAGTTGCATATGGCGCATATAAAATATTGAAACTCATGCACTCTCAAGTGACATCCCCGTTGCGCGATCTCCCCGGCCCCAAAAGCCCAAGCTTTATATATGGCCATATGAAAGAGATATGGGCAGCTGTAAGTGCTTCAGGTTGGACTGCTATGTAATGTGGTTTTTTGATTGGCCAATGTATCGCAGGAGAAAGGCATGACTCACGAGAAATGGGTACAAGAATATGGTCCAACGATTCAATACAAGACTTTTTTTTGTGCAAGTCGCGCCTTATATGATCTGAAACTCAAGACATCTCAGGCTTAGTTATTTACAGAGAAGACGGCTGTATACAACAGATACGAAAGCCTTGAACCATATACTTATGAATAGCCATATCTATGAGAAAGCGGAGGCTGCACGTTACAATCTGAGTCGCATCCTTGGTAATGGTTGGTAGTCATTTAAATGTCTCTATCTCCATTTTGATAAATTTTCTAGGTGTCCTTGTCGTCGAAGGAGACAAACATAAGCAGCAGGTAAGAAATCAATTCTCTTGGATGGTGATGCACGTTTAACCGGGTATTCATAGCGTAAAGTCATGGTATTCCCCTGAGTTTCAAACTTTTAGGATACGAAACTCATTCAGTATAGAATCCTGCCTTTGGGCCATCCCAAATCAGGGAATTCACAGAAATCTTTGTTTCTAAATCAATTGAGGTGTGTTTCTTGTAGTTAATGTTCATTCGGCCGTAACGTGTCATTCTAGTTGCGAGACAGGTGGGCATTAGAAATCAATCGACAAAGCGGTGAAAGTCGGATCGATGCCCTATCGTGGTTAAGCCGAGCAACGCTAGATGTCATCGGATTAGCTGGTTTGTCTCCGTCTACTCCTTACTATACGTTGTTGACAAAAGCATAGGATTCAATTACAAATTCAATGCTATTGCCGAAGATCTAGAGAAAAACGAACTCAGCGCTGCATTTGATACTATGTTCAAAGGCAGCCCACGACTTACTATGATCCCCATGCTTAGGACATTTATACCGATTCTTCGATTCTTGGTGAGAAAATATCTGAGTCTCCAACCAACGTCACTTGACACCTTCGACACTAGAAAACTGATCAAGACGTCAGAGCCGCTGACGCCAAGAAAAAAATGTCACGCATTGGCGAAGAGCTTTTGCAGGAGAGTAAAAGTTTGATACGTGACAAGGAAACGCAACGAGATCTTCTTACTCTCATGGTGAAATCCAACATGGCCACAGACTTGCCAGAGAATCAACGCATGTCCGATCAAGATGTCCTTGCTCGTACGTTAGTGTCGTGCGATTGCGATTGACACCATCCCTGATTTAAATCTATCTAGAGGTTCCTACTTTCCTCATCGCTGGTCATGAAACCACCACGTATGCTGAAAACATTTATGACCGCTGCTTTGAATAACACGTAGATTTCAGTACAGGAACGGCTTGGGCATTGTTTGCGCTAACACAGAACAAAGCTGCGCAGGACAAACTTCGGAAAGAACTTCTCGCTGTTAATACGGACAACCCCACGATGGAGCAGCTTAACGCTTTGTCGTACCTCGACATGGTTGTTCGAGAGACTATGCGTTTACATGCACCTGTACCCAACACCATGCGAACCGCTGTGAAAGATGATACCATACCCCTTAACCAACCCATTACCGATCGGAAGGGGGTCGTTCACGAATCCATTATGTACAGTACTCCATTCGACTATTCGACTTCCGATTGGTCGTTAACTTTCCCAATAACAGGATACCCAAGGGGCAAACTCTAATGATTCCTATCATAGCCGTCAATCGCGACAAATCTGTTTGGGGTGAAGATGCTCGAGAGTTCAGGTATGTATGAAGCAAACGACAGCTTCTGTGTGACAAGGTAGACTTACCTACACCTTTTAGACCTGAACGATGGGAAAACATCCCAGAAGCTGCGACTCACATCCCAGGAGTATGGGGCAACATGCTCACCTTTCTCGGTGGTCCTCGTGCGTGCATAGGCTACCGCTTTTCTCTTGTTGAGTAAGCACGTTTGTCAAATCCACAATTGGACTCCTTGTGTATCAACTATGACGCTTTGTAGGACGAAAGCACTCCTGTTTACGTTGGTCCGTGCATTTGAGTTTGACCTTGCCGTACCCGCCAAGGACATTATGAAGAAGTCGTCCCTTGTACAGAGGCCTGTATTAGTTACTGATACGGAAGGTCGTAGCCAGATGCCTTTAATCATTCGGCCCGTAGTCAGATCCTAGTGAGCTTCTATTGCTTTGGTGGATAATTCGGGATATCTTTCTTCCAGTATCTACATATGGCTAGCTCTGTGTCTGTTGGACGGCCCGTAACTGCAAGCTAATTACATTCTTTTTGATTGCTTTAATTGTGGCACCAGCAGCTTACAGTGACACGTACTTCTGGTTCTGGTCTTCAAGGCATACCATCCAAGCAACAAGCCAAATCGAGGCTTGTATATAATTGAAGTCGCCTTCCACGCGTTATGTCTGACTCGAACGTGATCATCAACTCACCACCTATGCTTCCTGCATGTGTTGGATATATATACTCTCGATCAGTAGCAGGACAAGATGAAAGTTTTTGAGCTGCGAAGCGCACTTTGGAGATGACCAATGTGCTCAACATGTTTCTTCAGGATCTCTCCATTAAGGATTCTCTGACGCTACACCACCATCAGCCCCACTCGACTGGTAAGAATTCTGATCCGACAAAAGTCACTAAACTTCCGATTCTGATCTGAGAATTTGAAAGTTACAAATTCCGAGTCGGTTTTGAAGTTGTAACGGAGCGTCCCGTTACAATAATACTATACTTAATTATTCCGTATATCATAATTACTATTGTAGCATCACGTGATGCTACCTATAATATCCTGTATTATATTTATGTAAGGCAGCACCTTACTTCATACTTCGTAGACAGAATCAATGACTGGTTTTGACTTATGAAGTGTGAACCATAAGCTGCATGAACCATAATGGAAACATTACATTTTCTTAAATCAAATGAGCATTGATTCATTTGTGAAGCAGAAGCCAAACTTCTGGAAAAGAAGTTCACTGCCACTAGTTACAATCAGAATGTCAAAATTTTAATGTTCACCTTCCTAAATGGGCACTGTTGTGACCATGGAAGGTGATGTGCTCCTATGCTGCCTAGCTGTCATGTGGGGAAAACAAAAGGAAGCCTAAACATGAGCAACTAGATAGGGTAGCAATAGGAAGTAATGAGGGCAAGTCAGTAAATGTCCCAGAAAGCAAGAGCAATGGATATACAAGTGATGTAGGGGACAAAGGGGAAAATGTCACTATTGCTAGCCTAAGTTGCTAAATGGTAATGCAGGATTGCCAAAACACTGAATAATGAGAAGGCAAAAGATGTATAAAAATTGCTAGTGGAAATTGCTCAGAAGAGGAGGATAGGAGATAAGTCAGTAATAAGGGTGAACTAGGCAATGGGGCTGGTAGGAAGTGAAAGGTGAAAGAATATTGCTAGGGGTGGTAAGGGCCTAGTGACAGAAGGGTGATGGAAGAAAGAGAAGTAAGTGAAAGTGGCAGGAGTTGGGGAACAAATGTAAACTAGCTGCTAGCCACAGTTGCTAACATTGCTAAGTTGCAACACACTAAAGAATACCCATATATAACACTGTTATGTGGTGATTGTCTTATGTTCACACTGATACAGATGTATCCCAATCACTAGGATTACTGTACATAGTGTATGAACAAAAAAGACTAGCTTATGTCAGCTAGATGTGCAATGTATGTAGTATAATAAAATATGATTAATATATGTAAAATAAACTATAAATATAACTAGCCCTGTTACACTACCCTCTTTCAGACTATGATGTGGTCTTAGATGCATTGTGGGCAGGAATGGCAGTAATGAGCAGGTTGAGTCTATTCATATGACAATTTGGCCTCATCAATGAGCAGTGGCATAGGCACATCAAGATCAGAGTAGCTTAAACTGGTGCCCAGTGCCACTGTAGGCTGAAGGCTTTGGGCCTAGAGGTCTGATGAGGATGAATCAGCTTCCTCTGCAAACAGTACCCCATGCATGTGAGGAGGTAAGCTATGGGCTGCCATCCTCTGCCACAGGCTAGCTCTGGTGGGATTCATCCTTACCAGATAGTATAATCCATGCCACTCATAGTGCTCATTTGAGCCTGCCTCACATTCTTGCAGGGCATTGAGGCAATTGACATCCTCATCTAGGGGAGTATGCTAGCCATCCCACTCAGCAATGGCCTCCAGAGTACCATATGTCATTAAGCATCATTGACAACAAGGTATTCCATCTTGGGGTAATTGTGGTGCTTATGAAAATGGTATTCCAAGCATACTACACCAAACATATAACAATGGTTTACAAATTCAGGGGGTACCCAGTTATGAAGTAAGACACAGATGATGTTGTCATTTGTAATATGGTCTGCTTGGTTGTCACAGAATACAGGCTGGTGAATTGGTGCATGACAAGTATCAAATGCACTGTCAAATGGTGCCTCAGGGTGGGCCTTGAATGGCTTCCTAGTATATACTAGGGCAAGCAAATATAAAGGCCATTTGCTTGGCAAATGCTGACCTTGCTTGTTCCTGTGGGAAAAGCAAGTGTGTTAGGGCAAACCCAAAGATGGTTTGCCAATGGGTCCAGTATGCCAAGTCAAATGCAAGTTCTGGCACAGATTGCAGCATGCCAGAATGAAAGTAATATAGCACATGTCATGCTATTGATTCCAGCTCTAGAGTACAGCCTATTTTATCTGACTGTACCCCAGCAATTGTCCACACATGTTGCCCACCTCTTTCTTTCCATCTCAACATTCTTTCCATCTCAACATTCCTTTGGGGATGGGTCTCTCCTGCATTTGCAGTGCAGGATCCACAGGATGCACTGGAGGTCAGATATCATTGACCTCTGGGTCATCCACTACCATCACCATGTTCCTATTATGCCATGATGGCAGCATGTTTTTGCTTATATGCTGGAACTCCATCAGCAACTGATAGCTGTTGATTCACTGTCAATGCTTGCTAACTTGTGCATAAACTTGTGCATCCATTTGAGCTCCCAGGGATCCATAGGGAAGCTCTTGGGAGCAATCTTTGTCAGCTATGTGGGCTTGCCTACATAGGCTCACTTTTGTGTTTCTCATACACTGCTGTTCAGGCAGCATCTTCATTTACCCAGCTAGTATTATCATACTGTCCATAGTGGAAGTGGTGGCCTAGCCTGCCACCAAAGAACAAATTGAGGTGCTCAGTGTGCCCATCAGAGTGTTGAATGACACTTGACTCTGCTGGAATTTGTCCAGTTGCCTCTTCCATGAAGATGTCCTTCCAATGTGCCTCCTCTGCCAGCTTCTTGTGCCTGGTCTCTTTCTTTGCATTATGTGCCCTATGGGCATGTCTCTGTTGAATTGTCTCCTCCTCCTCAGACAACTCATTGTTGCTGACAGCCACTGCCTCTTTATCCTCCAAATCCTCTTCCAGGTGCACTCATGCATCTGTTGCTGGGTCTATTCAACTAGCAGGTGCTGTCATGACCTGTTTCCTGGACCCTGTACATCACCCGACAAACCCCCGTTCCCCTGGAACCTCCCCCGATGCTTTGTCAAACTTCCCCAGCACTCTGCACCTACTCTGGCTAACTCTGATGCATTCTCAGCTAACTCCAATGGCCCCCTGGCCAACTCTGACATCTTCCCCACAGCCACTGGCACTTTCCCTGAACTTCTCAAGCCCCTGGGACTACTCATCTGCCATGCCTAATCCCATTACACATCACCAACTCAACACCCTGGCTCCCCCAACTTACTCTGGGGTATCACAACAACCTCAGAATGGACTGCATCACAATTGATCCCATCAACATATCAATGCAGCCCACCCTCTGGTCGTAACTGACACCCGTTGACTCCATTGAGCTCCACCAAGCCCCGCCACCACAGCTGATGTCCCTGGAGCTCTTCAGTAGTCAGTATATAAGACATAGAGTAGCTCCTCATACTTTAGTCTTGAAATTACCTACTTACCTGCCTTACCTAATGTGTTTCTGATTGTTTCTTCTCATGTTTTGTGTTCCGTGTCTTGTTTTCCTTATTCTCAGTCTCCTAGTCTTATCCTGTCTCTATTCCATTATCATGTCATTATCATTCTGTGTCTCCACCTAAATCTATTCTCGTTCTTATCTTGTCTTTGTCTCATTTTGTTTGACTCCATCTTGTCTCATTTGATTCTGTCTATTATATTCAAGTCCTCTTGACCATAATGTCCTCACAAACTTTGCAGTTACAATTACAAACCTCCAACACTCTTTACCAACCCCAGACCCTGCTATATGCTCAGCTCTGAACCCCATCAATCCCTGTTAATCCCCTGTCAGAACTCCAGCTCTGCTCCTGTCATCTGCATAGCCTCCACCTCCTCTGCACCCACAATACTCACACACGGACTTATGCCTGAACCACATCAAGCCCATCCCCCATCCCTGCAACTCATCCTCTACTCTTCCAGACCTCCCTGGACTTGCTCAGACCAATCTCCACTAACTATCCTCACAAGTCCCCAATGTTTGGAACACCTCCAAGTGCCTGGTTGTTAGTGCAGGGAATCATGTCCACCTAGTAAGGACTCACCCAGTGTAGCTGAGCCCCCGTGGTCAGCAGAACCTGACAGGTGCCCTGCCCTCAACCTTGTTATCTGGGCTATTGTCTGCATCAGAGACAAACACAGGGTAGCTAGCATAGGGCATTTCTACTATCTGCTCTAGTAGATACTACCTGCCTTGGCTGCTAATGGCACATTGGCAGGGAACAACATAGCAGGAAGATGCTCAATGTCATCTTCCCAAATCACTTGCCCTTTAGAGAATTTGGAGGCATGTAGGGACTTGGACAAATCCCACCCTGCAGCAGTGCCTCCTACTTCTGGGCACTGCACCCTGGCCTTCCTCCTAACTTGCTGCATCCACCCTTGTAAATGCCTGAGAGTGGAAGGGTCCTTGTGTGCTTCAACTCTGTGTGAAGCACTTCTTCTGAGGTTGGCACTCATCTTTTGAGTGCCTGAGTAAACTGCTTCACCATGTTGTACTGTTGCTCTTGCAATAGCTGAATAGTGTTGGGTAGCCCTGCTAAGACTACTATTGTGATTGGCTCCTGCAACATTGCAGTCCCTAGTGGTACTTGCTAACCTACTTGGATCAGCCTCTGCTTCAATAATTCTGAGTTGGGGTCTTTCTCCTGACTCAATACCTTCATGCACCCTTTATCCTTCTCTGCTGCTTGTCAGGTTCCACTGACTGGGGGCTCAGCTGCACTGGGTGAGTTCTTACTAGGCAGATGCAATGTTCTGCACTAGTAACCTAGTACTTTGGAGAGGTCCAGACTTTAGTCAAGGAGGAGTGGTCTGACCAAGTCCAAAGTGGTCTGGGGAGGTTTAAGACAAGGTATAAGGAAGGGTTGGGCTGGAGGAAGTTCCAGGTACAATTTCAGGGTGAGTATTGGCAATGCAGAGCAAATGGAGGCTACACAAGTAATGGAAGTGGGGCCAGAGTTTGATGGGAGATCAATTGATGTTGATGGGTCTCAGAGCCAAGCAAATAGCAAGGTCTGGAGTTGGTTTATGAATGTTTGAGGTTTGTAATTGTAATTGTGGGGTTTGTAATAGCATTAAGGTTTAAAGGACTTGAACACAATAAAGGAAACAGAGTCAAATGAGACAAGATGGAGTTGAGGCAAGATTGAGACAAGAACAAAAATAGATTCAAGCAGCAATACAAAATGATAACAGGACAATAATGGAGATAGAGACAAGACAAGACTGGGAGACTGAGAGAAGGGAAAATGTAACAAAAAACACAAAATACAAGAGACAGACAATCAGAACATAGGTAACATTTAAGCAATATCAAGACTAGAGTACAGGATGTTACTCTATGACTTATATACTGACTACTGGGACAGCTCCAGAGATAGCAGGTCTGGTAGTGGGGCTTATTGGGGACATGCAGAGCTGATGGGTGTTGGTTATGATCAAGGAGCAGGCCACAGTGATATACTGATGGAATCAGTTGGGGATGTAGGCTGTTCTGGAGTTGTTGTAATGCTCTAGAGCTGCTCAGATAAGTCAGGATGACAAACTGGTAGTGTGCACTGGCATTAAGAACAGTGGGGGAGGGTTCCAGAGGCTCAGGAGAGGCAGGGGAAGCATCAAAGGCTGTGGGGAAGGTGTTGGAGTTAGCCAGGGGGCCATTGGAGTTTGCTGAAGAAGTGTCAGGGTTACCTGGAGTGTGCTGTAGGTGAACAAAGGTTGGGGGAGTCAAAGAGGGAGTTGGGAGGAAACTCCAGGGGAGCAAGGTGGCTGAGAATGAGGTCCAGGGGTCTGAGAATGGGTTGTGATATCATCCCCCCTTCAGTGTTGAGACTCTCAAGATGTGGGGCATAAGTCAGGGATGGGTGGGGGGCATGGGAATTGAAGTCTGAGCAATATTGATCAAGCTGCAGTGAGCAGTGGCAGCATGGGAAATGAAGTCAAAGTGTGATTGTTGTCCATCAAGGAGCTCTTCCCAGGAAATTAAAAGGAAGTGGGACATACTCTGGTGTTCCTCATTTCTTCTGATGTCTTCCATTGCACCTTTGTCATTGTCTCCTTCACCAACCCCACCCCCTTCTGATGACAACTGCATGGCTATGTGGGCAGAATACAAGCATTGGCAGAGGGAGTTTGACCAGTAGTGGGACCATAGGAAGGTGGGTTCATTGCACTGCTGTCATGAGTGTGGTGTTCTTCTTGCTCCAAAGTTGCTGATTGAGTTTTGATAGAGTTGTCCTCAGCAGTGGTGGGCTCCTCCAGGGGTTCCTCTTGCATGAGAGGGTCAGTGTAACAGAGCACCAGTTACATGCTTTACATACATCACTAATTATATGATTATCTAATTATACTGATAGTGTAACCTGATGCTATCCCTAAAGGTACAATACACCTACTTACATAAGGCAGCACCTTACTTCATACTTTGTAGACAGACATATTGACTGGTTTTGACTTATGGAGTGTGAACTGTAAGCTGTGTGAACCATAATGGAAATGTTACATTTTTTTAAGTCAAGCAAGCAATAACTTGTTTGCAGGGGAAGAACCCAAACTTCTAAAAAAGAAGTTCACTGCCACTAGTTGCAATTAGCATGTTAAAATTTTGACATGCACCTTTCACAATGGGCACAGTAGTGACCATGGAAGGTCAGGTGCTTGGGCCTAGGTCTGAGACAGAGTTTGATGGAGCATTGAGAGTGCTCCATATAGAACATTGGAATTTGCCACCTTACACCATGACAGAGGCAGGGAAAGTGCTGTGATGCCAGGGGGACTGCCAGCAGTTACTATGGTACAACCACTTACAGGTGGTCAGGAGGGCATTCCAGCAGAGGGCTCTCAGGGGCCCTCTACTTGACTGTATCTGATAGCAGAGCCAGGAGGCACAGTGGCATTAGCAAACAAGGAGAAAACTCCTTTGTATGTGCCCACAGTGCTGAGGCTGGAAGGACTCCAATCCTTTCCAGTTGTTGTGGGAGGTTAGATCAACTCCTTAGTGGTGAAAACACTGCTGAGGAGTGGAGAAGACTCTTCATACAGGGCTTGTGGGTCTGTAAGATTGCAAGCTGGGCTAGTACTGGGTATGCAATCAGCAGCCTCAGCTGCATTCATTGAGACAATACCAGAGGATGTCAGAGATAGCTCTGATACAGATGGTGAGGCTCATCCAGATGACATCCTTTATAGAGGAATGATGGTGTTCTGGCAGAACTATGTTGAGGTCCCTGAGACCTCAACTCAGCAATGTTTAGTTGCTAGAATAGCTAAGCATATTGCAATTTAGAGATTGTTGGGAGACAATATCATCCCAACTAATCCAGGGAAATATATGGATATTTACATGCTGTTTTTAGCACAGGAGGTAATGGATTACCTCCAGTGCAAGAAGCTGTGGGAATTGCTAACATTGTCTGCAATGCCATCTCCATATATTGGGGGAGCCTCCACTGTCCCCAGTCAACAAAGCATTGACTCTGTTGCAAGCACTGCAACAGCCTGGCAAGATGCCATGTGATTCTATGGCTAGACACGCTGCTGTGGACCATCAATAATGGGCCACATTGGGCATGATTGTAGCACCAGACTTAGCATCTACTGATGCAGGGTCAGTGATTATGGTAGAGCAACCAGTGGTGCAGCATAGACCAGGTGGGTCTACATGGAGAGCACTGACTTGGGAAGATTGAATCACTTTACAGTGATTTTGCAATGGGGACATGGAGGACTTTGGACAGTCCTATGTGGATAATCAAGGAGTGGTGTTTCAAAAGAATACCACCTATGATGCTTGGCCTAAAGAGTATGTTCCACCAGAACAAACCAGGCCAATTAAGAAGGAGGAGTGTGATTCTCACTCTCCTCTCAGAGATGGACATGCTGGGTTGGTCAGAGCCCCATGGATTCCCAGAGACACACAGGTCACTGTAAGGGCAACTTCTGGAGTGGCAGATCAGAGTCATGCATCTAGCAGAGGAGAATCCAAAGTATATTAGTGGAGTAGATGATGATACAATCAGTAACTAATCACCTAGCAGAGGGGAATCCAAAGAGAACAAGTCTAAGGATCCCTGCTGCTCAGCATGGCACATCAGCAGCAGCAGAGGCATGAGAACTACTGTACAGAAGACCAGAGCTACTCTTAACCCTAGGGCAATGATTGCTGAGGTAATACAGAGAACACCGCAGTTTGCTGGAGATCTCTGGGGTTCTAGAAAGAGCCCTGGAGATGTTGAACAAGCTGTGGAGGTGCTGGAACAAGTTGCAGAGGTTGGAAATGGAAGTCCCCTGACATCACCCCCCCTCTAGCATGCAGCATCTCAGCATGTGAAGTAAAAGAAGTCCCTGATTGCTCAGTCTGCTGGTGAGATAGGGTAGATTCCTTGTATGGCACACAGGGCATCTGGATGTCTGTGGTGGAACTCCTTGATGAGTCCAGGGGTGTGTACATTCTTCTGTGGCTCCCAGGAGATATCCTCAATCCCATAGCATTTCCACTTCACCTTGTACAGTAGTCATCTCTGAAATAAATGGCTATCTAGGATTTCCTCCACCTTGTATTCCTTGTTGTTATTGACTACCATAGGGGCAGCAGAGGTGGCAGATGATGCCCCAGAATAGGATCCTTAGGAGCCAGAGTTAGTTTGACCACATTGAACACCAGATGAAGCTGGTGCATTCCTGCAGGGAGCCAGAGTTGATAGGCCAAGGGTCCTACCTGTTGTTCCACTGTGAAAGGTCCCAACTGGCAGTGCAACAGCTTTTTTGAGGGCCAAGTAGTTGTAATGTTGGAGGCATCAAGATAGACTCTATCTCCAGGCTAATATTTGTGCTCCAGGGTCCTCCTGTGGTTGTAGTATTGTGCCATGTTGTCCTTTGCCTTTGCCAGTGCTGCTTGGGCCTTCCCCTGTGACCTCTTCATCCAGTCCACAAATTTGTTTACTGCCTCATTCTTCAAGGGTAGGGCCTGGAGTTCAAAACCCATGCATGAATGCCAACCTGTATTGAAGAAGAATGGGGAGAACTGGGTGGATGTGTGAATGTGGTTGTTGTATTGGAACTTAGTGTCAGGAAGGAGTATGTCCCAGTCATCCTGATGCTTGTTGCAAAAGAGGCAGAGGTACTGCTCTAACTTCTGGTTCTTGTGTTCTGTCTGGCCATTGGACTGTGGGTGGTAGGTGGTGGAGGCATGGAGCTTTACTCTGAGCAGTTGGTAGAGCTCCCTGGTGAACTCTGCTACAAATTGTGGTCCCCAATTGGAGATGTAGGCATCAGAGAGGCTGTGGAGCTTCCAGACATTCCTCCAGTACAGGTTTGCAGTGCCCATGGCAGAGCATGTGATGTGGGTCAGAATGAAGTGTGCTCACTTGCTGTACAGGTCTACCACCACCATAATTACATTGTAACTGTGGGTGTCAGGGAGCTCTACAATGAAGTCCATGGAAGCCATGCTCCATTGTTTTGTGGGCACAGATAGTGAGTGTAACTGTTCATAGAGAAGTCAATGTTGGGGCTTAGTCCAGAGGCAGAGATTGCATGTACTCATGTAGGATCCAATATACTAGAACATCTGGGGCCATTAGTAGTTCCATGATACTAGCTCCAGGGTCTTTGACTGTCTGGGGTGTTATAAGGGCAACCTCCAGAGCAACAGATCAGAGTCATGCAGCTAGCAGAGGGGAATCCAAAGTATATTAGTGGAGTAGACAACAATACAAATTAGTAACTAATCACCTAGCAGAGGGGAATCCAAAGAGAACAAGTCTAAGAATCCCCGCTGCTTGGCATGGCACATCAGTGGCCAGCAAAGGCATGGAAACTACTGTACAGGTGACTGGAGCTACTCCTAACCCTAGAGCAATAGTTGCTGAGGTAATACAGAGAACTCTGGAGTTCTCCAGAGATTTCTGGGGTTCTGGAAAGAACTTTAGAGATGTTAAATAAGCTGTGGAGGTGCTGGAATCAGTTATGGAGGTTGGAAATGGAAGTCCCCTGACATCACCCCCCCTCTAGTGTATGGTGTCTCAATATGCAGGGTAGAAGAAGTCCCTGATTGCTTGGTCTGCTAGTGAGATAGAGTAGATTCCTTGTATGGTGCATGGAGTGTTTGGGTATCTCTGATGGAACTCCTTAACAAGTCTGGGGGCATGTACATTCTCCTGTGGCTCTCAGGAAATATCCTCAATTCCATAGCCTTTCTACTTCACCTTGTACTGTAGTCATCTCCAGAATAAATGGCTGTCCAGGATTTCTTCCACTTTGTACTCTTTGTTGTTGTTGACCACCACTAGGGGCAGCAGAGCTGGCAGACATTGCCCTAGGATAGGATCTTGTGGGGCCAGGATATGTTTGACCACATTGAACACCAGATGAAGCTGGTGCATCCCTGTGGGGAGTTGGAGTCGATAGGCCAAGAGTCCTACCTGTTGTTCTACTGTGAATGGCCCTAACTGGCAGTGCAACAGTTCTTTGAGGGATGGGTAGTTGTAATGTCAGAGGCATCCAGGTAGACTCAATTCCTGGGCTGATATCTGTGCTCTGGGGTTCTTCCACAGTTATAGTATTGTGCCATATCATCTTTTGCCTTCACCAGTGCAGCCTGGGCCTTTTCTTGTGACCTCTTCATCTGGTCCACAAATTTGTTTACTGCCTCATTCTTCAAGGGTTGGGCCTGGGGTTCAAAACCCATGTGTAGGTGCCATCCCATGTCAAGGAAGAATGGGGAAATTGGGTGGATGCATGAACATGGTTATTGTACTGGAATTTGGCATTGAGGAGGAGTTTGTCCCAGTCATCTTGGTGCTCATTGCAGAAGAGGTGGAGATACTGTTCTAACTCCTGATTTACATGCTCTATTTGGCCATCAGACTGAGGATGGTAGGCAGTGGTGGTGTGGAGCTTTACTATAAGCAGTTGGTAGAGCTTACAGGTAAACTCTGCCATAAATTGCAGTCCCTAATCCAAGACATAGGCATCAGAGAGGCCATGGAGCTTCCAGACATTCCTCCAGTACAAGTTTGCAGCACCCATGGCAGAGCAGGTAGTGTGGGTTAGAATGAAGTGTGCTCTCTTGCTCTCTTGCCATACAGGTCCACCACCACTATGATTGCATTATAACCATGGGTGTTGGGGAGCTCTACAATGAAGTCCACAGATGCTATGCTCCATCATTCCACAGGCACTGGTAGTGAGTATAACTGTCCATAGGGGAGTTGGCATTGGGGCTTGGTCCAGAGGCAGAGATTGCAGGTACTGGTGTAGGACCCAATGTACCAGGACATCTGAGGCCACTAGTAGTTCCATGATACTAACTCCAGTGTCTTCTACTGCCTGGGGTGCTCTGCAATGTGGGAGTCATAGTGTTGCTCCACAATCCTCTGACAGAGCTCTGGGATGTTGAAGACATAGATACAGTCTTGGAAGGTCAGGATTCCATCCTGGAGGGCCCATTCATCAGCATGGACTGCCTTAACACCAGTAGCATGCCCCAACTTCAGTGTCTGAGCAGCCTGCACCACAAGCTCCTCCTGTTGACTATTCCTATTACTCTATCAGATGTCCCAGAGAATGTCCACCTCTGCTCCATTGACAACTAGGCCCTTCATAGCTTGGATTGCAAACAATTTAGAGCAGAGAAGCACAATGTTACTGTTATTCCCTTCTCCCACTCTGTGGTCCACCCTCTGGAACAGGGCATCTGGTTTTCCCATGCTCTGGCCAGGCTTGTGGTGCAAGGAGAAGTTGAAGCTGGCAAGGTAGAGGGACCATTAGGCCTGCCAGTGATTGAGCTTCTTGGCTATCTGAATGTATTCAAGGTTCTTGTGATCCATTCAGACCTTGAACTTGTGCTGTGTGCCTTTTGAAAAGTGCCACTACTCCTCAAACAACCGGATGATGGCTAATGTCTTCTTGTCATAGATCTTGTAGTTCTGCTCCACTGCATTCAGGCTTTTGGAATAAAAGGCCACCAGGTGCCACTTCCTATCCTCTGGAGATTGCTGTGAGAGCACTGCCCCAGTGGCAAAGTCAGAGCTGTCAGCCTCTATGTGGAAGGGAGAGTTGTCATCTGGAAAGAGGAGAACAGGTCTGGAGGTCATGGCATGCTTGAGAGTGTCAAAGGCCATCTGCTCCAGAGGTTCCCAGCTCTATGTAATATCTTTCCCTATGAGGTCAAACAGTGGGTGGGTGTGATATAAGAAGTCCTAGATGAATTTCTAGTAGAAGTTTGCGAAATAAAGAAATGCCTGCACATCCTTCTTGTTCTGGGGTGTCACGACCCATCCCCTGGATCCCCGCACATTGTCCAGCAACCTCCCAATTCCCCAAAACCCTCGACACTCCACCAAACTTCCACCCATGCCCCATACCTATTTTGGTTAGCCCAGATGCAACCTCGGCTAACTCCGATGCCTCCCCGGCTAACTCCGATGCCTCCCCGGCTAACTCCGATGCCTCCCCGGCTAACTCCGACGCCTCCCCAGCTAACTCCAATGGCCCCCTGGCCAACTTCAACGCCTTTCTAGCTAACTCCGACGCCTCCCCAGCTAACTCCAATGGCCCCCTGGCCAACTTTGACACCTTCCCTGCAGCCACTGACACTTACCCTAGATCTCCTGAACCCTGAGAACCACCCCTGCTGATCCCGATCTTCGTTACCCATCATCAACTCAACACCCTGATTCCTCCGACCCATTCCGGAGTATCACGACAACCTTGGGGTGACCCACGTGCCCAAATGATCCCATCAACGTATCAGCGTGGCCCGACTCTTGATCACAACTGACACCCACCCACTCTGTCAAGCTCCACCAAGCCCCGCTGCCACAGCCGACATACTCCAAAGTTCTCTAGTAGTCAGTATATAAGACGTTGAGTAGCTCTTTGTACTTTAGTCTTGATATTGCTTAACATTACCTATGTTCTGATTGTTTCCTTCTTGTGTTTTGTGTTTTGTGTTTCATTTTCCTTACTCTCAGTCTCCCGGTCTTATCTCAGTCTCCCGGTCTTATCTCAGTCTCCCGGTCTTATTTTAGTCTTCCAGTCTTGTCTTGTCTCCATTTCGTTATTATTCTCGTCATCATTTCATATCTCCACTCGAATCTACTCTTGTTCCATATCGACTCCATCTCATTTTGTCTGACGCTGTCTTAGTGACTCTGTCTGACTGTTGTGCCCAAGTCTTCCTCAAGCTTAATAACCTCATGAACTCCACAATTACAATTACAAATCCCGACACTCATTTACCAGGTCCAAACCTCGCTCTTCGCTCAGTCCTGGACTCCATCAACTCCAATTGATCTTCCATCAAACCCCAGCTCCACTTCCATTGATTGCGTGGCCGCCTACTCCTTTGCATCTGCAAATCTCCCATATGGTCTTCTGCCTGAACCCCGCCAAGCCCGTCCCATTTCCTCACAATCTGACTTCTCCGGACCCCCCCAGACCTGTCCAAATCACATCCCACTGACTATCCACACAAGCCATTAGTGCCCAGAATGCTTTCGAGTGTTTGGTTGCCAGTGCAAGGGGATCACGCCCGCCTAGTAAGGACTCACCCAGTGCAGCTGAGCCCCCGGGGTCACCGGAACCTGACATGGGGCTCCAGCCACTCCACCACACCTGCCACCTTCACTGGGTCTATCTCCACAGTTCTGTAGGAGATGATCAGGCCAAGGTACTCAATCTGGGTTTGTTCAAACTTGCACTTCTTTGGCTTGAGGTAGAGCTGGTGCCGGCAGAGGTGTTCCAGGACAAGACAAGTGATCCAATAGTGTTCCTCTAGCGTTTTGGTGTAGATGAAGATGTTGTTGAGGTACATGCACTACACCCTCTGCAATGAGGTCCCAGAAGATGTTGTTCATCATGGTCTGGAAGGTAGCTGGGCTGTTGGTGAGACCAAAGAACATAATGAGTAGCTCAAACAATTTCCCAGTTGGTCTAGAAGGCTGCCTTCCACTTGTCTCCCTCCTAAATGCACACATTGTTGTAACCCCACCAGATGTCCAGTTTAGTGAAGTATTACACACTCCAGAGATTGTTAATAAGCTCAGAGATGAGGGGGAGAGGGTAGTGATTCTTCACTATCATGGCATTGAGTACCCAATAGTCCTGTACCAGTCAGAGGGAGCCATTCTTCTTAATAAAGAAGACTGGAGAAGCCATCAGGGATTTGGATAGACAGATATGACCAGAGTCTAAGTTCTCCTAAAGGGAGGCATCAAGCTCATCCTGCTCTCTGGGCATGAGGGGGTAGACCTTACAGCTGGAGGGTGCTGAGTCAGGCAGCAGTTCAATAGTGTGGTCCCACCTCTTGTGCTCTGGAAGTGGGTCAAAGGAGGCCTTTGAGAACATGTCCTCAAATGCATGCAAGTAGGGGGGTACTACATCCCAGAACTCTTGAGGTGTGGTGTTGGCAGCAAAGGCTTGGGCTAGCTGCTGGGATGTAGTCTGGCTAGCCCTGATCTCTGTGATGGAGGGCAACAGGTGAACAGTGGTAACATAAATTCAATCCCTCACCTCGATTGCTTCATCTGGGAGCCCTGGTTTGCATATACCACCTAATTCCTCTCTACACTCCTTCTCCAGAGCTCTGCTATTGCTCCAATTGTCCTCATAGAGGGCCTCCCTACAAGGGAATGCTAGAGGTGGGGGGTCCAGGAGGTCTAGATCAGTGAAGGAGAGAGGGCCAGCATGACATGCTTGGATGGCTGCATGCTCTTAGACTTGAGTCCATTGCTCTGCCCTAGCCTCTGCAGCACAGGTGGAGCACTTCATGGGGCATCTACTCATGGTCACCTCTCCTTTGGTCCAATCAACCTCAGGGCTATGCTCTTGGAGCCACATGAACCCAAGGATCATGTCTTGTCTTCCTAAGTTGGTAACAGTGAATATGGCATGCTCTATGTGGTTTTAGTAGCAGAGAACCAGGTCAACCATGGAGCTAATTGTGCCAGCTTCATTGGGCATTCTGTTAATGTTGTAGACAGGAATGGGCTTGGGAAAAGGCTGCATAGTTAGGCCATAGCATTTAACAAACTCCAAGTCCAGGAAAAGTCCCATTGCTCCACTATCCAGGAGAGCTGCAACTCTGTAGTTTTGCTGAGTGTCTGTCATCTTGATCTTCACATCAATGTGCAAGAAATGGGCAGATGAGCTAGAGGCCATTATGTACTGTTAGAACATTTGGGACACCCAGACAGGGCTGTGCTATCAGACCTTTGGAGGTGTCAAAGAGCTTGGTGGGGGCTCCAGAGTTAGTGTTTGTATGTCTGGAAGAGGGCTTTGAGGTTCTTTTGTCTTAGATTGAAGGGCATCAGAAAAGGCAGTTTCATTTTCTATTAACAGACAAGAGAACCTGTTAGCCACTAGCAATGGAGGCATACACCTCATCCATTGCTTGACTAAAAATCCCCCTCCAGCTCCAGAGGTGAGGTGCATATGCTGATCTTCTCTGAGATCAACTCCAGCATAGGCTCATTCAGCAAGGAGCTCTGGCAGCATCCTTTGTAGCCAGCAGCTGCAGGAGGAGTTCCTCCTGCTCTGCCATGGAAAGGTATCAGACCTCCAGGCCCAGGGGACAGTGCTGTGCAAAGTGCCCAGGCTTCTTGCATCTCTAGCATAACAGTGGGGCCACACAGAATTGTCAAGCTGCATCCACATCCATGGGAATCCCTGGGGGTAGAGGACAAGTGGCAGGGGCAGCTGGAGCAAGGGCCGGCACTGGATAAGTAGGCATGGGGTGGCAGAAGTTGCTGACTGGAACAGGGTGCATTGTAGAATGGAGGTGGTGGAGCTCCCTCCATATTTCCATGAGCTGCCATTGGTTCTGGGCCACCTCATACCATGATACAATCTTTTCATCATTGGAGTGACCCTCCACCAAGTTGTCAATGTGTTCTACCAAGGCAGGGTGCAAGCCAACCTGGGAGGTGAGGCACAGCTAGAGGCCATTGGAGTAGGTGGCCTGTTTGACCAGGGCTCAGAATGAGTTGATGTACTCATCCAATGTATGCTTCCCTTGTCCATACTGCTCCCTGTCATGCAGCATCAGTGCCATGGTCTTGGCAGGGTCCAATGGAAAAAACTCTATATGGAAGTTCTTCTCGAAGGTGGCCCAGTCCAGGAAGCTCCCTACACCTCTGGGATGGTGGAAAACTCACAGTGCATAGGTGGAGGCATATCTGGTTTTCATGTATGACAGCACCCAGGCTATTTTCAATGCATTGGAGTCAAAGGCATCCCTACTGAGGTGGATGTAGGTGAGGCAGGACTGTAGGAATTGCTCCCTGCCAGAGCAAGCACTGTCATATGCATCTGGCAGCACTAGAGTAAGGAATCTGTAGCCACAGAGTCACTGGAGCTGCCAGAGTGGGTGCTGTGGCAGGCAGAGCTGGTTCCTCAGCTGTGGGAGGGGTGGAGTTAGGGCTTAGGCATTCTAGCAACACCTGGAGAGACTGGAAGATAAGATCCATTGTCTGGTGGAGGGTAGAGAGTTCAGTTGTATGGTGGGTGAGAGATGATTAAGTTAATTGCACCTGGATTTCTAGGTGGAGCAGGTGAGTCCAGGCTTTGTCCTGTGGGGCTGGGGCCTCAAAGGGTGTGTCTGGGTTGGCAAGCTGAGACATAGAACTCCACAATGCTTAATCCTGGTGGAGAAGTGACAGATAGTGGCTCAGAGGTTTCTTGTAGCTATGTGAGGCTTTTGGGCCAGTTTTAGGAGACTTGTTCTGCTATAAGGGCAACCTCCAGAGTGACAGATTGCAGTAATGCAGCTAGCAGAGGGGAATCCAAAGTATATTAGCAGAGTAGATGACAATACAAATCAGTAACTAATCACCTAGCAGAGGGGAATCCAAAGAGAATAAGTCTAAGGATCCCTACTGCTTGGTGTAGCACATCAGCAGCTGGCAGAGGTGTGGGAACTACTGTACAGGTGACTAGAGCTACTCTTAACCCTAGGGCAATGGTTGCTGAGGTAATACAGAGAACTCCAGAGTTCTCTAGAAATCTTTGAAGTTCTGGAAAGAGCTCCAGAGACATCAAACAAGCTGTGGAGGTGCTGGAACTAGTCACAGAGGTTGGAAATGGAAGTCCCCTGACAGGTGCCCCACAATGTGGGAGTCATGGTGTTGCTTCACAATCCTCTGCCAGAGCTCTAGAATGTTGGGGACATAGATACAGTCTTGGAAGGTCAGGATTCTGTTCCAGAGGGCTTATTTGTCTGTGCAGACTGCCTTGGCACTAGTGGTATGCCCTGATTTCAGTGTCCAGGCTGCTTATGCCACAAGCTCCTCCTGCTGACTGTCTTGATTACTCTGCTATATGATTTGGAGGATGTCCACTTCTACTCTCTCGATGGTTAGACCCTTCATGGCTTAGATCACAAACAGTTTGGAGTAGAGGAGCACAATGTTGCTATTATCTTCCTCCCCTGTGCTGTAGTCCACTCTCTGGAACAGGGCATCCAGTTTCTCCATGCTCTGGCCAGGCTTGTGGTGCAAGGAGAAATCAAAGTTGGCAAGGTAAAGGGACCACTTGGCCTGTCAGCAATTGGGCTTCTTGGCTGTCTGAAAGTATTTGAGGTTCTTGTGATCTGTTCAGACCTCAAACCTGTGCCATGCACCTTCCAGGAAGTGCCACCACTCCTCAAACAACCAGATAATGGCCAGCATCTCCTTATTGTAGATCTCATAGTTCCACTCCACCACATTT
This sequence comes from Termitomyces sp. 'cryptogamus', assembly GCA_020091625.1. Classification (NCBI taxonomy): domain Eukaryota; kingdom Fungi; phylum Basidiomycota; class Agaricomycetes; order Agaricales; family Lyophyllaceae; genus Termitomyces; species Termitomyces sp. 'cryptogamus'. Next base: position 4,671,462 of record JAGYZC010000006.1, on the reverse strand, counting down.
AGGCTCTTGGAGTAAAAGGCCACTGGATGCCACTTCCTGTCCCTTGGAGATTGCTGCAAGAGCACAGCCCTAGTGGCAAAGTTGGAGCTATCAGCTTCCACCTGGAAGAGAGAATTGTTGTCCAGGAAGAGGAGGATGGGTCTAGAGGTCACAGTGGACTTGAGGGTGTTAAAGGCTGTCTGCTCTGGAGGTCCCCAACTCCATGTAATATCCTTTCCAGTGAGGTCAAATAGTGGATGGGCATAGTGTGAGAAGTCCTGGATGAATCTCTGGTAGAAGTTTGCAGAACCAAGGAATGCCTGCACCTCCTTATTCTTGGGCTCTAGCCACTCCACCACACCTGCTACCTTCACTGGGACCATCTCTGCAGCTCTGTGCAAGATAATCAGGCTGAGGTACTCAATCTGAGTTAGTTCAAACTCACACTTCTCTGGCTTAAGGTAGAGCTGGTGCTAGTGGAGGTGTTCCAAGACAAGGTGAGTGATCTGACAGTGTTCCTCTAGCATTTTGGTATAGATGAGGATGTTGTCAAGGTACACACACACTATGCCCTCTGCTATAAGATTCCAGAAGATGTTGTTTATTATGGTCTGGAAAGTGGCAGGGCTATTGGTGAGCTCAAAGAACATAACAAGCAGTTCAACAATTCCCAGCTGGTCTGGAAGGTGGCCTTCCACTCATCTCCTTCCTGGATGTGCACATTCTTGTAACCCCACTGGACATTCAGTTTAGTGAAGTATCATGCACTCTGGAAATTGTTGATGAGCTCAGAGATGAGGGGAAGGGGGTAATGGTTCTTCACTGTCATGGCATTGAGAACCTGGTAGTCCTGGACCAGTTGGAGTGAGCCATCCTTCTTCTTGATGAAGAAGACTGAAGAAGCCATTGGAGACTTGGATGGGCAGATACAACTGGAGTCCAGGTTTTCTTGCAGGAATGCATCAAGCTCATCCTGCTTCCTGGGTGCAAGTGAGTAAACCTTACAGCTAGAGGGTGTGGAATCTAGCAGCAGTTCAATAGTGTGGTTCCACCTATTGCACTCTAGAAGCAAGTCAAATGAGGCTTTGGAGAATGCATTCTCAAATGCATGGAGGTAGGGGAGTACAACATTTCAGAACTCTCAGAGCACAGCATTAGCAGCAAACACCTGGGCCAACCACTGGGATGTAGTCTGGCTAGCCTAGATCTCTATAACAGAGGGTGGTGGGTATACAGTGGTAGCATAAATCTGGTCCCCCACTTCTAACACTTTGTCTAGGAGCTCCAGCTCATCTACACTACCAAACTCCCCTCTGCACTCCTCCTTTGGGGCTCTGCTGTTGCTCCAGTCATTCCTGTAGAGGGCCTCTCTACAAAGGAGCACCAGAGATGGGGGATCCAGGAGGTCTAGGTCTGTGAAGGGGAGAGGGCTAGTGCAACTGGGCTTGGGGAGGGGCTGCATGATCAGGCTGTGGCGTTTGACAAACTCTGAGTTCAGGAATAGTCCTGTGGCTCTGCTATTCAAAAGAGCCATGACTTCATGGGTTTGCTGAGTGTTTGTCATCTCAATTTCAACATCAAGATGCAGGGAGTTGGCAGACAGACCAGAAGCCATCACATACTGTTAGGGCATTTGACACACCTAAGCAGGGCCATGCCAATAGACCTTTGGAGGTGTTGGGGAGCTCAGCAGGGGCTCCAGAGTTAGTATCTGTATGTCTGGAAGAGGGTGTTGAGGTTCTTTTGTCTTAGAATGAAGGGCATCAGAAAAGGCAGTTTCATTTTCCATTGACAGATATAAGAACCTGTGAGCACCCAGCAAAGAAGGCATACACCTCATCTGTTGCTCAACTAAAAATCCCCCTCCAGCTCCAGAGGTGAGGTGCATGTGCTGATCTTCTCTGAGATCAACTCCAGCATAGGCTCATTCAGCAAGGAGCTCTGGCAGCATCCTTTGTAGCCAGCAGCTGCAGGAGGAGTTCCTCCTGCTCTGCCATGGAAAGGTAGCATATGTCCAGGCCCAGGGGACAGTGCTGTGCAAACTGCCTAGGCTTCTAGCATCTCTGGCACAGTGGCAGAGCAGCATGGAGCTGCTTGGCAGCATCCATGTCCATGGGGATCCCTGGCAGCAGAGAGCATGCTGTAGGGATGGCTAGAGTGAGGACTGGCATTGGGCAGGCAGGTGTGGGGTAGCAGAAGTTGCTAACCAAAGTTAGGCATAGCACAGAATGTGGGCACTGGAGCTCCCTCCAGATCTCCATGAGTTGCCATTTGTCCTGGGCTACCTTGTATCATGATGCAATCTTTTCATCATTGGGGCAGCTGTCTGCCAGATTGTCAATACATTCCACTAGTGTGGGGTGCAAGCTGTCCCAGTAGGTGAAGCATAGTTGGAGGCCATCAGGGTAAGTGGCCTGCTTGACCAGAGCACAGAACAAGTCAATGTACTCATCCAGTGTATGCTTTCCTTGCCTGTACTGCTCCCTATCACATAGTGTCAAGGCTGCAGTCTTGGTGGGGTCTAATGGGAAAAACTCTGCATGCAAGTCCTTCTCAAAGGCAGCCCAGTCCAGAAAACTTCCAACACCTCTGGAGCAACAGAAAACTTGCAGTGCATAGGTGGAGGCATATCCAGTCTTCATATATGACAACACCCAGGCTATTTCCAATGCATTGGAGTCAAAGACATTCCTACTGAGGTAGATATAGGTGAGGCAGGACTGCAGGAATTGCTCCCTGCTGGAGTAGGCACCATCATACACATCTGGTAGCATAGTATGACATGTCATAAGTATCATTTCAATGTACTCACAGCTAGAAAGTCCATTAAAATTAGGACTTTCTCATAATCACACTCATCTCCACTAAACTGAGCTACAGCATAGAACATGCAAATGCTCATCAGCCAGTCTTCAAGTTTGCTAAACTTGGCAGACCCTGCATAGGGAGTGATCATTTTTGATGGATCACTCTGCCTGGGCTTGAGTACCTCTGGTATAGCCAGTTGTACTGCAAGCAACTGTTCTATCACCACCCTCAGATGATCATGCATTGTCTGGCAGTAATATTTGTGGGCTTCCTCCACTCCTGGAGTTGCAAGCATCCACAATGTTGCAGTGGCATTGAAAACTGCCACAGCTGTCTCTCTGGGAAGACTGTAGTTGTCCTCCTTACAGCTCTATATTCTACACTATTGTCCTCACAAAGAGGGCCCTCATCTAGTCCTCCTGGACCCAGCAGACCTCCTCCTAGGAGTGGTGGTGGCTCATGACCAGAGAAAGGTGGTCCTCTTCCTAGTCCTCCTCCTCCTAGTCCTTAGGGTCTATAGTGTGGCATAGATGGAGGAGAAGACACAGGGTCACTTTCTGGTAATCCTCATCCTGGGTCTCCTCTGCCAGCAAGTCTTTTCCCAGACCAGTTTGTGGGAGCATTTGCTCTGCAACTGTCAGAGGACTTCCATTTCTGACCTCTGCAACTTGTTCCAGCACTTCCACAGGTTGTTTGATGTCTCTGGGGCTCTTTCTAAAACCCCAGAGATCTTTGGAGAACTGCAGAGTTCTCTGTATCACCTCAGTGATCATTGCCCTAGGGTTAGGAGTAGCTCTGGTCTTCTGTACAGTAGTTCCCATGCCTCTACTGCTACTGATGTGCTGTGCTGAAGAGCAGGAATCCTTAGACTTGTTCTCTTCAGATTTCCCTCTGCTAGGTAATTAGTTACTGATTGTATTGTTGTCTACTCCACTAATATACTATCCAAGCTAACAGAAGGTGATATTCTGCACCTTTGACAGCAGTAGTACAACAAGTTCCAAGCCATTGTCAATGGAACAAAGGAGGAAGTTTCTCCTTGGCAAGAAGTAAATCATGAGATAAATCTCATTGATGAGACCAAATGGTACTCATACTTCATGCCAAGGTGTCCTAAGTTACTTCAGCAGCAATTGCAGGATAAAATCAACTGCTATGTGTGGGCTAAGTGGTGGGAACTGTGTGTAGCCAATCAGCTACACCACTACTATGCATCCTTAAGAAGGATGGATCCCTGCAGATGGCATTAGATGCTTGTCAGTGCAATGACAATACTGTTAAGGACATAACACCCTTACCAGACCAAGAAGTCATTAGGGAGGATGTTGCTTGCATACTAGTAAAGTTAAAAATTTACTTCACCAATGTGTATGAGCAAGTGAGGATACATACGTTGGACATACCTAAGACTGTGTTTATGACCATTACTGGAATGTATTGCAGTAACATCATGCAGATTGGCAACTGTAATGTGCTAGCCACATTCCAATGTCTAATGACATCCATCTTTAGGGACATCATTGGCAAGTGGATGCATGTCTACTTAGATGATATATTTGTCTTTTTGGACTCCATTGAGGAACATGAGCAGCACTTCAGAGTAGTCTTTGAAAGACTATGCAAAAACAAGCTTCACCTCAAATGAAAGAAGTGCAAGCTATATGCCAAACATGTAAAGTGTCTTGGCCATGTAATTGACTTGCAGGGTATACACTCTGATGTGAAGAAGTTGAGTAGGATCCAGGAGTAGTGCACTCCTAGAACCTGCAATAACATCCAAAGGTTCATTGGGTTGGTAAACTACATTGGGAACTTTCTGCCTGATGTATCTGTGTACACTGGGCCATTAATGGCCATGATGCAGAATAGGTTGCTATTTCATTAACAACTCATCCACCAATGGTGTTTTGACATGATCAAGAGGATCTGTGCTGAAACTCTAGTAATATGCCAAATTGATCCATGACATGAGGATTCAATCAGGCTAATCTGCAACACCTCAAAGACAGGCATTAGAGCAATGTATGGACAAGGTCCAAGCTGGCAGAAATGTTGGCTAGCTAAATTCATATTCAAAAAGTTCACCAATGCACAGCAAAAATATGCCATGCATAAAACTGAAACTCTGGCAATTCTAGAAGCCTCCTCAAGTGGGAGGATAAGCTTCTGGAGTATAAGATCTGTGTGATAATGGATCATAAAGTGCTGGAGTTCTTCAAAACTCAATAGAACTTGTTACCACATCAATGATGGTGGACAGATTATATGTCAAGATTTAATTTTGATATTACATATGTAAAGGGAGAGCTCAATAAGGTAGTGGACTGTTTATCCTGTTACTTTGAAAGTGACTCTCCTTGAGATGTACACCACATCTATGACTACATCCATGCAGATGCTCATATCAACTCAGAGGGGGATGATCTGCCTCCTGTAAGGGCAACTTTTGGAGGCTGTGGCTTAGTCACACAACTGGCAGAGGGAGATCCAAAGTCTATTTAGCACAGTACAATGTCTACAAATAGGACTACATACCTGGCAGAGGAGGATCCAAAGAGAACAAGTCTGAGGATCTTCAATGCCAGGATTTGGAAAAATTACTCTAGTCACATGACCTTGCCAAACATGTGCATACCTTGCCATGTGGGTTCTGCACAGAATGCACATGGCAACTGATCATGTGACCAAACACATGACCAAACATGTGCATTTACATAACCTTGCCAAACATGTGCATATCTTGCCATGTGGGTTCTGTGCAGAATGCACATGGCAACTGATCATATGACCAAACACATGACTAAGCCAAGTGCATGCATTGGCAGTTTCCTGACATCACCCCCTCTCTAGTGTGCAGCATCTCAACACACTAGGTAGAAGAAGTTATGAATTGCCTGATCAGCTGTTGAGATAGGAAAGATGCCCCAAATGGCTTTGGGGGCATTGGGATGCCTATGGTAGAAGTCCCAGACCAGGGTTGGTGCATGTACATTAGCCTGTGATTCTCAAGAGATATCCTCAATGCCATATCCCTTCCATTTCACCTTGAACTGCAACTTTCCTCAGAACAATCTGCTATCCAAAATTTCCTCCACTTCATACTCCTCCTCATTGTCAACCAGAACTGGTGGGGGGAGTGGCTTAGGGTGGCAGCCAGGGATTGGATCCTCTGGGGCTGGAAATAGTTTGACAACATTGAAGACTGGGTGCAATTGGCATAGGCCTGCTGGGAGTTTAAGTCAGTATGCTAAAGGCCCCACCTTCTTCTCTACCATGAAGGAGCCAAGATGACAATGTGACAGTTTTTGAGATGGCCTTGTTGTCTTAATATCCAAGCTATCTAGGTACACACAGTCTCCTGGCTTGTAAACTGGGGCTGGTGTCTGGTAACAGTCATAGTAGTGTGCCATGTCATCCTTAGCCTTCACCAATGCAGCCTTTGCCTCCTCCTGCACCCTCTTCATCCTGTCCACAAACTCATTTATGGAGTTGTTCTCAGAGGGCTGTGCCCAAGGTTCAAATCCCATGTGGGAGTGCCTACCAGTGTCCAGAAAGAATGGAGTCATCTGCATGGAAGAGTAAACATGGTTGTTGTACTGGAACTCAGCATCTGGCAGGAGTTCATCCCAATCATCCTGCCTTTCATTATAGAAAAGGCAGAGATACTGTTCTATTTTCTGATTAACATGTTATGTCTGCCCATCTGACTGAGAGTGATAGGCTGTGGTGGTATGGAGCTTTACTCCAAGCAGGCAGTACAGTTCCTGAGTAAACTCTGCCACAAACTGGGGGCCTTGGTCAAAGACATATCCATCTGACAGACCATAGAGCTTCCAGACATTTTTCCAATATAGACTAGCTGCTTCCAAGGCAGAGCATGTTGTGTGGGTAGGGATGAAATGGGCTTGTTTACCATAGAGGTCCACAACTACCATCACTGCATATTGGGAGATCTGTGGCCACTAATAGTTCTGGGATACTAGCTCCAGTGTCTTCCACCTTCCAGGATATCTGGCTACCCAAGAGTTGTGATGTTGTTCTACAATGCACTGGCAAAGTTCTGGAATGTTAGGCATATAAATGTGTCCTTTGAAGATTAGAAGCCCATTCTGAAGACCTCACTCATCTGCATGCACTGACTTGACTCCACTTGCCCATCAAGCTCATAGGGCCTGTGCTGCCTAGGCAACTGCATCCTCCTGTGCACCCTCTTGGTTCCATCTTCAGATGTCTCTAAGGATGTTTGCTTCATCCTCTTGAACCACAATCCCTTCTAGTGCATGAATGGCAAAGAGCTCAGGCTTGAGGAGGACAATGTTGTTGTTATCTCCTTCTTCTGTGCCATGGTCAGCCCACCTGGACAGCACATCTGGTTTGCCCATGCTCTGTCCAGGTTTGTGATGCAGTGAGAAGTCAAAGTTGGCCAGATACAGGGACCACTGAGCTTGGTGTTGATTGAGTTTCTTAGCAGAACAGAAGTACTCAAGGTTCTTGTGGTCTGTCCAGACTTCAAACTTATGCCAGGCACCTTTAAGGAAATGCTGCCATTCTTCAAAGGACCAAATAATTGCCAGCATCTCTTTGTCATGGATCTTATAGTTCCATTCCACTGCATTAAGGCTCTTGGAGTAGAAGGCTACTGGATGCCATTTGCCATCCTCCTTTGACCACTGGGAGAGGACTGCTCCTGTAGCAAAGTCTGAGCTATCTGCTTCCACATGGAATGGAAAATCATTGTCAGAGAACAGGAGGACTGGCTTCAAGGTCACTGCTTGCTTGAGGGCATCAAAGGCAGCTTGCTATGAGGGCTCCCACTGACATGCTGTATCCTTAACTGTGAGGTCAAAGAGGGAATGTGCATGGTGGGAAAAATTCTGTATGAACCTCCAGTAGAAATTGACAAAGCCAAGAAAGGCCTGCACTTCCTTCTTGTTCCTTGGCTCAGGCCACTCTGCTACACCTGCCACTCTAATGGGGCCCATCTCTGCCATTTCATGCAAAATGATCAAACCCAGGTACTCCACCTTGGTCTGCTCAAATTCACACTTCTCAGGCTTTAAATAAAGCTGGTGGTGGCAGAGGCATTCCAAGACAATGCATGTGACCCAGTAATGCTCCTCCAGAGTTTTAGTGTAGATGAGGATATTGTCAAGATACATACAAACCACACCTTCCACAATCAGATCACAGAAAATGTCATTCATCATAGTCTGGAAGGTGGCTGGGCTATTGGTGAGACCAAAGAACATTACTAGAGGTTCAAAGAGTCTGCAATTGGTTTGGAAAGCTGCCTTCCACTTGTCCCCTTCTTTGATGCATATGTTGTTGTAGCCCCAATGGACATCTAACTTTGTGAAATAGTGCACACCACAAAGGTTATTGACAAGTTCTGAGATGAGTGGCAAAGGATAGCAATTCTTTACTGTCATCACATTCAAGACACAATAATCCTGAACCAAACAAAGGGACCCATCCTTTTTCTTAATAAAAAAGACTGGGGAAGCCATTGGAGACTTGGAGGGTTGTATTCATCCTGAGCTAAGATTCTCCTGCAGGAAAGTGTCCAGTTCATCCTGCTTGTGGAGTGCAAGTAGATAGACCTTGCAGCTGGAGGGCTCCACATCTGGTATCAGCTCAATTGCATGATTCCACTGCTTGCACTCTAGAAGTGAATCAAAGGAGCCTTGGAAAATACATCCTCAAAGTTATGGAGGTGATTGGGAACCATGCTACAGACAGACTTGGGCTGTGAATTTGCTACAAATGCCTCAGCCAGATGCTGAGAAGTAGTCTGACTGGCTCAAATCTCTGCCACTGTAGGAGGGGGGCAGAGGGTTGTAGCATAGATCTGATCACCCACCTCTATGGTCTCATCTGGAGACTCTGCATCTGGAGTATGGGTCCATTCTCCTTTGCCTTCCTCTTCCTCTGGAGATTCACACTCAACACCTCAGACATTCTTGTAGAGGGCCTTTCTATGAGGGAATGCTGGAGGGGGAGAATTCAGGAGGTCAAGATCAGCATAAGGGAGATGCCCAGTGCAACAGACCTGCACAGCAGCACACTCATAAACCTTGGTTCTCTGCTCCTTATGGGCTTCTTTTGCACAAGTAATGCAGCAATGTGGGCAGTGACTCATTTTCATCTCACCCTTAGTCCAGTTAATCTCTGGGTTGTGTTCATGTAGCCAGGTGAGCCCCAAGATCATGTCTTGCTTTCCCAAACTAGTGATAGCAAACACAGCTTGCTCTGAGTGGTCTTGGTAGCAGAGGACCAGGTCCACTATAGAGTGAATAGAGCCAGCTTTATTGAGAATGCCATCAACATTGTATATGGAGATAGGATGGGAAAGGGAGCAAGTGGTAAGGCAGTGTTGTTGCATGTAGTCAGTGTTGAGAAAGAGGCCTGTTATGCCACTGTCAAGGAGGGCAACCACACTTTGGATCTGCTGAGTGTCTGTCATCTCAATTTCCACCTATAGCTTCAGGGAGTTGGTTGAAGGGGTGGAAGCAACAACATAACAATGGGGGAGGTGGCATTCCCATGCAGGAATCCAGAGGTGTGGGCTAGGGAGTGCATTTCCAGCTGAGACTTTAGCTGGAGAGGGAGTTTGTACATCTGAGGAGGGGTTTATTGTGTTGGGCATAGTATCAACAATGGCAACAGATATATTTGATTCTATAGACAGGGGAGTGGAATGATTAGTACTGGGCAACATGGGCATACTGGTCATCCATTGCCCTTTTAAAAATCCTCAGACTCTGTAGGAACCTTCTCCAATACATTGGCCACTTCATCAGATTGGACAGCTATAGGTGCATCTGGAGAGGGGGCTCCTATAGCATCTTGGGCTGCAAGCAGTTGGATGAGCAGCTCTTCTTGCTCTGACACTGACAGATAGTGGACTTCTAGCCCTTGAGGATAGTAGAGGGCAAAATGACCTGCCTTCTCACAGTGTTAACACAGCAAAGGAGTAGCAGTTTCCTGTTGGGAAGCATCAACATCCATTGGGACTCCTTGGGATAGAAAGTGCAAGGAGGCAGCATGAGGCATAAAGGTAGGAGCTGCACCTGCTTGTGGGGATACTAATGCAGGTGTAGAGGAGGGAGCCTGGGAGATGAACCCTCCACAAGAGAACAGAAAGGTTGAGGGTTGCATCCATTGCAACTTGCATTACAGTTCTATGAGCTGCCACTGCTCACATGCCACCTTGTACTAGGTATCAACATGCTCATCATCTAGGTGCCCCTCTGCCATGCTGTCAAGGTGATCCCTGAGAGAGGAGTGGAGTCCATCATGGAAGGTTAGGCAGAGTTGTAGACCATCTGGATATCCAGCCTGTTCAACTATGGCATGAAAAGAGTCAATGTACTCATCAAGTGACTGCTTTTCTTGACCATACTAAGTTTGGTCTCAAAGGAAAAGAACTGCAGTTTTGGCAGGGTCAAGGGGAAAGAACTCCACTTGGAACTCCTTCTCAAACTCCATCCAGCCAGAGAAACTCTCAACTCCTCCTGGGCATCAAAAGATATGCAATGCATAGGTTGAGGCTCAACTGGTCTTTATATAGAAGAGACCCCAGGCAATTTTCAAGGCATCTGAGGTAAAGGCTTCACTGCTCAGCTGGATATAGGTAATACAGGACTGGAGGAAGTGCTCTCCAACCTTATAATCTCCATCATATACATCAAGGAGTGCAGGACAAGGGAGTTTGGAATGAGAAGCTGAAAGGCCTAAGTCAGATGCAGATGCAAACCATTCTGCAGCAGCTGGAGCCAAAAAGCCTGAGCTAGGTGCAGACACCAACCATTTTGCATCTGCTGGGGGCATAGAAGGTGTGGTGGGAGCAAGAGGAAGACATTCTAAAAGGGCTTGGAGAGAACGGGATACTCCTTCAGTATTTGACAGAGTCCAGTGAGTTTAGCCATGTGGGAAGTAAGAGAGGCTTAGGTAAGTTGAACCTGTGTTTTCAGGGAGAGCAAATGACTCCAGGCATTGTCCTGGGAGCTTGAAGCATCAGGGGGAGGTGCTCAAGGGGTTGGCTGGATTATAGGAGGAGCACAGGGGGCACTAAGATACTAGTGGGGGAGAGACCTTTTGAGGGACCAGGTAGAAGCTCAGGTAATCAAAAAGGGGGCTTCCAGACCAAATTTAGAGACTTGTTCTGCTATAAAGGTGACCTCTAGAGGCTGTGGCTCAGTCACACAACTGGCAGAGGGAGATCCAAAGTCTATTCAGCACAGTACAATGTTTACAAGTAGGACTACACACCTGGCAGAGAGAGATCCAAAGAGAACAAGTCTGAGGATCTCCAATGCCAGAGTACAGAAAAAATACTCCAGTCACATGACCTTGCCAAACATGTGCATACCTTGCCATGTGGATTCTGTGCAGAATGCACATGGCAACTGATCATGTGACCAAACACATGACCAAGCCAAGCACATGCATTGGCAGTTCCCTGATACTACTAGACATCTAGTTTAGTGAAGTATTGTGCACTCTAGAGGTTGTTGATGAGCTTGGAGATGAGGGGGAGGGGGTAGCAATTCTTCATTGTTATGGCATTGAGAACCCGATAATCCTGGACCAGTCAGAGCAAACCATCCTTCTTCTTAATGAAAACAACTAGAAAAGCTATTGGAGACTTAGAAGGATGGATATGACCAGAGTCCAGGTTTTCTTGCAAGAAGGCATTGAGCTTGTCCTGCTCCTGGGTGCAAGTGGGTAGACCTTACAGCTGGAGAGTGCAGAATCTGGCAGCAGTTCAATGGCATGGTCCCACCTCTTGTGCTCCAGAAGTGAGTCAAATGAGGCTTTGAAGAACACATTCTCAAATGCATGGAGGTAGGAGAGTACAACATTTCAGAACTCTTGGAGCACAGCATTAGCAGCAAGCACCTGGGCCAGCCACTGGAATGTGGTCTGGCTAGCCTGAATCTCTACAACAGAGGGTGATGGGTGTATAGTAGTAGCATAGATCTGGTCCCCCACTTCTAACACTTTGTTTAGGAGCTCCAGCTTGTGTATGCCACCAAACTCCCCTCTGTGCTCCTTCTCTGAGGCTCTGCCACTGCTCTGCTTGTTCTTATAGAGGGCCTTTCTACAAGAGAACACCAGAGGTAGGTGATCTAGGAGGTTAGATTGGCAAAGGGGAGAGGCCCAGCATGACATGCATAGATGGCAGTGTGCTCTTGAACTTGGGCCTGGCATTCCTTCCTGTCTTCTGCAGCACAGGCAGAGCACTTCTGAGGGCATTTGCTCATGGTTACCTCTCCCTTAGTCCAATCTACCTCAGGGTTGTGCTTGTGGAGCCATGTGAAACCAAGGATTATAACCTGCCTACCCAAGCTGATAATAGCAAAAATGGTGTGCTTTACATAATTTTAATAGTGGAGGACCAGGTTGACCATGGAGTTGATGGTGCCTGCTTTGTTAGGTGTTCCATCAAGGTTGTAGACTGGAATGGGCTTAGGGAAAGGCTGTGTGGTCAGGCCATAGTGTTTGACAAACTCCAAGTCCAGGAACAGTCCTGTTGCTCTGCTATCCAGAAGAGCCATAACTCTACAGGTTTGCTAGGTGTCTGTTGTCTTGATCTCCACATTGAGGTGCAGGAAGTTGGTGGATGGGCTAGAAGCCATCACATACTGTTGGGGCATTTGACATGCTTAGGCAGGGCTATGCCAGTGGACCCTCAAAGGTGTTGGGGAGCTTGGCAGGGGCTCCATAGTTAGTATTTGTATATTTGGAGGGAGATGTTGAGGTTCTTCTGTCTCAGAATAAAGAGCATTGGAAAAGGCAGTTTCATTTTCTATTAACAGACACAAGAATCTGTTAGCACTCAGTGATGGAGGCATACACCTCATCTGCTGCTCAATTAAAAATCCTCCTCCAGCTCTGAGGGTGATGCACATGCACTGATCTCCTTCAGAGTCAATTCCAGCATAGGCCTGTCAAGCAACAGAGCTCTGGTGGCACCATTTGTGGCCAGCAGCTGTAGGAGGAGTTCCTCCTGCTCCACTGTGGAAAGGTAATGTACCTCCAGGCCCAGAGGGCAGTGTCACAACCTGCCCTCTGGACCCCCAACATTGTTTCTAGCCTGCTCACTTCTCCGGAGTCCCTCCCCAATGCCTTATTAAAACCCCCAACCATTGAACACCCTCCACAACCACCCTGAATAACTCTGATGCTTCTTTGGCAAACCCCAATGGCCCCCTAACTAACTTGAATGACTTTTCCACAGCCATCAATGCTTCCTTTAACTTTCCTGAGCCCCTGGAATCTTCCCCCACCATTCCTGACCCCATCGTGCATCTCCAGCTCACCACTCTGACTCACCCAACCTACTTTGGAGCATCACAACAACCTCAGAGCAACTCATTTCCCACTTGATCCCATCAGAATATTGCCATAACCCACTCCTTGATGACAACTGACACCCATTAACTCCACACAGCTCCATCAAACCCTGCCACCACACCCACCACTCCCAGAGCTCTCCTGTAGTCAGTATATAATTTGTAGAGTAGCACCTCATACTCTAGTCTTGATATTGCATTAACTGGTTACTTGTGTCTCATGTTTTTTTCTATCTCTATTTCTATTTTTAGTCTTGAATCCATCTCTTTTCTCAGTCTCATCTTGTCTTGCCTCTGTCTTGTCTCAATTGTCTCTATTTCCTTTGTTTCTCTAAATTCTTTTTGACTCCAACATTAGTACAAACTCCATGCATGCGCTACAATCTCCAAACATTCTTACAATGACTCCAGACCTCACTCCTTCCTTGGCCCTAGAACCCATCAAGTCTTGATTGATCCCTTGTCAAACTCTGGCTCTGCCCCCATCACCTGTGAAGCCTCCACTTACCCTGCAATCTATTTGCATGCCTACAAACCTGTTCCTAATGCCTGCCCAAGCCCAACACCTAATATACTTGGTCTTAGACTTTTCCAGACCACTCTGGACTTGCTTGGACCACTCCTCTTAGCTTCCTCTTGCAAGTCCCTTCACTCTGCACCAACCCTAGAGCACTAGGTTATAAGTGCAGGACATTGTGTCTGCCTAGTAAGAACTTGCTCAGTATAGCTGAGCCTCCATAGTTAGCAGAATCTGACATAATATCAAGACTCCTCCTTACTCCATTCTCAATGTCTGCATATAACCCTGCATACAACCCTGCTGGCCACCTAACTAATGTCTATGGTCAGCTAGTCTCTGAAAACTCATAAGCCCTATATTATCCAAGCCCCCCTGCAGATCAGTATGTTCCCTACCACTAGACCTCTGACCCCAACCAGGCATTCTATGCCCACTCCATCAGCCAGGGGATATCTCTGGGCTAGTGCTGCCCTCCAACATTCTCAACCAATGGCAACAACTCCCACATGTACCTCAGAGGATACTCTACAGCACCCCCCAATCCTGCCTACCTTTTCACCACCCACTACTATGCATACTCAGTCCTCACTGCAGCCCCAGCTCCTGCGGAGCACTCAGATAATTATTCTCCTCCTCATTTGTCATTTTCTGCTCAAGTTGCTCCTTCCCCCAGACAGCAAAGAGTCAAAGCCTACATCCAACAGCACAATGAAGTCCTCCACTTTCTCTGCCTCTCCTCTGTGGAGTTTGCAAGGCATGCTTGCACTCTTCTCATCAACTTAGGCTACCCTGATACTCCTGCAACACCAGAAGTTTGAGCAGATCAGCTCCTTGACTTCCATGAATGCTATCTGCAAGGTGCAAGAGAACCTCCTCAAAACTATGCAAGGCACCCTGGAAATCAATGCTAATTTATGGAACAAGCTCTGTGCATTGGTCAAAGAAATCCACACTAGTCCAAACCTCCACCCATTCAAAGATCCTCTGGACCCCTCCTGCTCCTTCCATGTGCAATGTGAGGAACCCATTGGAACACAAAGCAAAGCCCTGCCTCCCATTCCCTGCTAGCAGAAAGAACTTAATGTGGCCTCCAGCATCTTGAGGAACTTTAACCCCAGGGAGGGATTGTTTAACCAACCCACCACTCACACTTTAGCCCTCTCTGCTCATCCCCAGACCAACTCCATCCCCAGCACCTTCTATATATGGGATCAACCCACCACTCCTAAATCCCATGCACAATGGCTGCTCTTGCATGTCGACAACAATAACTGGACTCTCTCCTATATTGACAAGCCTAGTAATCCTGCTAACAAGCCCACCTCATGCAATGGCCCTCTCCAAGACAGGCCCCCCCACTTTGATTTCCACACTCCCCATGTCAACACCCCTCCACTCCACCAGAATATCCCAGTCCCTCCAAGACAGCTTATGGGCCCTGGGGCACCCCAACCCCCTTTCTCCATCAACTCTCCTCATCCTTCACCCATTCTAATGCCCAACCCCCCTGCCAATACAAATTACTTTGGACTTCCCACCCCTGGAGGACCTCCTCCTCCTTGATGGGCCCTAGGGCCTCCCCTGGACAATGCAGGCCAACCCCCCAGTAGAGGGCCTCCTAATGGCAGACCACCTAGGGGATGGGGCCTGGCCATAGACAACTTCCTCCCCCAGCATGGAAATGGAAACAACAACTATTACTACTACAATGCTGGACCCCCACCCTGAATTCAAAACACACAGGACAATACTTGTGACACACTGGCTCAGGAAGGAAAACTTGACATTCAAAAGCCTAAACCTTTCACTAGCTGCAACCCCAGAAGTGGCACATCTTTCTAATACAGTGTTTAACAATATTTCAAGCTAAGCCCATTACCTTCCAGCTTGAGAGCTCATGAGTGGCCTTTGCTGCACATTACACAGTGCCACTCTAGTTTGATCTCAACAACTCCATACTCTCCAATTGGCTCGCTTTCACCCAGGAATTCTCTAGTAAGTTTGGTGTCTTTGACACTATAGTGGAAGCAGAGGAGAACCTCTTCAACCTCCAAATGCATGACAATGAATGCTTCACAATCTTCATTGTACAATTCAAACAGGAAGCCTACAAAACTGGGTGGAATTAAAATGCTCTCCAATTTGCTCTCTGTCATGCTCTGCCTCAACAGATCAAGGATGTTCTTTGTCTTGTGCTCAAGCAAACCATATATGACAGATACAAGGCACTTGTTACTCAGGTTGACTAGCATTACTGAGAAGACTGGAGTGAGAATACAGCACCACAGACCTTATGGAACACCTTCAGCAACACCAATTAGCAGACTGGAGCAACCAATGGCAATCAACTCTCAATTCCCATCAACTCCACACCCTGTTTTCCCCTGGGCTGAGGGCCTTCCAGTGCCAATCAACCTCTGGGACAATGCCCACCTGCCTAACTCAATGCTGCTAACCTCCACAAGGCCCCAGAACCTCTAGACACCAACCCTGATAACTTTAATGACACTCTGGATTCCACCAATGACCAAGAAGCCCTATGCACAAACAAGGAATAGCCCATGGATTGATGTACTGGAGGAGACTTAGGAGGAACAATGGAAGGAAGGTGCACGCATCCTATGTAGTGAGCAGGGACACTTTATCAGTAGCTGTCCTAAACACCAGATGATGGGATGTGCTATGTAGACTATCAACAGGGAAGACTGCAACTACCAGTTTATGGAAAATGAGTCAGCAGTTTAGATCTTGAAGATGCACTAGACCATGGACCAGACTCCAATGTCTTCTCCACCCCAGCCACACTTCTCCATGCAATGGTATTTGCTCTAGACAACTTCCGAGCACACCTCTCCTCCCACTCCTCTACCACCCTCCTCCTCTGCACCACCCTCCCCTTCTCTGACAACTCTGTCCCCACACTAGTCAATAGCAGTGCCACAGATAACTTCATTAACAAATCACTAGTGGTGCTTGCTCTCCAACACCTCTGATGCCTTCCCATTCCAATCCTCCTCAAGCTCTTTGATGGCAACCCCACCCCCACTGGAGATATCACATATTGCCTGGAGATGACCATGATCTTTGCCAAGGAACAACAACAAGAACTCCAATTACTTGTTATAAAACTACATCCCTCTGCCCCCATCATCTTAGGCTTCTCATGGCTCCACTCTACCAATCCCCACATTGACTGGCCCAGCCTCACCCTTTGCCTTGACCAGGACAATCCAACCAACTCTGGACTAGTGCTCTTCAATGTCTCACCCCCCTCCAAGAACCCTGAGACCATGATCAACCAACCCTGGACTTTTCTGCAGCTTCACTCAAAGTCCATATGGTTATTTGTCATCAGTATCCAACTCAACAGCTCACCTAAGGTCCTCCTTGCCCTTATTAACAGCGGCACCTCCAGCATCTTTGTCACCAGCCAACTTGACCTCTGATGCAACAACCTCAACAAGCTCCTCAAGCTCCAACTCTTTAATAGAAGCTCTGCTATGACAGGAATCACTCAATACCACAATGACACCCTCACCCTCAACAACAACCTACAATTTCAGGCCCAGCTTCTCATCACCCAACTCCCTCCATTGATTCCAATTATGCTCAGACTCTTGTGGCTGCAAGATATCAACTCCAACATTGACTGGAAAACCCTCACCATACAATTTCCTGGCCCCAAAGCAAGTCTAGTGGCTGCCATCCCCCTCCACCTCCAGTCTGTCTTGGGCTCTGATGCCCCTGACCCTAGTGCTAGCACCTCTGGAGCAACCCAAACCCCCCAACTTTCAATGGTGACCCAAAAGGTGAAAGAAACACAACTCCACCAGTTGACATCAAAATCATCAGCACCATTCCCTTTGCATGCATCTTACAAGATGGCACCCCCACCTTCCAGCTACAAATCATGCCAGCCTTACCAGAGGAGCACCTCCATGCAGAAACTACCTTGCCAGAGTGCAAAACAGAGGAGCAGATCCTATATGAAGTAGTTCCTCCAGAGTATCATGAATTTGCTGACATATTCTCTGAAGGGAGTGCTAAAGAACTTCCTCCACATCACTCCTACAATCACAAGATTGAACTCAAAGAAGGCACCTCGCCCCTGTTTGGCAAAATCTATGACAAGTCCAAGATTGAACTCCAGGCCCTGAAGAAATACCTTGATAACATGCTTGGAAAAGGCTTCATATGCCCATCAATCTCCACTGCCAGCACCCTGGTGTTATTCGCCAAGAAGAAGGACAGATCACTCAGACTCTATGTAAATTACTGAAGACTCAACAAAGTCACTAAAAAGAACCAGTATCCTCTCTTCCTGATTAGAGACCTTGTTGACCACCTCCACAGTGCCAAGATCTACACAAAGATAGATCTCTGCTCTGGCTACAACAATGTCTGGATTGCTCTGGGACATGAATGGGAGACTGTCTTTTGCACCTGCTATAGCCTCTTTGAGTACAGTAATGCCCTTCAAAATGACTAACTCCCCCACCACCTTCCATTACTTCATGAACATCATTTTCCATGACATGAACAACATTTTTGTTATTGTGTATCTGGACAACATTCTGATCTACTCAAACTCACTCAAGGCACATCCAGATCATGTCCACTGCATTCTAGAATGACTCTGGAAGTACCACCTCCATGCCAAACCTGAGAAATGCTCCTTCCACATGATGGAGGTTGAATACCTTGGAGTCATTGTCACTCCTGACAGCATACACATGGACCCTGCCAAGGTCAAAGCAATACTCAACTGGCCCCCACTGCAGAACATCAAAGAGGTACAGTTGTTCCTGGAGTTTGCTAACTTTTATTGCTGATTCATTGACAACTACTCCAGAATCACCAAACTCCTCAACTGACTCACATGGAAGGACACTCCTTAAGATTGGGACAACAAGTGCCAAAATGTATTCCTCCTCCTTAAGAAGGCCTTCACCTCCACTCCAGTCCTTCACCATTTTGACCCCTCCCTGCCAATCATGCTCAAATGTGATGCCTCTGACTATGCCATTGCCAGAATACTCTTCCAGTCAGACTCTGAAGGCAAGGACATCCATCCCATTGCCTTCTACACCCATTTAATGATCCTCATGGAGCTCAATTACAATATCTACAACAAAGAACTCCTTGCAATTATTAAAGCCTTCTGTTAGTGGTGGGCCTACCTTGAAGGATTCCTGCACTGCATTTAAGTTTACTCCAACCACAACAATCTGCAATACTTCACAACCACAAAGCAACTCAGCTGCCATCAAGCTCAATAGTCTGAAACCCTCTCAGAGTATGACTTTACCATCCACTACTGCCTAGGACAACTTGGTATGAAGCCCAACACACTCACACAGAGGTCTAACATGTATCTGAAGAAGTCATTTGCAGCTGAATGGAACATGTTCAACCATCAAGTAGTAATTCCCCCCAAACATCTACATGCCATACTGACTTTAAATAAGAAGGAATCCTCCACCAAATTCAAAATTCACCCCCAGACTCCTTCTTCATCCAGCACAACCCCTGCAACAACTCTGCTGACAAGTTGAGCACCAAAAACTCCTTCATGCTGTCTCCAGACCACTGCCTCCTGCTCTGGAGTGGACAAATCTATGCCCTGGACCACAAGTCCATTTGCCTTGACATACTCTGGCAACACCACAACCACAAGCTCCACAGGCACCTGGGAATTTGTAAGACCCTTCAGCTCATCTCCCAGACTTACTTTTGGCCAGGGATGAAGAAGGATGTCACATGGTACATAAGGGCCTGCAAATCTTGTCTCTGAGTCAAGATACCCTGCCACTACTCTCATGGATTATTGAAACCCCTCCCTATTGGTTGGCACCCCTGGTCCTCAATTTCAATGGATCACATTATCAAGCTCTCTAACTCTGAAGGTTTTGATGCAATCCTTGTTGTTGTCTACCGCCTCACCAAACAAGCTCTTTTTGTCCCCTGCCACACCACCAACAATGCTCTGGAGTTTACCAAATTATTCCTCAAACATGTATTCTCCAAGCATGGACTTCCAGATGACATCATCTCCAACCACGGACCTCTGTTCATCTCCCATTTCTTGCAATTGCTGTGCAAGGTGCTTGAAATAAGAACCAACCTCTCCACTGCCTATCACCTAGAGACCAACAGACAGACAGAATGAGTAAACCAGATGTTGGAACAGTATCTCCACCTCTATATCAACTATCTATAGAACAACTGGCACATGGAACTCCCCCTCACCAAGTTTACCTATAACAATACTCTGCATTCCACTACCAGAGTTTCCCCTTTCTATGCCAATAAGGGCTATAACCCCTGACTTATGCTATCCCTCAAAGACATTCCCTCCCACATCACTCATGAAGTTGCTGAAGACCTCCAGTCCCTTCACCAGTTCCTCTGGGACAAGATCAACACTACCAATCAAGCCTACTCCAAGCATGCTGATGTCCAACAAAAATCAACCTCTGACTGGCCCCCCAGCACCTTGGTCTAGCTTAATCAACAAAATCTTAAAACCTGGAGGCCCTCCATCAAGCTCAATCACAAACATCTTGATCCTTTCAAAGTCCTCTGGAAGGTCTCCATGCATGCCTACAAGCTCAACCTACCCCTGGGCCTGAAGGGCCTCCACTCTGTGTTCCCTATATGACTCCTTAAAAAACATGCTCTAAATGCCTTCCCCAGGCAACACCCCAGTCAACTGCCCTCCATCAAAGTTGAGGACAAATACCACTACAAGGTCAACTAAATCCTTGACTCCCACATGGCCTGCAGCCAACCCCAGTACTTGGTCTGCTGGAAGGGCTACAGACCTAAGAAAAACACTTGGGAACCCCAAAGAAACCTTGACAGAGCCTCCAACAAACTCTAGAACTTCTATCAATGGCACTCCACCAAGCCCTGGGACCCCCAGGACTAGCAAATACAGATGGCATTAGTGGGCTTGACCCTTGCCTCTAGATTCATCAGGGATTCAACTCCTATGAGTAACCCCCTATGTGTTTTCACTTACTCTATCCTCATACAATCTCAAACCTCATATAAACAGCAGAATAGCAAAAAAGTATCATATATGGGGCTATAAAGTACAAAATAATACAGGAGAAATTGCAAAGTAGCAAGAAAACAGGGCCTGACCCCCCCTCACTCCCCCTCCTCTAGAATCCTCTGCACCCTACTCTTGACCAGGTCCACCTCTATCTGCACAACCACAACAGCAAGGACTTCTGGCTGCCCTGGCAATGGCTCCCCCATGTTGGTTGCTATCTCTCACCATGCTCCAGGGTCTGCCGCACTCCTCTGCCAATGCCCCACCAACAGCCACCCCATCTGCCTGAACTCCTGCTCTAACTCTGATGAGAGCTCTCTAGGCATCTGCACTAACCCATCTTGTATTGAGGCATGAGCAGCCAAAGCCCTGTCAAGAAGTACATAGTGTTGTTGGACCCAGTCTAAATGGCTCAGTATCAATGGGGTGAAGGGAGCAAGAAGTGCAGGAACTTACACATTACTCCCCTATGCATTGAGACCACCTTATTGGCTAGCCACTCCTCATGCCACCTCCCCACCTCTGCTCTAGCTCCCTCCATCTCCACAGCCCTTTGCTGCACCTCTGCTCTCTGCTCTACCCATGCCTCCAACTGCACCAGCCATTCCCACAGCCCCTGCACCTCCAGCAACCCCTCTGCCATCATCCATATGGCCCCCTTTAACTCTGACTATGCCAAGTCTTGATCCCTCCACACCTCATCCTGCTCCCACTGGATCCCATCATGATCTCCTACAATCCTCTGAATCTCCCCCTTGCATGATGCCAACAGCTGGGATAACTCCTCCACCCACTGCTGCTAAAAACAGCAGAAGAGGGACCAGGATCTCTGCCAGACCCCTCCACTAAGGCCCCCAAACTGAGAGAGTATACATGTGGCCTAGGAGGGCCTGCCATCAACTCCACCCCTCATGGCCACTTACTGCACCCTGCCTCCAGCAAGGGGGATGCCCTCCATTTCCCCTTGTCACATGCTATGGGAGCTCCCTCCCTCTGCCCACCCCATGGGGGTCTCACCTTTATTGCAGGCTGCTCCACACTCACTCTGCTCTCCACTCTGGACCCCCAACCCAACACCTTCTTCTTGCACCTCTTCAGCAACTGCATGGCCACCTATGCCACATTTCACCCCTGCTCCTCCAACATGCAGGCTGCCCACCAACTCAGTGAAATTGGACACTTCTTGTGCCTCAAGCAACACAAGACACATACTGAAGTGTTCTGCTAGGACCCCTGTATTGGCTCCTTGAAACTACAATAGTCTCTGCATCAAGCACAAATGGCATGCTATGTGTTGAGATAGACTGCCCAGAGTCCATTATGATTATGAATTTTCTTTTATTTGGTATTTCCTTTTTTTTCATTATTTTCACTGCCACTGCCACCACTCATGCACTCAGCCTCATATGTTATTTGCCAGTCTTTGGTTAAACTTTATTTCTTGCTATAAGTTTTATCATTCACAATCTCTACTCTCAGTTGTCTTTATGCATTGTCAAGACATCTGAGGGTATGATACTTACTTACTCATTTTTGCTCAAGCTTTACTTACCACTGCCTGTAGACTTATTGTTGTTCATACTCTATAGGTTAATAAAGTTGTCTTTACGCATTGTCAAGATGTCTGAGGACTTATTGTTGTTCATACTCTACAGGTTATTGGGCACCTGTTCTTGCTCTTCTACTGTGTTATAAACACTCAATGAATTTTCTTTTGACAACTTGAAAAATTTTTTTTTTGGCCTACCCATATATAACACCCACACAAAATGACTACTACTACAGTCTCTTTGGGATCCAACCTACCCACCTTCCCAGAGGACCAACAGTTTGATGACAAATTATATTCACTTCAAAAATTGAGTACTTATTGCCACACAGGCTTGTGGAGCTTGGGAATACTTGGACAGAACAATACCAAAACCTACTACTGCAGATATTGATCCCCAGAACCAAAAGGCAAAAGGAGAGGAGGCCTCTGAGGTGTCCATACCCACAGCCACAACCAAAACAACTGATTGGACTTCATTAAACTCCTTGCTCCAGGAATGGGACCTTTGTGACACGTGGACCCTAGGACTTATAGTTTACAACTGTAAGAACCCTGTGGGCCTGGGCATTAGTATGGATGGCACAGCAGCAGAAGCTTGGAAAACCCTCACTAAAGCCCATGGCATTGTCTCGGACCTATCTGCCATGGGTGCAGAGAACAGATTATGCTCCACAAGGGGACTTATGCACAAAGTGGAGGGAAGCCACAAAAAGGGGAGCCACAATTAGTGACACTACCTTTTGCTCTATTGTGATGACGTCACTACCAGAATCATGGAATGCCATTGTGGCAAGCATGTATGCCACAAAACCTCCACTGAGTTTGTTGCTGGCCTCACCATCCATTGGGAGCACCTAAAAATCCAAAAGGCTGCTGCAGGTACCTCCACTACAGCTCTCCAAGCCAACACCAGACCCCTGAGACCCAAACTTGTTTATATCAACCCAAATTGTAAACGCATGGGACACTCCATCAAAAACTGATATTGGAAAGGTGGAGGAAAGGAGGGTCAGTTCCCGCCTAATTTCAGAAATTGCAAGAATGCCCTTGCCACACTAGCTGCATCAAACACTACCAACACCACACACACCAACCAAACCAACAACCCCATTGCAAACATTGCTGCAATTCCCCAAAGTACATATGCTCTGACCACCTCCTGCTACATGCCCATGGCCCCCTATCATGCAGATCCAAACCCACTGGTCACCAACCCAGAAGTAAATCTTGATACTATTCATCTGGGTAAAAATGTACCCATGTTTGCTGACTCAGGAGCTAGTGACCACTGTTTTGTTGACCATGAGGCTTTCTCCACATATAAACACCTACTGAAGCCTTGTGAAGGACAAGCAGCATCAAAAGACTCTGTCTTCTAAATTGTGGGCCATGACACTGTCTGGAAAAAGATCTACACTCCCAATGGGACCACTGAACTCATATTTAATAATGCATTGCACACCCCTGATCTTGCAGCAAACCTCATCTTGATTGCCAAGTTTGACAATGCAGGTTTTTCTGTAATTTTTGGCCAGGGACAAGCAATCTTCAGGGACAAGAATGGATGAAATATGCTGATTGGACAAGGAATGGGAGAGATGTATTGCCTCAATGCACTTAACCAACACCAGGGCCAAAAACTCAGGTGATGGTAGCATCATCCCTAAATGTACTGGTAGTTTTGATGGCTGGCACCATTGGTTTGGCCATGCAGGAGTCAATGCAATTAGGGAGGTGGCAAAAAAGGGGCTAGTTGACAGACTCAACATTAAAGGAGACTGGGAAGTGAGAGGAATGTGCAAGGACTGTATGTATAAGAAACATGCAGCAAGGCTTTATGATGGACAGATGGACATTGAAGAAAATGCAAACGATTGTGCACATATCAACTTGTGGGGCCCAGCAACAGTCAACTCTCTTGGTGGTGCATTGTACATGATGCTTATTGCAGATGGTGGTACCTCTATATTTTCAGGGTATTTCCTGATGCATAAGAATGCTGAGACAATCCTTGAGGCATTTACTGCATACCACGCAGAGTCTGAATGGCAAACAGGATGCAAACTTCTCAAGATTCACATTGATGCAGGCTGTGAATGGATAAATGAGCTATGGCGTACTTACTACTCCATATGCCCATGCTCAAAATGGCCTCATAGAACAGTGTATGCATACAGTGCTCAAAGGGGTATAATGCATGTTGGCTGAGAGCAAACTACCAAAAGACCTCTGGGCTGAAGCCGCTGCCACTCAAATCTATATGTGAAACCTGTTGCCTTCAGCACACCACCCTAACCAGATACCTGAGGAGAGTTGGACCAGAAAGAAACAAGAAGTTGCTCACCTCCACCCTTTTGGCTTCACTGCATTTGCTAAGATTCCCACTAAGTTAGTCCAGTCAAAGCTTGACCCCTGCTCTATGAGATACATCTTTGTTGGGTATTCAGACAATGGATATAAGCTTTTTGACAGAGGCACACAGTCCATCATCACATTTTGTGATGTGATCTTCCACAAGGGCACAGGACATTGCACTCTCACAATACTGAGTGACAAGAATGACAACTTGCTTGGGTCTACTGAACCCTCCCAGAACTCTGGGGGTCCTGGTGTACTTACCTCCCATCAACCTGTTGCACCACACATCCATGATACCGATGCACCTCTGCACTCTGAAACAATCGACCCAATTGCTAAACCTGATCAAGTTGACATAAATAACATCAATGGACCAGAAATCACTATAACCCCCACTCCTATGCCTGCACCAGCTCCACCACACCGATCTGACCAACTTAGAGGTATTCCACTCTCTGAGCCCAATACTGTAGCACCAGTAGCAAAATCCTTCCTAGCAAAAGACACTTATGTGTTTATGTCTTTGCTCAATGTGTCAAATAATGGTGACACCAATGTAAATCCTCCAACAAGCTATGAGGAGGCGATGAGATACCCAGACATATGGATAACAGTGATAGAGGATGAGCTGAAGATTATAGAGGAGTGGGAGGTATTCAAGCTGGTGCCTAGATTGTCAGTCCCTGCAGGAAAGAAGGTTATAGATTGCTAATGGGTATTTGCAAATAAATTCAATGCTGAGGGAGAGATAGTAAGGAGGAAGGCAAGATTAGTGGCAAAGGGATACTCACAGGTGTTGGGGGAGGATTATGAGGAAACATATGCAGTGGTGATGAGGTTGGAGTCTTTGAGGATGATGGTGGCTGTGGCAATGCAGTTTGGGATGGAGATTTGGTAAGTTGATTTTGTGTTGGCTTACCTTAACAGTAAGCCAGATTTTGAGGTTGACATGGAGGTCCTCCCAGATTTTCCAGGGGGGGAGGGAATAGTATGGTTGCTCTTGAAAACCCTATATGGACTTATGCAGGGTGGACAAGACTGGTGATATATGCTTAACCAAGTATACTGTGACCTGGAATACTAGACCTTGTGAGCTGACAGCTGCATCTGCACCAAGACCATTGAGAATGAGCAGACTGTCACAGATACATTCAATGATGATGTATTTGGGCTCTCAACCATGCCTGAGGGAGCAGCCAATGCAAAGTGTGAACTTGCCAAAATCTATGACATCAAAGACTTAGGTGACCCATCATATATCCTTGGAATGGCAATTGAATGCAATGCCATGATGAAGGCCATCTCTCTCTCCCAAAAAGTGTACCTGAAACATGTCTTAGAACACTTCAAGATGGAGGACTGCAACCCTCACACCACTCCTCTACTAATGAGAATCCAACTCACCAAAGCCATGGCTCCACAATCCAAAGCTGACAACAACTACATGACCGACAAACCATACAGAAAACTCTTAGGGTCACTAATGTGGGCACAGGTGGCAACTCAACCCAATTTGTCATTTGCAGTGGGACTACTGGCTCGATTTCAGTCCAACCCTGGCCTGGCACATTGGCACGTACTTCTCCATGTCTTAGGGTATGTCAAAGGCATGCTTGATTACCAGATCACATACTCAAAGGATTTGGGGGGAGAGGTAAAGCCAGTGGGGTATATGGATGCAGATTATGGGGGAGACTTGGATACTCAAAGGTTGACAGCAGGGTATATGTTCTTAATGGCTGGGGAAGCAGTGTCTTGGAGTTCCAAGTGCCAGAGCATGGTTGCACTGAGCACAACAGAGGCAGAATATATGGCCATGACCTGAGGTGCTTAGCAAGGCCTGTGGATGCACAACTTTCTTGTCAAAATTAATCTTCAACAGTCACTTCCTATTCACCTCTATGTCAACACCTCCTCATCAATTGCATTGGCCAAGTCAATCAAGGGACATTCTAGGGCAAAACATATCAATATTCACCACCACTATATCCATAAACAAGTACAGGATGGAGACATCAAAATTACCCATATTCTCTCCACTGAAAATATCACTGACATCTTCACCAAGTCCCTTCCTCAAGCTATGCATGAATACCTTGTTGTACTACTAGGCCTCAAAAACTAACAGATGCCTGTTTGTCTGGGGGAGTGTTGAGATAGACTGCCCAGAGTTCGTTATGATTATGAATTTTCTTTTATTTGGTATTTCCTTTTTTTCAATTATTTTTGCTGCCACCACTGCCACTCATGCACTCAGCCTTATATGTTATTTGCCAGTCTTTAGTTAAACTTTATTTCTCACTATAAGTTTTATCATTCACAATCTCTACCCTCAGTTGTCTTTATGCATCATCCAGACATCTGAGGGTATGATACTTACTTACTCATTTTTGCTCAAGCTTTACTTACCACTGCCTGTAGATTTATTGTTGTTCATACTCTACAGGTTAATAAAGTTGTTTTTATGCATCATCAAGATGTCTGAGGACTTATTGTTGTTCATACTCTACACTATAGAATTGGATCAGCTCAGGACTTGGCACAACAATGCAGAATACTTACTGGAGCCTCCACCTGGCACCACTCCAGGGTCAGAGAACCCCATGCTTGTCCTATGGCCTCTGCAAACTTCTCTGGGGTCACCTCTGATTGGGGAACCCACAGCACCTCCAGAACAACCTGAATCTTCTCCAGACCAAAATTTGGCCTCAAGGACTGCCCCACCAACATCAAAATTGACCCTGCCAAGACTCTGCCTTAAAATGGAGTCCCCGATGGGCCAGCCACAGCTGCAGACAATTCTATAAAGATCAATTAATGACTCTGAAGCACAGAAAAGCAGGCCCATGCTCACAACTTCAATATGCAGCCTCAACCCACCTGTGACCACAGCAAGGCTTGGAACCCCCTGAAGACAAAGGGGTGGGGGATGCCACAGACAATGCAGACAATGCTGACAATGCTGAGGAATAGGTGGAAGAGGACATAGATGAAGACTGAAGGCTCTAGGGTATGTCTAACCCTTTTAATGACTTGGAAAGAACCCCCTGATGAATAGTGGCCACACTTTGACTTTGTTCCCTATGCCACCACCACTTGCTGTGGTTTAATCAATATTGCTCAACTTCAATTCCCACACTCTGCCAATCCTCAAACTGTGCCCTGCATCTCAAGAGTCTCAATGCTGAAGAGAGGGTAATGTCACAACCTGCCCTCTAGACCCCTGACATTGTTCCCAGCCTGCTTGCTTTCCTGGAGTCCCTCCCCAATACCTTGTCAAAACCCCCAACCATTAAACACCCTCTACAACCACCCTAAATAACTCTGATGCTTCTCTGGCAAACCCCAATGGCCCCCTAACTAACTTGAATGACTTTTCCACAGCCATCAATGCTTCCTTTAACTTTCCTGAGCCCCTGGAATCTTCCCCCACCATTCCTGACCCCATCGTGCATCTCCAGCTCACCACTCTGACTTACCCAACCTACTTTGGAGCATCACAACAACCTCAGAGCAACTCATTTCCCACCTGATCCCATCAGAATATTGCCATAACCCACTCCTTGATTACAACTGACACCCATTAACTCCACACAGCTCCATTAAACCCTGCCACCACACCCACCACTCCCAGAGCTCTCCTGTAGTCAGTATATAATCTGTAGAGTAGCACCTCATACTCTAGTCTTGATATTGCATTAACTGGTTACTTGTGTCTCATGTTTTTTTCTGTCTCTATTTCTATTTTTAGTCTTGAATCCATCTCTTTTCTCAGTCTCATCTTGTCTTGCCTCTGTCTTGTCTCAATTGTCTCTATTTCCTTTGTTTCTCTAAATCCTTTTTGACTCCAACATCAGTACAAACTCCATGCATGCACTACAACCCCCAAACATTCTTACAATGACTCCAGACCTCACTCCTTCCTTGGCCCCAGAACCCATCAAGTCTTGATTGATCCCTTGTCAAACTCTGGCTCTGCCCCCATCACTTATGAAGCCTCCACTTACCCTGCAATCTATTTGCATGCCTACAAATCTGTTCCTGATGCCTGCCCAAGCCCAACACCTAATATACTTGGTCTTAGACTCTCCCAGACCACTCTGGACTTGCTTGGACCACTCCCCTTAGCTTCCCCTTGCAAGTCCCTTCACTCTGCACCAACCCTGGAGTGCTAGGTTATAAGCACAGGACATCACATCTGCCTAGTAATGACTTGCTCAGTGTAGCTGAGCCCCTATAGTCAATGGAACCTGACAGGCAGTGCCATGCAAAGTGCCCATGCTTCTGGCATCTCCAGCACAGCAGCAGGGCAGTGCAGAGCTGTCTAGCAGTGTCCATGTTCATAGGGATCCCCAGTGGCAGAGGGCAAGCTGCAGGGATGGCAGGAGTAAGGGCCAGCATTGGCAAGCAGGTATGGGGTGGCAGAAATTGGTGGTCAGAGCTGGGCACAGTGCAGAATGTGGGCAGTGGAGCTCCCTCCAGACCTCCATGAGTTGCCACTGGTTCTGGGCCATCTTATACCATGACAAAATCATTTCATCATCTAGGCAACCCTACACAAGATTGTCAATGTGTTCCACCAGTGTGGGGTGCAGGCCATCCTAAAAGGTGAGGCATAATTGAAGGCCATTGGGGTAAGCCACCTGCTTGACCAGAGCCCAGAACAAGTCAATGTACTCATCCAGCATATGCTTTCCTTGCCCATATTGCTCCCTATCATGTAGTGTCAAGGCTGTGGTCTTGGCAGGGTCTAATGGGGAAAACTCTGCATGGAAGTCCTTCTCAAAGGCAGCCTAGTCCAGAAAACTTCCAACACCTCTGGGGCATCAGAAGACTTGCAGTGCATAGGTAGAGGCATGTCTGGTCTTCATGTACAACAGCACTCAGGCTATTTTCAATGTGTCAGAGTTGAAGGTGTCCCTACTGAGGTGGATGTAGGTGAGGCAGGACTGCAGGAATTGCTCCCCACTAGTGCAAGCACTGTTGTATGTGTCTGGTAGTGCCAGATGTGGAATCTGCAGCTGTAGGGTTGCTGGATGCAGAATCTGTGGCTGTAGGGTCACCAGAGCTGCAGAGATGGGTGCAGACATGGTTGGGGCTGGTTCTGCAGTCGGGGGAGGTGTGGAGGTAGGAGTTAGGCATTTGAGCAATGCCTGAAGTGATTGGGAGATGAGATCTGTAATTTGATGGAGGGTAGAGAGTTTGTTTGTATAATGGGTGAGAGATGATTGTGTTAATTGCACCTGGGTTTCTAGGTGTAGTAGGCAAGTCCAGGCTTCATTCTGTGGGGCTGGGGACTCCAAGGGTGTATCTGGGTTGGCAAGCTGATCCATAGAACTCTGCAGTGTTTAATCCTGGTGGGGAAGCAACAATAGCAGCTTGGAGGTTCCTTGTGGCTATGAGGGGCTTCCAGACCAGTTTTAGAAGACTTGTTCTGCTGTGAGGGTGGCCTCTGGAGCAGTTAATTGGAGTCATGTGGCTAGCAGAGGAAAATCCAAAGTATATTAGTAGAGTAGACAATGATACAATCAGTAACTAATCACCTAGCAGAGAGAAATCCAAAGATAACAAGTCTGAGGATCCCTGCTGCTTGGCACAGTGCATCAGTAGACAGCATAGGCATGGGAACTACTGTACAGAAGGCTGGAGCTACTCCTAACCCTAGGACAATAATCACTGAAGTAATATGAAGAACTCCATGGTTCTCCAGAGATCTCTGGGATTCTCAAATGAGCTCTGGAGATGTCAAACAAGCTGCAGAGGTGCTGGAATAGGTTGCAGAGGTCAAAAATGGAAGTCTCCTGACAGGGAGTGGTCCAAACAAGTCCAGAGTGGTCTGAGAAAGCCTAAGACAAAGTATAGGGAAGGGTTGAACTCAAAGGGAGTGTCAGGCACAAGTCTGGAAGCAAGTAATGGTGGTGCAGGACAAATGGGGGCCATGCAAGTGATGGCAGTGGGGCTGGAGTTTGATGGGGGATCAACAGATGTTGATGAGTCTTAGGGCCAAGCAAATAGTGAGGTCTGGAATTGGTTTAAGAAATGTTTGAGGTTCATAATTGTAAACATGGAGTCTGTAATGGTGTTAAGGTTGCAAGGACTTGAACACAATGAGGAAAACAGAGTCAAATGAGACAAGATGGAGTCAAGATGAGATTGAGACAAGAACAAAAATAGATTCAGCAAAGATACAAAACAATAATGAAACAATAATGGAGATAGAGACAAGACAAGACTGGGAGACTGAAATAAGACCAAGAGACTGGGAGAGAGGAAAACATAACATGGAACACAAAACACAAAAGGAAACAATCAGAATCACATCAGGTAAGGCAGGTAATATCAAGACTAGAGTACAGGATGCTACTCTACAACTTATATACTGACTACTGGGACAGCTTCAGGAATAGCAGGTGTTGGTTATGACCAAAGAGCAGGCTGCAGTGATATACTGATGGGATCATGATGGGATCAGTTGGAGACACAGGCTGTCCCAGAGTTGTTGTGATGCTCCAGAGCTGGTTGGTCAAGTCAGAGTGACAGACTGGTGACATATGCTAGTGTCAGGGACAGTGGAGGAAGGGTCCTAGAGGCTCAGGAGAGGCAGGGGAGCATCAAAGGCTGTGGGAAAGGTGTTGGAGTTAGCCAGGGGGCCATTGGAGTCTGCTGGAGAAGCATTGGAATTACCTGGAGTAGGTGGCATGGGTGAACAAAGGTTGGGGGAGTCAATGAGGGAGTTGGGAGGGAACTCTGGGGAAGCAAGGTAGCCAGAAATGAGGTCCAGGGTTCTGGGAATGGGTTGTGACAATCTTGACCTTCAACCACCATCATGAAAGCTACTTCTCCTGCACAATGCTCTACTGTTGCTTCTCTCCTTGCTCAAGAGTATCCTCTGCATCTGATTGGGGCTAAAACTGGTCTGGGGAAGTCTACTATTGGGAGGATTGGTAAAGAGTTGAGAACCATTCTGGAGGCCATCCTGCTAAGCTTACTCCATGTGATAAACAGGCTATTATTCAACAAATCTCAACTGGAAAACTTGATACATTCATTCAGGCCACCAATTTTATCAACAACATCATTTTCAACCCTGTCTCTCCTCAGACTGTCCAGAATGTGCTGAAGGAGGAGGGGTATTGGTCTGTGACAAAAAGGAAAGTTCCTATGCTCAAAGCTAGACATTGGCAACTATGACTTAAATGGGCTCAAGAGCATCAGAACTGGACTGTGGAGGACTGGAAAAGAGTGTTGTGGACAGATGAGACAAAGATTAACAAGATTGGGTTAGATAGAAAGCAGTATGTGTGGAAGCTATGAGGAGAAGGCATTTCAGACCAAACCATTAAATTTACTGTGAAACATGGAGGAGGGAATAATCTTATAGTATGGGGTCATATGGGTTGGAATGGAGTAGGAAAGCTGGTAGAGGTGGTGGGGATTATAAATGCAGAGCAGTACTGTGGAATTTAGGATGATGGAGCAAAAGAGAGCTTTGAAAAGTTGGAGATGGAGGAGGGTGCCCACTACTTTCAACAGGACCATTTCCCCAAACACAACTCCAAGAGGGCTAACAAGTGGTTTGAAGACAACAACTTTGATGTCTCCTGGTGGCCAGCCCAATTCCCTGATCTTAGCCCTATTGAACACCTCTGGGACTACCCTACCTCAAGGAGCAGCTTAGGTAGTATGAAACACCTCATGATGTGCATGAATTGTAGGAGAGGGTTGCAAAGGAGTGGAATGAAATACCACCAGAGATGTGCCAAAGACTGATAGAAAGCATGTCTAGAAGGTTTCAGGCAATCATCGAGGCAAATGGAGGACATACAAAGTACTAAATACCAAAATTAGAGATGCTCAAAAAACTGTCCCAATGTTTTATACTTTTAAGTTGAGCTCCTCCTTGTCATGCAATAACCCAAGATCTGTCTTTGCATCATGCAACATGGTAAGGGATCTCCATGTATCTGCCACTGTTCTGTCTAGCCTGACACTGACCCCAATGGGGTTCAGTATATTTAGGATGATTAGGTAACAGGTTCAGGAAGCCCCACCAACCAGTGGGAGTAGTAGAGATTACAGACTTTGAGACTGCTTTTCCATCAGCCTCAATAGCAATTACAGAATCCATTGGATACAAGACATACCTCAGCCAGTGTGTGTATAATGACTGAGGTATTCCCAATCTCTGGTTCTGATATGTATCTCCAAAACTATACAGTTCCTCCATTCCCTCCACAGTATTGCAGTGATCACATGCTGATGTGCACCCTGCAATACCTTTCCAATAAAGGCAACATGGGACAGAGCAAGGAGGAATGAGCCTGCTCAAGGGACAGCCAGTGGCCAAGGAACCATTGGAGGGTGCTGCACTTGTCACAGGTTTCACTTCAGCTCCATCAACTGTCACTGCTCACACACTATCTTGTACTAGGTCTTGACACATTTATTGATAAGGTGCCCCTCAGGCATGCTGTCAATATGGTCCATGAGCAAGTGGAGGAGTCTATTATGGAAGGTGAGACAGATCTGCAGACCATCAGGGTATCTGGCCTCCTCAACCAACATGCAGAATGAGTCAATATAATCATTGAGGAACCACTTCCCTTGACCATACCTGATCTTGGCTTTGGAGGGCAAGGACAGCAGTCTTAGCAGGATCAAGGGGAAAGAATCCAGGTCAGAAATCCTTCTCAAACTCCACCCAGCCAGCAAAACTGCTTTGCTCCTCCAGGATATCAAAAAACATGAAATGCATACATTGAAACCTGGCCTGCCTTCATGTAGGACAGGACCTAATCAATCTTCAAGGTGTAGGAAGCAATCATTTTGTTGCTCAATTGGATTTAGGTGATGCAGGACTAAAGAAAACACTCCCCTGCCTTGCAGTTGCCATTGTAAACATCTGGGAGTGTAGAACAAGGGATTTTTGTGTGGAGCACCAAGCTATCATAGCAAGGTGCAGAAATCAAACATTCTGCAGCTTCTGGGGACATAGAGAGAGTGGTAGGAGCAGGTGGGAGGCACTCCAGGATGGCCTGGAGTGATAGGGACACAGACTCAGTGGTTGAAGAGTGGGTAGTAAGGGAGGCTTGGGTAAGTCTCATCTGCATCTCCAGAGTAAACAAGCAGCTCCAGGCATTGTTCTGGGGGCTTGAAGCATCAGGGGGCACTGGAGGGGTTGGTTGAGTTATAGTAGGGGTACAGGAGCTGGTGAGACACTGGTAGGGGAGAGACCTTTGAGAGAGAAAAGAAAAAAACCTCAATCACTACTTGCATCAATACAGGGGCCTGCATAATCACCAGCATGTGCACCAAGTGTCAAATAATCTGCTAGACTGGGATGTTTTGCCTGACAAATAAAGCCATTGATTTTTGTTGGTGTCAGACATCTCATTTCTCCACATCATTTGAAACAAACCCATAGACCTGAAATATGTATGATTAGCAGTGAAATCTCAAGCTTGAAAAAATTTCCATTCAAAAATGGGTAGGAGTCCTTGCTTGATTCCTCCTTTGTCTCACAAGGCTCTGATAAACCTGACTGATGCCATCAAGATGGCTAACAAAGCTTTGGAATGGTTGGAATCTGATGTCCAAGAGGCAAAGGATAATCTATTACAAGCAAAGATCTCTCAGGCCTTCCATGCAAATAAGGGGCATTGATAAGACCCTATTCTTGCTGAGTACTTATTTCTGTCTTTTCCTATGTTTTGGCAACTTCCAGTATGCACACATGAGTTCTGCATGAATGCAGACAACAACACAATATGTGATATGTTCAGACAAGTTGGAGGTACATAATCAGGATGAAGGGGGACTTCCAACATTATGGCTTTGTAGATGATGCACCTGGGTACAAGGGCCACCAGTAAGTGTTGGGTTGGATGAAATTCCAGATGTTTGGAGGAAGCAAGTGGGTAGAGCATAGGTTGAAATCACACTTATGATTGTACATGAGAGCTATTGACATTAGCTGCAAAAAATCTGTGAGATATAAGGTGGAAAGGATAACACTGCATGCACTAGCAGATGTAGAGTTCTTGGATGCAGGAGGGGTCCATAATGCTATCAATAATGACATTGAATTTGCAGATTTAATAATACTAGAAGCAGGAGGATTTGACAGTGGTAGCTCTAAAAGATGCATAAAGGATGGTGTCTGGCAGTGAGCACATAGTGATGAGGATCAACAGGGTTTGCAGATGTCTGTAGAGAATTTATTCAGACAAAAAAAATGTGAATATCAAAGCTTGCAGTGCTGAATTCATTATGAGATTGCCTACAAAACCAAGCAGGAAGTCAATGCTCAGAGGCTGCATGGCTGCTGTTCCAGAAGCAAAGAATGAGGTACATTGACAACCTTGTGTGCTGCATGGTGGAAGATGGCCTGTTCCTGACATGGTGGCAAAGAGCTCAGAACAGCTTCCCTCCCATCTTGTAACTGAGGCAAGGAATTTGATGTACATTGTGCTTAGGAGCCACAATGACAATGCCAAAATTACTGCAAAAAATCAAAGAGAAAGCTGAAACAGATAACAAGCATTGAGTGTGAAATCAAGCATTGAAATCAAATAAAAATCAGCCATCCAATTGCAAGCATGGGAAACTGATCCAAAATTGTGCTCACAAAATGGACTTTTGAGATCTTAATCAATCATCCAGATCAAGACAATTTTCTTTGGTGAGGTTGGGATGTGACTTGCCTCATACCCAGATTCAAAATGTACTGAAGGTTGTTGACCTGGATACAATGGTTTATGGATGAATTGACATGATGGTCTACTCCTCCTTGTTCTCATGGATTTTATCCTATAAGTAGATCCCACATACATATGTTTTCTGATGGTGAGAAGTCTGTGAATATCAGGCAAGTACCCATTGCACTTCCAGCCATCCATCCCATCTGTCCCATCCCATCCCACAAGGTGTGCACAGGTACCCTCAGGCAGTACAGTCAATATCATATATTAGAACCTTGTAACTACAAGGCAGGCTTAATATATTACAGCTTATAATGACAAGTATCACCTGCCTAGCAATTTTTGGCCAAATATTTTAGGAGAATTGAACTTGTGACCATGATCCCAAAAACAACCATCAGTACAACAATAACCACTTGACCAAGGAACCTTGATTATAACACAAATACATTATAATAAGGGGAGCAAGCTCCCCTTCAAAATATCCCTGCCACCCCTAAGCATATTAACAAAACCTTAACAGAACCTTAACAGAACCTAACCAAGCCTTGAACTACCTAACTGGAATTCTGACTGAACTCTAACCAGAGCTAACCATATACTCAAAAGGCAGGCCTCATGGGTACATAGGCCTGATGTGTTAAGACTTATCACTCAGTCTGTTAGTTCAATGGTTCTATTGTGCCTTTCTTGCACTTTTGCTTGTCATTTAGAAGGTTGCTGGTTCAATTTCCTTTGGTTGTCCTTTTTTTGTGTGGTTCAACATTTGGTGCTGTTGACATCATGTGACATTACAAGACTTTCATATATGGGGCAGTCTTGTAAGGTACAAGCATCAATATATTATGCTTTGCTTGTGATGACAGGTGGGTAATATATTACCCTGCCAGCCTCTGGTGATACCTTCTCTTTCATTTCTATCCTCTCTACACAACCTACTACACACCAGACTCCCTGCTCATTGGCCCTATGCTGTGGTGCATCACAAACACTAGACATATTCTGTCCAAACCCTTTCCTCACCTGGCAGGTCCTGTTGTCTCATTGGCCCCCATTCAGCCTGGAAGCCCTGCAACCAGTAGGATCATCCTCCTGGTCTTTGATAATTATCAGAACCATGGATGTGGCCATGGACATGGATGTGGGCACAAATCCAGAGCACAAATCCAAGCACAAATACAACCACCCATATAGGCTGCACCAGCACAAGCATGGGTATACAAAGTGTGATTACAACCCTCATTTCACTATTCCATGCAGGGAGGACAGTTCTGATGTTTGGGGTATGTATGCTTGCATACATCCACATTTTTAAGCAATAACTTTCAATTGTGTCATTGCTCCGGCTCTTCAATCAACTAGCATTCAGAGAGAAAGGTTTTCAGGGACAGCTACTGGTTTTGAGCCTGTTTGTGGCACATTAATTGGGTCAGACAAGGTTCCGAGATCTAGAATAGATTGGGGTATTATCATTCAATGAAAAATTTGTTGTCTTGAAAACGTGAGCACTCACGTGAGCTGTATGTAACTCATGTAATGCCATCATGTGACTTTACACATTTTGTTTGAAAAGAATAGTGTCTTGAAAAATGTTAGCATTCATGTGATGACCTTTTCTTCGATAGCCATGTGACATGTGATCAAAATATTCCTGCTTGTTGAAACTATTGTATATGTAATCATCAAACAGCTGGGAATGTCAGCAATCCATAATGCCCGTTACTCTTTTGGCCTTTGTCTGGTGGTAGCTACACCTGCAATAGTTGTGTGCTAATTACTCACAGGTAAAACTACTAGCAGGTAACATCATACCTAATTTTCAAATTTTGTTCATCAAATAATTTGCCAATCGTTGGAACCATTGTATATGTAATCATTGAAATACTGTCCCCCCGTGTTTTCATCTCACATATTGTATGTGTCAATTTTCTACAAGAAGTTCTACTGCAGCTGGTACACTAATCCTTTGGGGTTTTGATTCCTCCAAACTAAGGGGCAATGCCAGCAGCATGTTGCGTCAAGAGTTTTGCAAATTAGAACTTTTCGATGACATATCCATACTGTGATACCTTGGTTGTTTACCAAGCAAATTCTATGATGCTCTGCAAAGGGTCGATGTAATATCAGCTTTCTGCCTATGGAAATCAGATAATTATATGCCCCCTAAAATACATCCTGCTCTTCATTGGACCCCCCATGAACTGTTTGATATGTTGCTGTACCCTCATATAGAGTGGCAAATAATTAGTAAGAAGTCACAATTAACATGTGTACCAACACATAGTACCACGTTTATTCTGGCAAAAGGATCTCAACAACCCATTGTTACAAATAAAATTTCAATAAAACAAAAGGCATCTGACACACTACAACCAGGAGTGACAAAGAAACCTAAGATCGACATTGTAAGCAATGATTTATCATCTAATGAAGGACAACGGTTACCTGTAGGTCCTAGTTGGAGCAATAATAGTTGTGCATACGACGCAGTTATATCTATACTTTTCAATATATGGAGAGAGAACGAGGACTATTGGTCACACCAA
The DNA here is from genome assembly GCA_020091625.1 of Termitomyces sp. 'cryptogamus'. Taxonomy (NCBI): domain Eukaryota; kingdom Fungi; phylum Basidiomycota; class Agaricomycetes; order Agaricales; family Lyophyllaceae; genus Termitomyces; species Termitomyces sp. 'cryptogamus'. The sequence goes on along the minus strand of JAGYZC010000006.1, from coordinate 4,633,581 downwards.
CTGCGTGTTAATGGGGGTAGAATGTTAAAGCATACCATTACATCATTCACCAGTTTATCAGAGCATACAGATCAAAATCTGAACAATGTTCGTGATGACTTGAGATACAACTTTCGAGTTCCAAACCTCATATATTCCCTAATGGAAGATACATTAGCGTGCACTCGTTGATAGATGAACTTATCAGATATAACCAGGAAATATATGTTTTGTGTATGGAGTGCCCCTCTCAACACTTACAAACTAGGAGAGGCATATCCAGATCATGTACTTCTCAGATAGTGTTGCTGAATAATACATATGACAGTGTACAGGAGAGCCTGCGAGGTAATTTGTCAGAAACTGAATGTTATTGCCGTACTTGCAATAATCGCTTGTTACGAACATTGAAATTCGTTCATGCTCCCCCTGTTGTAGTTATAAATGTTTCGTCTGTGAACGTGCACATGAATCGAGAATTGACAGTGTCGATTGCTAACTCTCCTGATTGTCGATATGTAGTCAAAGGAGTCATTTATTTCGGCGGCCATCACTTTACCTCTCGATATATAGACTCTTCTAGTATAGTATGGTATCATGACGGTGTGGAAACAGGATGCTCGATGTTGAGAGATGGTAATTTAGGTGATCGAAATGACGGTACATTTCTAAATACATGCAGAGGTCGGTCAGCATCTGTTGTATTATATGTAAAGGACGATTAGTTGATTCATATAAGGATAGATTGTGTGCCGCCTTGTAGATCTCGGACACGCCGTGCTCGCAACGGCCCATACTCAACGGTATTGATGTGGCTGCAAGCGGTGGTCGAACTCATGGTGTGTTCCGTTGATCCCCGGACGTCCTGAACGGTCCAATCTAATCAAGTCAAGTTTGCGTCACTTGCCGTGGCTCTGAATTGTTTCGATGTAGGAGATTTTCCGAGGATTGGCTATCCGACTTTGAGATTTGGTTCCCTATCCGGATGATAGTCTAGCTGCATATTGGATGAGGAACACACACCTCAGTGATTGCGCTGTTCCTCCGTATGGGGCATCTGCTAGATGTTGTTCCTTGTGCCATGCTGGTGCGTTTACTAAGAATCGAGATGTATAATAGCAACTTCAAGAAGCTAGAAAGGTTCAGGCAATTGAGAGAAATCTCGGGTAAATACTTTGCTAGTAACATCAGATGCAAACAATAACCTTCTCCTCTCTTGAACTTAAGGATACAGGTTGACAGTTCACTCAAATATCTCCGAATTTCAACTTTTCCGAGACAATGAACTCACAAAGTCATGTGAAAGATGTATCGGACTACTACCTAGTAAGCCATCCACATCAAACTCGATCAATCAAAAAGACCGTGTCGCAGACGTCAGACTTTCCTTCCTTCTCCTAAGTTCTGCCCTCACCCACAAGTATGTACATGGCCATCGCGGAGCATCGAGAATTTAATTATTGGGCTGTGTGTTCGAGTGGTCAAAGACGTTAATAAATGGTCCAAGGAGGCAACCACAAGAGGCTTTGCATGACGATACGTTGATGCCACACCGGCAGAGTGAGCACGCCGTCAAATCAGTCATCATAAGTAGTGCAAGAGCATAAATATGAGAAAATAAAGCGAGATTACCCATGAGTAAGGGAGAGATTTTCGTCCACGTTGTGAGATATAGCCTAATAACAGACAAGCATAGTTACCGACGGAGTATTTGGTGAAAATCAGGGACAGCACTAATCTTCTACATCTCTCTTGTGGTGAAAGAGGTAGAACATGTCAGGAGGTCGCACGGGCGAGAAAGCATGGCTATTCACGCATAGGAGTAGACTACAAGGTACAGGCGTTGAGTGTGAGTACAATCACGGAGACCCAAAGAGCCGAAAAGGCCATGGTATATGGGCCTGTAGTAATTGTATGTGGTCGTACTCCTTCCCCTATGTGACTTGCCGGTTTACAATCATCTTCCTGACTTTGTGGTTCATTTTTTCCGTCATCCAATTTCTCAGTGAATTTTTACTCGATCTTTTAACACATGTTGTTTCATTCTATTAATACTGGTTTGTACTCATCCTCTGCCCAACCACGCCTTCCTCTCTCTATTCATATCTATCTATATCATGTAGCTCATGTTTCAAGGTAGATCCAACATAGAATTACCTAGAGAACATAAAAGGCATGGAACAGCTAAATTATATGCCCACATCAATAAATAATAGTGATGTCGAGGTTTCAACAGTTGAAGACATTTGGCCATACACTATTCTGGATTCCAAGACCAAATCTTGCTCTAAAGAGACCAGGCCTGCGGATCAGGGTCGGGTGGGAAGGCCCTTACTTCTCATGGGTGACCTCAGTATTTACTGACTTGGATCATGATCGTTGAAGAGCCGATCAGATACTCCAAACAACAAATCATCGAACAAAGCACAGGAACATCAGGAACGCACGATTGGAATGAGCTTCATCAACATAATAGATGGATGGAGGAGTGTAGACATGGGCGGAAGACAGGTATAACTATGACGAGTACTAATAGAATGAAGTGAATTCGCGGTACTGAAACATCAGAAAGAGGGTCGTCAAAGATTGAGACAACCAGCATTGCGTATAGATAGAAGGTGCATCGAATGGATAGAGGGAAGGGTACATTGTTGAGGTAGGATAAATCTCTAACCGATGTAGAGCAGGAAACGGAAACGGACGATGAAACGATTGTAGACGGGCTAGATTGATTGACTTTGAATGGGTAATTCATCCCAGCATCAGGAGAAAACTTCTTCATTACAGTTTTGTATGATTTCTTAGTAAGCATCTTTTGCATCCGATCTTCACTGTCAACAGCAGAGTCTTTCTCTTTTTCTTGACTTCACCTAGTGCTTCAGAGCTCTCCATTATACAACATATTGTTCTTGTCCATAACGTCAGATTAGATCTGAGCTGTTCAAGGCACGGAGGATTACTGAGCTCCGACTCCAATCTTCAGATCATTGGTCATAGGCTACCCCTTGAAACTCTATCCTAGGCTTAGAAAAGATGAAACATGTTGATAGGGCTGTAGCCTCCCGTGCATGATAAATATGTAGCATTTTTCATTGTGCAACTACAAGCTCCTCTAACTTGGACATCAATGTTGAGCAAAGAGATAGCGAACGGGCCAGTACTTGCAGGTATGTACTACCTTACAAACAAACAGTTCAAATTTTGAATATTCTTGTTATCTAGCCGCGATGACGAGTCTTGCGTATGAAAGCATCTACCTGAATCATCATTATTCTGCCTAACTTTCACTTAGGCTCTTTGGCATCACATGCTCACAAGTGACATGTTACTTTCGCATGTATCCATGCGATCATAGATTTTTGAAAGTACTGGTGAGTCGCCGCTTCTGGACGCTTCTTGATTGAGCAATCACCCTATCCATCGATGACTATCTTCATCAATAACCACGGTATACGCAGGTTGCAGTGCTTTTGTGAGTCCTATATTCATTGAGGGATCACATTCAAATTTGAATTATATTTAGCATCTTGGAGAGCATACATGTGGCTTTCCTGGTGCAGGCTGTATTTTATACTTACCTCGTGTGTAAATTGCCCGAAAGGATATCAGGAGCGTTAGAGATCCCTCTGTCAGTATTATCCTATTGATTTTCTGCAACAATGTTGATATTTTACTTCTAGGGGATCTACAGTGCGTAGTATATTATACTAAATCTGAGTAGTTAATGTGGTTTATACCTCTGGCAGCTTAGTTTGGTGCTCACTGTGCGTTATTGTTCATTCTCCTTTGTAGCCCTTATGATAGAAGGCATTATAGTGCATCATCACATCGGCAGTTCAGTGGTACGTTCATATTATCCGGTGTCAAGCACCTCGTCTGACCACATGATCTGGATAGTTTCTATGCATGGAGAATGTATCATCGTGAGTGTCCTCGATTGTCATTATTTGACATAACATGTCCTGTTCAATTGTCTATAGTTAGCTTTGAATATCGATGGCAGAAACCCCTTGTCACACTCGTGGTATGCACCATTCCTTTTCTTCAAACAACAAATGCCAATCATGATTACCATCTTGTAGCTCGTCATTTCTCTTTGCCAATTGGGTAAGGTCAACATAGTTTCCTTCAGATGCTTTTGCTCACTCTCGACAAGGTATTGGACTAAGTAAGGTGCCTTAAACTCGTTTCAGGTTTTCTTATCTGAGCATGTGGTTCATCATCCCAGAATTTAACTCCATACTGTTTGTGTTACATTTATTTCATATCATAAAGAATCTTTGCTCATAGTTTTCAACAGATACGGTGTTCATTTACTAGATTTCAGGGCGACGCTCCTGCAGGTAGGTCATTTCTTATCATGACCCATGTCAGATCCCGAATTATTCTTATTCCGGGGGAAGCGCATGATTGTAGGATATTCAGCTTTGGAGACCGCCTGCACTGTGATTACAAGTGCATGTCTTGCTTATTGTCTGCATAGAATGCGCAGCGGATGCAAACGGTGAGTTTTATGCAATACACCTTAAGAAAGAAAATGCATGACATACCCTCAGGTCTGAACGTGTGATCAATCGTCTGGTTGTCTACAGGCAAGCTCATTCAACTACTCTGAGGTGGAAAGCTCATCGATAAACATACAGTATTGGCAATGGACTACTGACAGGCATAATTGCATCCTGTGTATTTATAACTGTAAGTAAAACTGAGTGAATGCTTTGTTACCAGCTGTCTGAGGATTATTCATCTACTACAGTACTATGCTTCTCCTTCAAGTCTTGTGTTCAGTGGTTGGTCCTCATAATAAATTGCCAATTACTTGATGCTGATGGGTAGGGATGATCAGTTTTTGTATTTATTGAAGCAAAATGTGGGTGTTGTAGGCAAAGGGTTTAGCTTCTTTACTCATGTTCCATTGAGTCTAGTGTATGTTAACTCAATGTTGGTAAGTGTGTCTGGTGTTGGGGCCACAGATCTGGTCCTGATTGACTGTAGGTCATGTATGTGAACTCTTGCATTTCTATAGAAGCTTTTTCATTTCAATGACCATACTTATTTGGGCATAGGCTTAACTCTCGTATCAATGTTCGGAAGATGCTTTTAGGACCTCCGACAGAACAAATAATCACCTCTGAAGAATTTCACAGAACACCATTGCAAGTGAAATTCTTCTCATTCTATACAATGTACTTATAATTCTTTTTCTTCCCCTTTCAAGGCCATCCATCAATAATGATACCACCACAATGCTACACTTGCAAGGTGGATCAGTTTATTCAAAGCTCTAGATTATCTAAAAATGGTAATTTCTAAATTTATCTAGGTAATGCAAATTGACACTTACTCATGGTATGTGTTAGTACTAGTAGCAGGAGGTACACAAGGAAAAATAATCTGTGTATATCATTGTTGATTTCAGCTTGTTCCTCTTTTCCTCATTTTGATCTCAAATCAAAAATGAATTGTCAGGCTATACAATCAAATCTTCTGAAATATACCCTTGAGTTAGAGGGGAAACATGTTGTAAATTTCTTGTAAACATGAGAACATTCCACTTACAAGACCACTTACCAATGATTCTGGCCACCAGATTTGGCTTGTGGATACCAGTCTGATTGCCATCAAATGCTGCACTTGCTATTGCACACAGCAGTCAAACTTCCTTCTTTCCTGCATAGGCTTACTGCCATCATTTCTTCTATTGTTGTTGCACACAGTGATCAAATCTCCTTTGTTATGGGGTAGACCTGTCATTCTTTTGCTTGCTGTTGCATAGAGCAATCAGGTGCTTGGTTTCTGCCTCCATCACACCAAATACTTGTGCTTACCATTGTACACAGTGATCAAGTTCTAGGTAACTTCAGCTGATGGCTGCATTTTTCTGAAGTTGTAGAGGCCTGGGACTCCCTACCTGCAATAATGTAGCAACTTCAGCCAGTGTTGGCTCTAGAGTTATAGATTAATAGTTATAAATTAATGAAGTTCAAGGCTTAGGTCATTTCTAAGCTAAGGGTTCATACCAACTCCAAATGTTAATAACCTTTACTTAACCCTTGGGTACAAGTATGACTCATAATAAACATCAATAAAATTTTTGGCAGCAGAGGTTTAAGAATCTTTGACAAAGTACCAGTTCTAGTTCTACTTGAATGCCTCCTGCAAAATCTAAAATCTGGCAGCTCTTCCTTACTGATGCTGGACAAAATGACTCCCATCTTAGTGCATACTGTCTTGGCTGTTCAGAGAAGCATTGTCCTGATGGAGAAATTGTGGAGCTTGATACCATCATTCTCGTATCTCTTGAACACAGGTGAGTGCTGATATCCAGGCCTCACAGAAGGATGCTGGCCTAGTTGAAGATTGGGCAAAGTGCCAACACAATAAGCAGGAAAGGGCAGCAGAGCTTTTAGTAGTGCCATGCTATGCTGATCTACTTGAGGAAGTGTCAGGGGATTGCTCCTCCTAGATACATCTTGTTTTCTACTTTGTCTCATACTTGTCTCCTTTCTATTCATCTCATACTCATCTCCTATCTCCTTTTTGCAATTCAACTTCTTTTCCCAACTCTCTCAATTCAACTCAATCTCTAAGTTTCTTCCTCAAGTCTATCTCTCTCAGCTTATCTTCTCTCCTTGACTTGGCTCCAACTTCTCTTCTGAATTCTTCTTTTGTCTCTTAGTTCCATTCTCCACTGTTGTCTTGGCTCAACTAAACCTTGCACCCCTCACCAACAACCCCAGACTTGCTCTTCTACCACTGCTCATCCCCAGTGAACCCACCAGCTTGTGATTGTCACCCCTGGAATTCACTCTCAGCTCCAGTGCTCATCTCTTTCTCACTTGTGGCCCTTGGCACATGCTCTTACTTATAGATGATGGCTCACTCATTATCCAGTGTAGTTTGAATGACACTCCAATAAACATGTGTCCAACAGCTAAAATATATGTATACTGATCAAGGCTCTAGATATAGACCACCTCCTGGACAAAGGCCATGGCACATATACTAATGGTACTTTTTGCTCATCTCTCTTCCTGTTTGATATACTCTTATACATAGTATCTGTACCCTGATGTCTCATACTCTCAGGACTTAGCCATGAAAGGTTCTCCTTCTGCTCTTGTCAACTTTTAATAAGGATTGTTCATCAGAAACAGATATATATTGTTGTATATATACTTATGTGATCCTATAGAGATATATATCTATTATTATGATACCTATGTGAGGTGTAGTGATGGTATACTGATCTCTTGAGTTTATTTTTGTCTTTAATATTCTCAGTGGCATGAGAAAGCAGATCCATTAGCATATGAGGTTTATTGAAATATGGATACTGAAGTCAATCAAAAAATCTAAGGAAACAAGTAAGGAAGCATGAAATCTTGAGCTCACTGTGCCCACTGACAGTGAGGAGGGGCAGAAAGATGACCAAGAAAACTTTTGGTGGAGTATTCCTGACATCAGTGATCCAGCAACCTGGAACACATTGCTGAGCCTTGCTCATATATAGTCCTACCTACAAGTAAAATAAGAAGAAGAAATGTTCAGAGATATTGGCAGTTACAGGCACTAGGGAATTCCTGGCTAATTAGCTATATGAAGGTGGGAACATTTAACTAGCTTAACTAGCCAGTCATGTCACAAGGGCTAGGTGGAAAATGCAATCCTTGCATACACTGTCAATGCATTGTTTGACAATTCTATCTATCACTTTGAGCTTGATAGTATTCAGCTAATTTTTATTCTGAGCCATGCATATTAATTGGGGGTTATCCAATGAGGAACTATGAGGCACAGTCAATGGTATATTTTCTTGTTAGAAGAACTTGGCAAAGTAATACTGTGACTCTTTTGAATTCTAGAACAGATGAACATTCTGTCACATGGCTTTGTCAATATGTTGGTGAAGATCAAATTTTTCCATTTTCATGCAATGTCTGTGTTTCAATTCTACAGCTTAAAAGCAAAGTGATATCTGTAGGTATTGACTCCTATCTGATCCTTTTCTCAATAGCATCTTTGCCTCCTCATGAGCTGTGTTGTTCATGCATCACAATAGCTTTATCAGTGGCTGACAAGCTTCAGCTTAAATGAAACATTGGGTACTTTAGTGCATTACCTTCCCCCACCTCATCTATGTCCTTGGCATTGGAACCTTTTCACATGCTGATGTGACTATCAAATGACCCAAAACTTCCTGTGCTGTCTGCCAATGACCCTGCCTCTGGCAAGACTGACCTGGTGCAGTGCCCAAGAGTTTGTCAGAAAATACTGTTATGTTGTCATTGTTGGTACTCAGCTATGTTTCTACTAGGGGTCATTGTCATGACCCACTCCCTGGACCCCCAACCTCATTCCCAGCCTGCTCGCTTCCCTGGAGTTCCCCCCCAATGCCCTGTCAAACCCCCCAACCATCATACACCCTCTGCACCCACTCTGGGTAACTCCAATGCTTCTCCAGCAAACCCTGACAGCCCCCTGGCCCACTCCAATGCCTTCTCTACAGCCATCAACACTTCCCCTGACTGCCCAGAGCCATGAGAACCCTCTGTTCCTGACTCTATCATATGTCACCAGCTCATCACTCTGGTTCACCCAACCTACTCTGGAGTACCACAACAACCTCAGGACAGCCCACATTCCCAGCTGATCCCATCAGAATATCACCATGGCCTGCCCCCTGATCACAACTGACACTTGTTGACCCCATGCAGCTCTGCCAAACCCTGCCACCACACCTGCTGTTCCCCAGAGCTCTCCAGTAGTCAGTATATAAGTTGTAGAGTAACTCCTCATATTCTAGTCTTGATATTGCCTTACCTGATGTGTTTCTAATTGCTTCTATCTTTTGTTTTGTGTTCCATATTATGTTTTCCTTTACTCTCAGTCTCCCAGCCTTACCTCCATCTCCCAGTCTTGTCTTGTCTCTATCTCTATTATCATTCTCATCATCATTTCATATCTCCACCTGAATCTATTTTTGTTCCCATCTCAATCTTGTCTCAACTCCATTTTGCTCCATTCAACTCCATCTCATCTTGTTTGACTCCATTTCTATTATTGTGTCCAAGTTCTCTTGACCTTACATCCTCACAAACTCCACACTTACAATTACAACCCCTGAACATTTGTTAAACCAACTCTGGACCTTGCTACTCACTCAGTTCCAAAAGCTATCAACCTCTGTTGATCCCCCATCAAGCACCAGCTCCACTCCCATCACTTGCATAGCCTCCACTTACTCTGCACCTACAATATTTGCTTCCAGACTTGTACCTGATGCCCCATCAAGTCTGCCCCTTACCCCACAACTTGTCCTAGACTCCTCTGGACCACTCCAGACTTGTTAGGATCACTCCTCATCACTTGCTCTCACAAGTCCCCCACACTTAGACTCTCTCCAAGTGCCCAGTTATCAGTGCAGCAAATCATGTTCACCTAGTAAGGATTTGCCCAGTGTAGCTGAGCCCCTGTGGTCAGCAGAACCTGACAGTAATGGGTAGTTTTGTATCCCCATGCTCCTGACCTCATTTGGCCTTTAAGGAAATTGTTCAACCCCTTACCAATGGCATGAGCTACAGTTGTGCCTTTGGGATGGGCCTGTATCTCTTGCTAAGACACAGACCCAACCTCACTTGATTTGGTTAAGTCTTCAGTATTTGAACTCAATGCCAAGATCCAGACCCAACCTCACCTTGTTCAGTAACATCTTTATATTTTGTAACTCAATGCTGAGATCCAGATCCAACCTCACCTTGTCTACTTGGGTCTTTGGTTTGTATTTGTAAGAGCTTCTTAATAAAATAACCAAGCTTGTCAAATAAATGGAACCATGCAACTTGGGTCTTTCTTCTTTCAATCAATGTACTTGTAGTGCTGTCACTGTCAGTAAATTTCAGTCTTGATTATACTTTCAATTTTATTGTGTTTAGTTAGATAAAGGTTTTTTTATAAGTATTCTAATATTTTTAATTTGATTGTTTCAGGAAGTTACCATAAGAAGTGGTAATCATACTTTAATACTCTCTTTTTGATATTCTATCTCACCAAGATTTACTGTGCATTACTATGTCTCCTTCAACTTACTATGTCTGACATATGAACATCTAATATGACTCTATCTACTTTACATATCATATGCTATATTAATATATAGGTTGCATCAGTCAATATTTACTTGTAATTATTCTTTCTGCCTCCTCAAGCTGATTCTGTCCCAAAAACTCCACCATCTTTTTATAGAGAATGTAGTAATGTAGTCAAATATCCCTACTTCTCAAAATATAACTTGAGCTCTATATCTTTCTTTTGACTGCACCTCTGAGACAAATAATAGCAATAGAGCATGATCAATTGTGTTTTCCTACTTCTCAAAATCATTTGAGCACAATTTATAACAGAATATCAGACAGGTGGTCATAATCCATGCTCACAGAGGTTATAACATGTTGTGCAGTCTATTCAGCCATTGTCCAGGCTGTTTAAAAATGGAGCCAAAATTTCTGAAAGTCAGCCAAGTTACATAATTTCAAATAAGCATTACATCTAAAATATTCCCAGGAGTCATTCCATTATATAGGCAAGCCTCCAATTACTTGCACTCTACCCAAGTGAATGGTACCAACCAGTGATGGAGCATTATGCACTGAATGGGTACCAAGTTAGCAACCTCACCTGCATTATGCATGACCAAGGGTCAATTAAGAGACTGATGCACCCCAAGCTTGCAGGGTTGCCATAAGTCACTGACATCAAAAACAGCACTGTCGAGGTGCACATGAACTGATTAAAATGTAGTTTAGTTGAAATTCAAGTACCAGTACAGATATTGAGTGATTTTTTAGCAACAACAATGCCCTTACAGAAAAATCCTGATATTCTTGCAGCTCTAAGCTCATATATGTTCTAAGTAGAGTGTTTGTTCAAGAATCTATCAGTGTTCTTTCCATTTGATCTAGTTGACAGCATTTCAAGATATCAATTCTACCTTGATTCAGACAACATCACTGAAGAAGAAATGTATTATGCATTCAATCAATGCTGAAAATCTGCTTTCAGACACATCTTCTACAAGGAAAGCAAATTGTACTTATGGAGAGGGGACAGTGACTGCAGAACCTGATCCAACTGTTCAAAAGGGTTGCAAAGGAAGCTCCAAATGATTGGAAGATGATGGAAGATGTTTGACTTGTGTGGCTAATAACTATTGCAAGGGCTGCAGGTGCTATCATACTGAGCAAAAGGTTAGCCAAGTATGAGCAACAATAGAACTGACTTTTAGGGAAGAAAATCATTTATTCAGATGAGAAGAAACTGTCAGGGGACTTCTCATTTGTTCCCCCTTCTCCTCCTCCAATTCTTGTTGGATTCCCCTCCTTATAATCTTCCTTTACTCTTCTTCCTTTTTCCTATCTGTTGGTCTTAGTCTTAGCCCTCTTGCTTCACTAGTTCTCTGTGCATTATTCAGACAAGTGTGGCCCATTTGGCACTGCCACCAGCTTATGTCAGTGCTGACCAATTGCTGACATATCACTTTTGTCTTTTCCTTGTGTCACAAGCTACTGTCCATGCCTTTGGTGCAGGCCTGTAGCTCTTGCTAAGTCCCAGACCCAACCTCATTTCATTTGGCTAGGTCCTTGATATCCTAACTCAATGCTGAAATCTGGACCCAACCTCACTATGTTTGGTTAGGTTTTTGTATTTTGTCTACTCAATGCTGGGATCCAGACCCAACCTCACTACATTTGGTTAGGTCTTTGTATTTTATCAACTTAATGCTATCCAGACCCAACTTCACTACATTCAATTCAGTAGATGTAAGACTTTACTATGATTTCAGTTATATTTTACTAAATCAAATTAACCTTCCTTTATAAGTATTCCATTATTTTTAACATAATGCTGAAATCCAGACCAAACCTTGCTTCACTTGGTTAGGTTTTCAATATTCCAATTCTTCCAAGTGATTACTATTCAATAGTTCATCTTTAATATAGTTGAAAATTTAGAATCATTGATAAATCAAAGTCTCCTCCAGCTTCTGTCTTCTTTTTACTCATACACTTTGAAGAGCATGTTTGACAATTTTTTGACACCAAAATATACTAAAGAGAAAGAAATTAGGGAAAGTAGCCTGAGTAATGAGATATCTATAATCTCATATATAGTATCACTAAGTGGTACTAATACTTAGCAATCAGACTTTTGATTTCAATTATATTTCACTCAGTTAAATGAACCTTCCTTTGTAAGTATTCCATTATTCTCAACATAATTCTGAAATCCAGACCAAACCTCACTTCACTTGGTTAGTTTTTCAATATTCCAACTCTTCCAAGTGATTATCATTCAATAGATCATCTTGAATATACTTGAGAATCTAGAATCATTAATGAATCAAAGTCTCCTCCACCTTCTGTCTGTCAGGTTCTGCTGACCATGGGGGCTCAGCTTAACTGGGCAAGTCCTTACTAGGCAGACACAATGTCTTGCACTTATAACCTAGCACTCTGGGGAGGTCTGGACTTCAGATACTTGTGAGGATAAGCCAAGGGGAGCAGTTTGAGTAAGTATGGGGTGGTCTGAGGAAGTCTAGGACCAGGTACAATAAGGGTTGGGCTTGGAGGGGTGTGAGGCACAAGTCTAGAGGCAAATATACAGATTGTGGGGCAGGCAGAGGCTATGCAAGTGATGGGAGCAGGGCTGGAGGTTGATGGGAGATCAGTGGATGTTGATGGATTCTGGGGCCAAGCATAGAGCAAGGTCCAGAGGTTAGTTATGAATGTTTGGGAGTCATAATCATATGATTGGAGTTTGTAACAGAATTCAGGCTGAAAGGGACTCAGGCAATGATAAAGAAAATAGAGACAAGTGAGATGAGATGGAGTTTAGATGAGACAGAGACAAAAATGAGATAGATTGAGAGATTCAAGACTAGAGACAGAAATAGAGACAAGACCAGGAGATGTAACAAACACAGAATGTAACAGAAGAATAACAGCAATATCAAGACTAGAGTAAGGGATACTATCTACATTTTATATACTGACTACTGGAGTTCCCTCAGGGACTAAGGGTGCAATGGTGGGGCTTGTTGGAGCTGCACTGAGCTGACAGGTGTCAGGTTCCGCTGACTATGGGGGCTCAGCTACACTGGGCAAGTCCTTACTAGGTGGATGTGATTCCCTGCACTGACAATCAGGCATTCAGAGGTGTTCCAAGCATTGGGGACTTGTGAGGATAGTTGGTGGAGATTGGTCCAAGCAAGTCTGGGGAAGTCCAGAGGAGTAGAAGATGAGTTGTAGGGACAGGGGATGGGCTTGGCAGGGTTCAGGCATAAGTCCATGTGTGAGTATTGCAGGTGCAGAGAAGGTGGAGGCTATGCGGATGACAGGAGCAGAGCTGGAGTTCTGATGGGGGATCAACAGGGGTTGATGGGGTTCGGAGCTGAGTGTATAGCAGGGTCTGGGGTTGGTAATGAGTGTTGGAGGTTTGTAATTGCAACTGCAGAGTTCATGAGGACATTATGGTTGAGAGGACTTGAACACAATAGACAGAATCGAACAAGATGAGATGGAGTCTAACAAAATGAGACAAAGATGAGATGAGAATGAGAATAGATTCAGGTGGAGACATGGAATGATAACAAAAAGATAACAGAATAGAGACAAGATAAGACCAGGAGACTGAGAATAAGGGAACTGAGACACAGGACACAAAATACAAGAAGAAACAATCAGAAACACATCAGGAAAGGCTGGTAAGTAGGTAAGTAATCTCAAGACTAGAGTATGAGGAGCTACTCTATGTCTTATATACTGACTACTAAAGAGCTCCAAGGATGTCGGCTGTAGTGGCGGGGCTTGGCAGAGCTCAACGGAGTTGACAGGTGTTGGTTACAACCAGAGGGTGGGCTACATTGATATGTTGATGGGATCAATTGTGACACGGTCTGTTCCGAGGTTGTTGTGATACCCCAGGGTAAGCTGGGGGAGCCAGGGTGTCGAGTTGATGATGTGTAATGGGGTCAGGCATGGCAGGGGAGTGGTCCCAGGGGCTCAGAAAGTCCAGGGGAAGCACAGACATCGGAGTTGGCCAGGGAGCCATCAGAGTTAGCTGAGAATGCATCAGAGTTAGCTGGAGTAGGTGCAGAGTGCTGGGGAAGTTTGACAAAGCATTGGAGGGAGAGTTCTGGGGGAATGGGGATTTGTCAGGCAATGTACAGGGCTTTAGGGAACAGGTCATGACATCACCCCCCCTTTAGCATCGAGACCCTCAAGACATGGGGAGCAGGTCAGGGATTGGCAGGGTGTGGGAGTTGAAGCCCAGTAATATTGATCAATCCACAGTGAGTGATGGCAGTGTGGGAGGCAAAGTCAAAGTGTGCCTGCCACTACATCAGAGGGTTCTTTCTAATCAATTAAAAGGCCTTGAACGTACCCCAGGGCTTCCTCAAATCCTTTGTCATGTCCCCTTCCAGTTATTCAGCCACTTACCCCACCCCATTGATTTCAGATGCAGACGTGGTGATCGTGTACAATAGCAAGAGGGAGGAGTTTGAGCGTTGGTGCCGAGCTGGTACAATATACCAAAGTCATGAGCAGCATTGACCTGTTTCTTTGGGGTGGCTGACAGAGTTCTGCAGAGTTGTCTGCGGTGGTGGTGGGTTCTCCGGAGGGTCCTAGGTGGGCCAAATTTTGTCCCGCGGTGCCCCAATTGGTGGTGGGGGAGGCAGAAGGAGTCCCTCTGTTGTAGCAAATCCCTCAGGTGGAGGTGATGGCAGAGGAGTTTGCAAGGGCGTTGGCATGGGCTTGGGGCCCCCTGATGCTGGAATGGTGCCAAAACAAGGCCCTGGTGGGTCTTTGAGTTCTCCTTTGTTGCATGTGCTGATCTGTTGTTCTCAGTGTGTTCTCTGTGTGTAGTGGGGCGAGGCCTGCATCTTTGATGTGCCCTCCATGGGCTCACGGTGTAACACTTCCATTTGCTTTCTGTGTTATGCAAGCCATGAAAAGTGCTCGATCTCATTGGAGTGGTGAGTGGTGTGTGTTGCCATGGAGCAGGGGTGGGACAAAGACTGGGTGTGGAGTCAGCTGGGTGAGGCACGGAAGACCTGGATGTTGGGGGAGGTGAGTGCAGGGCAGTCTGCGGAGCAGGTGGGGCCTTCACAGGGTGGGCAGAGGGAGGGAGTCTCCTTGGCAGCAGACTGTGGGAAGCGGAGAGCTTCCCCACTGTTGGGGGTGGGGCCCAGCAAGAGGCTGCAGGGGTACGAGCCAATGGCGGGTCTTCCAGGATTTTATGTTCACTCTCCTACCCCAGACGTGGCCTTGGGACATGCATCAAGTTCTCCGGAGCCCCCACCTTTGATCACAGAGGTCTTCCTTCACAAGTGGGTAGAGGTGCTAATGGCAGTGTTGACGGCACAGAAGGGGGAGCTTTGACGGGCAAGGGAGGATCAAGATGTGGTGCAGGCAGAGAAGGAGGCATTGGAGTGGGCATGGAACACCTCAGTGCAGGTGGTGCCAGAGTGAGTGCTGGAGGTATGGGGCTTGTGGGAGCATCTGATGCAGCAGGAGGTGTGGCCCACGGAGGAGGTGGAGGAGCGGGAAATGGCGCCAAAGGGTGGTCTGCTACAGGTGGAGTTGAAGGTAGCAAGGCGGAGGGAGGATTGGCTAGCTAATGAGGCCGCTTCACGGTGCACAGGGATTCTTTGTAAGTGTCATTCCCAATTCTCTGCCTATTGCTAAATGGATCGTGTTTGGGCCCAGGTTGGGTGTGGGAGCACCGGGCTCTCTTGGACAGTGCCTTTGCAGTGTTTGCATCAATTCAAGACAGGTTGGTGCAGATGCTTGTGGGTCAGCCTCCAGAGTTGCAGCAGGAGATGGCAAGGGTGGGGAGGTTGCTGGCGGGGCATCAACGGCATAATGCAGTGGCCCCAGGATCATGGTGGGAGGTGGCGGCAGATGCAGAGGAGGCTTTGCCAGAGCTGGTGGAGGTCTTGGCAGTGGTGTAGGCCCAGATGGAGATTGATTTGGGGGTAGGAATGGTGGGGGTTCTAGGGGAAGAGTGAGGGAGTGGCCGGGCCCTGCTTCTTGTCATCTTTGAGTTTGCTGCCCCATTCCACCTTGTATTATATATTTTTTGTACTTTCCAATGCTTCCTCATTGTTCCTGGGTATGTGAAGTGAGACTTTAATTTGTGTGAGGGTGAGGTAAGTGAAACATGCAGGGATACTGGTAGGAGTTGAATCCCTAGTGGATCCAGAAGTGGGGGTTAAGCCCACTAATGCCATCTGTGTTGGCTAGCCCCGGGGTTGTTGGGGCAAGGCAGAGTGCTATAGGAAGAGTTCCAAGGCTCAGCGGGGGTGTTGAGAGTCTTTCTGCAGAGTTCCATGGCGTTTTTGGGTAGCATTGCTGGGTTTGATTCTTGGGCTCTCAGACTAAGGGTGTAGGGGTTTTCCTCAGTCTGTGGCAGAGATGTGTGTTGTGCTGGTTTAAGGGAGTGGACCTCTGGGTCTTTGACATGTGTTTGGGGTGGTCAGGGCTTCGGTCTTTTGTTGGTGCAGCTGGCGGGAGAGGCAGAGTCTTCTGGCAGTCTAGCCTTTATGCCGACATGGGTGGCGGGGTGGCAGAGGTCCTTTTTAGCAATGGTGGGGGTGGTGGGGTGAGGTTTGTCCTCGGGGTGCAGTTGGTCAGAGGAGGGAGTCCCTAGCGGCTTAGCAGCAGAGCCCCTGGGGTAGAGTGGTCTCTGTAGTAAGTTTGCAGGGGGCTGTTTTCCATGCCATCTGTGCTGTGGGATTGGTCAGCATGAAGGCAGAGGTACCCCCTTAGGGTTGCAATTCCTTGGTTGAGGATGCCCGGAGGTTTTTGTTTGGTGGGGTTGTGCAGGGCAAGCTCTAGAGTATTGTATTTGGTGAAGGGCACTTAGAATCAGGCTTTGCTGTGCTCTGGGATGTTGGTCCAGATTGAAGTCATGCTCCAGAGTATTGCATCTGTGGGTGGGCATGTTTGGGTGGTGCTTTGGTGTGCTCCGGAGTATCAATGACGAGGGGATGGGCTGCAGGGTGATCAGTCCCAACCAGTTCCTTTGGATCCAGAGTCAAAGTTTGAAGGTTCCAGGTCATCTACGTGACATTGCTCTCCTGACCAAGGGTAAGTCCAGAGATGGACAGAGAGGTCTTACATATTTCTGACACTCCCTAGAGTTTGGAGGTCTGTTGGAGTTGTATTGGTGAATGCTTCTTTGGGCAGGGGCAGCACAGGAGTCAGTTGGGGAATGGCTTGCCCCAGCAGAGATGCTTTGGGGCTCGTTCTATGGGTTGTTCCTTCTGGGGGTTGGCAGTTCTTTCATTGGGGAAGAAGTTAGCAGTCCTAGAGTCAACATGAGGGTCACTTGGTGGGGGGTTTGTTGGTTGTGTTGGCTTTGGGAGTGGTGTGGGTGGAGGAAGGGGTCTGAGGCACATTTTGTCAGTCCGCCGTTCCAAGCATGAGTACCAGGGGTCTGGGGTTGATGCAGGGGTTGGGGTTGGGTCTTAACTTGTTGGTGGGGTTGTGTCACGAATTGGAGGGAGAGCTCTGGAGTGGGAGTTTTTGCTGAGCAGTGGGGTTGTTGTGTAAGAGTAGCAGTGGCTCCTGGAGCCAAGCTTGGATGGGGAGAGATGGTTGTTCACAATTGTTGAAGGGCAGCGGGGAAGTTGGTTGCAGGGAAGCATTGGTGTGGGACTCCCTGGGACTCACAGCAGGGCTGGAGCAATTCTTCATTCATGCTCCAGAGTGGCCCAGAGGTTGTTGCAAATGTGGGTGGGTGGCAGTGGAGAGAAGCGCTGCTTGCTTCTTGGAGGAGGCATCAGCAACTTTTAGGGTACTCTGGAGAGATTACTTCACATGGGGTTTGTTTCTGGTTACTCCATTGATGCAGTCCCCGCTCGATAGACATCTTCCAGCATAGGGGCAGGGTTGTATGGAGTGTGGGGCTGGCATTGTAGGTCCCCTTGGTTGGATATTGGAGTCAGAGTGGGGGGCCCCAGAGTCATGTTGCTAGAATCCGGAGTGGGTCAGAGGAGTGGATCAGGGCAGCTTCAAGTCAGCACAGGGTTATTTGAGTTGTTGGTCCTGGCAAGGAAGTCCTCCACAGATGTCAGAGCATATGCTCTTTGGATTATCAGGATGTTTGAGTGGGTTGATCAACAGTCTCTGGGATGATAGTGGGGCTTCTCCCTCCCTTATGTGAACAGGTCAGCGATTTTAGAGTACTTTGGGAACTACTTCATATAAGGTCATTTTTCCTATAGTTGGTTTGGAGTAACTCCTATGCTGGGGGTTCCTTCGTGGGAGGTGGCAGAGTCTGGTGGTGGAGTTTACGTCTGGGGGTGGTGTGTGGGGAGGGTCGGCATCAAGGGTCTTTGATGTTGGAGGTTCTGGATTGTACAGGAGAAGGTGTTGAGATAGTAGGCAGGTGCTGAAGTAGTGGGTGGGGGTCTGGAGTTGTTCTTCATTGAGAGTCAGGGTGCTGTGGTTCTCCTCATTAACTTTGGGCTGTGCTTTGAGCAGTGGGGTGGGGGTGCATAGCCATTCCTTTCTTGACCGCCTAGAAGCTCGGGGATTTCTTGGTCTTGTTCTGGAGTTGTTGGGGTCAGGTTGGAGGCATCAGGGCTCCTTCATTTGTTGGCGGAGGTGATGGCCGAGTCGACCAGGGGGTCCTAACTGATCCCAGAAGTGGGTTCTGTAATTGGGGGGTAGTGTTGGTCTTGGAATCTTGCATCATTGTGGGTGGGGTTGCTGGGTTGGGTTTGATTCTAGTTGGTGGCAGGGCTAGCTTTGGAGGGTGGACTTTCTCAGGGATGGGTGTGAAAGTTGGATGATCTAGTGGCAGGGTTCGGCTATTGGGGTTGTGGGCAGACTTGATATGGTTGGGAACCCACTGAGTCTGTTCCTGATAGCATACAGGGCTGCTATGGGTTGGAGGGTCCAAAGGCAGGGTTTGGGGGAATGTGTTCTCGGAGGTCTCATTGTTGTCTTGGGTGAGGTTGGCAATTGGTCTTTCATGTGGTGAGCAACTTTCCACAGTGGGGCTTTTGCTATTGTTGTTGGAGGGGTGAGGGTGCAGTGTCAGAGAAGTTGTTGAGCACTGGGTCGAATTGTTACCACAGTTTTGGGTAAAGCTTTGGTGATGTCAGGGTTGGCCTCTGTGAGGGGCAGAGCTAGCAGAGATGGTGGGGGAGTGTGGGAGCTGTAAGAGGGTGTCCATAGATAGAGCCATTGTATGGATGTAACTGGGGTGGAAGGGACATTTTGTGTCAGATCTGCGACTCAATGTGCCTTGGCAAATTGGGTGGAGCAATATAAATCATAGTGGTTTCCAGGCATGGGTTGGTCATAGACATCAGAGGTGTTTGTCAGATGTGTGTGCAGGGTTAGTGTGGACATCATGAGTGGGGTAAGGGAGAGTCTTAAGATTATGTCAGGTTCCACTGACCACAGGGGCTCAGCTACACTAGGCAAGTCCTTACTAGGTGGATGTGATTCCCTGCACTGACAACCAGGCACTCAGAGGTGTTCCAAGCATTGGGGACTTGTGAGGATAGTTAGTGGAGATTGGTCCAAGCAAGTCCAGGGAAGTCCAGAGGAGTAGAAGATGAGCTGTGGGGACAGGGGACAGGCTTGGCAGGGTTCAGGCATAAGTCCATGTGTGAGTATTGCAGGTGTGGAGGAGGTGGAGGCTATGCAGATGACAGGAGCAGAGCTGGAGTTCTGATGGGGGATCAACAGGGGTTGATGTGGTTCGGAGCTGAGTGTATAGCAGGGTCTGGGGTTAGTAACAAGTGTCAGAGGTTCGTAATTGCAACTGCAGAGTTTGTGAGGACATTATGGTTGAGAAGACTTTTGAACACAATAGACAGAATTGAACAAGACGAGATGGAGTCTAACAAAATGAGACAAAGATGAGATGAGAATGAGAATAGATTCAGGTGGAGACATGGAATGATAGCAAAAAGATAACAGAATAGAGACAAGATAAGACCAGGAGACTGAAAATAAGGGAACCAAGACACAGGACACAAAACACAAGAAGAAACAATCAGAAACACATCAGGAAAGGCCAGTAAGTAGGTAAGTAATCTCAAGACTAGAGTACAAGGAGCTACTCTATGCCTTATATACTGACTACTGAAGAGCTCCAAGGACATTGGCTGTGGTGGCGGGGCTTGGTGGAGCTTGACAGAGTCGACAGGTGTTGGTTATAACCAGAGGGTGGGCTGCATTGATATGTTGATGGGATCAATTGTGATGTGGTCCATTCTGAGGTTGTCATGATACCCCAGAGTAAGTCAGGGGAGCCAGGGTGTTGAGTTGATGATATGTAATGGAGTCAGGCATGGCAGGGGAGTGGTTCCAGGGGCTCAGGAAGTCCAGGGGAAGCACAGACATTGGAGTTGGCCAGGGGGCTGTCAGAGTTAGCTGAGAATGCATCGGAGTTAGCTGGAGTAGGCGCAGAGTGCTGGGAAAGTTTGACGAAGTGTCAGGGGGGGGTTCCATGGGAACGGGGGTTTGTTGGGCAATGTATGGGGCTTCAGAGAATGGGTCATGACAACAGGTGTCAGTTCTGATTGGATGGTGGGCCACAGTGATATTCTGATGGGAACTGATGATAATGCAGTGTGCCCCATAGTTGTTAGGAAGTTCTGGAGTGGTCAAGTAGATCAAGGGGACAAGTCAGTGACATGTCTAATCAAGATTTATTATCTGTTTTCTTCAACTCAATATATCTGATATACAATCATCTAATCACAGACCATACACCTTCAAATCAGAACCCCTGTGGATCCTCAGAAACAGGAGCTAGCCTACAGCTATCAGCAATCCAATCTATCAAAATATACATATATATCATAGTAGTGACCAAAAAACCTCCTGTTCCTTAACAGAGGACCATCAACTTTCCACATTCTATATTAATACTACCTTCTGAAGCTTTTTCCATCTCAAAGCAACCTTCAATGCTCTCTTCACCAATAATTCCATTGGCATAGTAAATTATACCCACTATCCTCTTCTAGAGGCTGTCATAATATAGTCAAATATCCATTGAGAGCAGGGAAGATGGAGATGATTGGGAATAAGCTGATTCTAAGGTATAAGAACTGATTACTGTAAAACTATAAGAATACACACTTTCAAGTCTCAACACACATCTTGAAATCAAAAAGCCAACATACAGCTATCAGCACTCCAGTTCAAGTATAGTCTCACTTTCTTTGGTAGGGAATTTCATTTTACAATTCAACATTAGTACCACCTAACATTTTAAGTTAGAGGCTATCAGAAATCAAATTCAAGTCAGATTTATAGTCAAAACATAGTGTATGTCATAAACTTCTCAAAGTCCTTCAGGAACCATAGGTTGCCTAGGAATATATACAGGGCAATCACTCTCCTTTCAAAAAAATAAGTAGAAGGTTTTAAGAGTCAAAGAAACATCTTATACCACTCCTTTGGCCATTTTTGATCATAAATTCATTGTTCTGAACTTTTTTTGATAAGAAATACATGCATTGGACATGTTCCTTGTGGAGGTGCATTAAAAGACAGTACATTTCACATAAGTAAGGCTGAAAATAGTTAAATATTGCCTGAGATATCAAGTCTGGCACCTTTCACACATAGTCAAAGGATGGTCAAAGTTGTCTACTGTATTTTTTTTTGGAAAAAATGCATCTCAAGAGTGGCAAAACAGCCAAGTCTGATTGTATTACCATAAAAGGGTTGAAATTTGTCAGCATTTGTCAGCACTGACAAATTTTAGTCAGCAAAAAAGTTGTTGCATAGGCACAGCCACTTTCCCAGGAGTTGTCACATAATGTATAGACAAGCTATGGTCCATGCTTTCAGCATGGGCCTGTAGCTCTTGCTTCATCCCAGACCCAACCTCACTTTGTTTGGTTAGGTCCTTGATATTGTACTCAATCCTTAATCCCAGACCCAACCTCACTTTTTTGGTTAGGTCCTTGATATTCTACTTAATGCTTAATCCCAGACCCAACCTCACTTTGTTCAGTTAGGTTCTCAATATTCTACTCAATGCTTAATCCCAGACCCAACCTCACTTTGTTTGGCTAGGTCCTCAATATTCTACTCAATGCTTGATCCCAGACCCAAGCTCACTTCATTTTGGTTAGGTCCTTGATATTCTACTCAATGCTTCATCCCAGACCCAACCTCACTTCATTTGGTTAGGTCCTTGTATTTCATCAACTCAATGCTGAGATCCAGACCCAACCTCACTATGTTTGGTTAGGTCTTTGTATTTCATCAACTTAATGCTGAGATCCAAATTCAACCTCAGTTTGTCTTTCATGTCATTGATAAGAGTTCCTCAATAAAGTAATCTAGATTGTCATATTAATGGAGCTTTCCCACTCATCTCTTTCAATATGCTGACTTTGGTCTTTCTTTTTTAAATCAATGTGTTAATAGTCCTGTCATTGTCAATGTCAGTAAATGTAAGTCTTTACTATGATTTCAATTATATTTCACTTAGTCAAATGAACCTTCCTTTATAAGTATTGCATTATTTTTAATATAATGCTGAAATCCAGACCAAACCTCACTTTGCTTGGTTAGATTTTCAATATTCCAACTCTTGCAAGTGATTATCATTAATAGATCATCTTTAGTATACTTGAACATTTAGAATGATTGATCAATCAAAGTCTCCTCCACCTTCTATCCCCTTATTACTCATGCACTTTGAAGAGCATGTTGGACAATTTTTAGGTATAGGAACTGATTACTGTAAAAGTATAAGAATTCATACTTTCAAGTCTGAACTATACACCTTGGAATCAGAAAGCCAACATGCAGCTAGCAGCACTCCAGTCCAAGTATAGCCTCATTTTGTTTGATTTTACAATTCAATGTTGGTACCACATAACATCACAGAATACACTTCCAAGTCAGAGGCCATCAGCAATCAGACTCAAGCCAGATTTATAGTCAAAACATAGTATATGTCATAAACCTTTCAAAGTCCTTCAGGAACCATAGGTTGCCTAGGGATATACACAGGGCAATCATTCTCCTTTCTAATAAGTAGAAGCTTTTAAGAGTCAAAGAAACATCTTATACCACTTCTTTGGCCATTTTTGATCATAGACTCATTGTTCTGAACTTTTTTTGATAAGAAATACATGCATGGGACATGTTCCTTTTCCAAAAAGCAGCTAGAAGTGTTCCATGAGGAGGTGCATTCAAAGACAGTACATTTCACATAAGTAAGGCTAAAAATAGTTAAATATTGCCTGAAATATCACCTTTCACACATATTCAAATAATGGTATACATGTATTGAAGTTGTCTACTGTATTTTATTTTGTATTAAATGCATCTAAAGAGCAGCAAAACAGCCAAGTCTGATTATTACCATAAAAGGGTTTAAATTTGTCAGCATTTGTCAGCACAAAAGTTGTTGCATAGGCACAGCCACTTTACCAGGAGTCATCACATAATATATAGACAAGCTATGGTCCATGCCTTTGGCATGGGCCTGCAGCTCTTGCTTCATCCCAGACCCAACCTCACTTTGTTTGGTTAGGTCCTTAATATTCTACTCAATGCTTAGTCCCAGACCCAACCTCACTTTGTTCAATTAGGTCCTTGTATTTCAAACTCAATGCTAAGTCCCAGACCCAACCTCACTTTATTCAGTTAGGAATGCTTAGTCCTAGACTCAACCTCACTTTGTTCAATTAAGTCCTTGTATTTCAAACTCAATGCTAAGTCCCAGACCCAACCTCACTTTGTTCAGTTAGGTCTTTGTATTTCCAACTCAATGCCAAGTCCCAGACTCAACCTTACCTTGTTTGGTTAGGTCTATGTATCATTATCAGGAACAACATGATATATGAACACAAAACTCTATGCATCAACTATACAACCTATGACAATTGACATGACCAAGACACTCTCAATCCACAATGGCAATCAGATGTAATGGTTGTTGCAGACAATGATGTTCACCCCTATTGGTACTTCAGGATTGTGAAAATCTTTCATGCACTGGTATGGCTCAATGAAATTGGGCAGGAGTTTCAGTGAGTAGAGTTCCTATGGGGTCAGTGGTATGGAGTTTGTAAGGGTCACCTCTGGAGGCTGTGGCTCAATCACACAGCTGGCAAAGGGAAATCCAAAGTCTATTCAGTACTGTACAGTGTCTACTGAGATAACTACTCACCTGGCAAAGGGAAATCCAAAGAGAACAAGTCTGGGGATTCCCTAGGCCAGGTGTGACACTTCAGAGGCTTCAGAAGCATGAGAAACAACTGTACAGTATGACAAAGAAAAAAGACAAAAGTGATGTGTCAGCAATTGGTCAGCAGTTACATAAGCTGGTGGCAGTGTCAAAGAGGCCACACTTGTCTGAATTATTGACAGAGAACTGGTGCAGCCTGAGGGCTGAAACTAGGACCAATAGATAGGGAAAAGAAAGGAGAATGAAGGAAAACTATAGTGGGGGAAATCTGACAAGAACTGGAGAAGGAGAAGGGGAAACAAGTGGGACATCCCCTGACAGAGTTGATGATGATGCCAAGTCTGGATTTGCTGCCAAGCATTGCTATCAAATTGGTTTTGTTGAAGGAGAAGATACTTTTGGATTTGTTAACCCTGCAGATGTTCTACATGCAGTCCATCTCATTCCATGATTTGCAGGATCTTGTACCAATGACTTGCTGGCTCCATCAATGGCTCACCACATAGATGAAGGCAATTTGGACTATGAATGATACTATGTTGAGATGTTAATAAATTATTCCTTTTTTTATTGATTACTCATTCAATTTCAGGTTTGTGGACAGAGATACCTTTGTTCAATTTACTGGGGATGGTATTGGACATCACACAACACAAGATGCAACACACCCATTTCAAGATATAGAAAAAGGTTTTTTATTGAATGAAAACTCATCTACCTACACAGATAATTTGGAGACCCAGTATCAAGAGGAGAGCACAAGTGAGAGTGAGGAGGAGGAAGATCCATATGAAGAAATCCCAGAAGAGAATGAAGAGATGAGTGAAGAGGAAGATGAAGAGAATGAAGATGAGAAGAATTTGTTTGATGATTTTTTGGGCTATGCAGGATTGTAGTTCATTACAAGAAATAACTCTGCCTATGGATTATGTTTCATGGTTGCTGTGCAAGATCTGTGCTGAATCATGTGCTAAGCTGACTTGAATAGTATATACATTTCAATGTCATGAAATCCTGGATCAAGCATCCTTGTAGATGTATGCATTGATTATTATATACTGATATATATTGAAAGGTAAATTATTTAACATTATATTCCAAAAGCAAGCTCATATTAGCATTTTGTCTATAGTCATTAAAGTCTCTGAATAACATTTAAAAATAAGAAATTATCAATATGATATAACCTTATATAGTTTAAATCATCCTGGTTATTGTGTGATAATCTCATATCTCAGTGGTATTTGATTTTCCTTCAAACTCTAGATTTTTGAAAAAAACTTAAAAACCCTCATTGTGAAAAGGTATTCTTACTATAGATCAATCTAACATTGTGTTTATGAACAGGTATAAGACCTCAGAATTATCTTTCTTGAAAATAAGAGGTCCCAGGCCATACATGGCCAAATATGTTAACAGCCTTTTTCGTGATGTCCATCCACTGAGGTACCTCGTATATTGCGGTTCCTCAGCTCACTCCTAATCCTCACTTACTCTTAGCCGGCCCTGCCCTAACATATGAAACAATGATGGTTATGAAGAGTCCGAAAGTGCTGCTGGTTTCAACTTTGGGAAATTGTGAGGTTATCTAGGTGAAATGAAATGTACCTACCGCCACACTTCAAGTTCTTGTTTGAATATATGATTATGTCGACCATGCAGCTGTGCTCGGGTCATTATTTTTTCTTCACTCAAGTCCTTTATTTTGCCCTTACCTTCTTTTGGAATACAGTTGCTGTGTTTCTTTCAAGTTCTATACAACGGTTGTACTCTAAGTTCAACCTTTCAAACTACTGTCCTACTTTATCGATACCGATTCGCTTTTTGAGTTTGATCAGCAGACGCACGCCCAGTACGAAATCATGATTATTCGCCGATTTGACAGGACTGGATCACTGATTAGCCTTGTTGGACCCGACCCAACCAAGTGAAGGATTAGAAGTCAAAGGTGGAAATCAACCAAAGTTTTGGCACTCAATATAGATGGTATAATTGGATTCTCTCATTAGTGTCTTTGCGTATCATTGCTGAAAGCTATGCAACCCAATATTAAAAGGGCATCTGAATACGATTATCGGTCCATCGTTAATCTATACAACATCCGTATCTAGAGTGTCAATCCAACGTGAGACCAAGATACCCATTCATCCAAAACGCAGGCCTCCAAACACTAGATGAAATCAGAAATGAGACACACGAGCCCCCTAGGCTAGGGCTTAGGCGGCGACCCAATAGTCGTATTCCACGCATCACCCTCAGGCACCGTCCAATTACCAAAACAATCATACTCCCAATCCGTCTCCAGAAGCAGCTCCTTCTGCGCTTTGACGAACGTATCGACGGGACACATCCCGTCGCGTTGCTCGGGGCATCCTTTGATGCCTGTGAGAGGGGTCACGCCATCGTTTATAATGATGCGAAGTTGGGGGCCGGGGACGGAGGTGCATTCGAGGACTGTGTGGTTATGGGGGTGCGTTGTGTTAGTTCGGTCGCAATGGGAGATATGAGGAGTGAGAGAGGGGACGTACGTTGGAATTGGATGTTGGTGCCGAATGGTGCGAGTTTGGAGACTTCGAAGGAACGGTTGGTGGGGATGTGGGTATAAGGAAGCGGGCCAGACGTAGCAAAGTTGGTCAGGTTTAGTGCGGTTATAACTAGGAGGGTTAGTGGTCAAGAGCGATAAAAGGGTGTTGACACTGTTGCTTGCTCACTATTAAGAACGACGACCTCGTGTGTAGCATCCACATAAAGGCTTTGGTTGAGCGGGAAAGTGATCGGATCATCATCGAGAGTCGAGTTCGTCGACGAGTTGTGCTCGGTGATTGGTGTGTTCGTCAGACGGGCGAGGAATTCTTTGACCCAACCGTAACCCTGTACTCGGGCAAGTGGACACCCAAAGCCAGACCCATACCTACATACAATCTATTAACTCGCTTTCCCAACGGAGAGTTTACAGAAAAGAAACTTACCAGAAGCTCAGGTCGAGGCTGACAAAAATGAGTGAGAATAGAAACAGAAGTCAAAAGACGAAGACATCTTACGCATAGTTAAAGCCCTCCCATTCCTCCTCGGTGAAAAGTTCACAGAACTTCGAGTAGCCGATAGCTACAGTCTCATAAGCACACATCTGCTGCATGACATATACGTCTTCTATGCTGAGTTCATAGCCCTTGATATAGGGCTGTAGACGAGCAAGTGCCTCGACAAGATAAATCTCAGCCCATCGTTTGACGTACCAAACGCCGCGATCGCCCTTTTCACGGACATTTGCGTTCGAACACCTGAAATGAGACGGTTCAGTTAGAACAAATCGCTCCTGCAGCGGAGGGACATACGTTTTGTATGGTGACAAAGTGTTATTAACCTATGAGGATGATATGAGCTTTCGTTGGCTTGGAGAGAAAGTCATAACAGACCCCGTCGGATTCGATGGTGATGCTTTGTTGGTACTTGCCGTCCAATGGGTAGCCGAAGAAACCTATGGCAAAGTTGAGTGCAGAATGGAGCATTCGGTCCCTGAGGACAAATGAGGGTTAGCGGTGCTGATGAGGATGTATGCGCATCCGTACTGGGATTCTGTCCGGAAGACGGGTATAGTGTTGCTTTCCGTGAAGTTCTGGAATAAATTGTTAGACAATCGGCAGAATAACATACGAAATGTAATACCTCGAGAAGGAAACCATATTTCAGGCGCATGGATATACCCAGGTCATCTAGATTTCGTGTATGCTCAGTACAGTCCTCACGGACGTAGATGTAAGATACTGACACATCTGCTGCCGACCGAACGGAGTAAGCACTGTAGGTTATGTTCAGAAGCTGTCAAAGATGGAGTAAAGTACGCGTACACTCTTCCCCGAGTTTGTATGTCCTTCGACTCCAGTCAGAATCATCACTTCTACGAAAAACAGTGGTACGTACCAATCATTCAGAAAATCAAGACTTCCTGACGCGTTCCACTCCGCAGCTGCTTCGTTCAACCTTGCCGCAAGGCTGGCTGGTCCTCCATATGATGCTGCTCATAGGTCAGTATCTCACACTCAAGCAGGCTAACTCGAACAAGCACCCACCCCACTGCGTTGGATATCTAGCTCCGTGTCTATGCAAAAAATGCAAACCGGTGACCCGACAGGTCTCGGGCACAGTTGGGTCCGAATCTAAACCAAACGCGCCCCGTCCAACGCTATACCACGGCGACAGATTGCCCCATTTCTGAAAGAGATTGAAATCTCCAGACGCAGACTTCTCCTTGTCTGTGTCTCCCAATGTATTTGGTACAACGAGTTGAGCGGCCCCTGTGTGAATGGGATATGCAGGTGCAGTCTCGATGACGTTGGGCTCGGCCCCTGTCGGTGTCCCACCTGGATAACCTACATCGCTGGGAAAGAGAGTCGGATTTGCGTTGGTGGGGGATGAAGGAGGGTAATTGTGGACTTGTGTAGAGCCTACGTAAGGTGGTGCGAAGACCTTCACTCTATTATCGGTTGTAGAGTTACTGTAGTTGGTTCTTCCGTGCACGAAACAACCTGGACAAGCGAAGAGATGTGCCACTGCACACGCAATGACGCCCGCCAGGAAAGCTAGGGCGAGGTGGAGAACACCGAATTTCTTTGTAGGCGACCCTACGGGCGCACCCGACGTCGACGGGAGTAGGGACTGACGTTCTTGGCCGTCATACGAGTCGCGGGCATAGGCCTCGCCAGTCTCGACATCTGACTTGCCAACCATAGTGGTTTGAGGAATGGAATGTTCGAGATCCGCGGCCCTGCATACATGTTCCAGATCGATAAATCGATAATTACTTACATACTAAGAATTGTATACACAGGTTCGTAGTCATGGCACGTCTTCCCTCATCAGTTAACGTCTATCAACGTTTCACGAAATGGAAGACAGTATGGAGGCGGCTCGAAGAGTAGCGAAGGGTTCCCAAAAGCGTTCTCGGCGCTTTCCACGTTCGCCATTTGTTGGGGCTAATAGCTTTCAAGTCAACGCGCACGAACTCTATCACAGTCAAAATTAGGAGACTATCCAAAATATCAGGGGCTACTGTGAGTGTGCAATCTATCTATCTAAAGGAGTCACAGAATCAAATGAAAGCTGAAGGAAATCGTTTGGCGAGCACCAATGAAAGGGCAGAGGTTAATGCGTTGAAATATCCACGAGTTTATTTTCAGTTGAAGAGGCTCCGGATTGAGTATGAAGCTTGCATTTTACGCTCCTTGCAAGTTCATCCAGCAATCCCCGAGTTTTAAGCATATGGTCGGCAAGAACACTTCGAATCTCTTTCTTTGGAATTGCTAGGATACAGTCTAGGAACTTTGGGACTGCTTTTCCCTCGGTACTGTTTCAAAGGTCGTTGATCAAATGGTACGAGCTTTGACTAATTTTATCTTTTTCTTCCTGAACGCTTTTTTACTAGTTATCGTCGCTCTCATACATCCACAAACTTGGAATCGCATACCGAGACATCAACTCCAGCAATATTCCACTCTCTAGGTAACCCTGACCAGCTGAAAATCGTTGATTTTGCAATAGCACGGTGCATCGATTCATCCGAGACCAAAGGAGGGACGACGGCGGGTATGTAGATGGGCTAGTCTTAACTCTCATAAAGGCTTTCGTCTGTACTTGGCTATCCAAGCTTCCCACTGATCATCTATGACAGAACTAACTCGCCGCGGTGACCTAGAATCTCTTGCGTACATTTTCCTTGCCCTTCTACGCGGTCACCTTCCGTGGTAGCCATATAACCGACGTCGTGTCATGAACTCCACGCTTCAGGTTCTTGAGAAGAAACACAATTGGATGGGCTCTAGATTGAGCGTCTGCTCCTCCCCCCCTTTCGGCGAGTTCTTTAGACTATGCCAGGATGCAATACTCCGAATACGAAGGCTGGATCACGACATTCAAACACCTTGGAAAGATCAATGGTTACGATGATCATCGACAATTTGACTGGACTGTCCAAAAATGGATATCACTTCTTTGACGAGCTCTTACAATGAACTCATAATGATATGTATCTCATCTCGTTTCAGTCTCAAAATCTTCTACGGAACTCTTGACCCGACTCCGGACTTTCCGGTAGAGAAAGGATCTATGTTCGAATACTTCCTCAAACTAATCTAGAAGGATTTAGGCCATTCCACGAAGATCCTTCATACTAGCATGATCCTGAACTATCTGGTGCCCTCTTCGCTGGACACCTTCGCTGTCTATGGAGACAATCCCAGGTATATGTCTTCGCAATGACAAGATTCCCAACATCTACGTCCTCGCCATTCGAAGAGGCGCACTTTCTGACTTCTTGAAAAACAAGTGCCCAAAAATGTTGGTGACTGTTCCTCAGAGCCTGATTAAGATATCCTAATTGGCCGTTTGACGACACATTGCTTCGCATGGCCATATCTACAGAGGTTTGCTCTCCTTTTTGATGTGAGGTCTCCCTTTGGATTATTCCTTTGAGCCATTCTCGCCGTACGCAACATCTTCCAGAAGCGAAGCAACTTCCTGCGCACTGGAAGATATCTCTTGAAATCGCGGCGAGACTCTACGAAAAATACGACCCACTATTTCCCTTTGACGAACTGACCAAACTTGATCAGCGTCTTCGAGACCTACCAGGCGGACACGAAGTCTATCTGCAGGTTCTCCCTCTCTCTCCACATACCTTACAAACTTCTGAAGACTCTTATGCTGATTGGACTGCCGAAAAAGGCTAATATGACGACCTAGTGAAGATCGGTAAGGAAATAAGGGTTATTTGTGATACTCGGACGGCGACGGTTCTCCCTCTCGCTCCACATACCTTACAAACTTCTGAAGGCTCTCATGCTAATTGCACCACCGAAAAAGACTGGTACGATGACCTGATGAAGATCGGTAAGAAAATAAGGAACAATGAGGGTTATTCGCGGTACTCCGACGCCACCCTGAGTGATGAGCTGACGCTATTGAATGTGACAACCGACAGCAAGAGAGAAATTGTTCGTTGACCCTTGAGGAGATTATCACTGAGCTCAAGTCGGAGATCTTCAAAATTCAGTTGATAGTGGAGTGATTCGATCTCTGTCGTAGCTCCCAGTGTGCCCCGACTCTCTTTTTGACTACGTGGATGTTGCGGAGAGGGTTTTATCAGTGCACACTGTATTGTCAAAGTTCCACTAGGGTAACTAAAAAGCAAGAAGTCTCTCGCCGGTCATACGCATAAAGGAAGCCCTGCATTGTACGTCACCCATCAATCCCGAGTTTTAAGAGGGACTCGCGATCGTTTGGGGGGTCCGCGCTTCGCGCAACGCGTCGCGGAGATCCTGTCATTATGGATATCGCATTTGCATGCTGAAGTCTTCTATCCTCAACAGTAAGCGTGGCCGTATGCGATATGGATAATCTCCCAATCAATTGGACGCTACTTTGATGTGATGGATTGGCTCGGATTAATTAGAAGCATCTACTGTAAGAAAGAGCTGGTGACGAGCTGACGGAGTGTTCATGTCCCAGAATACATTTTGCCACAGGCTCGGTTACTGCATCAAATCTAAGCGGATGATAGCGGTAGCAACAAAATGAGTGCTTTCCTGGCTAACTGGCAGCAAGAGGGGGATCGCTCGTTGATCATTGAGGAGTGTTTCACTGAGCTCAAATTGGAGATCTTGAATGTTCAGTTGGTAGTGGAGTGGCTCCTGTGATCTGATCTCTGTCGTCCTGCCACACACGTTATCCATTACGTTGTTCCTCAACTACCTCTTAAATACGTGAATGTCATGGAGTGGGTTTCATGGACGGTCACTGTAATGTCAAAATTCTCACTCCAAAGCAAGTTTGTCAGCTAGTATGTATAGAACTCAGGATTCCTTGCATCGTACAATGCAGGGAGCTCGCCACTCAACATGTCATTGCGACTTTGACCTCTTTCTAAACAGTTCTTAGACACACGGTTGCCCCAGATCCAAAGATAATTTTTCCTCGATATTGATTGTGATACGATCCATCAGTATAGCCTGCGTTTGTCATGACCGGAACAAGAAAAGTCCTTAACCTTTTTGGCAATGGACAATCGTGCTTATCCAATAATCTAGAAATCTAAAATCAGTAGCAGTTGCTCAGTTTTTTGCCACAAAGTTGGCCTGAATCCTGTAAGTCAACAGAGGTGATTGAAATCACCATCCGTGTGAACGCGTTGTATGGGCTCAAATCGCTGAAGAGACGTCCCGGTAGGGAAAATAGATACGTTCGAAGGCTGAATGCGAAACATGGCCTGAAGTTCTCGAGCGCTTCATCGATATTCATTTGAAATATTGAATTGAATCTCGTCGGGCCAGATCAATTGGGGCCTTGTTCAAATTACAGTGGGATTTTGAGGCGCCAGCTTCAGAAGCTCCGGTCAGAATTCCGGGTTCTTCGCCGCCAACTCGCCCAATGCTTCCTGATCCAAATACACTAAGTACCCAAACGGGCCTGACGATTCAAAGAACACAGTGGATACTCTCGGCCAGCACGATCGCAGAGGGGTAGGCAAACCCAAAAGGAGCATGGAGTAGTGTTCAAGGTAGCGTCCCAAGTCCCTGAATAACTGCGTGGTAACAAAAGAAGCTCCATGTCATGCATATCCTCGTAAGACTTTCGGATATCTGCGTCTCAAGGCCGTAAATTGCAGCGACAAGATGCTCATCTGTCAATAATTCAATTTTGAATATATGTTCGCACGCATAAACAAACGTACATCACAGGACAGATGGTCGATTCGAGCAAGTAGGGGCCAGTTGTTCGCCATAGAATCGATGTTGAAGATCGCGCTGTCTGGGGTTCAAGGATACGTTGGTAAGGATACGTTGGTTGCAGAACTTCCGGAAAATGCCGTTAAGCAGCTTCTTTCTCATCAGTGATCTGTGCAAGTTGACCTTTATACACTACGTGAGTGACCTGACGAAGCTTTGTGGTAAGTGGTAAAAACTAACTACTTTTGGCCTTCGTTATAATTTTGGTTCATGATGACTTTCTATGATGGCATCAGAACATCACTTTTGGATTGAACACCAATCCCTACACTACGTCATTATTAACACGTCAACGACAAACGCGACTGAAGGATTATTCAGCCCCCCTGTACAGCCATATCTGTTTTGTGATGGGTCTAGCTATCGCAAGTACTATCGCGGGAGTCAGGGATATTCTATTGCCCACTCTGTCTCGCCTTAAGCCGACGCGTTGAGAAGTGTCAACTATCTCGTCTGGTCCTTTTGACACGGGCTCATAGCCCTAGCCTAGTCTACCGGTGTCAGTTGGAGTCGATGCCGAGGTCCTCGAAAAAGATGCGGGACATAGCACTACTCTTTCACTTTCAGTCTAGATGCTTACATGGTGTGTTCAGGGCCTTGTTGGCGTAGGGGAAGCTGGACAGCAGAAAGACTTCGAGATGGACGTCTAGATGATGACCGAGCTTCAAGCTTCAAGTGTGGTCATCTCAGAATTCAAAATCTGAACACAGTGAAACAATTTCAAGATCTGTTACTTCCGGCTCTGCAAAGATAATTGTGTCTGAAATCCCTTCATCCTCGCTTTTTTTGTCGCTGAGCAGGCTGGTCTGGATCTCTCCGGATCTCTATAGCAGCAAAGTCGCGCCACAAAGCTTTTCCTGGCTCACTTGGTGTTATTCGTTACTTGTGTCACAAGCTTGAATTGTCTTGGCGGTTCTAGAATGGCAAATGTCTCGAACGAGCATTTCTTTCGCATAGTACATACTATTTGGTAATGATAATCCTAACACGTCGGTTGGTATCCATGAAAATGGCCTTTGTACATCCACCTGCAAAACCATCACAGATTTTGGACCCCTACTTAATGTGTACATGGCCACGGTGAAAAGCGATCTCGTCTCAGTCTGTTATCACCGCGGTTGATGAACACACCTCTTGATGAAAATTACGAGCTACGACATAGAAGTTCAAGTTCAACGAATGGTAACGAGTCACAGTTTATGCGCAGGCCTTTGGAGGTTGCGGTGATATAATCTCGATGATCTTAAGGGGGGTTGGAATCAGTCTCAGGACTATGCCCTTTATCAGGTGCGCTGCCCCAAGTTCATCCCCTGCCTTTAACTATATCTCGATGCACCAATCTCACGGATCGAGCCTTTTTATCTCCGTGTATGTTTATTCACTGCCATTCTGACTTCACTCATTTGACCGTGAATCACAGCGTTTTCTTCCTCGTTCTTCAGTTTACGTGCGCTTTCAAATTCAATGTTCCTCCTCCAGTTGTTGTCCCGGGACAGACACCATTGATTACATGGACCTCTGCACCTAGCGATCCAAAGACAATGAATCTTAATTTGTCGTGCAACGACGGTCCTTCAAAAGAAATCGCTTCTTCCATCACGATAGCCTCGGCCATCTTCCCCTTGTCTGCGCGAACGTACAACCTACGGCCTCCGTGAGTTCGACACGATTATTGGTTGAAGATACACTTAACCTACACATATCCAAGACTGGTTTGCAATCTTGAGGCTCTAAAAACGTGCGCTGTCTTGATTTTCCAGTCAATAACAGAAATGATGACTGTTATGAAAGGGACGATGTCACTGTACTTGATGAAGTGACAATTGATGTGATCAGCTCTGCCGTAGCTACCTCATTGACCAAGACAATATCGACAGCGTCGAATGTACCGTCAGCTAAATCGTCGTCGTCGTCTAATCAAGGAACATCCACTACGTCAAGGTCTACACGAATTTCTGTTCCGCTATCGAAGACTCAAATATCATCTTCTGCACCTTCTGAGTACGTTTCTCATTGTCTCTTAATCAACCGAGAAAACTGAGGTACTATCTGTGAAGTGAAAGCCATCCTCCCCCTAATCGAGTCTTCACATCTGAACCTACATCACAAACAGCCACAGCCCCCCTAACCATTACGTCCAGGACTACACAAATGTCTGTTTCGCCATCGCCAATTAATCCAACAACTGATGTCTCATTTCCGGCACCTTCTGAGTATGTTTCTCATTGTCTTTTAATCAGCTGAGCAAGCTGAAGTATTTGTGAAGTGAAAGCCCAGTCCTAACTACGTCGTCTACTTCCCATAATACAGCCTCCACATCTGAACCTCCACACACAACTCGTCCCATTGGAGCAATCGTAGGAGGTGTGGTGGGAGGTTTCGTTGGCTTAACGATGCTGGCAATCCTGTCTATCATCTTCTTCCGTCGACGCCGTCGGCTATCGGTTTCTCCTCTGACTCCTCTCCCATACGACAAGGACTACGTTCAACCATTGGACAAGAAGAGTCAGTTATTAGCACTTGCTTCTGATAAATTTATGTCAGTCACTCACGTAGTTTATCAAGGCCGGCTTGCACAGATCACTGACGAGAAAGAAGCTGCTCAACGGCAGCGTGACCAACTGCAGGCTGAAATGGATCATGATGGTCCATCTAGCTCCAGTGATACACCTCCTGGAAGTATATTCTCAGAACGACAGACGGAAGTTCTACAACAACGTATCCTTGATCTCGAGACTCAACAGCTTGACCTTGAGCATCAGTTGTATGGCGAACGACCACCTCCTACTTATTCAAGTTCGAATTTACCATCCGTCCTGTGATGTATAGACAGTTCGTTTATGCGTTTATGCGTATGAGCGTATCTAATATCGAATGATTGACAGATGATTGTAAACCTTCTCGATCATGATGACTTTTCTACAGACTTACTGGCGTGTGAAGTCTCCGAAAGGCCCTGCTTCGTCCTCCAGGTCCAGCAATTGGAACATAGCTTTAAACTATTCATAGACGTCCCAAATACTTATGGGGCACTTGTTGGTGTGAGCACCGGCCCGGACAGTGGAAAGACTTTGGATAGATGGATACACCTGATGACAATTTGCTTGTGTGTCGACCATTAATATTGCTCAGCATGCCATTTTCGATGTAATCTACTGACTAACAGTATGGACTCAATGACAACTCAGCCTTTACAACACCGCTCGATAGCTTATTCGACTACATGAGGTAGTGGTACCGTTTAAGTCTAACACATCTCAGCATTGCTCGGAAGACTTGCGCGCACTTGATGCATTCTTTCTCTGGGTCATATAATGACATTTGACCTATGATATCTGACATCAGCAGCCTGAGGTTCCGTCTCACGTCTTCTATCACCCCGCGAAACCATCACAAGTGCGCGCCAGTCACTGGCCACAGCCTGCATTTATTCCTCATCGCCACAGTCGGCATATCGGCGAAATCCAGGCTAGGAATTCTCGTTCCGTCCGTTCCAGCGTCACTCAGTCACCCACTCGGCGGCGAACACAAGTTTGTCGTGGGCAATGACGAATGTGATCAAGGTCCATGATTGCGTAACTGTCAAATTATGTAATGAGGGATGATTCGCAGGGATGATTAGACGCTGGGACTACTTCCATGATTTTACATCTCCCCCATGATGATCACCTCGAGCTATTTCTCCTTTCTCATAGCCTCTGTCAGTTTATCATGCGCGTTGCTCTAAGTTCGTCCTCTGCTTTTTATCATCACGATGCCCCCGCATCTCTCCAGCCACATGTACGTCTGGTCACTGCCGTCTTGACTTCACTTCAGTCATTTGACCGTGGTTCACAGCGTCCTCTTTCTCGTTCTTCGAGTGACGTATGCTCTCGATCTTCTCGCCCCTTCTGCTATCTTCCAGGGCGAGAATCTGAAGATCTCGTGGAGCTCTACACCTGACGATCCCAACATGTTCAGCCTCGATTTGGTGTGCAATGGTTCGCCTAATCTTCTCAATTCCTCCGTTTCGACAGCCTTAATGGGCGTTTCCGTCACCGTGCCACTATCACTAAGCAACCTATCCGGGTCACCGTCCCCGTGAGTCCAACACGATCATACTACTTAGGTAGAAAACACATTTTGACTTCGACTCAAGGCTGTCATGCAATTTTCAAGCTCGAACAGTGTACGGTTGCCTTGATTGTCTAGTGAAGCACGGAAATGCTGATCGAGTATGAAAGGGACAACACCAATACTCTACTTAATGAAACCCAAGTCATGGTTTCAGTGGCCAGCGTTGTCACGACTACTATTCACGGTATCTCAGGATTCCCCGCAGAAACAAGCCGTCATTCACTCCCGACCGCATCAATAGACCCATCCAAGTATGATTCCTGTTGTTTCTCAACTAGTTGATATGACTGAAGCCTTTTCGAAGTGGAAACTCATCCAAGACACAAACATCTACCTCGCTACCCCCGACGACTAGTTTGGCAGATGCATCCTCCGAGTACGCTCCGTTTCTTGATTTCTTGGCCGTACTGAAGTACTGTGAAGTGAAAGCCCAACTCGCTCTACTTCGTCCTCCTCCCATAATACGGCCTCCGCCTCCAATTCGACACAAACATCTACAACTCCCATTGGAGCAATAGTAGGGGGTGTAGTGGGTGGTTTTGTTGGCTTAGGGATACTAGTATTTATCTTTTTCATCTGCCTTCGACGACGACGTCGGCTATCGTCTCCTCCTCCTCTTCCTCCTCCTCCAGTCCCTCTCCCTTACAATCAGAATTATGTTCAACCATTGGACAAAAACAGTCAGTCTTCGTCACTTGCTTCTACAAATTCCTGCCAGTCACTCACATACTTTATGAAGGCCGGCTTGCACAGATCGCTGAGGAGAAAGACGCTGCTCAACGGCAACGTGACCAACTGCAAGCTCAAGTGGATCATAATAGTCCATCTGGTACCCATGATACACCTTCTGGAAGTGGAGTCCTAGAACAACAAATGGAAGCTCTACGACAACGTATTATCGAACTTGAGGCTCAGCAGCGCGATCTTGAGCATCAGTTATATGGCGAACAACCGCCTCCTGTACAGATCTCCAACGAGAATATCGACTCCGAAGCGGAGAGGAATGAGAGCTCTCAGAATGGTCCATCCGGTCCTAACGATACTGTTCCCGAAAACGGACCTGTAGAACAACAATTACAGGTTCTACTCCGAGGTGTCTTTGAACTCTTTCAGCGCCAGGATCTTGGGCATCAGTTGTATCATCGTGAACAACCGCCTCCTAGTTACTCTGCGAATTGATCAGTTACTCCGTCCTGTGATATGTGTTTCCATGTATACATATGTGAATATACCCAACATTGATCGACAGATTGGTTTCTAGCTGCCTTCTACTAGTAATCCTAGTGTTCAGCTTAATGTCTCGATCATGACAGTAGCATGACAACTCGACTTTCTAGAATCAACAGCGGTGTCAGATTATACAGTGCTTTGGTCTCTACTGAGGTAATCCAGTGAGTACAGGAGCGCTTCGTGGAAATTTGGCTTACTGCCTACTGTGATCATATTGCGCCGACTTCTAGAAGAGCTAAGATCGTGATATCGACGTAACGACTGGAGAATTGCTTCCGCATTATTATTTATATTTTTCCCGTACCAACGATGCCAACATATCTCTAGGCTCTCTCGCGGTGCCACGACGATGTTCAATCCTCAGACAACCAATGTTCGATTCGAAATTCCGAATCTGCGAGATTCTGCTTATTAATATACCAGAATAGTGATGTGACCCGATGTGACAATACAATTTCTCCTTTTAGAAGAATGACTTGATTGCAGACTTTATTCACTTATTTTGAGACAAAACTATGACAATGTCTACCCAGCTCAATGTTGTCCCCTGATTGCAGGGGATTACTTGCAGTAGCTCTATATTGTCACTACAGCAATTGCACTCTATGCTAGCCAGTGGTATTGGAAACAACCATACTATACTTCTGCACTCTCTGGTGAGGTATGGGTATGAGAACTTATATATGATCCTGAGCACATTAGAAGTGAACTTGGAATGCATCTCCATGTTTTTCTAGCCCTAGTTTCTGAACTACAAACTTGTGGTATGACAGATTTCTGCTACTCTGTAGTGGGTTCTTGTTAGCTCTATCCAAAAAACATTCAAGGTTGATTCAGTTGAAAAGTCACATTTTTTGGACCACTGATCCAGTGAGCCCATTCTTTCTTTGTTGCCCTTGTTCACTCTATGTTGGTTCTGGTTTTTTATCCTCTGGTTTTGTTTTGCACCTGCAACACTATATCTTTATGAAGGACCCCACCAGACAAATCAATTCTATTGAAGGATTGCATTTACATTCACATTCACATTTGCACATTCACACATTCACACTTAGATAATGTTGTAGCTTTGTACATATATACCATCACCTTTACATTGCCAGATTCAACAGTTCAATGGTTCAATGACCTTTGATTGTTGCTCTCATTCTGTCCATAGACTTGCTGCTGAGCTGCTCACTCAAGAACTCTCTTAGGCATGACCAAAGAAGTGTTTGGGATGACACTTCATGGGGCAATCTTTTTGCAGGCTCAGATACCTTTTCTTCTTACCATGATGTTATATCTCCCACTTCCCTGTAGACACTCTGAGTGCCACTGCACCTCCTTCCTCTCAGATCCTACTGACTGCTTGCATTCAATCAGAATCTGAACATGCACTTATGCAAACTTGCCATTGCTCAGGAAACCCTTCAGTGCTTTTTTCATCTGTGCACTGTTTTTTTTTGTATTCTTTTTTCATGTAGTCATCTTTTTCAAAATGGTGCTAGTGATCCTTGAAGTATATTTATACACTGCAATCAGCCATACTATTGCCACATTCATGTGACTAACAGATTTGCCTCTTCTGGGAACAATACCAGCATGAACACCACTAATCTCTGCCACCTCTTTCTGCCAGTCCAATGTTCAAGGTACATGATCAGACATTTTTTTTATATTCAAGTTCAATGCATAGTACCATTGACAGGCTCCTCAATGGTCAATACAGCCCATGTGAATGCCTATCAGCACCATAGTGCAGCCCCAGGTCTATTGGGGCCTTCTTGCCAAGATGGTGTCACTGTCAATCCTCTTTCTCAATCTTCAACTACAGCCCAATTCACATAGGCATAGTTCTGCTTGCCCAAGTACTTGACACAACAACAATGTCTCAATGCCAAATGCTGCAACTCATTACTTGTATACTGTAATTATACACCCTGAATCAGTAAGATTTTATTTTATCATTCTATGCCATTATGCTCATCACTTTTTAGTTTTTTGGTACATTAACCACTGAGAGTGGTGATTTGTTCAAGGATCTATCATGCCCATCTTAGTGAAAACTTCTTATATCCCTCAAGCAAGTGCATGCTTTGATCCTTGCATGCAACTTCAATGCCAATGCTTTTCCTAACAATCCCATTGGTTCCTCTATGAACCAAAGTTTCACTAACCACTTTAATACCTATTTCTCAAGCTATGACAACACATCACCTCCCTCCTCTCCAATTTGAGTGGCTTAAGAGACAATTTTACATAAATGGAATTTTTGCATGCTGCAACTCTTAGGTTACAGTGAAACTTTGCTACATCTCCCTGGTCAATGTGTCATAGAGATTACCTATCATGAACTTGGAGCAATGAGTGTGTGCCTTCCAAAATATTCACAACCACTATTAGTAGATGGAGGTTCTCATTCT
Source organism: Termitomyces sp. 'cryptogamus' (assembly GCA_020091625.1). NCBI lineage: Eukaryota > Fungi > Basidiomycota > Agaricomycetes > Agaricales > Lyophyllaceae > Termitomyces > Termitomyces sp. 'cryptogamus'. Next base: position 4,592,825 of record JAGYZC010000006.1, on the reverse strand, counting down.
TCTAGTCACAAGCTTGTATGATTATTACATGTATTGAATAGTTCAATATTATAAGCTGACCCTATCTTAAACAGTACCAATGTTTGCAACTATCATGGGTCCACTTTTTCCTAGTAGAGGCAAGCATGCCTGCTTAGAACTCTAGAACCCTGCTTATAGGACCATTGTCTTACTGACAATATATCTGAAGGGTCTGAACATCCTAAATGCTATGAAAAATGCATTGCTTCTCAGAATGCTCTTCAAGAAACAGGCATCATCACTTCTATCACTGACCCCATCATTGACTCTGCATCATTTTCTGGAGCATCTTTAATATTGTCAACATTGAATTTGTGATCTGCAGTTCCTGCAACTATACTTAATAACTCAGTTACATCAATCTCAGCTCTCATCCTCAATACTCCTGTTGCATTAATCTCAGCTCCCATCCTCAATACACCTGTTGTACCCATCTCAGCTCCCATATCTGTATTTAATAAACCAATCCATAATTCAACTGCATTGACTTTAACTTCTGAAACTTAATCCCCTCATCTGATGATCCCAGCTTCTGCAATTAATGATTTGATTACACCAGCTTCCATGGCCATATCAGCACCAGCTCTTGCTTCCATTACAACATTGCCTATACCCACTTTAGAGTTTTTTGTTAAGGATCACCAAACCTTTTGCTGTTTCAAAACCAAGTGTGATTTATACTTGAAAGATGTAGACAATCATCAAGAACTCCTTATCCAAGCACCAAATGAAATAGATGCAGGCAATACTTTATTTTCTGTGATATATGCAGTTTCCAACAAACTGTTCCTTGATACTTAGGATGGCACCCAAAAGATCATTAAAACTATCCTCTTGGCCTCATTGAGACTCTTCTTCATTAAACATCACCACAGACCTTATGGCACTCATTATCCAGTATATTCCCTCTACCTTAGTGTGTCATTAGATCTTGAATCAGGCTGTCATAGCATCACAGATCTTGAGCAAATCATATCACAGATCAAGTTTTCTTGAGGATCTCATTGATATACCTATGTACCACATCTTCTATGTGACCCCTTTCAAGAAAGCATTTGACACTACTGTCACAATCTGTCCCCAGACCTCCACACCTCTCCCCAAGCCACCCTGCTTCCCTGGAGTTTCCCCCAACACTCCTTTGGCCCACCCCAACTCTTGCTCATTCACAGTGCCCACCTCAGCTAACTCTGACACTTCTTCAGCAAACCCCAACAACCCCCTGGCTAACTCAATGTGTTCTTCACAGGCCTTGATGCTTCCCCTTCCCCTCCTGAGCCCCTGGAACCTTCCTCCACTGTTCCTGATGCTGGCATACATTACTGATCTATCACTCTGACTTACTTGACCAACTCTGGAGCATCATAACAACTCCAAGGCAGCCTACATTTCCATTTGATTCCATCACTATATCACTACAGCCCACCCACTAATCATAACCAACACCTATCAACTCTGCACAGCCCCGATCAGCCCTGCTGCCAGACCCATTATCCCTGGAGCAGTCCCAGTGGTTAGTATATAAGTTGTAGAGTAGCATCCCATACTCTAGTCCTGATATTACCTGTCTTACCATGTTCTGATTGTTTGTCTCTTTGTGTTTGTCTCTCTTGTTACATTTTCTCTTATCTCAGTCTCCTGGTCTTGTCTTGTCTCTATCTCCATTATTGTTTTGTATCTCTACTTCAATCTATTTTTGTTCTTGTCTCAATCTTGCCTTGACTCCATCTCATCTCATTTAAACTCTATTTCCTTTATTGTGCCTAAGCCTCTTTCAACTTTAATGCTGTTACAAACTATGTGCATACAATTACAACTCCCAAACATTCATAACCAACTCTAGACCTTGCTATTTGCTTGGCCCCAAGACCCATCAATATCAATTGATTACCCATCAAACTCTGGTACCACTCCCATCACTCATGTAGCCTCCATTTGCCCTACACTTCCAATATTTGCCTCCAGACTTGTGCCTGATGCTCCTTCAAGCCCAACCCTTCCGTGCATCTTGTCTTAGACTTCCCAAGACCACCCTGGACTTGTTTGGACTGCTCTCCCTTGCTGCTTATCCTCATGAGTGACTGAAGTTTCAAATGCTAGGTTATCAGTGCAGGATGTTGCATCTGCCTAGTAAGAACTTGCCCAGTTAAGCTGAGCCCCCATGGTCAGCAGAACCTGACAACTACTTCAGAGGCCAAGGTTCTCTACAAGGTGATGATGCTCTGAGCATAGAAAACAATGATGATCCTTTGTTTGTACCATGCTAGGCAAGTCTTGAAGGGCTAGACAGGCTCTGAATATTTTAGTATGTAATGATGATTTTGCCTTCTTTCTTATATGTCAGTCAGGAATTTTAATATTGATAATTATGGATTGGAGACAATACTAGGTTTTTAATGGTCTCTAATCTGGTGATTGAAACTTTGATAAGTCATCTATCATGAAAATATGAACTGTATTGATACCTTTATATATATATAAAATCAACTGAGAAGACTTGAAAAAGTTGGAGAGGCATGAAAAGCTTGAGAAGCTGTATATCAAGTTTTAACTGATGTTCAGAGATTGCTCATTCTTTCACAGTTTTTTTGATGATAGCAGAGTTCAATTTTCTGGATGGGAATATAATTATCTACATCTCACAAGAAGCTGTGAGTAAATTCTCAGACTAATAGACATGATAGATCTTACAAAACATTATGAATGAAGTATGCAGTTATAGAACAACTCTTCAATATAGCTCTATGCTCTAAGACTTGCTGTAACAGACTAAGTGGGGAAAGCCAAGGCACCACAGACATCAAGAGATTTTTTCAACTCTTTCATTTGATCATAAATGCAGAGCTATGTGCTCAACAATGTTGAGCATATTTTGATTTGACATCAACTTCCTATGACATTCAGCTGAGGAAGCAGGCACAAAAGTTGCTATTTTCTCTTTGAAATAGCCTATGAGCATATATTTAGGTACTGTGACATATGTATCTATGCATAGAATGTCTATAGATCAACTGGTGTGCAGTAATCTATCAAAAACTCTGCTTATTTCCTTCTTTCTTCTGTTATTTTTATTATTTATTTTGATTTGCTAACTCCAATTAAAGTTGAGGTAAAAATAACAATCCAAAATCTAGTCCATCAGGTAATAGTAAATGCCAAATGTATGTTATGTAATGTCAAATGCAAATGCAATTGGATTATATAATGTTGTATGTCAAATTTGAAAAAGAACAACTGTAAGTAGTCAAACCCTCAGAATGTCACAATGAGTGGAGACAACTGAGGGAAAAAAACTATTTGTGTATGTAATATAAGTAAGCATCCAAATAAGGTTTGCACAGCAAAATGTTGCAAACATAAGAATAGTGGTGTATGTCATACAATGAATAGAATAGGAAAAGGAAAACAAATGAGAAATGAAAGAATGTAAGGTGAGCCTGACCATCATATGTCAACACTCCCCCTGACAAGCTGGCTCATATCAATTTTTCATGCCTAGCTTAGTGACAGAGTATTTATGGATAACATGTAGGAGTGGTTTGGTGAACAGGTTGGCTATGTTTTTATACAAAGGGTATAGGTGTCAGGTTCTGCTAAGTATGTGGGCACAGCTACACTGGCAAGTCCTTACTAGGCAGATGCAATATCTTGCGCTTATAACCTAGTGTCCTGGAGATGGCACCATGATAGGGACTTGTGAGGAGAAACTAAGGGAAGTTTTCCAAGCAAGTCTGGAGTGGTCTGGGGAAGTCTAAGACCAAGTATATTAATGTGTGCTTGGGCAGGCATCAGGAACAAGTTCATGGGCATGTAAATAGATTGCGGGGTATGTGGAGGCTTTGCAAGTGATGGGAGCAGAGCTAGAGTTTGATGGGGGATCAATCAAGACTGATGGGTTCTGGAACCAAGTGAAGAGTGGGGTCTGGAATTATTGTAGGAATGTTTGAAGGTTGTAGCATGTGTGCAGAGTTTGTAATGATGTTGGAGAGGAAAGAGATTTAGGTAAACAAAGGAAACAGAGACAGTCAACATGAGGCTGAGACAAGACAAGATGGAACTGAGAAAAAGAAATAAATTTGAGACTAAAAAATAGAGAAGGAAACAAAAGAAACATGAGATACAAGTAACCAGTTAATGCAATATCAAGACTAGAGTATAAGGTGCTACTCTATGGGTTGTATACTGACTACTGGAGAGCTCCAGGAGTCAGCAGGTGTGATGGTGGGGTTTGACAGAGCCATGCAGAGTTGACAGGTGTCAGTTGTGATCAGGGGATGGGCCATGGCAATATTCTGATGGGATCAGTTGAGGATGTGGGCCATTCTGGGGTCATCATGATGCTTTGAAACTGGTTAAGCAAACCAGGGGGGTGAGTTGGTAATGCATGCTAGAGTCAGGAACAGTAGGGGAGGGTTCTAGTGGCTTAAAAGGGTCAGGGGAGGTGTTGATAGCTGTTGAGAAAGTGTTAGAGTTAGCCAAGGGGCTGTTGGGGTTTGCTGGAGAAGTATTGGGGTTTGCTGGAGAAGTGTCAGAGTTATCTGGAGTGGGCACAGAGGGTGGGCAAAGGTTGGGGGCATTTGGCAGGGTGTCAGGGAGGGCTCAGGAGAGGTGAGCAGGTTGGGGACAAGGTCAGGGGTCCAGGAAGCAGGTTGTAACAATAGGTACAATTTTGATGTCAACTTCACATATGCATTCCCAGATATAATGGTAGCATAGGTCAATATGTTTTGCTCTTGCATGGTTTTTGGTGGTCTTGGCAAGAGCAATAGAGGATCAATTGTTGTCATAAAGTACAGCTGGTAGAGAGTGAGGCAAGTCTATTTCAGCAAGGAAGTTGTACATCTATAATGCCTGTTGGGCTCCACATGTCATTGCCATATACTTGGCTTCAGTTATGCTGAGCACTACAGTTGGTTGCCTCTTAGAGCTCCACAAAACTAGTCTTCCTGCTATAAGGAGCATGTATCCTGATGTTGATCAATGCATGTTGAGGTCTCCTCCATAATCCACATTGACAAAGCCTTTTGGTTCTGTGGAGCCCCCTGCCTGCTGGTGGTGATACATGATTCAATAATCCAGAGTCCCCTTTACATACCCAAGCATGTGGAGCAATGTATTCCAGTGCATGGGGCTGGGGTTTGTCTGAAAACAAGCTAGTAATTTTGCAGCAAACAAGAAATTAGGTCAGGTAGCTACTTGTGCTCATATGAGTGAGCTTAAGAGTTCTCTATACAGTTTATCTTCCATGAATCAATGCTTGCCCTTGCCTTAGAGTCCTATGGCCTTTCTGAGTCTGACTCCTACTAGAAATGAAGTGGAGTGTGGGTTACACTCTGCCATGCCAAACCTTTCTAGGATCTGAACCAAGTATGCTTTTTGAGATAACAAGATAGCCCCTGTCTTGGCTATATCCAGGATGTATTCCAGTGCTCCTAAGTCCTTGACATTATATATCTTTGCTAACTCATGCTTAACTGCCATTGCTCCCTCACAACTTGTGGATGTGCTAAAGACATCATTGTCAAATGTATTTGCCACTGTGTGTTTGCCCCCAATGGTTCTTGCTTGTACACATGGGTCTGCTTGGGATGTGTGGTATCCAAGGGCCTTGTGCACTATATTGAGAGTTCAGAACCAATCCTTGCCCCCTTGCATCAAGCCATACAAGGTCTTCAGGAGTTTTACCATCTTTTCCTCTGCTCCTAGGAGCCCTAGATGTCACAACCCACTCCCTAGACCCTGGCATCACTTCTAGTCCTCCCCAATGCTCTGCCAAACTCCCCCAACCCTCGTCCACCCTCTGCACCCACTCCAGGTAACTCCAACACTTCCTCAGCAAATTCCAATGGCTCCCTGATCAATTCCAACACCTTCTCTGCAGCCATTGATGCATCCCCTGAATTCCCCTGAACTCCTGAGACTTCCCCCACCACTCCTGACCATGTCACACAACCCTGACCCCCCACTCTAATTCCCTTGACCTGCTGGGGAGCACCCAATAACTCCAGAGTGACCTGCTTTCCAGCTGATCCCATCAGAATGTCACTGCAGCCTGCTCCACAATTGCACCTGACACCCATTGACTCTGCACAGCTCTGTCGAGCCCCTCTGCCATATCCTCTGTCCTCTGGAGCCACCTAGTAGTCAGTATATAAGCTGTAGAGTAACCTCTGGTACTTTAGTCTTAATATTGCATTTACTGGTTTCCTATGTCTCATCTTTTGTCTTGTTTCTATTTCTATTTTTAGTTTCAAATCAATCTCTTTCCTCTGTCTTGTCTTGCCTTGTCTCTGTCTCATCTCAACTGTGTATATTTTCTTTGTTTCCCTAAGTTCCTTTCTTCTCCAACATCAGCACGAACTCCACACATGCACTATAACCTGAACATTCTTATGACAACTCCGGACCTCACTCCTCGCTCGGCCCTAGAACCCATCAAGCTATGGTGATCCCCCTTCAGACTCCAGCTCTGCCCCCATCAACTGCAAAGTCTCTGCTTATCCTGCAGTCTATTTGTGTGCCCACAAACTTGTTCCTGATGCCCACCCAGATTTGATGTCTAATATACTTGGTCTTAGACTCTTCCAGACCATTCCAGACTTGCTTGGACCACTTCCCCTAGCTCCCCTTTGCAAGTCCCTTCACTCCACACCAACCCTGAGATGCTAGGTTATAAGTGCAGGGCATTGTATCCACCTAGTAAGGATTTGCCAGTGTAGCTGAGCTACTATCATCAGCAGAACCTGACACTGGAGGCACTTCCATAAATATCTGGAAGACTGACACACTGTTAAAGTAAGCTGAGATAAAATTCACTTGCCAGATCTCCAGTCCCAACATCACCACCACAGCAATTGTAATCCTAAGTGACTTTAGTCAAACCACTGTTGCATACATTTTGTCATAGTCCTTGTCAGGTTCTGCTGACCATAGGGGCTCAGCTACACTGGGAAAATCCTTACTAGGCAGACATAATATCCTGCACTGATAACTTGGCATCAGGGAAGGTCTAGACCTCAGAGACTTGTGAGGATAGGCAAGGAGGAGTAATCCAAGCAAGTTCAGAGTGGTCTGGAGAGGTTTGAGACAAGTTGCAGAAAAGGGGTCAGACTTGATGGGATGCCAGGTCCAAGTCTAGAAGTGAGTATGGGAGGTGTGGGGTAAGCAGAGGCTATGTGAGTGATGGAAGTGGGCTGGAGCTTGATAGGGGATCAATGAATGTTGATGGGTTTTGGAGCCAAGCAAATAGCAAGGTTTGGAGTTGGTTTAAAGAATGTTTGAAGGTCATAACTGTAGGCATGGAGTTTGTAAAGGTGTTAAGGTTGGAAGGACTTGAACACAATAATAAAAACAGAGTTGAACAAGATGAGATGGAGTCAAGACAAGATTGAGATGAGAACAAAAATAGATTCAAGTGGAGATACAAAACAATAATGAGAACAATAATGGAACTGAAGACAAGACAGGACTGGGAGACTGAAATAAAACTAGGAGACTGAGAGGAAAGGGAAAATGTAACATGGAGCATAAAACACAAGACAGAAACAATCAGACCATAAGTAATGTTAAGCAGGTAGGTAATATCAAGACTAGAGTATGGGATGCTACTCTACAACTTATATACTGACTACTGGAGAGCTCTGGAGGACAGTAGGTCTGGTAGCAGGATTTGTCAGAGTTGTACAGAGTTGATGGGTGTCAGTTGCAATCAGAAGATGGGCCACAGCAATATTCTGATGGGATCAGTTGAGAATGTGTGCCATTCCAGGGTTGTTGTGATGCTCCAGAGTTGGTTGGGAAAATCAGGGTGATGAGTTGATGATGTACACCAAAGTTAGGAACAGTGGAGGAGGATTCCAGGAGTTTGGGAGAGGCAGGGGAGGCATCAATGGCTGTAGGGAAGGTGTCAGAGTTAGCCAGGGGGCTATTAGGGTTTGCTGGGGGAGCATCAGAGTTACCTGGAGTGGGTTCTATGGGTGGGTGAAGGTTGGGGAAGTCAAAGGGGGGAATGGAGATGAACTCTGGGGAAGCAAGGTGGCTGGGAACAAGGTCTAGGGTTCTGGGAATGAGTCATGACAGTCCTGCTCCAGAACCTGTGAGTATTCTTTTGCCACAAGCCTGGCTTTTCATCTAACCACCTCTCTATTTGCATTATACTTGATTGCAAAGACCCACTAATAACTGATGACCTTTTTCTCTGCTGGTACTTCATCCCTCAATACCAGACACATCACTTGCCTGTCCTTGAGCATTCTCAGTTCTGACTGAACCACTGGCATCTACAAATTGGCTCTACACATTGCTTCCAGATAGTTCCTTGGTATGTACAAATCATCACCTATGCTGGCATTAGCAATCACTGCCATGAACATATAGGCACTGTGCACCAGGCAAGATTGCACATTCAGAGCAATTCCTTGGAGTTGGTTTGAGTGGCAGAGTGGTATAGTTGGAACATTGATACCTCCCAGGTCAGCTACCTCAGCAGCACCACTGTCAGAGTTGGCTATAGGTACATCTCAATTGTTTGGTGGGATCTGTTTGTGAAGTAGAGCATCACCCCTGATGCAGGGAGCCACTGGCTGTTAGGGCATAAGGTGGCCAGGAGTGCCCTTGGGGGCCAAGCATGGTGTGTCTGACAAGAAGTTGGTCACTTCCTTGATGGCAGTGAGTGAATGGTGGCCTGTGCCTTCATCAAAAATCACATCATGAGATGTGATGATTGCTCTTATGGCATGATCAAATAGTTGGTATCCTCCTTTCCCAGGTGTATATCCTACCATAGCATACTTCACTGAGCAGGGGTCTAGTTTTAACCTAATAAGCTTGTCCAGAACCTTTGCAAATGCAATACAACCAAATGGGCATAAGTGATTTACATTTTGTTGAGTCTTCATCCATGACTCTTCTGGGATAGCATAGTGTCTCAATGATGAGAGCCTATTTCAAGTGTATATTTGTGTAGCAGCAGCTTCTGCCCACAGGTCCTTTAGTAGGCTGCTTTCTGCTAACATACATTGAACACTCTCAATAACAGTGTGAATAGCACACTCAATAAAGCTGTTTTGCAAGTGTGCATATAGGACAACTAGTTTTATGATGATCTCATGAGTTGTGCAATAGTCTTCTCATCTCTTGTTTAACTATTCACACCCAGCATCTATCTGCACAATCTTCAGTTTTCTCCTGGTCTGCCACTCTAATGTGGTGTGGTATATAGCAAATGCAGTGAGAGCAGTAGCTGCATCCCTTCTTGTTAGAAAGTAGTCTATGAGTCTCAATGTGCATCCATCAGCTACTAGCATCATGTATGATGCTCTCCCCAGTGACACTTTTGTTGATGGTCCCCAGAGATCTATATAGGCACAGTTGTTTGGATAGGCCTTGTTTTCATGCTCACCATTGTAAAGTCAGAATGTGTGCTTACTATACATACAATCCCTATACAACTCTTTAACCTCCAGATCACCTTTTACCACCAGGCTATCCAGCAATTTTTCCTGGACCACCTTTTAGATTGTGTCAACCTCTGTGTGGCCAAAACAACAGTGCCAGCTGTCCAAGTCCACTGGGATATTAAAATGGGTTGCAATCATCACAGTCATTGGTTGCACTCAGTAGAAGTTGTCAAGGAGATACATTCCTTTGCTTCCTTCCCTGACTAGTACTACCTTTCCCTCTGGGTCCTTGAAAGTGGCCTTGCCCTGGGCAAATATTATTGAGAAGCTGGCATGGTCAAATTTCCCAATAGAGATTAAGTTAGCCAATAGGTTAGTAGTATGCAGTGCATTTCTGAAGACTAGTTCAATGTTTCCCTGACCCATTCTGACTGTCTTTCTTACAGTGCCAAAGCCCACAATATGGAACATATTATCTTTAGATGCAGCCTGCTCTTGTTGGGGTGTAGAGAAAGGTGTGTACTCTAAAAATGCTTCTCAATCAACAAAGCAATAATCAGTAGCTTCATAGTCTGCAAATATAGGGACCATTCCATTCATCATATTCAGGGTCACTCTGGATTGATCTGTGGTGGAAATTGTATACTGTGCAATGGGTGCTGTTGTTGTGGCCAGTGTATATGTTGTCTGTGTTGTATCTGCTGGAGTTATTGGGTTTGTGTTGGCTAAGTGGGCCACAGATGTGTTTAGTCTCTTGGGGTTAGTGCTTGCTGTTGATGCTGCAAGTGTTGCTAATGCCTGCTCACAGTTTCTAAAGCTTGTTGGGAACTGCCCCTCTTTTCCACTACCTTGCCAGTAGCATTTCTTGATTGTATGTCCTAGTACATTCACAGTTTGGATTTGTGCAAACAAATTTGTCCTTCTAGGGCCTTGTATCTGTTTGCAGAGCTGTGACCAATGGTGTTGTGACCTTTTGGAGTTTCAGGCATTCCCAATGAACTAAAAGTCCCAATACAAGATCTGTTGAATTTTTGGTTGAGTACATGCTAGCTACAATGGTATTCCACAATTCCAGCAAGGATGTCATGATAGTGGATCAGAAAGTGAGGTCAGATATGTTTGCTCCCTTTTCTGTAGCATTTGCCCATTTTATGCACAGATCTGTGATGTGTGTCAGAAAGTCCATTCTATCTGTAAATCTAGTGGATTGGAGTGCATTTTTGGCACCCATAGCTGCCAGCTCAGACATCACCCTGTATGCATCTGTGAGTGACTTTCATGCTTCAGCAGCTGTTCTGTCCATTTTGACCCCCAGTCCAACCAGGTTTTTGCAGTTGTATACAATCAGTCTAAATGTCCATGCATCTCATAGGTTCCAGTCAGCAGCTGAGAAGTTGTCAGAGAACCAGCTTGAGGTTTTAGATGTTTCTGATTTTATAGGGGTGTCTAGGTTTCCAGCTCCTAGTTTTGGGATAGTTCCTTCTAAGTAACCTTTTGCTCCATGAGCTCTAGCTGCTATCAGGACCCAATTTTTAAAGTGGATAAAATTTGTTCTGTCAAATTGCTGGTTAAGGATTGAATTTTTTTCTACAGGAAAATAACTATGGGGCCAATAATCTATAAGTACTCAAACCCTCAAAATGTTGCAGTGAGTGGAGACAACTGAGGGGAAAAAAAACTATTTGTGTATGTAATATAAGTAAGTATCCAAATAAGGTTTGCATAGCAAAGTGTTGCAAACATAAGAATAGTGATGTATATCATATGATAAATAAAATAAGAAAAGAAAGACAAATGAGAAATGAAAGAATGTAAGATGAGCCTAACTGTTATATTTCAATAACAACTAAATTCCATATCATTAAAATAATACATGAATCCAAGGACTTTAATGTGCATGTGCAAAGACAAATACCAAACTTCATAAAATTGATTTGTCTAGTTAGGCACACCAAATATCTTGACCAGTCCATCTCCCTGCAGCAGCTATTTTATTTTGCCAAGTTTGTGTTCTATTTCAAATTGCCCTCTCTATTTTCATTATTTAAAATATATCATTGTTCTTTATCTACATGTGACATTTCATATGCCCCTTTTTTATCTGTATTTTGATTGGACATTCAAGTGTTCAACATTCTTGTCTCTTTATTACAATGTTTCTTTTTCCTTTACCTGCACATTATCTTTCTTTGTGCATTGACCCAATGCTATTTACACATACTCATTAGAAAAGATTTCAACATGCCCAACTATCTCTTAAACACAAAAAACATGAGCTGGTGATTGGCCCTTAAATATACATGAACACATGTGTATATTTACAATAGGAGGCAGATATAAAGTACATAACAAATCACAAGAGTTTAATTATAAACATTGTATGCAAGGGGACTAACAAGTAGCAGGCAGTGCAGCTAGAGAGGGTATCCTTCACAGATGAAATTCAAGACATATTTCTCTCCAGCAACAGGTTGCTATCTTTTTATATACTTGTGTTACTAGCTTATCAAGTTGATATGTTGGAGAAAGATTTCAGCATGCCAATGCAACTATTTCCAAGTATGTAATATCATGCTTTGGTCCATTGCCTCTTTGAATGCTATAAAGATATTTCTAATGTAGTCTTACTACTCTTTCCTCTCCTACCTTTTACAATTGATATGTTTGCCTCCCCAATATCAATGACTTCACTCCTAAGTGCATTCAGAACAATCCAAAATGGTTTCTCTTTTTTCAAAAGAGCCATAGGTGCTATAAATAGCATTCAATTGCTGCTTGTCCATCAGCTGTTGAACAACACACTCTTTACAACTGCAAAAATCCTCGTGCAAGTTCTCATTTTCTAAGACTGCATAGCTATCAACTGCAGAAATATGCTATTTCAGCAGTCCAATAAAAATCACCATGACCTTGTTAGATAATCAATCTTTCTTCAGATTCTGAAATCAGATAATGGCATGCTGCTTGCAATTCGGTGTACCTTCAAGCCTAGAGCAAGAAGGAGCAAATAACTTCTGAAAAATAGAGTTGAACTCACACATGGTTCAATGAATGTCTGAAAAACTCTGGCTGCTACTAGCAATGCAAGTTTTCTTGTGACTTTGTGGTGCAGGAGTCATGGTAGCACTGTATTTGCAAACAAGTGGCATAGGAGTGACAGGTGGAAGTGAAGTGGTCTAGAAAAACATTAGAATAGATATAAAAAAAATAAAAAGAGTGATGCAAGTGCCTAACTTTTCTTCTTCCTTTACTGGTGTCCAATCTGAATTCATACCATCACTTTCATCATCACTAGAAGCAAGTCCCTGAGTTGCCTGATAGGCATGTGTACTACAAGCAGTAAAAGGAGCAAGTTAATCAAAAGCTTTCAGATGAATCCAGCCAACATTAGCAAAAGCCTCAGCTCCAAAATTCTTGTCTACAAATGCATCCTAAGTTCCTTGTTTTTCTAAAATGACTTGAACATTCTCTTGATCATCTCAAAACCAATCTGAGTAATTGCAAATAGCATTCACAAGCTCATAAGTCATCTTGAGCTAATTGATAATGTATCAATAGTGTTGAAAATGAATTATTTTTGAGCTATGTATTCACACTACAATACTTGTTTTTACAGGAGTTTGAGGTCTTTGGATCACCCTTGATAATGATTTCATTGATATGGGCAGCCACTACCATAAATGTTGGCTTCTTGAAAGACATGCCATCACCAGCCTTGGACTTGTGATCAAGAAGGTATTGCAGAAGCCAAGCCTCATCATTTGTGCTTCAGGATGCATGAGGAATAGACTTTTTTAGAACAGAGATAGAAGTAGAAGAAATTTCAGCCTTATGGCATGCCACATGGCCACTCATAGTCATATAGAAGTTAGAGTGACATGTTTTTAATGAGAATGAAAATTGTCACACTTACATCTTGGCATGATCTAAAATAAATATTCTAGTATATTAATAAGCAGAATATTGCAGATTTGGAATTCAAATTGCATGCTAAACAGGCTGTTAGGTTATCCATCATTGGTCTGACAAGTTATCAAAGCACACTTTTGTTGCTAGTGCCAGTGTATCATTCATTCACTAAAACAAATACAATAACTGAGTTTGTGACAAAAAGTATTCTGAAACATAAGCATCTCATCAGCTCATCACCACTGGCTCTTTCTTACTCTTGTTAATAAGTACTTCTGGTGAAACTATATTAATCCATCATATCAAGGCAGTGGGCCCATATAGAGTACTATAATTTTTTATACCTACTGTATAGTTACAGTTACTGATGAGTCAGCATAGAAGCTGTGTCTGGGAGTTCCTTTCAATCTAATCCATCTTTTATACTGATTATGAAATCTCCATCATACACAATTAAAGCTATTATGTTGCACACAAAGCCATCTGAAGCCAGGGCCTTGAGAAATTTAAATCTCATGTAGTAGAGTCACACTTACATGGATAGAGAGCATTTTCCAGCAAGAGTTGGGTTAAGTCTAGACATTTGATATATGCATTGAGAAGACACAACAAAAAAAATATTCATGCTCAAACATGTTTTATGATCTTGAGTGGAAGTTGAGCAATGGGGAAAATAGTACTTGTATATAACCTGATGACCATAAGTCTTTTCTTGTACTGTGAATGAGTCTTGCCAGGTTTCAAATCTATGTTGAAGATTCAGTCATGTAAAAAAAATGCCAAGATACTAATGGCTTCCATAAATGCCAATTTGTAACCAATGCAGATGCAAGGCTCAAAACTAACTGTTGAATAGAATATAAGTCTAAATTAATAGCATAATTAGTAAGCAAATTGAGGTCAACTGATTAAACTCTACATATTTCAAACAACCACAATATAATAGTAAACAACTAAGGTATCATACTACAAATTATGGAGCAAAAAATGAGTAATTAAATGACCAAAAACATAATAGAAAAGGTAATTGAGTAGGTGCAGCACAAGTAAGGAATCTATCTCAACACTTCCTTTGAATATCTTGAGTGGAAGTTGAGCAATGGGGAAAATAGTACTTGTATATAGCCTGATGACCATAAGTCTTTCCTTGTACTGTGAATGAGTCTTGCCAGGTTTCAAATCTATGTTGAAGATTCAGTCATGTAAAAAAAATGCCAAGATACTAATGGCTTCCATAAATGCCAATTTGTAACCAATGCAGATGCAAGGCTCAAAACTAACTGTTGAATAGAATATAAGTCTAAATTAGTAGCATAATTAGTAAGCAAATTGAGGTCAACTGATTAAACTCTACATATTTCAAACAACCACAATATAATAGTAAACAACTAAGGTATCATACTACAAATTATAGAGCAAAAAATGAGTAATTAAATGACCAAAAACATAATAGAAAAGGTAATTAAGTAGGTGCAGCACAAGTAAGGAATCTATCTCAACACTTCCTTTGAATTTATAACCCAATGAAGAGTCAAGCCACAATAATAATCATATCCATATTTTTTATAAGACATTCAAGCCTTGGTCAAGATAATGTCTTTGTAAATAAGTTAGCAACATTATCTTCTGATAAAATCAGTTCCATGTTTACATCCTTTTGTCTGACAGCCTTATGAATTCAATAGACCTTTATATTGAGATGTTTAATTTTGCTGTGACTACCAGTATTTTTAATGAATGCAACAATCATGTTGCTATTGCATTAGACAACAAGAGGTTGGTCCACTCTAATATCTACTTCCAACAACCACAAAAACATTTACATTGCCTGTTTTCCTACCTCCAATATACTTATATATTCTACTTAACTTATTGATGTACTGATTTAACTTGTGTCTTTGTTTTCCAGCTCACTGAACCACCTGCTATTAGCTGATGATTTTCAAGTGTCTAAATTGTTGGCATACAAGGGATTCAAGAATTTATATGGCTCAATAACATCACCTTTTTAGTATGTGATAGCAAGCTCTTGTGTGGTCTTTGGATACCAATGAATGGACACAGATCTTTGACATACCACATTAAAACCATCATTGCAAAAGCCATGTCTGGACATGTTCTGTTAGCAATATAGTTTAATAATTTCAATGGCTTTCAATGTTTGTCCTGTATAAAGTAGGCATCCTTTACAAAAGTAAGTATAGGTTATGAGTTGGATAGATTGACATTAAAAAGTAGTGGTGTATATTTTAAATTTGTATCTTGCATTTCAAATGTAGAGAGCACCTTATTCATGAGTTGTTTTTGATCAATCATGATGTTATCCATGAATTTGTCAATAATCAGGGATATGCCAAAGACCTTGTTGGGTTTTCTTAAGGTCAGTAATCTTGTAAGTGCCCTTTAGTTCCTTCTTTGTTAACTCTGCAACTTTGTCAGAAGTTGCTCCATTAATACATTATCTGCATAAGTTGATGATATGATTAATTCAAATACACACATTAGTACAAGATTGGCAATGACCAAGCTTGGTAAATATGCTATTAAGCTTATGAAACCAGTTGTTTCTGTCATTCATTGTGCCATAGATTGTATAGTTCATATGTAAAACTTTGTCAACACTTGGTAACTTGTAGTGACTTTTGAAGCCCTCTGAAATTTTAAAGTAGTTCTCTTCTTGGAGTTTGTATTAGAGTAGGCATCAATGAAATCAATGAGGCCAACTTTGAATCCACAAGACACAATTGTGATGAGAAGAATTCTGACAAATTTGTATTTGACCATTGCTGCAAACAATCCTTTGTAATATTTTTTTAGCCTTTAAATAAATCTTTTCACCACACTTCTTGCCCTCCTCCTCAATATCAGCCCATCTCCATTGACCTTAATATCAAATACACACTTTGTTTTGATTATGTTGATACTGGCTGGACATGGTACTGCTATAACAATATCTCTCTCATTTCATCTTACTATTTTCTTTTCCATTGCAGGTCTTCAAAGGTGATGTTTAATAGGATTGTTAGCTTCAGCACATAATGACAGGATGAATCAGTCCTGTGGTTCTAGAGGTAGGCCAACTGACATTGATGCAGGTGTATCTGAAGCATCAGTGAAGTGTTCATCTTTACTGAGATTTGGTGAGTATTGACAGCTTCCAATCCAATTCAGTGTTAACACCTTTTTTCATGATTAATTCTGATTCTGGTTTCTTTGCAGCCAAATATACAGACTTTTATGAAGCTAGTAGATGGGTGATGCAAGGTCAAGTTTTATGTGGCACTAAAGAGAGTTTGAGAAGTTGTATGTTTTTGACTGTTAGTGTTTTCAGTATAGAAATTAGAAGTAAAGTTGTAGTTGTATCAACAATAATTTCATCTGGTTCTTTGTTTTTCAAATTAGCAGGAGTGACATTAAGCTGGTGATTGGTAATGAGAAAGTCATAGTTCTTGTTGTTGTCAGTGTTGTTGCTTTTAGTATTGTCCTCCTCCTGATCCATGAGAGAACAGTGCCTAGATCCCTCCTCAAATCTAAGATTGTGTGATTATATGATTTCTCAGTCTTGAGTATCAGTACCTGATACATCTCTCAGCTCTTGAGCCCCAATAAATCTATCCTTAATGGCATGCTCAGTTAGCTTGCCACTTTCCTATTTCTTTGAAACATAGATGCACATGATGCATTCTCAGACATATAAGTGTCTGATGTCTTAGAAAACTCCTATCCACACCTCTTCTGGTATAGTGCCTGAGTGACAAGCTGAAAGTAACAAATTTTTGACATAGTCTACAAACTCTCAGGCTTGAGCCCACCATTTTGAAGGCAGATCTGCATCTGCTAGCATGACCTAAAGAGTGCCAGTTGTGACTCCAATCAAAATCAACCTCTCAGCTGTTTTATTTAACATGAAAGAATATGAGACAGTAAAGTCAGCTACAAGACTCTTTGCAGAAGTAATCTTTCTATAATGTGCTTTAGAATTCTGATGCATTATCAGTTCATACAAACACTATCAGCCACCCAGTAATCCTCTCAGACTCCACTTTATACATTTTTGGAGCCTGTAAGCATGTCTTTGCTAAATGATTTGAAAGGAAAAAGAACTTCATTGTATATACTGCACTTCTAATAGATTTAATGCAAGCTGGTCTGCACAATTAATATTTATAGACTGCAAGACAACCTTTTCAGGAATTAGATGACTATTATATGATTGCTTCCTCATATTTCCTACAATACACATTGACCTGTTGTGTCAACCTTTGTGATTTTCAGGCTATTAACCAATTTACTTGCCTTATTTATGTGGTAACACTAAAGTGGGAAAATCTTTGGTGCCATGTCACTGTGTTTATAGGACTTTGGAGTGATCATGCTGTTAATGCCACTAGCATAAGTGTAGTAAATGATACTGACACCAGGTACATTCTGTCACAACCCATTCCCTGAAGCCCTGTACACCGCCTGACAGACCCCCGCTCCCCCGGAACCCCCCCCCCCCAACACTTCGTCGAACTTCCCCAGCACTCTACGCCTACTCTGGCTAACTCCAACACATTCTTGGCTAACTCCAACAGCCTTCTGGCCAACTCCAACGTCTTCCCCGCAGCCACCAGCGACTCCCCTGGACTTCCTGAGCCCCTGGGACCACTCCCCTGCCATGCCTGACCCCATTACACATCATCAACTCGACACCCTGGCTCCTCCGACTTACCCTGGGTATCACAACAGCCTTGGAATGGACCACGTCACAATTGATCCCATCAACATATCAACACGGCCCGCCCTCTGGTCGTTACTAACACCCGTCGACTCCATCGAGCTCCACCAAGCCCCGCCACCACAGCCGATGTCCCTGGAGCTCTTCAGTAGTCAGTATATAAGACATAGAGTAGCTCCTCATACTCTAGTCTTGAGATTACTTATCTATCTATCTACCTTTCTGATGCATTTCTGATTGTTTCTTCTCATGTTTTGTGTCCTGTGTCTCATTTTTCTTATTCTCAGTCTCCCAGTCTTATCTCGTCTCTGTTCCATTATCTTTTTGTTATCATTCTGTGTCTCTGCCTGAATCTATTCTCATTCTCATCTTGTCTTCGTCTCATTTTGTTTGACTCCGTCTCGTCCCGTTGATTCTGTCTATTGTGTTCAAGTCCTCTCGACCATAACATCCTCACGAACTCCGCAGTTATGATTACAAACCTCCAACACTCATTACCAACCCCGGACCCTGCTATACACTCAGCTCCAAACCCCATCAACCCCTGTTGATCCCCCATCAGAACTCTGGCTCCGCTCCTGTCATCTGCATAGCCTCCGCCTCCTCCACACCCACAATACTCACACATGGACTTATGCCTGAACCCCACCAAGCCCATCCCCCTTCCCCACAACTCATCCTCTACTCCTCCAGACCTTCCCGGACTTGCTCAGATCAATTTCCCCTGACTATTCTCACAAGTCCCCAGTGTTTGGAATATGTCACGACCCGTCCCCTGAACCCCCGCATATCGTCCATCAACCCCCCAAACCCCCAAAAAACCCCCGACGCTCCGCCGAACTTCCGCCCATGCCCTGCGCCTATTTCGGCTAACTCCGACGCCTCCCCAGCTAACTCCGACGGCCCCCTGGCCAACTTCAGTGCCTTCCCCGCAGCCACTGACACTTACCCTGGGTCTCCTGAATCCCGAGAACCACCCCCGCTGTTCCCAATCTTTGCCACCCATCATCAACTCAACACCCTGGTTCCTTTGACCTATTCCGGAGTATCACGACAACCTCGGGGCGACCCACGTTCCCCAATGATCCCATCAACGTATCAGCACAGCCCAATCCTCAATTGCAACCAACACCCGCCCACTCCGTCGAGCTCCGCCAAGCCCCGCCGCCACAGCCGACGTACCCCAAAGTTCTCCGGTAGTCAGTATATAAGCTGTTGAGTAGCTCTTTGTACTCTAGTCTTGATATTGCTTAACGTTACCTATGGTCTGATTGTTTCCTTCTCGTGTTTCATGTTTCGTGTTTTGTGTCTCATTTTCTTATCTCAGTCTCCCAGTCTTATCTCAGTCTCCCGGTCTTGTCTTGTCTCCATTTCGTTATTGTTCTTGCTATTGTTTCATATCTCTACTCGAATCTACTCTTGTTCCATATCAACCCCATCCCATTTCATCTGACGCTGTCTCGGTGACTCCGTCTGGCCATGTGCCCAAGCCCTCGTCAACCTAAACGACCTCACAAACTCCGCAATTACAATTACGAACCCCGACACTCCTTCACCAGGTCCGAACCTTGCTCTTCGCTTGGTCCCAGACTCCATCAACTCCAAATGATCTCCCATCAAACCCCGGCTCCGTTCCCATTGATCACACAGCCACCTACCCCTTCGCTTCCGCAAATCTCCCATACGGTCTTCTGCCTGAACCCCGCCAAGACTGTCTCATTTCCTCGCAATCCGACTTCTCTGGACCTCCCCGGATCTGTCTGGATCACATCCCACCAACTATCCGCACCAGCCATCAGTGCCCGGAATGTTTTCGAGTGTTCGGTTACCAGTGCAAGGGGATCACGCCCGCCTAGTAAGGACTCGCCCAGTGCAGCTGAGCCCCCAAGGTCAGCGGAACCTGACATAATATCAAGACTCTACCTTACCCCGTCTGTGATGCCCGCATTATCTCCGCACACACGATCAAATAACTCTGATGTCTATGGTCTACCCGTGCCTGGAAACCCTTATGGTTCATATGGCCCTGCCCAATTTGCCGAGGCACATTGAGTTGCGGATCTGACACCAAACGTCCCCTCCGCTCCGGTTACATTCATACAACAGCTCCCCCCACGGACACCCTCCCCAACTCACACCCAACCTCCAACCCCTCGCGCAAACCATCAAATCATCTCCCACCCCACTCTTACCCTCTCCACCAACTCCGTTCTCTCGCACAAAGTTGACCCCGACATCACCCAAAGAACAACATCCTAAAACCTGGCGACCATCTGACCAAACAAGCAACAATGTCTCCAGCACTGCGCCAACCCTCCGACCAAAATAACGCCAACCCGCCGTGGAACAGTCACCCACTGTGCGAGGATTGCCAGCTATGAAGAGACCACTGAGAACGCGCTTCCCCGAAGCCCGCCTGTGGATCCACCGACCCACTAGCAACCCCGCAGACCAATGAACGCGACTAATCACCAACAACATCACCAAACCCTACTATTGACCCCCTCCCGAGGAACTATGCCCTCTGACAACTAGCCCCGAAACCACCGAAATCAAGCTCGACCCAACAACCCCAACAACAGAACAAGAACCTCAGACCTAGGCTACGCTCCAATCCCAGGACCGGCTTCCGGACCTTGGTCGACTCGGCCGTCACCTCTGCCCAACAAATGAAGGGGCCCCGACACCTCCAACCCAACCCTGACAATCCCAGCACAAGACCGAGACATCCCCGAGCTTCTAGACGTTAATGAGGAGAACCACGGTACCCCACTCCCGACAAGGGACAACTCCGGACCACGCCGCTATTTCAACACATCCTCCCACACAATCCGGAACCCCCGACAACAAGGACCCTGGATGCCAAACCTCCCCGCATGCCACCCCCGAACCCAAACTCCACCACCAGACTCCGCCACCTCCCACAAAGGAATCCCCAGCATAGGAGCCACCCCGAACTAACTATAGGAAAAAGGACCCTATACGAAGTAGTTCCCTAAGTACTCTAAATTCGCTGACATGTTCATATAAGGGAGGGAGAAGCCCCACCACCACCCAGAAAACAACGATCGGCCGTTTAAGCGACCTGACGACCCAAAGGGCACATGCTCCAATATCCTCAAAGGACCCCCCCCACCTGGCTCGACGACCCAAACAACCCCGCGCCAGCCCAAAACTGCCCGACCCAGACCCCTCCAAACCCTTCAACACAGCTCCAGACCCTGGCGACACAACTCCAGGGCCTCCACTCCGACCACGACATTTGATCAAGAGAACTCACGGCGCCAGCAATGATGCCCTGGTAGCCCCAACTCCACAACATAAATCACCACCCGCTCTGAATCCCGCCCCTATGCCGGAATATGTCCGTCGAACAGGGACCACGTCATCGGAGCATCCAGAAAAGTGAGCGGTGCCTCTCCCCACTGCCACCCCCACACTTGCAACAATCTCCGGGCCGCTCCGGAACACAAATGAAGAGTTGCCTTGACCCTGCCGCGACTCCCGGGGAGCCCCACTCCAGTGCCTCCCCGCAACTGACCTCCCCGCTGCCCCAACAACCATGAACAACCAACAAACCCCCACCGAGTGACCCTTGTGTTGACTCCGGGACCACCCACTTCTTCCCCGATGAAGGAACCACCAAACCCCAAACCCCCAAACTCGAGGGAATATCAGAAATACGTAAGACCCCTCTGCCTGTCTCGGGACTTACCTTTGGTGAGGAAAGCAATGTCACGTAGATGATCCGGAACCCCAAATCACGGCCCCAGACCCCAAAGGAACTGGTCGGGACTGATCACCCTGCATCCTGCCCCCTCGGTCATCAACACTCCGGAGCACACCAAAGCACCACTCGAAACATGCCCACCCACAGACGCAACACTCCGGAACACGACCCCAACCCGGACCAACTATGCCATGAGGACGAACCTCACCTCACCGAACCCCGCCAGTGAAGAAGGCCCCGCTGCCTTTGCCACCAGTGCCGGCATAAGGGCCAGATCACGGGAAGACCTCCGTTTCCCCCACCAACCCCACTGCCAAGAAAACCCAAGCCCCAAACCCGCTGGGCACCGTGAAAGATTCGAAGGCCCACCCTCCGATACCAATATGGCGCATGTCCCAGCCACAGACAAAAGAAAACCCCTACACCCCTGGTCAGAATTTCCGAGAATCGAACTCAATAACACTGCCCGAAATGCCACAGAACTCCACCGGAGAACTCCCACCACCCCCACTGAACCTCGGGAGCCCCCCCTGCGATGCCCCGCCCCGTCCCGACAAACCCCGGGACTAGCCAGCACAGACGGCACTAGCGGGCGTAACCCCCGCCTCTGGATTCACTAGGGATTCAACTCCCTCTCACACCCCTGTGTGTTTCGCTTACTTCGCCCTCATACAAACTAAAACCTCACTTCACATGCCCAGGGACCAAGAAAAGGGCATGTTCGCATACAAAAAAAATTATATATACAAAAGGCGAGGGAGGCAGCAAGTCCAAGAGCAGCAAGGAGCAAGGCCCGCACCCATCTCACTCCCTCCCCGGACCCCCCGGCAACCCAACCCCCAGGTTGACTTCCATCTGGGCCCACACCACTGCTAAGACCTCCACCAACCCCAGCAGTGCCTCCCCCACGTCAGCCGCCACCTCCCACCACGACCCCGGGGCCACTGCATTGCGTCGCCGATGCCCCACCAACAACCTCTCCAATCGCGCCATCCCCTGCTGCAACTCCAGAGGCTGAACTGTGGACCCCTGCGTCAACCCATCCTGAATTGACGCGAACGCCGTGGAGGCACCGTCCAAGAGGACCCAATGCTCCTGCACCCAGCCTAAACCCAGAAAATGAACCATCAGTAACAAACGGAGGAACGGGAGACAACTCACGAAGGATTCCCGTGCGCCCCAAAGCGGCCTTGTTGGCCAACCAGTCCTCCCTCCGCCTCGCCACCTCCAGCTCCACCCACAGCGCATCCCCCTCCGGAGCTCGTCCCTGCCCCTCCGCCTCCCCCACAGGCTGCCCCTCCATCTGCGTCAGACGCTCCCGCAAGCCCCGCACCTCTAACGCTTGCTCCGTCGCCACGCGCACCGAAGTGTTCCTCTCCTGCTCCATCGCTTCTTTCTCCGTCTGCGCCACATCACGATCCTCCCTCGCCTGTCAGAGCTCACCCTCCCGTACTGCCAACGACGTTGTCAAAGCCTCCACCTGCTTGCAAAGAAAGACCTCTGTGATCGAAGGAATAGGCGCGGGGGGACTTGACAACCGTCCCGAGGGAATGCCCGGGGTAGGGGAAAAAAGGGAAGACTCCGGAGGCCCCGCCGATGACTCGCGCCCACGCAGCCTCTTGCTGGGTCCCGCCCCCGAGGGTGGGGAGGCTCGACGCTTCCCCCGAACCACCGCTGAGGATGCCCCCTTCCCCTTTGGCAATGCAGGACGAAACTTGGTCCGTTTCGGAACCCCCGGAAAATCCACCACCACCACCACGGACGACTCTACAAAGCCCCGTCAATCATCCCAAAAAGAAAAGTCAACATCACTTACGACTCTGGTCCCTGACGCTAGCATGGCACCGACGCTCAAACTCCTCCCCCCCACTGTCGTACACCACCACCTCGTCCGAATCAGCAGGAGGGACTACTGGAACGCTGGGGGAAGACATGACAAAATTTGAGAAATTCCAGGGTACGTCCAAAGCTTTTAATTGATTGAGGAGAACCCTGACAAAGCGGCGGCTGCGCTTCAACTTTGTCTCCCACGCCGCTATCACTTGCTGCGGGTTGATCAATATTGCTCGGCTTTGACTCCCATGCCCCGCCGATCCCCGTCCTGCTCCCCGCGTCTCAAAGGGTCTTGACGCTGAAGGAGGGGTGATGTCACGACCCATCCCCTGAACCCCCGCACATCGTCCATCAACCCCCCGAACCCCCAAAAAACCCCCGACGCTCTGCCAAACTTCCGCCCATGCCCTGCGCCTATTTCAGCTAACTCCGACGCCTCCCCAGCTAATTCCGACGGCCCCCTGGCCAACTTCAGTGCCTTCCCCGCAGCCACTGACACTTACCCTGGGTCTCCTGAATCCCGAGAACCACCCCCGCTGTTCCCAATCTTTGCCACCCATCATCAACTCAACACCCTGGTTCCTTTGACCTATTCCGGAGTATCACGACAACCTCGGGGCGACCCACGTTCCCCAATGATCCCATCAACGTATCAGCACAGCCCAATCCTCAATTGCAACCAACACCCGCCCACTCCGTCGAGCTCCGCCAAGCCCCGCCGCCACAGCCGACGTACCCCAAAGTTCTCCGGTAGTCAGTATATAAGCTGTTGAGTAGCTCTTTGTACTCTAGTCTTGATATTGCTTAACGTTACCTATGGTCTGATTGTTTCCTTCTCGTGTTTCATGTTTCGTGTTTTGTGTCTCATTTTCTTATCTCAGTCTCCCAGTCTTATCTCAGTCTCCCGGTCTTGTCTTGTCTCCATTTCGTTATTGTTCTTGCTATTGTTTCATATCTCTACTCGAATCTACTCTTGTTCCATATCAACCCCATCCCATTTCATCTGACGCTGTCTCGGTGACTCCGTCTGGCCATGTGCCCAAGCCCTCGTCAACCTAAACGACCTCACAAACTCCGCAATTACAATTACGAACCCCGACACTCCTTCACCAGGTCCGAACCTTGCTCTTCGCTCGGTCCCGGACTCCATCAACTCCAAATGATCTCCCATCAAACCCTGGCTCCGTTCCCATTGATCACACAGCCACCTACCCCTTCGCTTCCGCAAATCTCCCATACGGTCTTCTGCCTGAACCCCGCCAAGACTGTCTCGTTTCCTCGCAATCCAACTTCTCCGGACCTCCCCAGATCCGTCCAGATCACATCCCACCAACTATCCGCACCAGCCATCAGTGCCCGGAACGTTTTCGAGTGTTTGGTTACCAGTGCAAGGGGATCACGCCCGCCTAGTAAGGACTCGCCCAGTGCAGCTGAGCCCCCGAGGTCAGCGGAACCTGACTGAATACCTCCGAGTGCCTGGTTGTCAGTGCAGGGAGTCATGTCCGCCTAGTAAGGACTCGCCCAGTGTAGCTGAGCCCCCGTGGTCAGCGGAACCTAACACATTCCATTTTTGAATTTGCCAGTGAAGACTTCTGCTTTATTGAAGAAGAAGCAAATCTTTCAATCCTCAAATACTGAGTGCCAGTCTACAAGATCAAGTTTGCTTATGAACATCAAGTTGACTGTCACATTGTATATATGCAGTGCATCTTTGAAAACCAAAGTATGCTCCTTGCCATCATTGATGACCTGGATCATGACATTCCTCATTTCTAGAATCATGAAAATTGTGCTTTCTTTTGATAATTGCCCAACTAACCTCACAACAGATTTATAGTTAACAAATACCTTGCAACTTTTTAAGAAATGTGTAGTATAGCCTGAGTTCATAAAGGAGCAGGACACATTAGATGGTATATTACCTGCTGAGATTTAGAGCAAGGCAGAAAAGGGTTGACATAGTGAGACAAAGTATTACAGGGAAAAGATGATCTAGAAATTTCATGTTGATAAATTTTATGCATTTTGTAACATTTCAACTCTTCAAACATATTTTGTTGTCTACCTACCTGTACAATGCCTAGTTGTGTGGTGCTCCAAATAGACTCATGTTCCATAAAAATTGACAGGAAATCATTTCTTATGCATGAACAATGTCATTGAAAGATGACACCACCAACCAGGCCTTTAACAATCAGGCCTGGAAAAATAAACTCTTCTGCATGATGTTCAAAAAAGAATTCTTGTTGCATGACAAATATGTAGGTCAATTTCCCAAATGTGAGCCAGCTGAGGTTGTTGATAATTGATTGAGGCCTTTGCCCTTGTTGAGCCAAATTCTGCAGAAAACCTGCATGATGGCACAGAGTTCAAGCCTCTTGACAAGCATATTTGACTTTGTGTCATGTGAATTTTGTTTGTTCTTGACTATAGTGATAGGCAGGACACTCAATGAGGACAATAAATATGGCTATGAAGAGTTGGAGTCTAAGCCTAGTGATCAGAAATGGATTAGGTTGTTTAAAGAGATTGCAAAGCTCAAGAAAAAAATTAGTCATTCAACATTCATTTTTTTATTGCTAATTGGCCTCTACAGCTTGCAAATCATCTGTGTTCATACACATCACATGTTAGGCACCTCCACTCCCACCTCCACCTCCACTCCCAACACCACCTCCAGGTTCAGCTGCTAACACTTTATTTGCCTCTGCCCATGCTGCACTCAAACATACTTCTGTCACGACCTGTCCCCTGGACCCCCGCACATTGTCCAGCAACCCCCGATTCCCCAAAAAACCCCCGACACTCCGCCGAACTTCCACCCATGCCCTGCGCCTATTTCGGCTAACTCCGACGCCTCCCCAGCTAACTCCGACGGCCCCCTGGCCAACTTTGACGCCTTCCCCGCAGCCACTGACACCTACCCTGGATCTCCCAAACCCCGAGAACCATCCCCGCTGTTCCCGATCTTCGCCACCCATCATCAACTCAACACCCTGGTTCCTCTGACCCATTCCAGAGTATTACGACAACCTCGGGGCGACCCGCGTTCCCCAACGATCCCATCAACGTATCAGCATGGCCCGATCCTCGATCGCAACCAACACCCACCCACTCCGTCGAGCTCTGCCAAGCCCCGCCGCCGCAGCCAATGTACCCTGAAGTTCTCCGGTAGTCAGTATATAAGCCGTCGAGTAGCTCTTTGTACTCTAGTCTTGATATTGCTTAACGTTACCTATGGTCTGATTGTTTCCTTCTCGTGTTTTGTGCTTCGTGTTTCGTTTTCCTTATCTCAGTCTCCTGGTCTTATCTCAGTCTCCCAGTCTTATCTCAGTCTCCCGGTCTTATCTCAGTCTCCTGGTCTTGTCTTGTCTCCATTTCATCATCATTCGCATTATCATTTCATACCTCCACTCGAATCTACTCTTGTTCCATATCATTTCGTCTGACACTGTCTCGGTGACTCCGTCCGACCGTTGTGCCCAAGTCTTCCCCAACCCTAACAACCTCACAAACTCCACGATTACAATTATGAACCCTGACACTCTTCCACCAGGTCCGAACCTCACTCTTCGCTCAGTCCCGGACTCCATCAACTCCAATTGATCTCCCATCAAACCCCGGCTCCGCTCCCATTGATCACACAGCCGCCTACTCCTTCGCTTCCGCAAATCTCCCATACGGTCTTCTGCCTGAACCCTGCCAAGACCATCCCATTTCCTCACAATCCAACTTTTCCGGACCTCCCCGGATCTGTCCGGATCACATCCCACCAACTATCCGCACAAGCCATCAGTGCCCAGAACGTTTTCGAGTGTTCGGTTACCAGTGCAAGGGGATCACGCCCGCCTAGTATGGACTCGCCCAGTGCAGCTGAGCCCCCGAGGTCAGCGGAACCTGACAACTTCCATCTCAGTCAAGGCACCAATCCACACTCAACTACAGTGGCTCAAAAAACTGTCCCAATATTTTATACTTTTTGAAAGATGACATTGGCATGAAAGATTGGAAGTATTTAAAATTCTGGTTAAATCATGCAAAATACTATAGCATCATAGCTACAAATTGCATTTTAATTTATGTAATTCAAATCAAGCCCAATGGAATAATGGCCATTTTAAAATATTCACTTGTCTTTCAAAAAGTATAAAACATTGGGACAGTTTTTTGAGCCACTGCAAATGTCAGGACAGTCTGCAGTGGGCATACTGCCTGACAAGATGTTGGCATTTTTGAATGAGATCAAGATTATTAAGCTGTGCAAAGGTTTCTTAGGTGGTTCACTGGTAAATATGTTGTTTAATGGTGAACCTGGTCCCAGTGGTTCTGTGTTTCTGAAGCAATCAGATTCATTGTTCATGCAAAATGTAACTTTGGTGAAGTGGCCAAGTGTTTCATTTTTGAGAGCTAGAGACAAGAGGAAATGTGCTGAATGATCTGGCAAAGTTCCAGGATGACCTTCATGAGTTCTCTTTTATTTTGTGGCCCTTGAGTGTTCAATCAGTTGTATCACTAGCTATGTCTGTCAAATATTAGTCACTTGGCTTGCCAGATTCAAGCTTTGCATCCATGTCTGCACTCTTCACTCTCCATGTTGCAGTTGCAGTTACAGCCTTACTAGCCCCTCCATATCCTGACATGAACCTGGCCTTCTGTATCTACAGTATCTGCATCTGCATCTGCCATGATGCTGTCATCATGCTCAGACAAGATTTCATGCCTCTGTAGATTGTAGATCTCATTCCAACCTACTTACTATGTATTATGTCCCCTTGTTTTTATAATTGATATAAGTGTACATCTTTTAAATTAGACCAAAATTCACAATATATATTGTAAACATGATGAGCGAGTCTATGTGCATGTGCTTGTTGTGTGCTGAGTGCCACAACTTGTCAACACAATATGTATTTCCAAATGGAGTTTCTGGGAAACATTTCAAAGTTTTCTGATCAGTGTTTCTCAAGGAACAGTAAAAGTCTAATCAGTTATTTTTAATAAACATAAGGAAAATTACCTAAGAAGTAGCTTTTAGAAATTTTACAACAGTAACTCCAGGGAGATAAAAAGGTACATGTTATGTATTTCTTGAAAAGCGTAAGACAAAAAACAATTTGTATCTTCTGTGTGTTTCTGTGGAGGAATTTTTTTCTATTTCTCAAGTAACATTTTAGGAACACAAAAATTCTTTCTTTACTATTTCCAACATTCTATTCAAACTGATTCTGGAAACACCTGTTAGAAACCACGCGACCTGTTTCTAGCAGGTGTTTCTCCAAATTTTTACAAGATTTCCTGAAGTGAACCTAGTCTCTAATGAGTACTACGGCCCGGGAGCTACTTTCTCTCATCTTCTATTTCTCAACCAAGTATTCAGTTGATATGGGGATGCAGGTTTCTAAACTCTGGGCAGCAGTACATCTCCTGTCATATGGAACGTTGTAGGTTCACGAGACCAATGTGAAGACCTCTTGTGGATCCTCGTCCCATAGAACTTGGACAGGAAGTCTTTCGAGGTGAGTAAATAGTCATGATTGAAAAGTCATTTTTGCGCTACGAACCGAGACTTTGAAGCTTCCTCCTCAACTCGACTGGTCCCGATATCAACACTTTTGGATCTTGACAAGTTCCCATTTCACATCCAGATTCTTACTGTTGAAAATATTCGATGTCAAGAAGTTGCCAAGTTTGTGCTCATTGTAGAGTATATGTCTTCCTAATTTTCGCCTACGAGAACACAGAAACAGGGGAACTCGCCCGATCCCTTTCAGCCATTGAAGTCTTGTATCTCGAACCAGATCCTCCTTTACTCAGACAATGCTCTGGAACCCTCACGTTCATTTATCTTCCTCTTTTCGCTCGACACTACCCAAACCTCATCCAACTTGCTCTTCTAGTGGACACGATCTATCCATGTCATCCATTCTCGCCCCCAAAACCGTACCATTTGTTGCTCTTCAAGAGCTTAACTTGGTCCTTCTGTCCACTCGCAGAGAATGCAGCTATCTTACTAGTTAATCTTCTGCTAACGTACTGTCAGGATACTTTGATCGTTGGAATGACCTACTTGTGTTCTCTGTTAATCAATCCCTCTCAGAATCCAGGACAATAGATGAATAAGGAAACGAGAACAATCGATACGGACTCAATAGGCTCATGTACCTCTCGACAGATGTATGTAGTGTTCGGGGGTGATGCCTTTGAGATCCTTACGTCGCTGATCATCTCAGGGTGCTTATGTCGAACTTTTGGAGCTTGGAGACCTTCCATTGCATATCCAGTCTCTGGCTGTTGGAATTGTTCAATGTACTGATGACACGCTTTTTTGTGACCTCTTTGCAATAATCAAGTCCTCTCAAAACCTCAAACGATAAAGGGGTTCTGACAATGATCTATGTATGTACTGATTTTCTTGTAGCTGATCTTGGTTGTCCGATGTCGGAATTAAGTTCCAGAATGTATTCATATAGCTTTGTTTTTGTCTGACGTATTGATCATCATCTTACGTAGGTGCCCAGACTCTGATAGTATGGTTTATTGAGATCAACAAGTCAAAAAAAGCCTTTAAATTGGAAATATGGATGAACGACGTTTTCTACACATCTGATGGCTTCTTCTCGATACTCGATCCTCGAGAGTTCATTGAAGCTAGTCCATCCTCACATCTGACGACTTCTTTTCAATTCGACCCCCGAGGTTTCATTGAATCCACTGATGGACACACTTATTCCTACACATTCATGTTTTCATTTCGAGGGCTATCAACCAATCATTCTTAACGAGTCGTAGCTAGAGTTTATATGAAGCTTGAGTATTTGTGGCTGAGGTAAGCGTGAAGTCCGTATACCCGCCCCGAGCACTCTCCTGAATTATGTTGGCGTATAGTGGGACACCGCCGGTGAAATTGAGCGGTTCGACCCGCTTGCCCGGAACATTTGCACCTCTGTACCACGACTTCGCATGGCCAAAGAGACCTTTGGAGAAGATATTGCCCACACGCCGGACCCAAGCTTCCGATCCTTCCTGTGTTGCTTCAATCCGGGTATAATTGTGCTGACGGAGGTAGGTGAGACAGTCAACAATCCAATCACCTTGGAGTTCCTGCTAAGAGTAAGCATTCGGTGACACTGTGTTAGTGAAAAAACTTACAGCGCATGTAGGCCCATTGCAGAACGCAGTGGGACCATGAGGGCCGTATGGGAAGAACATATTGGGAAAGCCTGCGACTGTCATTCCCAAATAAGTCGAGAGGCCCTGCTTCCACTTGTCGCCAATGGAAATGCCATCCATCCCCTTTATGTCAATTTGAGAGATACTTCCGGTCAATGCATCAAATCCCGTAGCAAGTACGAGCACATCGAGCTCATGCACCGCCCCATCCTGCATCTTCACCCCCTTCGGAGTGATTTCAATGATCGGATTTTCATTGACGTCAATGAGATCAACGTTAGGCCGGTTGAACACCTCGTAATACGACTGCTCCAGGCTGATGCGCTTAACTCCGAACGGGTGCGGCGGCTTTTCCGGTGCAAGTTTGCGCTGCATCCCAGGATCCTGAATTCGTTCGAGTACCTTCTCTCTCCAAAATGCATACACCTCGTCATTCACCTCCTGATCAGAGAAGAGTTCCTTGAATGAACCAAACCAGTAGTGGAACCCACCCTGGTTCCATAGGTCATCCAAGAAAAGATACCGCTCCTCCGGGGACATAGTGCAACGCGTGCCAAGGGGTACATTGTCATAATGGAATCCAGCGAAGGTTTGCAGACGACGCTTGAAAAGTATGGGATATTTTTCCTTTTTCATCTTAGTCTGAGTGGCGACGCTGATGGGGGACTGGTTCATTGGCAATGCGAGATTGGGTGTACGCTGAAATACGGTGAGATGGGTCACGATAGGTCCAGCCTCCTGGATGACCTGCACGCCGCTGGCACCCGTTCCAATGACACCAACACGTTTACCGGTCATATCAAATCCGGCTTGGGGCCATAATGCGGTGTGGTACACACTACCTTGGAAGGTATTGAGTCCTGATATGTCGGGAAGGAGGGGTTTGGATGCGTAACCGGTACAAAGGATAAGAAAACGAGGGTTGACGGTTATTCCAGTGTCGGTAAAGACGCACCAGCGGTTTGTGGTGACATTGAAGGAGGCGGAGGTCACTCTTGTGTGGAAAGAGATGTCACGGCTCAAGTCAAGTTTTCCGTTCACGTAATTGAAGTACTCGACGAGTTCCTGGCGGCCCGGATATTTTTCTGTCCAGTTCCAGTCCCTCCAGAGTTCTTCCAGGGAGAACTGGTAAATCGAGGAGTCGGTGTCAACGCGTGCGCCGGGGTAGGAGTTCCAATACCAGACGCCACCCAAACCACCGCCAGCCTCAAAAACCTTGACGGAGTATCCGGCCTTGCGCAGTGTGTGGAGCTGATATAGCCCGCTGAAGCCAGCGCCTACGATGAGAACGTCGATATTCTGCTTTTCGGCCATAAAGGTTCAATAATCAGATGGCGAATTCACTTTGCGCAACCTGATATTTATAAAGTTGGGACCAGCATTCGGCGATACAGGACAGTTTCGCCGGTGGTTTCAAAGAGTTCTTAGGTATCAGACACCGCTGGTATGGAGCATATCATCTTGCTGGTCTGAATGGGAAAAGATCTATAATCTCACAAGGCAAGTTAAATTCATGGGGGCCGCATCTTGATGGTATTGCCAGATGGAGGCACCTGGAGTGACCTATACATATTTGTAGCTCGAGAGCGGATAAGTATCCATTCGCCTGCGCGACATGCTTACATAACTGACGCTTCAGGTCAGTCACTAAAAGCCTGAGAGCTATGTGAGTATGTGAGTTGTATGAAGTCGAGTACTCGTGTCATCAAGAAGCTCGAGAGCAAACCCAATAGCATGTAGTCTATGTAGTTTCAGAGCCAGTGTAATCATGAGGCAGCAATGTAAGGTTTAAGGAAACATCAGAAATCATGAGAGTGCGGCCGCGCAACTTGACTCTGGATAGCCAAATTAGTAGGACGCCTGCAAAGAATGTCAAGAAAAGTTGTGTCTCGGTAGTGTCTTTGGCGGTAAGAGTTGATACTCCCGGCCCCAGGGGCATGGAATGTGCTGCCAACTCGAAATCTGACTTGACCATCATGGGAGAAATGACATTTGGTCATCCGATATATCTCCGCCTTCGAAAAGAGGCGCAGGGCTATATATTCAATGATTAAGTACAGTCACTTTCATCACGTTAAGCCCCTTTTGAGTTCCCGTTTTTGTTTTCCGCGATGGCCGGGCCTGCCGAAGGGTACTCGCGAGCGCGGTTACTGATGTACCTCTTCTAGAGAGTCAAAGAAACTGATATTACGTCTAGCTTGTCAAGTAAGTGTGATCATGAGCATCCTGGAAGGCAGTAAGATTGAACGTCACTCACTTTCTACAGCAAATTCTTTATCATGAGTAGTCGCTACTCAGTATTCGGCAATCCCGGCATCGCGGATATCAGGCCAAGGCAACCGAACAAGGCGGATCTCACAGGGGTTGAAGTAACGCTATGGGAATTGCCTGTGATCATTCTCTTAAGAGCGTGGTTTAATTGACATTAATTCAAACCGCCATTATGGCGAAATGAAGGCTGTATGAGTGAGATTGAGGTGTTAGAATGAGGAAGGAATTCAGCGTTGGTTGAGTTCTCGAGTCTCGGATCTCCGTCCCGAGAGAATGGCCGAAACTTAAGCTAAATACGAGAAGACTGAAAGGTGCGAGTAGAGAATGTACGTAGCTCTAGAACGTAATGGCATGGAGTAGGGATGGGTAGGACAAAAAAACGCGTGACGTAATGTGGATCTAAGAAGAAAAGCGCTGCGAGCGCAATGTGAGACGACTATAACTAGAATAAGTATTTACCTGCGAGCGCAGTGTGAGACGACGAGGTCACTGACACAACGCCCGCATGTTTATATACAAATGGGAATGGGACAAGGAGCTGGGGCCAATGTGACGAAGTGAGATCTTAATCCTGGGCAACCCCTCAATAACATCTTGCCCGATCCAGTGTGACGGTAGCGTGTGAGACACGGTAACGTCGCACGAGAATAAACTTAGAGTCTTTCGAAGGAACAGATGTAAGTCCTAGGATTGAAAGAACTAACTACTACGATACATTACGGGCATATATATATCGTAGAATTCTTGGCGTCGCACCGCTACATACGCCCTCCAGGCATCGTAGACAACGAAAGGAGTTTTGAAGTGTCGGAGCAACGATGACTTAACAGTTCGAGTAATGACAGTGGAGTCGAGCAAGGATCGAGGGTTCGAGTAAAGACCGTGAGTTCGAGTAAGGACCGTGAATTCGAGTAAGGACCGTGAAGTGGAATTAGTACTTCCT
Source organism: Termitomyces sp. 'cryptogamus' (assembly GCA_020091625.1). NCBI lineage: Eukaryota > Fungi > Basidiomycota > Agaricomycetes > Agaricales > Lyophyllaceae > Termitomyces > Termitomyces sp. 'cryptogamus'. The sequence continues at coordinate 4,558,830 of JAGYZC010000006.1, read as the reverse complement.
TGGGATAGTAACGCCCCAGGGGATGGGAGTAGTAGAAATAGAAGTATTAGTCCGACGAAGCATCGGTCGGCGAGGTGGCAAGTTTGGCCAGCTCGGGGTCCAAGTCTGGGTCGTACATTTCCTGGTCAGGGTTTTCGACTGGGGTCTCTTCGTTATTGACAGCGCTGGATTTCTCAGCAACAACTACGGTTGCACTAGACGCAGAGGCCATATTGGCTGCGGTATCGGCGCGAGGGGTGGCGGAGGCTCCAGATTTGTTGGAGACACGGGTAAGAGCGTCACTATTAACATCGAGGGGTAATGAGATAGAGGCAGTGGTGAAAGCGGCTTCCTCCCTGCGGGGGTAAGGAGAGTAATGGGGGTGACGGCGGTGAGATGGAGGGGTGGGATTGGACATATCAGCTGTAGATCCAGATCCCTGGTTTGTGCGCCTCTTGCGTGGGGTTTTGGGGGGAGCGTGAAGGTGAGGGGGAAGCAAGTCCTCCTGGCAAGCTCGTTGAAGCTCCACCCGCTGGCGTCTCTCCTCGCCGCGCTCACGATTTCGTTCTGACTGAGTGTGTGGCCTAAGGATGGCTGACAAGACCGTCTGCCAACGTAACTGGTTGATGTCTCCGTTGGGGCGTAGGAGACCAACATCGAGAAAAGACTGATAACGCCTATCGACGGAGGGGAACTGCATGGCGGTTGGTGGGATGGAATAGTAGGGGGAAAAGAAACCTTGACGATCGCTGTCCCAGGTTACGAGCTTGCAGGGGTAGGAAGGGTGGCGATTAAACATGTCAGCACAGTCGGAGTAGCCTACAGGCAAAGGGTTGTGATTGCCGTAGAACGGGTCCTTCCTACAATTGGTGTCCCAATCTCTGTAAACCTGAAATTGAGCTGGGGAAAGCATGAGCCCGATGCTCCGACTGTTGATATCGACCAGAATGATCATCCCGTCCGATGCGCGAAAGGATACATTGCTCGGGGTCTCATAATGATGGGGGGGACGAGGCCTGTTGTCTGGGTCGGAAGGAGCGGGTTTCTTTTTATGTGGTGAGTTGTGTCCCATGGAGGGCAGAGGGCGAGTAGGAGGGAAGTAAATTGAAGATGCAGTTATGCGAGCGGGAGGGCTCAAGCAAGAGACTGCAATTGAGCTTGAACGAGCGCTTTCTCCTCCCTTTATAGCCGTCGATCTTGAAATTTTCGAGTCAATTTTCATTTCTTTTTCCGATCCATTGAGGGAAATTTGAGGGTCATGCAGAGGCGGCTGACCAACCCCGATCGGCAACTCCGCCACAGTGCCTACGCCATGCGCCTCCAAGTATGGCTTGAGTAAGTCTAAGTCCTCGACTTGGCCCTTCATTAACCAGGTTTTGTCCCCTGATTTCCAGAGGACTTCGAATAGTATATTGTTGAGGGAACCCGCGTGGTTGGTGATTTTATCTGCTGCCCACTCCACTGGATGTTGATCGGGCTCTACAACCTGCTCATCAAGTCGCCCCGGGAATAGTCTGTCATCATTAGGATGATGAATACGGAGCAGTGAAGCGTGGAATACATCGTGAATCCCTCTACTGCGCATAGAAGCAGGTAAGTTCACACGGAAGGAGTGGTTCCCATAGTCACGCGAGATTACATAGGGACCTACAAATTTGGGGATGAGCTTGCGTGCCAGACCTTTAGGGTAAGTGAGATTTTTCGTGGACACGTAGACCAAATCCCCTTCGCTGAATGGCACTACCTTTCGTTTCCTATTGGCTAGCCTAATTTGTTTGATTCGCGCAGCCAGGATACTATCATGGGCTGCTACTATTGCAGTCCTGAGTCGTTGTGCATAGACACGGACACCTGCATACTCATCTGGTGCAGCGTGGTTCCAGACCATTGATCGTGGCATTCTTCCATGGTTTAGGAAGAAGGGTGAGTACCCTGTACTCTCAGATCTGGCCAGGTTTATTGCAAATTCAACAGCAGGAAGTTTTGCCACCCAATCAGTCTGTGTTGGGCTGATGCCTTGTCGTATCATTTGTGTCACAGTGCGATTGGCACGTTCAGTGGCTCCATCCGTCTGGGGATGGTATGCGCTCGACATTTTTAGCTTGGTTCCAATAAGGGAGTGTAGGTGAGTCCAGAAAGTGCTAGTAAAATAACTATCACGATCGCTAACAATGGCGCGTGGTAACCCATGGCGCTTGTATATCTCAGTGAAGACTAGTTCTGCTACATCTTTAGCAGCATAGTTGGTTCGACTAGGTATGAGATGTACCATTCCTGTTAAGTGGTCAATTACAACAGTAATTGAATCAAATGTAGCATCCCGGTTCTTTGATTTTGGTAGGGGCCCTATGAAGTCTATACCGATTACCTCCCAAGGTTGGGTTGGTACTGATAGGGGGTGCAGCTTGCCGTAAGGTTTATGGTTTGCAGGTTTAGTTTGTTGGCATGTGGAACACGATTTGCAGTAGGTATGTACGTCTCTATGCATTTCCTTCCACCAGACCTGTTCACGGAGGTAAGCCAGTGTCTTTGTAGCTCCGAGGTGGGCCAATACTGAGTGTGCCTCAGCTATTACGGCTTCTCTGAGGCTTCTTCCTTTCACGCGAACATTTGGTATGCACAGGAGGCAAGTTCCATCTATTTTGAGGTAGATGGTTTCGTCGCTGGTTATTATGAAGTTCTTGTGTTCACGTGGGTTTTCCAAGACCTTCTTGAAAACTGTATCTTCGAAATAACGCCCTTTGACACTTTCAACAATATCTATAGGTTCACGCCCTCCATTCAGCATTTCAGTCAATGCTACTGGTTGGTCCATGCTCGTTATTTCTTTAAGTCTTTCTGCCCGTTGAATTAGCTCTTTGTCGTGAACTTCTTCCTTATTAGGGGTTTTTTGTGCTGGGATCCGAATCATTAATTTCTCTAGTCCAGGTGCTTCTGTGACTTCTGTGTATCCCTCGCCCTCCTTTCGATCCTGAGGGTTGTCAGGACCCTTTAGGACGAAACTCCGGGTCATGCGTGCTGCAAACTCACGGCTCGTTTCAGGCCGACCAGTCTCTGCCGCTGCACCTTCATGCCGGTGGCGGTCCTTGATTGTTTGGGTTGACCGTGCCACCATTTTGCCCGTTTGGTCAGTTGGCCCACCCTCCATATCAGCCTTATTTTTGACAATCTCAACATTGTGTAGGCTAGCATATCGGGCCTCTTTGCCCGCCAGGACTGGCATGGAGATGTCATGATCCTTCAAGGCATCATTATCGATGACATCATGATATGTATATTCGCTTCTAGATCTCACTGTTCCTGGCTCATCATAAGCATAGAGACGGGAAAGCGCATCAGAAAGGATGTTTTCGACCCCTGGGACATACTCAATGTCAAAGTCGAACTCAGCTATTTTCTCAAGCCAACGTGCCTGCCGTCCTGACAGGTTTTTCTGATTGATAAGGTGAATTAATCCTTTGTGGTCCGTGTACCACTTAAATTTAACCCCCTGCAAGATGTCACGGTGTCGTAGCATCGTTTCCACGCCAGCCAGCATCTCGATCTCATGAACTGGATAGTTCTGCTGAGCAGAGTTCAATTTCGCAGAGAAGAAGGCAGCCACTTTTGCAGTCCTCCAGTCCTTCCCTTGACTAACCACACCTGCTATTCCAGTGCCGCACCCATCCGTGACTACGTTGACTGGCTCAGCATCGCGACCATAAGTCAGGGGTTTGCAGTGATGGCTTTTGCAACGAGCGGCTAGACCCTTGATGTCCTCGAAGGCACGTTGGTGAGTGTATTCCCATCGGAATGGGACCGTGTCACCTGTCAAACCATGTAGAATGCCCATAGGTATTCGCACACAATCAATGTCATCAGCTAAGTACCCCGCTGCTCCCAGAAATCCTCGTAATAAATCACGATTTATGGGTGTTTTCCATTTGATCAAGGCATCAACTTTATCTGGATCCATCCGGATTCCATGGTCATCTACTATTCGGCCGAGGACCTTCATTTCCTTGCACAGGAAGTGAATTTTCTTCTCACCAAGGTATAGTTTCTCCCTTCGCAATATATCAATAACAAGTTTGACATGTTTGATGTGATCCTCCAGAGTGTCTGAGTAGATAATAATGTCATCTAAATAAACATCTAGGAACCTCCCCAAGTAGGCAGAAAATGTATGGTTCATCAATGCCTGGTAGGTGGCTGGGGCATTGCAGTCCCCCTGCTGTAACACATTACTGACCATATTTCCATCTGGCGTGGTTACAGCTGATCGATCTACATGTTCAGGTATGATCCGTATCTGCTCATATGCATCCTGTCCATCCAGGATGGAGCGATACTTTCCCCGTGCAACCCGACGCAAGATTCCATCGATGTCTGGCAAAGGTGATGATCTCTTGATCGTGTTGGTGTTTCGAGCACGCAGGTCAAATACTGTGCGCATGCGAGGTACTTCCCCAGGTTTTACAGGCCCAGGCTTTGGTATTAACAACATGGGCACCGTATTACCATTGCTAGTTACACGCCAACGCCCACTGCGAATGTATGCATCACGTTTGGCTATCCATTGGGGCCGCATTGCCTCTGGGCATTGAGACGGTCGCCAGGGGTAGATTTTACTAACATCAATCAGAGGTATTTCATGGTTGATGGCCCTTAGCGGTGGCAAGGGAGTCTCGTTTGCTGACTTACATACAGGTTCAGCATATTTTCGCAGGTCCTCCCGTACCTTATCCAAGTTCTCCTCATACATTCGGACAGCCCGAGATGCGAGGTGAGTTACCCCACTGCCCATCATAGGCAGTGCTGCGGTGCTTCCTACCAGTACGCTAGGAGGGTTTAGTCCATAAGTTACTTTGTGCTGATAAAGCCAAGGTGTCCCTAAGATTAAATCATAGCCCGATAGGTTTATCACATCGAAGTACCGTTTCTCGCAGATAGCCTGATAGCGAAATTCTGCGGTAGTTCCAAAATTGATTCGAGAGCGGGACCCTTGTACAGCAAGTTGTACTGGAATAGGAGTCCTCAGCTCCCTCTTTTCAAGGCTCAGCTGTTGTGTTAACGTGCTCGAGACAAAGTCCCCCAACGATCCAGAGTCTACCAAGGCCCGCGCAGGTTGTCCGTTGATTTGTACCACGATAATGAGTGGCCGAGGCACTCGTCGTGATACATCCCTAACGTAGGCTGAGTTCCGTTGCACCGCGGGGTACGTACCCACCTCCACCTGCTGACCATTAAGTTCAAGCATTCTGCAGCACGCATAGCTCAGCGTGCAACCAGAAGTCTCCAGGCCCGTCCCTTGAAGTTTAGGTGAGTTGCGTAATTGCGATCGAGCCGACCCCTCATATCCAAACAGAAAGTTAAGACTGAGGGGAATATGTTCGGCTCCCCACATCCACCCTATTCGTTCTGATCGTTGGTTACGCTCAAGACGCTTTTTCCACCAGCCACTCAGGTCCAGGAAGGAATTACGCAGGTGGGTGCCACAAATTGGCAAGCTCTTATTGGTGAGGCAATCTGACACTAGATACCTCCAGCTACCAATCCGTTCTACCTGGAATCTGCTGCCAGCGTTTCGACGATGCTGCGCATGATTGGCATACTGAGCACCAGACTCAAGTACTCTTCGAGCGTTCCACGCCCACACATCCTGTGCCAACACGGTTCGAAACCATGACCGATGGGTCAGTGGGGCGCCAGATCTCTCAGCTCGTCGGATGGCAAACCATAAGCCAATTTTAAACCGGATATCCGTTGCTGCATCCATGGCAAGAATATCATCCGTGTCAAACAGGCTGTCTGTGATTACTAACTCCTCGTCAGATATCTGCATTGCACTGAACCGGTGCTCCCGATTCTGAAGGACATTCACTGGGTCACCTGGGTAGGGCTGCATGCTCTCCAGCAAGAATTCCAGAGCGCGGTATAGTCCATTGCCTAGCCACCTCCGGGGTCCTTCCAGTATTTGCAGCATCTCAAGGCGTTCCTCCGCATCCCGAACCAGTGATGAGAATTCCCTTAATTTCATGGGTGGGCCCAGCTGAACTTTCTCATAGAATTCCAATTCCGCCAGCTCAGCCTTACTTGGTTGATGCTGGTCTCCAGTGATCATTGCTGTGTTGATGATTCCTGTACCAGGATCGTCATCAGGGTCTGGCCCCTTGGGGTAACCTCCCCACAGCTGATCTACAATGTCGTTGTTAGTGTATTGCAATGGGTCATCATCTTCAAGCGATGAATCTGACACTGTTTCCAGGTCGGGGAGGCCCCCAAACTCGGATCCCTCTACCTCGTCCAGGACTGCCACATCCTCAAGGGCAGTGTTCTCTACTGGGGGCATGGTTGGCCGGTCCCAGGGTTCTGACATACATTCAGTGGGGTTGCCCATGTACTGGTCATCCCATAGAGCTAGCGCACCTACTGTGAGCTCAGTAGTTTCCTCCAGACTGGCCATTCTAAGTTGCTCCGTCTCTGCCAGATCCACCGACAGGCCATACGCCCTCAGACCAGGCGGTTTTCCTGTGGATGACCTTGCTGTGTGAGCGCGAGGGCAATTGCGAGCTAAGTGTCCTTCTTCTCTACATTTGAAACATTTATTTGCAGCACGCAGTTCAGCTTCTTCCTCTTGGCTCAGAATGACCCTTCCTTGTGAGGGGGCTGACGGCTGCTTACTAGGCCGGGGGGGTCCAGATCGTGGTCTCCCTCCCCTTCCTCTACCTCCAACTCGCATCGAGGCTAATCCTGGGGTGGTGTTTGTTTTCTTTCCAAAGGGGGGTGAGTTTGTACGTCTGGGGCTCCTGAAGTGCCCTGTCTGCTCCGACCTCCGTTCCCTCTGACGTTCGCGGCGGCTTTTGTGATCATTGGGCTGGTGGGTTTTTCGTGCTTCCTCCACGTCCACATTCTCAGCCATCTCCTGATATTCAGCCTCCTGTACTAATGCATTCCAGCTCGACTGTTCCGGGTTAAGGTGGGCACGGAGGAGGGACTTTCTAATAGATGGACGAAAGCCATTGAAGAGTTTGACCACTCGGGCTCGGCGGCTGCCAGACCCTACTATCGTGAACAACTCATCAAGGTCCGCCACATAATCTTTCACGGGTCGTCCTCCTTGCTCAAATTTATCAAGACGTACTCGCTGCTGGTTCCTGTAGTCTATCGGGAAGCAGTAGTTGAATAGTTCGGTGAAGAACTCTTTCAGTGTCCACTTATGTGGGGCTAATGAAACCCGTCGTGTGTAGAAAGCGTAAGCTCTCCCTGTCAGGAATTCAGAGAGAACCATAACTTGACGACGTTTCTCTACGTAGCCGTATTTTACATAGGCCGTGCCATGCGTGAGGAACTTTTGGAACGCACGATACTCGGCTTGTCCCCCATACTTCTCGGGGGGTGTTGGTTTGATCAGTGTCTTTTGGCGTTTGTTGCGGCCTCGAGACCTTGACCTCTGGGTCTTCTTTGCCTTCTTCCCACGTTTCCCCTTGTTACGACCTCGTCGGTGGTCCCGACGTCGGCTTCGTGGGTTATCCTTTGAACTCTCACTCAGCGAATCGGAACTAGAGTGCGTGTCATTGCTCGTGTCACTCTGGTGGCCTGACTCAGAGTCATAACCACTGCTTCCAGTTTCTAGCCCTGAGTCCGAGCTCGAGGAGGAGGGAGATGAGCTGTCCGAGGGGTCGCTCCCATCCGTGTCATCTAGGTCCCTGAAGGCTTGGCCAAGGGCACTCTTGCCTGTGACTTGGGCAAAGGGTTGTGTAGGGTCCTTGTTTCGCAGGGTAGCACCCCTTCTTTCACGCAGGTCGCTGGGTTTTACCCGGCTCTTGGTAACTCGTCCAATGAGTTCTGCTAGTTTACTAGACACAGGTGCTGAACCTGCGCGTTCTCTTTTATTGTGAGCCGTCCTTTGCTTCTGTTGAACACGGTTCAGTTCCTTAGCCAGTTCACGCTGATCCCGCAGATATTTTCTGATCTCATCACGGGATGGCATTTCTTGTGGTGCGGTTTCTTCGCTCTCTCGTTCCACCTCAGCTACAGTTGGTGGATCAATGTTGGAGACCGGCCCTGGCTCTGGACATCGGCGGTGACTCTCCGTCCCTCTGTCCACTGCTTTTTCCTGATATTTAGTTGAGAGCAGGGCTCGTTGAACTTCCTTGTCCATTTCTATCTCAGGTAGGTCGAGGACGCCCCAGTTTCGCGGGTCGGCCCCCTTCCCTTTGTCGGGTATGTCAATCCCCGAGTCCGATTCTTCGGATCCACTGAAATTTTCCTCGGCCCAGAAAACTTTGTCTTTTTTCTGAGCTTGGCAGATCTGATCCGCCCTTCGGGCTATCAGTTCACGCTCTTCGTCGGTCAACGATTGGTGTGCGAGGTTCACCACCCTGCCTTGTTCCGGGGTGAGCCCCAGGAGATGTGGTGGTGGGTCTTTCCCTTGTAGATCCTCGACAATAGGATGACTTTTCTTACTAGTCTGTATGCGAGTAGACTCTGCTGATACAGTGGCATTACTACCAAAGACAGGACTGCTTGTATCTACTGTCAAGTGGGAATAAGTATCGCAGTACTCGTCGGTACTGGACTTTTCATCGCGAGAACTCGAGTTTTCTCCAGCGACGGTACCTTCACCTGCCGAGAGGTGAGCATCCCAGTTAGTCTGCGACTCAGGGGCATCCGCCTTCATCGCGGGGGTGGCGCCGGCCCTCCAAGGGCTCGCGGCGCGGGGGGTTGTCGATCCCGTCGTACCGTCCAGCTCAGTCAACTCCGATGGTGCTTCCTGAGGTGTGCGGTTCTCTGGGGTGTCTTCGGGAGCTGCCAAAGCTGCAGACTTGGTCAGCGTCGCCGAGCGCAGACGGGTCCTATATGCCATAGGTTAGTAACAGAAATTTTAGTTGGTTACTCACGTAGATGGTAGGGCTGGTTGATCAGACCAGCGACGTCCAATAACGAGAGTAAGAATACGAAGTTAGAAGATAAGCTAGGAGCTTGTGCTGTTCAAAATATGTGACGGTAGCGTGTGAGACACGGTAACGTCGCACGAGAATAAACTTAGAGTCTTTCGAAGGAACAGATGTAAGTCCTAGGATTGAAAGAACTAACTACTACGATACATTACGGGCATATATATATCGTAGAATTCTTGGCGTCGCACCGCTACATCCAGCCACCACAATGCTGTAAGTTCGACTTCGAACAGAACACAGACTGCCGGCACACGAACACTGCATTTACGATAAAGATCAGAATCCTTCGTCGGGACCGATTGATTTGATGATAACTTGTTCTCGTTGAGATTGGACACTTTTCAATACTGAACTGCAAATCTGTTGAAGCGCATGCATAAGTAATGATGCATGATGTGAGCGTGACATCTTGTGATTTTCCGAACCGAGGTCCGTGCGCGAGTCCACCCAGCTCTCAATTATAGAATCTTTTCTAGCCGTCCCTTTGTACTCCTGCAAATCGCTGAACTAGGAATGTAACGAACTATGAACCATCCTGTCTCCTCGCAGACCAATTCATCGGATTACTACGAGGAAGATGACCCAGTCTTTCTTGAGACCCTTGCGACCACAATTCTTCCAGGAGATGTCTCTATGAACCGTGAAATATCAAATGGCGGGTTAGATGACAGTCAAGAGCTTGAACCTCCTCCAGCGACACAGCCCTCACTCAAACGGGCTCGGATGGAAGTCTATGAGGAAAGAGGAAGGCAAGAAATGGCGGACTCCCCAGTAGAAGAAGACATATATGGCCAGTCGCATTTTGGAGAATACGGAGAGTATATGCGTCGCAAACGTGCCAAGTTGCAGATCCAGAATGCAGATATCGAACAAGAGACCGGAAGTGACAAAGATCTTTTTAAGGGATTAGCAATATATGTAAGTCCCTTGTCTTCTCCTCTCGCAATAGATGTAAGCCAAACGCTCGTCAGATTAATGGATATACCCAGCCTTCTGTCCAGGATTTGAGGAAACTAATCGTTAAACATGGTGGAATATTCCAACCCTACCTCGACAAGAAGTCGATTGTGTAAGTTTCCCAGCAGTGTCTCTTGGTCAGTCGTTCATTAGGTTCACCTCAGAACACACATTGTTACATGCTCCCTTACTGGGGCCAAAATGCGCGAATTTAAGCATATGAAAGTTGTCCGACCCGAATGGCTGGTGGAGAGTGCAAAAGGGGGGGTATTGTTACCCTGGAAAGACTTTATCTTCTCTCCAAGCGAAAGATCAGAAAAAATCCAAGGGTCAAAGGTCAAACAACCCGGCCTTCTCGACCCTTCCATGTCTTTCACAACAACCCTGTCTCGGGACCTCGTGCAGTCCGTTCCACCTCCCACTACACCCATGAAGCAGAAGTCACAGGCTCAATCAGAGGTGACCACGCCAATCCGCAAGAGACCTTTGCTTCCACCAGCCTTGTCCCGAAAAGATGACAGAAGTATTTCACGACCACCCCAGCCTCTAAATGGAGGGCAGAATGACAAAACTCATATTTTACCTCTCAAACAGTTACAGGTGCCTCTTTCCAACGCGACCACGAGTCTTGCGCTTCCGCCTAATCCGTTGGTCTTAAACACAATTGCGGGCGCCTCTAAACCTGTAAAGGGAAATTATACTAAGAACGAAGTTCCATCGTATGCTGGACACAAATCCAACCCTCTCGCCGAGCGCGTGATGGCCGATCCCGAGTGGCGTAAAGCACATACATCCGCTGCTTCGGACTTTATAGAAGGTTATTACAAGAATTCTCGACTGCACCATCTGTCTATGTGGAAAGCAGAACTCAGGAACCTCGTTCAAGAGGCACAGGAGCGTGCGGAGACGGTCGGGGCTGCACAGCTTGTTGGTCGTATTGATTCTGAGTTGATTAGAGAGCCTACTGGTGCTGTTGATGATCTTAGTATGCGGGGCGCCGAATTGGTGAAGCATCAGAGGAAGGGGAAGGGGAAAGAAAAAGCGCTTGATGATCGTGTTATCATGCACTGTGATTTTGATTGTTTTTTCGTTTCGGCTGGGTTGACGACGAGACCGCAGTTGAAGGGGAAACCGGTGGTCGTATGTCATTCGCAGGGTGATCAGGGAGGAGCATCTAGCACGAGTGAGATCGCGAGTGCTAGTTATGAGGCGAGAAGTTTTGGTCTCAGAAATGGGATGAGGTATTTGATATGCGCTCGATTTTTCTCTCTGTCATACTTATAGTCCTTTATGATAGCCTTAGACAAGCACGCGAGCTTTGTCCTGGTGTCATAACCATCCCATACGAGTTTGAAAGGTACCGAAGATTGTTGTGTTTCAGTGTCTGCGTTTCTGATTATTATATTAGATACAAAAAACTGTCGCTGAAGTTCTACACGATTCTTATGAAACACGCAGACGACCTTCAAGCTGTTTCCGTAGACGAGGCTCTCATAGACGTATCTAGTGTCGTGCTTCAACTTCGTGCCAACAGTTCACAGGACGACGAGGCTGTTGACCCAGCAAAGGACTTTGCTGAAATGATTCGCGCACTAGTCCGTCAAGCCACCGGATGTGAAGGTACGAGAATGTTTGCTCTTTCCTGATACTATTATCTATACACTTATTTAGTGAGCATCGGCATCTCCCACAACATCCTCCTGGCTCGTCTAGCAACTCGGCGGGCCAAGCCTGCAGGGTCATACCACCTTGTACCAGAAGAAGTCCAAGATTTCTTAGCCCCGCTCAGTATTACTGATTTGCATGGTTTTGGTTCTTCGGCAAAGCAGAAAGCGCAAGAGAAACTTGGTGTTACGATGCTTGGGGAGCTCATGGACAAGAGCAAAGCCATTTTGTGTGATGCGTTGGGAAAGTCGACTGGCGAGACATTGTATAATGCGCTGAGAGGGATTGATGAGAAGAAGTTGGAATCTGATAAACCGCGGAAGTCTGTCTCTTGCGATATCAACGTGGGTTGTTTTTAGGTATCACATTGCATTAGCTGACTAGCTTGATCAGTATGGTATTCGATTTGAGAATGGAGAGCAGGCAGAGGCGTTCATATACCAGATGTCGAAAGAGGTTGCAAAACGTTTGGATGATATTGGGATGGTAGGCAGATCTATCACCTTGAAGATCATGAAGCGTGATCCCATGGCTCCTGTAGAACCCCCTAAGGTCAGTGATAACGCACTGTATTTTGTAGAACGACATTGATCCCTGAGACAGTTTCTTGGACACGGCGCATGCGATCTGTACAACAAACAAATAACACTCATCGGACCAGGTGGGCGAGCAACAAGTGATGAGAGAGTCATTGGGGAGCACGCTTATCGAATTCTCCGCTCATTCAACTTTGACCCCAAGGAGCTGCGAGGTATTGGCATCCAGATTCAAAAACTCGAGAAACCTTCATCGGGTGGAGCCATTCAGCAGGGAATGTTACCCTTCAGACGTGTTCCTAGCCCGAAGAAGACTGCACGATCCCCACCTTCGGTGGCTCCTCCCGACATTGTTCTTCATCCTCCATCGGATGACTTTCAGGAGCCTATGCGGCAGGAAGCTCCAACGAAAGACAATTCCGACCTTCCGAACCTTTCCCAAGTCGACATGGCAGTGTTCAATGCACTGCCTGACGACGTTCGCAACGAACTCGAGAGTGAGTACGAACGTCGATCGGTCTCTGCCCCTCCTGCGGAGCTGCCTCCGCCGCCCCTGTCACCGCGGAAGGTTATATTTCCCAAAAAGATAGGAATAAAGGGTACCGACTATTCAAGAATCGTACGACAGCAAAGACCCCGTACTACTCGTCCCATGATCTTTCCAACGAAGAACTCCCTTTTCAAAAAGAAAGGTCGGGCAGGAGCAGTCAAGATATCGGACGAAGCACTGCGCGCTTTGAGCATTGACCCAATTGTCTTCCGTGACCTTCCCCCCAATGTCCAACATGAACAACTCGCCATGCTCCGTCTCATCAAGAAATACGGTAAACTCCCCACTCCGCCGTCCAAACGCAAGATTTTGAAACCTCGCAAACGCAAACCGATTCCTGCACACCTCTTATGGCGTGCGCCTCCGCCTCGAGCACGGTACGTTGACCCACCCATCTTGCGACAACAGGGAAAACAGAAGCGCGAGAAGTTCTTGATGACAGAGACACCGGATATCCAGAGGACGATTGAGTTATGGATCACCACGTATCAGAAATGGGTTCCCAAAGAGCAAGATGTCGAGCTTTTCACGAAATATCTCGTGAATGTTGTGGATGGGACTCAATACGGTGACGTTGGAGTCGAACGGGCTATATCGATTTTGAAGTGGTGGTTGGTGCTGCTGAGGCGTCATTGGGGAGGATCGGAATATGTTGAAGAAGACGAAGGGTTGAATTTGAGCCAGGGTAGCCCTGTTGGAGCTGCTTGGTGGAAGATATTCCGAGAGGTCAAGGCAAAGATGGATGTCGTGGCACGCAAAAAGTTTGGTGGATGTCTATCTCTGAAATGAAGCCGCATAAAAGAACAAGAGCCCATTACATCTACTAGTCCTCCAGTGTCAACACATTATGGGGTGCACTACTTCTATAACTATATTTGCTCTGAGATTGTCGAGCATCTGAAGCTGTGCTCTTCCCCATCAGAAGGAGTCCGCTGGTTCAGTTAGACCCTGTTAGTATAATTATGTCCATATACTTGCCATGGCTTTCTCGGTGCTGCGAACGGCCAGCTTCTACATACAATCAGACGTCTGAGCATTATACAAGCTCTTGACACGGAGATCCTGTCCTATAAAAAGTGGTGTGTTATTGCTCCTTGAAAAGTCATACGTCTTATAGAAAATTGATGTACATAAGTACAACAACCTGGTGTTTTTGCTCTTACCCCGTTTGGCTTTCCGTGTTCAGTCGGCGCTTTCTGATGCGAAATTACTACATAAGGCTTGCCCGATTTCAAAGGCTTGTCCGATTACAGAGCCGTGTCTGCACCGATAGAAGTACCATAGTTCAAATGCTGTGGATAACTCCTTCGTCACACCAAAGACCATCGCAATATTGGACATCTCAAACGCCTAGCAATGTTTAAAAGAACTAGCATCTTTTACCTTGCGCGATCTGGGCTCGTTTGACCACTCTACAGTTTCTCTAATCTAATTTTCCTCTGATTCGAAAGCTGCATCATTCGTAAACCATGGCTTATCTCGATTTTCGGAACACAGACGCTTCTCCCTCGAATGATTCAGACCTTGGTGAGAAATGTCTTCATTCCATGTGCCAACCAGATGTTACACTTGGCGAGTGAGTGGTTTCAATATGTTTTTGCACGTAATCTCTAAACCCGAGGATTTCGAAGGTCGAGTAGTACTTTGACGTTCCAGGAGTAAGTGCAAGTCTCGATGCCACATAGACAAATGATTTGACTCGGATGTAGAGGAAGTAAACTTACTACCGACGGTGTTCTATCCGAAGCCGAGTTCATGTCTTTGCGTGAGTCTGGAACAACCTCCACGGAAGCCACTATATCGACTTGGAGACCTCTTCCAATCGAGTACGTCAGGTTATGTGGATACCAGAGGCAAACCTATTCACCAATTTGGATTAGTTTTGGAACTTCAGTTTCTCTAGCTAGGTCCTCTTATATGCTCGGTGTGAGCACGACAACGTCAATTGCATATCAAACTGTCAATCCCGCACCAACTCCCATAAGAGCTGCATCAACACACACGAGCAGCGACTCGTCTATTTCCCACCCGTGCTTCATTGTTAATGTGGCTGTAGCGTCAACGCTCGGAGGTCTCATCATACTCATAATCGTGGTCATCATTCTTGCCCTAAGGAAAATTCATCAACCCAACAAGAATCCGCTACAACCGGAACCTTTCAAGGAAACTAGTTCGATAGAAAGCGAAAGAACTAAAAGTGAGTGGAAATCTAGTTTTCAACTATGCACATTTAAATGTTCAAATCCATGACACAGACAGGTCTTCTTTTCCAGCTTCATTTGATACTCGGCAGAAAATTGTTTCCAGCACCAGTTCACAGCAACAGAGCTCTTCACATGCAGAATTCTTATCAGAGTCTTCAGAGTCTCCCTCTCCTTCCCTTTTTCCGGAGTCCCCGCACGAACAAACAGATGTGGAATCTCAGTGCCGACTACATTCCCCCAACGATCTGCAGTTTTTGTGTAGAATTTTCCAATTCCACTTTATGGAGCTGTTCCTGGGCAAGTGTCCCTTGGGACGTTGTTTAAATCAGGAGTTTCCACCACGTTACTCTGCAGCCGATGCATCGCTAGCTGTGCGGCCATAGTATTGGAAGACACAATAGCTGCGCGGGATTTCGACCATAGTATTGGATAAGTGTTTGATAAATAAAGACATATGTAACAAGACGAAGATTAAATATACACTTTTTACATTCAGGAGCTTCATCTCCGTAACGCAGTCGATCAGAATCAATATTGTGAATATTATTTAACCAGTACCAGAGGTTTCCTCGTCATGCCATAAGTTGACATTGAGCTCTAGATTTGATACCCTTTGCAATGAAAAGTCTGCTATCATGCTTTGCGACGAGGCTGTCATCGAAGCTGAACGAGTTAAGTCCAGCACTCTCGAATGCTCTGCGCATGTCCGATTCACCAAGTCCACCTCGATGAGGAACGATATGGTGAACATGATCTGGAATCAGCTGATGATGTTCATGAGCATGGCCCTGCTCATGTGCATGCTCTCCAGTACGCTTCGCGAGATCTACAACAAGGAACACACCACCATATTTCAGGAAGTGGGTCAGAATACGAGTAACGGCATCAATATCAGGGAAGTGGTGGTAAGCCGAGGCACACTAGGAGAGCCGCGCAATTAATAGCAACAGTTAGTAGGTGCTGTGCTGCTGTGGTGCGATATCTCAGAATACTCACGATTATCACGTCAAACTTCTCATCTCCGAGTTCACCGGCTTCACCTTTCAGCTCAGCACGGAAGGCTTGCATCTCCTCTGGAGGGATTCCTTGGTTACGAACGCGTAAGTTGTATTGATCAACCATTCCTTGGCTGATATCGACACCAACGATCCTTTTGGTGTAGGGCGCAAGTTCTCTGGACACTAGACCTACGCATACGGAAGATCGACTTTGTTAGGCAAACTTCAGAAGAGTAAAAATCAGTACAAACCTGTACCGCAAGCGTACTCAAGAACAGTTGTGATATCTTCTTTGAAATCATAGGCCTCCCTCATCTTGATTGCCGTCCTTTTGCTCGTCAAAACCCAACATCAATTGGTATGGACAAGGTCGGACTGTACCTTCGAGCTCGCTCGAGAGCGTAAGGTTGCTCATCGTATTCATGAGCGTTCTTGTCAAAATGGTCTTTGTTAGCCTCGATAAAATTGATAGCGTCTTGTGCGATAGTTGCCATGAAACCTGTTGGTTTGCGATATGACAGATTCTGGTACTAGATCAGCTGAGTTTAACAATACGAAGAAAATCTAATCTTATCAGGAGATCAAAGAGAACCCCCACAGTCGCGTGTACTTACACAAGCACTTTCATCGTCGGATGTCACAGATTGTCACTCCTTAGTAAGGTGATCATTTAAAACTCCGATCGGACAAGGAAGAACTGAGTCAGACAAGGGTGAGAATAGAGTAATCACTATATAGCACGCATTTAATGATGATGATGATGATGATGATCCATTTTATTTATCTTCGAGGCCTATTTTACACATGACCTTCGTGTTCTAAGCCCCGCAGTACGTAATGGGGGTGGTACCGTTTTCCCACACTAAGTCCCGCTACCATCTGCCGTTAACGTGCCCTCCCAATTTCTAAACCCAGCTGTACTCGGCAATGCTTACTGTGTGCGCGCTGGTATTGTCCCACGATGAGGCGCTCGGCCAGCTCATAGCCTCCCACTCCCACGCACCAGTAAGGGTCTCACGACTAACCCTTCCCCACGCCTAGACGCTACTTTCGGAAGATGATAACACGCATGTAATGCGAAGAGAATATAATTAGCATACTATAAGTCATGGTGCAGTAAGAGGTTGACTATATGGTGTCCAAGGTTGATTATAGCTTAAATAGTACGGGGTCGAATTATTAGAACCTGAAAAATTTGGTAGATTCTCGCGCAGCTGGATTTAGGGGAATTGTGGGTGTATAACAGCAGAGAGGAACCATCTGGCTCATCTTCGGACAGCGAGAATTACAAACTCCGATATGCCGCATCTCGGCGAGCGTGACGGTTGCTATCCCTCGACGGGACGCAACAACTAGACCATATTTTGGGTAAAGGTAACCTGGGATCACTTCAGGTAACATATAGCACCTCCAATGTCAAGTTACTAGTGCTAAATATGACTTTTTGTGTCAGAAATCTATTTTGTCAGACTCAGAGGGTAGTCCGAACATCCAGGGAAGCATAGTTAAACCAGTGTCCCACGGGTGCCAGATACTTAGTCGTAGAACTACACGTCCTGGGTAGTGAACCGTCGTCTCAGGAACACACACAATTCACCACCTGCCGATGGTGGGAAGTTACTTATAACTCGGTAAATTTGAAGATCAGAAGAACATGCTCATTCACCCTGTTGCCAGTGGTGGGAGTCTAGCATGATATCGGTAAGATTGTTCTTCAAAACACTATGTAGTGCTAGCCACCACTCCCACTATCGCTGCCAGCTCTGCTTTTAGCACTTGGTAAAAAACAAGATATTTTCAAAGCCGAGCCAATAGAAGTAGTCGACAAATGAACACGTATTGTTTGGTAATGAATTTGGGCGCATATAATGGGACTCGCACTCTCAGAAGATTCAAGTTTCAAGCAGTCGGGTCAGCTCCAGTCATCCTGACCCATAGTCCACCCTATGAGACATGCTCAATTACTCCAATGGTTGGTAATAATCACATTGTGAGTTACTTACTTGAGCGTACATAGTTAGATGCCACTTTGGATACACTCTCTCAATTGTCTTGCGACCAACGCCCTCCGCCCAATGCGCGGGGGGCTTAGCCTGAGGTGGAGAGGCGGCCTCATCAAGACTTACACTAGTAAATTGCTGTATGAAACGGATGAGCATGAATGATATTTCATTATACGCAAACTAATAGGAATAGGATTAATGCCAAACAATCGTGCAAAAATCCAAATAGGCAGCGGACCTGTTGACCGAGACAAATTCGTGGGCCAGCATTGAAAGGGAGAAAGATAAATGAATTCTTGAGGTATCTCTTGAGCCTATCATCAAGAAAGCGGTCAGGATCGAACTCGTCCGCTATTGCCTCGTCAATGTCTGCCAAATGAGCAGTACGATGTATATGTACCATCAGGACCCCACAGGTCCTTGCGTCGGTGCATAATGAAGACCGAGTATATCAGCCTGTGATACGAAGTTGATTAGAACTTTATCACAGTCCATCAGAGAAAAAAACGTACTGTGTTCCTGCGGGGATGTAGATAGACTTTTGGGCCGGATCGTGTGATGGCCAGATAGTTGCTTTGATGTTCTCACTAATCTTTGATCAATGTTGTAATTCTCGAAAATAGAGGAAATTATGGATCACCGTGTGTTGAAAGGCCTTCATCGAACACATTTAACCATGATATGAACAGAAAATATACATCAAGCAGACTCACACAGTAGGAAAGAGTCTTAGTGTCTCTAGGAAAGAAATATCCATCATCAATTGAAGCATTATCAAAAGAGTAGTGTAGCTTACCGTTGATGACAGCCCTGAGATACTTCATATCCTTGATGTCATCAAAGTCGGGTCGTTTGGTTGGTCCTACTTGATCAAGAACTTCTTCGCGGAGTCGTGCATGAACGGTGGGATACATAGCTAGACAATATATAATGAATGTAAGAGTGGAGGCTGTCGTATCACGTCCTGCAATCATGATATTCAAGCTGTATATGCTGAAAGGTTTGCCACGGGACTTGAAGATATATATGATCACAACTCACGTCTCGTCTCTCAAAACCACAGGGTCTTTTCAGTCGACATTTTAAGTTAATCTTCTGCTCAGCTCATTTGAGAAGCACGCTTACCGGACGATAGTCTTACAAGATGATCAATTAATGTTTCTCCTTCGTCGACGTAAGACTCTGTCCCCTCTCCCTTCAACACATTCTTAGCGTTGTTGGCGTTCTTTACCACGGCCTCCTTGATGATTGGATCCAAGTAAGCTCTGACTATCTCCATCGACTTCTTTGTTTTGTCCTCGAAAATCTCCATGAGCGGCCATATTGAACCATGCAGAAAACGACGCGCAATAACCTCCTGGACCTGAAGAAAAGCGGCAGCAAATTCATTGGCATGTTTTGCCTGTGAGGTAACAGAGTTAGAAGGGACGGAGGTGGCATTGTGTGGATACGGAATGCCAGCGGCAAGGCTGTGAACACCGATACCAAAAAGAAACTCAGATGCAGAGTCTAGGGTGAAACGAGACATTAGATCCTACCGGGCGAAGACATTAGAATCTGACGGAGCACGTTCGTGAAATTAACCTACCTGGAAATCCATGGCGTTCCCACTCCGCATGCGCTCTTTGATTAGGTTCAGCACAGTATTGGCATGACGGTCAAAAATATCGAAATCTCTGATGCGATCACGTGTGAAAAAAGGGCGAGTCATAGACCTGTGGAACCTTCAGAAGTCGTGAGAGCACGAATTCACTAGAGGACCAGGGAGACTTGCCTCCACATATCCCCTATTCATGTCAGATGTCAGTCACGCGTGGAGTTATTCAGCAGCGATGCAATTGATGTCTGACCATCGGTATTGAAGACTCCGAAGCCTAGGACAGAGAACATCTCGTCTTGAAATTTCTTCCCTGTTGAGGCATCAATCTCAGGAGGACAAATTATTCAAGGAAGTCATCGCCTTTTGCATAGTTTGTGAAGTCAGTTGCAAGCATAGTCTTGAGGTGCTCAGGCCAAACTGTAAGGATCATATCCGACCACAATATGGGGATGTTGACGACAGAATCTCCACCGACCCAGTCGACAAAACCGTCGGCTTAGAAAAGAATGTTATATACCAATCTGAGGATGGAAAATAGGTCTTGACAATACACACCAATGTAGCCAGTATCTCTGAGATGCCGCATGGTAGCCAAGACGTCAATATTCCCTATGTATTTCCCATCGATCCTGGGTGCAAGACGAGCTCCTAGCTTGGCGGCTTGACGTCTATCGTCAAGGTTCTTATAAATCATACGGATTGTTGATACCAATGGCAAGAATAGTGTCGATGCTAAGGTGACAAACCACGTTGGAAGGGTATACCTGCCAAGCATACGATCGCTTGAGTATTGGAGCAAGAGCCCGAAGAACACAGAGGGTATGACAAGCACAGTGATATGATAGAAGATGAATGCGACTCCCGGAGTGACGGTCACCATCTTGTTGAAACGTTTGGAAAGAAAGAAAGGTTCAACTAGAAGCCCACTGAGCGATAAGAAAAGGATGTGACATGTGTCTCAGAGCCAAACATCCCTTTGGAGCCTCAGTGTAACTAGAAGCCCACTGAGGATAAGAAAAGGATGTGACGTGTGTCTCAGAGTTAAACAACCCTTTGGAGCCTCAGTGTAAACAACATCGCACAGCCAGAATCAAGATGAGTACGGAGCTTTACCGAGCTCGCGGGTGATAGATATCAGGTAAATCGCACCGCCATGTCATGTACCGACTAAGTGTATATATTGCACGCCATTCCGAAGTAACGAGAAACACTTGCTCGAGATACATGTAAGGCTGTTGAGTTGTTTTGCGTGGAGATCTGATATTTCAGTGTTTGATCTTTCAGTGAGGCGAGTCGAGTCGAGTCGAGTCGAGGAGAAGAGAGAGTGAATATCTGATCGAGGAGCTGGTTCCGGGGTGTGCGAGCCATGCTCTCAAATAAGCCTTTCATGTATTTCGGATTTGTTTCCTACAATAGCTATAGTTGATTGCGGTAAAGATGTAGGGCGCGAGTAGTAGAAACGCACGACGGGGCCTTTCCGCACCGCCGTTGACACCGCTGCTATCATCTGAGTATTTATCGGACGTGAATGTTGCATTTGTATATGACGAACGCGCATTTATTATTTTGTCATCTGTGAAATGGCCAGTAAGGATGGTAGTGCAGGGACGGGAGTTAGCGGCTGCGATGGAGGAATGCTGAGAGTGGAGATCTGAACCAAGCAACGACGAGCTGGTTGTCGATGTTGTTGTAAACCATTTCAAGTTGGAGTAGTCGGGTTCAACGGCAAAGTCGACACTCCGCGGCATCGATCACCTTCCACTGTGCAATGGGAACATGGCTACGCCGCGTCGGAGGCTGTAAGGACTTGAGTTCTTGCTCCAGCTCCAGTTCATCGGGCTACGTGTCCGCGTACTTTAGCGTCGAAAAACTTCCTGCCATCGTCAGAAGCTCATAGTTTCTGAGCTGGTTAATTTGCTCGATGATTTGGCGATCACGTTTGAATTTTGATCATGAATGTATTTTTAAGCTTATTCCCATCACAAAGGACATCTATTCCTGCCATCTGGCCGACCTCTCTCCAAACAACTTCAACAGCAAAGTGTTGTTCTTTATTATATATTGACCGAAACTGATCCAGACCGCCTCGGGGAACTTGCACATGATACCGTAACTCCATGCTCGGCTCACTGGGAACCATGCGTCAATGAACTAGCACCAAAGAGGACATCTACAACAATTCGAACCTTATCTGAGAAAAGCTCGGTTCTTCTACATGCGACACATCCGGCCGGGTGACCTACATGATCTATGCCTTGCAATTATGCCGCTGCAAACGAAAACCGGATTAGCACCCTGCTTCAAGCATGCTCGCACTTATCTGTCGCCTGCAAGTTGACCTCGCCAACCGTCAATTCCGTCTGATGGATGCATGCTATCAATGACGCCAGCCTTTCTGCCCACTTCTACCCGAGAAGTTTTATCATTTCATGCTTCAAATATGATCTTCGTGTGTCCATAATTGATCTGATCAGCTGTTCGAACGATATAAGAGGGCACGAAGACCATGTGCATCATCTTTACCTATTTTTATCAAGAGTCATGTTCAGTGAAGGTCTTGCTCTTTGGCCATCTTCCATTCAGGTTTGGCCACTAAAATCTCAATCTCAGTTGATACCGTGACCAGAGCCGATCCGAATTGCCTCGCAGAACTTCATGGTATATTGGCCAATAACAACATTTCTGAAGCGCTCTTATGGGGCGAACAAGCTATGGAATTACATGGCATCCGCGCCGTAGTACTGGTGCGCAGGCTATGTCATTCTTAGTGCTTCTTTGACGGCTATCAACTCATTTTTTAAAGAGAATTGACATTGCACTTAATGACGATGACCTTGAACGAGCCGCTACCGCCCTTATTTCAGAAGGCTGGATAGAATTATCGCTGGCGGTACCTCCAACCAATGGAGGCTTTTGGATGGATGGTTTCAAAGAATTTATGGCCTTGGGCCGCAGACTGCAGTATCCGGAGTCTTACGAGGATATGCGTGACATGGAGCTCCTTTTGTTACCACGCAGCTACTTAGGGCTTGGGACGTTGTCTTCGACACTGCTACATGCCCCTTCTGGGTTTGCTTACCCTCCTGCAATTGCGCTGGCCGAGAGTATCGCCACCGTGTTCTTTAAATCCTCCGGCCTGTTTGCCATGCTAATGCGCGTATGGGCAGTGTATTTCTTACGTTTCGAGGTGTTTGATCAGGAAGCGTTGGACGAGTTAGCGGCGAAAAACCTGGAATGCTGGCTGGAGCTTGTGAAGTTGACGCCTTAGAATGCCAATATTAATCTACTTTCAACAAGTCTGAGGCCTCGATCTGACCCGAAAATATTCGAAACAAATGATATATCTCAATCAGCGGTCAATGAAGCGTTCAAGACCTTCAGAACGTGTTTAAATCCGGCCTTTTAAACATGCCTATTTCCCCCCCAGAATGATGAATCTCTTCAGCGATATAAAACGGTCAAATGTCTCTAGCTTCGGAAAGCGCGCAGTAGTATGTTGAGCTCGTGCAACATGTCCACACGTGTGACTTTGATTGTGCTTAGCGGATCCAAGCCAACTTTGCGGCAGGAAGCTGAATCACTACTGTATTCTACCAGATTTTTAGGTCACCTGATAAGCGCGGTCATCCAAGGGACCAGGGCCAACTTTTCTTGTTCCGTCATGTGGGGGTCGCACGTTGAACAGACTATACTCATGGACCGTATCACAAATAACATCAAGAAGTAAAATTTGAATCCGGGGTGACTGTGAGTTCTACGAACTATTTAAAAAGGGGTCACGATTAAATAAAAGTCGCGGGGACATGTTGAGCCCAATGTCCGTTAAAACAATTGCGAGCTTCTGCGAGAAAAGCCTCTGTATTTTATGATGCCTGCAAGGTCACCTATCGATCACGCGGTCTATGCACAATGGCCGGCGACGAACTTGCTTTGGGTCGGGATTTCGACGGTACAGTGACCACCCATGAAACCCTCTCCATGACATTCACGTATTTATAAGGTAGTCGGACTGCGATGGATAGCGTGTATGACGGCAGCTACGACAGAGATTAAATCACAAGAGTCGCTACACTGCTAACTGATACTTGGACATCTCCAACTCGAGCTCAGTGAAACATTCTTCAAGAGTCGACGAACAATCCCTCTCTTGTTGCCGGCTGTTCCACCCAGCGCTCGCGGAATAGCTATCCGTCAGCTTACCACTTGGAGTGCTGTCTGAGTATCACAAATAACCCTCATTGTTCTCTATTTTCTTATTAATCTTCACCATGTCGTCACAGCCCTTTTCGGTGGTCCAATTAATATGAGCCTTCAGAAATTTGTAAGCTATGCGCAGTGAGAATCTGCGCATAAATTTTTTTACCTTTTGGTAGGTACAGGAGACGCTGGAGACCAAGTTTACCGTGTGGTTTGGAAGGAAATGATGCAAAAAAGGCTCGCCGTGAATTCAGGAGGTATTTTCCAGTGCGCAGGAAGTTGCTCATATGGCTGCCACGGAAGGTGACCGCGCAGAAGGGCAAGGAGAGTGTACGCAAAAGACTCTGGGTCATTACGGCGAGATGATCAGTTGGGAGAGTCTGGAAGCTTGGATAGCCAAGTACAGACGAAAGCCTTCATGAGAGTTGAGACCAGCCCATACTAAGGTTCCCACATACCCGCCATCGTCACTTCTTTTGCTTTCGAATGAATCAATGCGCCGTGCCATTCCAAAATCAACGATTTTCAGCTGGTCAGGGTTATCTAGAGAGAGTAGAACATTGCTAGGCTTGATGTCTCGGTGTACAATTCCAAGTTTGTGGATGTACGAGAGCGACGATAACCAGTAAAAAACGTTCAAAGAGAAAGGGATGAACTTAGTCAAAGCTCGTACCACTTGAGCAGCGACCTTGAAAACAGTACCGAGGGAAAAGCAGTTATTGTAGTCCCAAAGTTCTCCTAGACTGGGTCCTAGCAGCTCCAATGCGAGAAATTTGAAGTGATCTTGCCGGCCGTACGCATAAAACTCGGGGATTGCTGAATGACTTGACAAGTAGCGTGAAATGCAGGCTTCAATACCTCTTTAACTGGAAAAAAGCTCGTGATTATTTCAACGCAATAACTTTTGCCCTTTCAATGTCGGTGGTTTGTTGCTCGCCAAACATATCCCTGCAACTTTCAATGCAGAGCCTATGATCGAGGTTCTTCGTCTTCGACTTGAGCCTCCCTACTAGGTAGTTTCAGTTTTCATCGCGCCAATAACGTATATTATCAAACTTTGACAGTGTATGCAGACGTTCTCACAACTCAATTGGCGTTTCTCTCCTCACCTGAAGTATTTTTGTAACCGAGTCGCGATGCTACGAGGCGTGGTGTTACGCCACCGCTCGACCTCTGAAGAGTTTCCTCCAACTAGACATTGTTCTCTAGGCGAGAGACTCGACTGCATTCAACCTTGGGTCTTGCGAAAATATGCGGCTATGATCACTGGGCGTCTCAATTGTTTCCCAGTCAGTCGTCCTATTATCCGTCCATGATTGGTGACCACTAAGATGATGTACCTTACTAAGATGATGTTAACTAAGTATGTATGGTCTTCCCGTTCCGAATGGAATTGATTGTGGGTCACACGATTCAAACTTGACGTGACCTTGTTAGAAAGTCCAATCCGCTGTCTAGCGAATCAGATTTTGCGGATTTTGCGGATGAAACACAGCCAAGATGCCGTTCATTCATTCACCCGACGTGGACAGAACAAGGATCTGTATTGTTTATTTGCTAGTTCTTTGCTACTGATGTTGTCTAGATTGAGTCTTTCTACGACGATGTTGGAAACACATATCCCGAATAGATGCATAATGATACAGAGAGATGATGATTAGATGACAGAGACTTCACGAGCCTCGGCCCACTCTCCGAACAGAAGGCTGATACTCTCGCCGTTGTGCGTCCTGCGTATGCTTTCCGCGATGGTGGGACTAATATCAATCGTGACCAGCTTATTGCAGTTGTTGGCATGCACACTTTGTGGAATTGTGTTGGTGACCTGGTAGTTTTGATACGTGAAACGGGAGAACTTTCTGATCATTAAGAGATGAACATACCACAAGCTCGTCTATTGGCAAGGCCTGGATTACTGACATGTTTGTCTCAGAGAATAGACCTGAGTCGAGTGAGAGGTGCTGAGTGACGTAGAGGGCTAGAGAAAGGTAACGTTACCATGAGAGATCAACACATGCACGGATTTTGCGCCCTTTTCATTCAGTGTTCGAGCCGCGAGCGTCAATGTGTTGCCAGTATCAACCATATCGTCGACGAGGATCGCAACCTAGACAAACGCGGATCAATAGCGCACCAAGACAGCCGCAATAAAACCGACCTTGTCCTCAACATCACCAACGAGCAGGTCCATTCTCTCCGACTGAGACTTGCCATCGCGCGCACGGTGAATGAGCGCAAACTCGACATTAAGTTTGTCAGCAATAGCCGTTACCCTATTCAAGGATCAGGAAACCCACAAACTGAAACACGTGAAAGAGGAAATCACCGCTTGGCACCTCCGGCATCCGGGCTGACAATGATACATTCGCTCCAATTGGGAATATTGCGCTTGATATACGAAATCATGAGTGGCTCAGAGAACAAGTTGTCGACTGGGATGTCAAAGAATCCTTGGATCTGACTTGCGTGCAGATCCATAGTAATGAGGTGATCGCACCCTGCAACAGTGAGCATATTCGCAACAAGCTTCGCAGTAATCGGTGCGCGGGACTTGTCCTTCTTATCCATGCGTGCGTAGGGGAAGCACGGTATGACGGCCGTAATTCTGCGCGCTGATGCAGTCTTGCACGCCGAAATGAGGATAAGCAGCTCCATGAAGTGGTCGTTGACGTCGCTGCATCCGGACTGGATGATGAATACGTCCTCGTCCCGCACTGACTCGGAGATCTTTACGTTAATCTCGCCGTTGGAGAAATTTTTCACGGTGACGGGAACGAGGGGCACGTTGAGCCTGAATGTGTGAAGAGTCACTTGTCCGTGGACTGTTCATTTAGCTGCAGCTCATGGAGAGGCAGCTCACCGCTCGGCCACGGCTTGGGCGAGCTCGGGGTGGCTATTCCCTGTGGAGAGAGATGTTTAGGAGAATTAGGCCGAAGATAGCAACGACACACTAACCCGCAAGAATCCGGATAGAGTTGTTGTGATACATGGTTGAGGGTCGTTCGCTAGTTCTACTGCATGAACAAAGGAAAGAAGAGAATAAAAAAGTGAGTGGGGGATGGTGGTCGAGAAAAATTATCCAGAGATCAAGTTCATTTGTTTGGCCTAAATATTTTCACAGCGTTTGCAAACTTTGATCTGAGATAATTCAGTCTTATTGGCTTATCACACGACACATCCATGGGAAGAATAAATAAACTCGAGACGTAGGGCATCAAGGAGGTACTCTAATCGAGATATTTTCCACCACATACTCTGAGTCGGCATAACCCAAGACTTGTGGCAGATGCGAACTGATGCAAGAATTCTCAGTGACAGACAGATCATGAGAAAATGAGACGGCCAACCTGTTGAGTCCTTTTACCCGAAGAATCTGCGCTGAATTATAATTAGCCAGACCTCGTCCAACCTCGACCACATCATCCATGGTCAGAACTGAATCCTCCTCGACCGACGATATCTTTAGAGCATCAGCAAGCCCGGCAGCACTCGATGAACGCGACAATGCATGCGGGGTTGTGGGACGGGTGCCCTCCAATCCCTTGGTGTAAGCTGCTTCCATGTCGGCCGCCTCTGAAGGGGTTCCATCGGGGCGACGTCGAATCACGATCCGAACAGCCTGACCAGAAGCAAAAGCACCAATGATTCCGGTGACGCCAGCAGCGAGCAAACGTCCTCCTGATTCACGCCGTGAAAGAACATGGTGGGCGCCGGCGTCAATGATGACACTACCTGAAGGGAAAAGGGTGTGTGTAGTCCAGGATTTGAGATCGCGCATGGGGAAAGGAGAGGCGGTGAAAACGGTGTGTGGTGGGCGTATCAGAGGAGTGGGTGATGAGCTGCGACTGGGGTTTGCACTGTCCGGTCGCGAGCTCGGTTTCGAGTGAGACGACAGATCATCTTGTGGTGTTTTCGGTGAGCCGCGGTCGTAGTAGTGAATGATGTTGGAGATGTTTTCGGGTTTCCTGCTCGATAGGATAACAGTGGAGACTCCTGCTGCAGTTGCGATCTCGGCTGCGATGATTTTCGTCTCCATTCCACCTGTGCCAAGGCTGGATCCGAGTGTCGTGGTACTCACTGAAACGATGCATGAAAGCTCGGCAGGGTTGATCAGAAGGAGACTTACCTTGTGACCGTATGGCTGATATGGAATCCACAACTTCTAGCAATTTTGCGTCTGGGTCTTTGCGAGGGTTCGAGGTATATAGTCCATCAACGTCCGTCAGAAGGAACAGATAATCGGCATGGATCATGGACGACGTTATTGCTGACAGAGTGTCATTGTCACCAAATTTGATTTCCTGGAATGCAAATGAGTAGTTGTTGCTGGATAATGCAAGGATCAACTTACGCTAACTGACACGGTGTCGTTTTCGTTCACAATGGGAACAACACCCATGGAAAGAAGTTCCTTGAACGTGTTGACTGCGTTTAGATATCGTGTTCGCTGCCGTCGCATATGTTAGAGGAATCAAGAAAGCACCACACGGCCTCGACACACATCCGAAATGTCACCACGGGTCAGCAGCACTTGCGCGATTGGCTGCCCCAACTGACCAAAGAGGTTGTCCCATAATGCAATTAATCGACCCTGCCCAATGGCAGCCAAAGCCTGAAATGAATCAGGGATCAGTTGCAGTGATGATCGGTAACACAGGTTCGATGAAACGTACTTGTTTCCCAGAGAGATTCTTGGGTCTCGAAGGCAGCTCCATACGTTTGAGACCGACGGCGATAGCACCGGAGCTGACAAGAACAACTTTGTGTCCTTGAGATCGAAGGTTTACAACGGTTTCTACGACGGATGAGAGCGTTGAAAGTAGAGGTTGATGAGTGGTTTCATGAACGATAGAGGACGAGCCTGGGTGACATTGATAAGTATGGTCAATATAATGAAGGAAATTTGCGGATAGAACACACCAAGCTTGATCACAATGGTGCATGGAGGTCCATGTCGACGAGAAGACATTGCGTGAAACTAGGATATCGTGCGGCGGCAAGAGCGAGGGATGTCCGATCATTGCCGTCGGAGTCCGGATAATCGTCGGATTTCGGAAAGAATTTCGAGACAGCAAAAATTTCAATGCCACGTACCCGGATTGAACGAGTGACCTTCGCATTGCTTCCTGGCGCAATTGTACCTGGTTGCTTATGAAAGCATACAAGTGCGACGCGCTACCACTACGCCAACGCGGCCGATGTAAGATTATAGGGGTGAGGAAACAGGAACTGGAACGAAAGGGAGGGTTAAGAGAGCGGCAAGTGAGCAGATAGCAGTACCAATGCACACCTGCGCACAACAATGCGCTGTAAAGCAGCTACTGTGTGCAGGGGGCGAGGTCTGGCGCCTAGGTCGACAGCGGCAGCAAGGAGGACGAGCTGTGACGTGACGTGATGTTCGCTTGTGATGATAAGGTTTGACAGCCTGGCGTAGTTGGAACTCCACCGGTCATCCCTGGCAGGACGGTATGTGCTTCTTGATGGCACTTTAGGGGGGTTATTTGTATGTGGAACTCGTTGTCCGACGCTAAGTCGTGCTACGACTACGCCAACGCGGCCGTTGCAAAGGTATAAGAAGGGGGAAACAGTAATTAGAACGAAGGAGAGGGTTTGAAGATCGGAAGATCGTGCGGCGCAAGTCCTAAACTAGAAAAGTGGCAAGACGCGTTTTTTTGACAAAAGGTCTCAGATACAGAGATTGGAAATATTCTGCCCGACCTGCCGAAAAGTATGCTGTACCAAGATTACGGTCGACAGGTGATCGACGGAACAGGATGATTGAAACCGAGACAAAATGGAACTGGGAAAGCTTTATGTATCCGACCTGCCTGGATCGAACAGGCGACATCAAGATGGAAAGTATCCATTACAGTCTTGCGCTCTACCAACTGAGCTAAGGTCGGTTGACCACTTTTGTTTGTATCAATAATAGTTCAGCTTGTTCGACATGGTCAAATTAATGGAGGGCTCAATAAATGTACAATGAAAAGAGGCTATTCGTCCCTGACGTTATCCCACTTGGGTCTCCTCCTAGGGATTTGTTCATGTGGCTCATGCGACGTAAGGTGCGGCTCATTGAGTGATTAAAAAGCTTCAGTTCTACCATGGTTGACTTACCGTCCATTTCGCTGGGTAATCTGCCGTTATCTGCCAAACCCATGTTTTCTGCCGGTCATCCTGCCACACATGTTATCTGTCTGTCATCTGCCTTATACTCTGATACGAAAACACGCGCGCGCACACACATCTTTATTTCTATTCTATTATGCGCTAATCCCAAATAACCTATCTATCTATTGCACCTACTCGCATTAATATATACTATTCAACATTATCTATGAACTCCGAATTTGAGTAGCCGCCAGCATGTCCCTGAGAGCGTGGGCTCAAGATCCTCCGGAAAGGGCATTCTTGCAGCAAAGCATGAATACCAAGGCTCAAACGAAAAACCAGAAAATTCTATCAATTCTTTCTTATTTATTTTCTGTTCTTTCTTTTCCCCCATTGAATTCCAAGCAAAATGGACGATAAACTACCATGTTTAACATTGACAAAAACATATTACCGATCCGACCTGCCTGGATCGAACAG
This sequence comes from Termitomyces sp. 'cryptogamus', assembly GCA_020091625.1. Taxonomy (NCBI): domain Eukaryota; kingdom Fungi; phylum Basidiomycota; class Agaricomycetes; order Agaricales; family Lyophyllaceae; genus Termitomyces; species Termitomyces sp. 'cryptogamus'. The sequence goes on along the minus strand of JAGYZC010000006.1, from coordinate 4,528,608 downwards.
GCGGCATCAAGATAGAAATTATCCATTACAGTCTTGCGCTCTACCAACTGAGCTAAGGTCGGTTTATGTTCTTTCTTTTCATAAACCACTAGTGGTGCCCAAGAGGTGCAGTCCATGGTGAATTCCAACGATAATGAAACGATATACATGTGATAGGTCCAATTCGGTTACCGAGTACAAGAAAGCTCATGCGGGTTGAGGGGATGCCCTCGCAGCTTCCTTCTCATGCTCGAGGAGACGCTCAATATTGACTCCGAGCTTCCGGCGCTCCTCGAGCGAGAATTGCGGTTTTGACGAGTATCCCAAGTCTACATCGAATGATGCTTTAGGCATTGTTCCTAGTTCAATCAATTACAGACTTACGGAGGCTGGGATATTGGAGAGGAATCTCGTCGCTCCTGAGAGGCAAAGTTGAAAGATCGAGGGGCAAAGATGGGCCAATCCAGGCATTGCGGAATTCGTGATCACTGTTGGCGAATGTCAGAGCAACGACCGAGCCTAATACTAGTCACCGCATACGTTCTCTTCAAACGGTCTGTCAGCATCTTACGGGAACAAAAATTCAATTTCTTACCTGATCGCGAGTCAAGGGATGTACGAGGATGCTATGAAATCCGTTTCGAGTCGATGTCTCGTTGATAATAAAGAAAACACACCTGAGATCGCCATGATGCTGACAGAGGTACGAAAACACCGACGCGAACGTTTCGGATGGAACCCAGATTTCGTATGAGCCTGTAATATCACTTTCAATTATCCTTTCATATACTTCCTAGAACACACACCTATCGGATGCGGCCCCATGGGCTCAGTATTGACACGAAAGAGTGGCACGGCAACAAAGGCGCCATCACGGCGTAATCGCAGAACGGCATTCCTTAGCTCGAGTGCAGCAAGATGAGAGACAGTATTTTTCTGGTGAAAGTATATATCTAAAGACAACAACATCCTGAGTCAGCAGGGTATGGGACGGATGGCGGACAATCGCACGAAAGTGCCATTCTCTACAAATCGGAGGGAGTCACAACCTAAGAAATAGCTTCATCGTTGCTGACTTACTTGATTTCATCCCTTAGGACCTCTTCTATGTCAGTTGGAGGAGTCATGTTGTAACAATGATGTAGGGATTGTGTGTAACTAGAAGCTTGAGAACTTGGGCTGCGGACTCAGGGATACTCTGACCCTAACCCTAATTGCGGGTTCAAATATCCAGTTCCACGTTGGTTTTGCCGTTTTGCCACTGTCCCATTCTCAACTTCTCATGTCTGAACTTCGACCGTTAAAAGTTGCGTTTATTCATCCAGACCTTGGAATTGGTGCTTAGCCCATAATATTCTGTCAGACACTGTGTGCTCAAACATAGCGATGCCAAATAGGTGGTGCGGAACGTCTAGTCGTCGATGCCGCCCTTGGTCTCCAGGAACGCGGTCATTCAGTAGATATCTATACGTCTCATCATGACCCTAATCACTGTTTCGAAGAAACAAAAGATGGTAAGTACAACTTCTGCGTGGACTTTGACGAAGAACTTAGTATTTTTTCGACAGGAACGCTTCGAGTTCATCACGTCATCTCACCGTTTCCTCGTTCGTTGAGGAGCAAATTTCATATTCTCTTTGCCCATGCGCGACAACTACACCTTATGACACGCCTTCTGTCTCCGTTTGCCCCAGAGTATGACGTGTACTTTGTTGACCAGCTATCAACATGTATACCCCTCCTTCAACATGTTGGGAATACGCGGGTCGTGTTTTATTGTCACTTCCCTGACAAATTGCTGGCAAATGGCGCTTTTGTAGAAGGAGAGAACAGAGAACAAATCAGCTTGTTGAAACGGATTTATCGATTTCCCATGGACTGGCTAGAAGAAACGACGACACGTATGCATGACCCACCTGCGAGTTCTCCATCCATCTCACTTTTTACAGGACAGGCAGATGTTATAATTGCAAATTCCAAGTTTACCGCTCGTGTGACAAAGTCGTATTTCAAGTCAATCACACAATCTCTTCGAGTTGTGTACCCAGGGATTAATGTTTTGGCATACGAATCCACCGTAGATCACAATGACCCTGATAACGTTGCAATTTTCTCGTGAGTCGTTTCGTGAAAGGGTTGACGATGATTTTCATTTGGTCCAGTGTCAAGCCAACGCTTGTCTCCCTCAATCGTTTTGAAAGGAAGAAGAATGCCGCTCTTGCTGTCAGGGCCTTTGCAAGTTTGAAGTCTAAGCTTGCACTTAAAGCATTTCGACTTGTCCTTGCAGGTGAAATGATATCGATTCAATCATGACCCTCCAGGCCGCTGATAGACTCGCTAGGCGGCTATGATCCTCGTCTTGACGACAACTTACTAACGCTCGATTCACTACTTCACCTTACCAAGTCTCTTTCCCTAACATATAACGTTATCACACCGCCTTCGAGCCAAAAACCCATCAAGATACCCCCAGGAAACATGACGCCCAATGATCCCGACGTACTATTTCTCTTGAACTTCACAACCTCCCAACGCACCGCCCTACTCTCCAGCCCGTCGACAGTGGCACTTCTTTATACACCTGCTAACGAACATTTCGGTATTGGCCCCGTTGAAGCCATGGTATGTGGTGTCCCAGTGTTGGCATGCAACAGCGGCGGACCCACAGAGAGTGTCCTCGATGGACCGCCAGAAGAGAGAACAGGATGGTTGAGGCCACCTGACACGGAAGTTTGGGCTGAGGCTCTCGTTGAAATCGTGTCAATGAGTCTTTCTGAAAGGCAAGCATTGTCAGATCGGGCAAAGGCGCGCGCACGAGACTTGTTTAGTATGGATGCTATGGCGAGTGGGATTGAGGATGCACTGGTTGAAGCAGTTAGAATGGGTGATGTGCCGCATATGATGTGGAACATGTGGATGATGATTTTTGGTTTCGTCATAGCGTATATCCTCGGACCGCTTGTCCTTCCATCTCAAAAGAGGTGATTTTGTACTTTCGGGAAGATGGATATATCTGAGGACGCTTGTCTTTGGTTAGAGCTACATTGCCCATTCAGCAGACAATTTCTATGTTTGTCTTGCAAATGTGGCCTTCTACGAATCAGATCCTTTGCATACTTCTTGTAAGGCACTGGATTTGAAAATCATAAGTAACTTAGGTGGGAATATGAAATGTGAAAAGAGCGGTGATTACTGTGGCTGCCTATTACGCGTCAGAACCACGGATGAAAAGACACCCTTGGAATGAAACACGTGATCACAAAATTTCGACCCATCCCTTGTTTTGGTCAAGCCACTCTGTAACAATGGCCCGACATGCACGCAAAAAGCAGAAGGTATCTCAGGAGACTTCTAAATCTCAGCCACTTGGAACGACGGATCCCTTGACAGACGACGCTTTGAAGGACGATGAGGAGAGACGGCTCGAGAGTATGCTCTTTGGGACAAAGTTCGTTCCTAGGGATAAGGACACTGTTGAAGATGATAAAAACCCGCCTCAATATGCTGGAAATGTTCTCAATAATCTTTTGGATTCAGATGTACGTCGAGGTGCTGTTTATGAGTTGGGATAGCTAAATCGAAGTTTTTCTTCTGTATGTAGCTTTTTTTCGTCGATGATGGTGCTGTTGCTCCAGATTTTGAGCAAAATGAAGACCAAGCTGATGTTGAAGCTCGAGATTCTGACGCGGAGTCCTCGTCTTCTTCGACATCACGAATACAACCACCTTCGAATCCCTTGTTGAACTCACGAAAGCCTCCAGCCTGGATAGACCCTTCAGATCCACCCTCTGTCTCTCTTGCTACTTCGCGGCTACGCAAGCTACGCGACGCTCCGACAGAAGAGACGCTTTCTGGTCGTGAATACGAGGCGCGTCTGCGGCGGCAATACGAGCGGATAAACCCCGAGCCTGCGTGGGCTGCGAAAGCACGAATCGAGAAAAGAGAGGAGATAGGGGATGGTGCGGGCGTTGCGGACCTTTTGACTTCTACGAGCGGGATCCTAGGGCGGCGGAGTAAGGTGCATTTGAAGGCGGGCCTGGTGGAGCTCGAGCGATTGCGCGATGCCAACTTGGATGCGCAGGCGTCGGGGAGTGGTCCAGTGCGCGTCGTCGCGTTCCATCCAAGCGAGCGTGTACCTGTGTTGTGTGTCGGAAGTACTGACCGTCGTGTTCGACTGTTCAATGTACGTATTGTTGACTTGGTTACGGGACATCTATTCAAAGACCTTTTTTTGCAGATTGACGGGCACACAAATCCTCTGCTACAGACACTACATGTCCCATCTCTGCCACTCACCTCTCAGTCAAGTGTTGCCTTTCACCCACTCGGCTCTTCGCTCCTCCTCACTGGTCCTCGTCCTTTCTTCTATACCCACGACCTACAAACTGGCACTACAACTCGTCATGCTCGTGGGCTATGGGGCACTACTTTCAATACCATAAATGATGTTCCAGCCTCCCGAAAACGTGGACGTAAGGGGGACGACAGGGGCTCAGGGAATGGGAGTGGGGAGGGCATGGAAGTTACTGCATTTAGCCCAGGGATGGGCGAGATACTTGCGGTGGCTGGGCGTGGAGGATACGTACATCTCGTCGATTGGAAGAGCGGTGCTGGGCAGGTTGTGGGTAGCCTGAAGTGTGGTGGTGGAGGGGGCGGTGTGCGATCGCTATGGTGGTCTTCTGCACAGCAGCTGGCGGTTCTCAGTGGAGATGCAGAGGTATATCTATGGGACGTGGGTGAACGAAGGTGTGTGAGGAGGTGGAAGGATGAGGGTGGTTTCAGAGGTGCTGGGCGGGTCATGGTAGGTTCTTCTGGAGCTGCAGACGGGAGTGGGTTCTTAGCTGTGGGGTACGTGATTTTCATGCCCATGGATTACGTCGTTTTCATGCTCATGGTCATACAGGTCTAACACAGGTTTCGTCAATGTATACGGTGCAGACTCGTTTGCATCCTCTCCGTCGGCAAACTTGCCCACTCCCAAGCCACTGAAAAGTATTGCGAACCTCACAACAACAATTTCATCAATTCAATTCAATCACGACGCACAGTTAATGGCGGTGGCGAGCCAGGAAAAGAAAGATGCTATGCGCTTGGTAAGTCTTACTCACTGATACTTTGAATTGTCTCTGATTTACTTCTAGATTCATACCCCCTCGCTGACATCTTTTGCCAACTGGCCAACATCAGGTACACCGTTGGGCCACGTGACAGCCGTCGACTTCTCGGCGCAAAGTGAGTATCTTGCAATAGGCAATACGAGGGGTCGGGTACTTTTGTATCACTTGAAGGATTATGGGGTTTAAGTATGATTCTTTTGCCATATATCAGCGGAGAATTGTAACAAAGAGAGGGACAGTGTTGATAGATCTAATGGAAGGACATTGAGAGTAATAAAAACAAAGGTGACTTTGAGGGAAAATGCTTTCTATGGGCATTTAGAGGATTCCAAAACAACTACACTTTGCATCTTGACAGCAGGAGATATCTTGAGGTCACTGAAGGTTACCAGTAACAGGTGGTGACCTCTGACAAATTGTCAAATGTAGTCCTGGCTTTGAACTCAATCCAGGGATCGTAGATAGTCTGCAAAGTGAAGGTTAGGTTGAGTATATCACATTCCTTGATTAATCAGGTAAGTTCTGAACGTATATCGCACCGAAAACTCAGAACGCTTACTTCTCCCATGTCTCTGTTATCATCACAAAGACTCTCTAAAAGACGACATTCCCTGGAGAGTTCAATCTGACGACTGGCCCGCTCCGGACTCAATTTCAGTGGTTGTCTTGCAAATGTGCCAAATACGCTCCTCCATGAATCAGGTCTTTTGCATATATCTTGCAAGGCACTGGACTGAAGAATCATAAGTAACTCACATAAGAACGGTAAATGTGGCTGCTGAACTGATTATTTCACACCACAGATGAAAAGATACAGCGTCTGTATATTTTCTCTACATACTAAAGAAACTAAACGAGTAAAATAGGATCTACCATAGCACTCCAGCGTACGCAATGTGCAGGAGGATCACGACAGGCCATCAAGGCCCGCCCATCCAGCCTCCCTTGATGCACAAATAAATGTACGTATATCATGAATCAAAACCAAAAACATGCCGGCGACGTAAATACTGCGTGATTAGTCGATGCTGGTCGTGAACCAGGACAAGCCTGGGCGTGAAAGAAGGTGAGAAATGAAAGCTTAGAAATCCAATGTGCGGGTATGATACAGTGAGTGTGGTGTGTACGATGTGGTGTTCAAAGAGTGTAGTCGTCATCGGCACGCCGATGACGGATGCGGGGTTAACGGGTGGTTAGTGTGGGTCAGTGAGAGTCCAGTCGTCAATTAGAGAGTCTCTGTGATGGCAACAGAGAAGTCGGAGAAGTAGGCGTTCTGAGTTTTCGGCGAAGCGTAGTCCGAGGTATGTCCTGAGCACAATTACCGTATCAGTATCGAGTTCTTGATATACATTCAAGGCTTACCTCCAAAGAATGTCTGCATCTGGATGCCACGGATCCTGCCCGCAGAGCTGCCCCTGAGAATCAGACCGTCGAGGCTGATGACACTCTTGCCATTGACAAACAGCTCAAGCTCGCCATTGGCCTTGCCGACGTCGTTGAGGCGAACACGCTCAGTGACGGTAGTCCAAGCACCATCTGCAAACTGGAAGGAGCCGCGACCAATGGATGCACCATAGGTGGGGTTGCAATCTGAGTTGGCCACGGTATCGCATTGAGCCTTGTTGGCTGCGAAGCGCGCATCGGTGTAGGGCGGGAGGTAGGTGTAGAACTCGCCAGCAGCTTCAGCACGCCACATGAGACGAGCAGAGAAGCACTTTGTTGAGCGCCTTCCACCGGAGCAGCTCACGGCTTCGTCTTCACTGTCACCGCCATCTGTGGGGTAAATGTGAGTTGATCATGGATTGACAGGACCTGTAAGTCAATACGCACAGAGACCAGGCAGTTTGCCACCTTTGTTGAAGGCGAAACCCTTCTCAAAGAAGACAGAGTAACCAAAGGTGGCCTCCTTGGCGGTGGTCAGGTCAACAGAGCTTGGGCCGGGGGCGTAGAAGGAAACTCCACCCTGGGGATTGTGACCGAACGTGTACGAACCCTGGGGAAAGTGTGCTTGCATTGCCTTCTTACCGTCTGGAGCAGCGACGAAGTTGTGCGACAGGGCGCTGATTCCTTTCGTAGGACGGAAGGTAGAATCGGACAAGGAAAAAGAGTTGGAAGCAAGAGGCGAGGTGGACCATGATTTAGAGAAGCCAGAGACGGGGAAGAGGGACTGGAGCTTCCCTGTGGCAGCGAGCGCCTTGGTGGTCGTAGGCGGTGAGACCGTTGCCGAAGAGGTCTTGGTGGACTCGATCGTGCTCGTGCTCGTGGCATCGTTACCGTGGCTCAAGGATACGTCCACACCGTCATTAATTGCTGTAGCTGTTGCAGAAGGAATAACAGATGCAGATGCAACTGCAGATACGGTTGAATGAGTACGGCAGGTACCACGACGACGATGGCGCAAGGGGATTGCGTTAGCGAAGAGAACAAAGGCCAGGAGGAGAAGGACAGTGCTGCGGGTGAACATGATGAAAACAGAGAACGCGCTTGGAAACGAGTGTCGTTGAAAAATCTGAGAAGAAAGGAATAGGACTAAAAGGAAAAGACGACCGGAGGGGGGTGAGGGGAGGAAGAAAAAGAAGCATAGGCAATTTGGTTTTATAAGGTCATATACGAAGTTTTTGATTCCATATTGGGCAGTGCCTTCAGGATCACCAAATTCAATTGCAAAAGATCTTTCATGTCATGCCAAGCAAATGGAGTGGATGTCGGACTCCCTCGGTGCATGTCCCAGGATCGAACAAGCGGCGTTCAGGGGTGGAGCAGGCAGATATTTGGCACAGCTTCAATTCACAACCATGTGGTCAGTGGAAGTTCGGACTTCGAATCCTTCTTCAATTCACGGGACCAAAAAACAACCAAAAAACAAAGGCTTTTGAAAAAAAGGAGACAATAAAGACACTAGAAGGAATATGATGAGATGTAGTAGGATGTCCTTTTTTCGGTCATCGCACTTATGGATGGCACTTGCTCATGTACGTTAGTTGTGACCAGGCTAATCTTTCTGAAACTGATCGAGAGACGGAAGAAAAATTACTGTCCTTGTGTTTATCAAAAAACAAATAGTGATCAAAAGTGAAGGCTCAATAATTAGGCACGGATATAGATAACATAAAATCAGAATAGAATCGGAAAGCCGATATGTTCTGGCGCACACATCCCAGAAACCTATTGCTCGAGAGTCTGTCGTACATGAGGCGGGATTCCGTAACTATCTCAGTGCCTCGATAACATCAAGCGATGGTCAATTAGGTTACCATGATACTCAGAAGAAAGAAGAACGGGCTGAAGATGATACTCATAGAATTTTACCCATATTTCCTGGGTACGAATCTACATTCTATCTTATATTGTGAAAAAAGGAGATAAACCACATACCCGACGAGCTTCTGGGTGGGTACTACAAGTCCACTGGCACAATGTTCAGTGTCTTTGGCATGCGGAGTGTCCTCCAATCTCAACACGAATTTGTCACAGAAGCTAGATCAATCCCGAGAAAAGAATACAGCGTCGAGTTGACTGTAGCTCTAAAATCTCCTTAATCGCAATCCTTCAAAGACGCCTGCAAAAATCTATCTGACAGAAAAAGTCAAGTGATGCCCTAAATGTAAGCAGACCTTTTCCTCCTATTCCCTCCAGATCGCACACATACATGTGACACAAATCATCCAAATCTAAAGAGGACACGATAAGGTTGAGAAGGCAGATGAGTACAACATTTAGATAAGCGAAGCTATCAAGCTTTCCCTTCAAACCTGAAAACCTCTTCCAGACTCTATGAAAGAAACATCAGACATAGTAGATCATTGTCATCAGATTACTTTACCGTCCACCAAGGCATTTCTTTTCCACTCCCCTCAGCACCCTCTTCAAAACTCTCTTGCATCGCATCAGTAACGTTCCACCAGCGCTGCGTCTCGGGATCCTGCGCCACTTTCGCCATGTCTCCCTCGTAGTTGTCCCCAGTGTACTTGAATGTCGCGATAAGGAGTTGCAAAGGAGGATAATGATGGATTGAGTAATCAACGATATGCGCGCGCTCAAGCGCAGCAAGCACACCAGGCCATACCGCAGCGTGAATCTCCTTATACTCTGCAACTGCAGTCGGCTTGAGCTTTGGGAGAAGACCTGTCAAAAAACGCGAATGCTAGTCGAGATCGGCGACAACTAACCTT